>CM057337.1:572537574-573213956 GCA_030015575.1 Agapanthus africanus | reverse complement strand
AGGACTCGTCGGGAACTGTTGGTTGGTATTATACCTATCGTCAGTTATCAGTTCCCAGGTGACATGAGTACAGCTTAGTCCGCTGACTTGACACTGTCACTTCGTCTCGAGTGTGTTCCCACTGTACTTTGATTACTACCCTACCACGGCTCAAAGGAGTCATGCAAACAGGTTGTTTTTGGGTGCAGTCCCGAAGCACTTGGAGGCAGTGACGGTTAGACAGGATTCGTGTCTCTCCCGGTATTGGGGGTTGATATCGCGCTATGTCTAGGAGAGCCATTACTCAAAGTCCCTGGCCAGGGCAATCGAGATAGACTGGTAGGTTTCCAGTGTTTATCTCAGGTGTTCTGGGCTACACTCCGACACGACTTGTACCGCTAGTAGGGGACTGACGTTTACCGCCCCCTAGGCCCGCCATGCGATGTTCTTATACGAACAGACCGGACTGTACAGAGACTGTCACATTCAGGCTCAGGAGGGAGACTGTCACATTCAGGCTCAGGAGGAGTTCAGATGGGTTTCACCTCGTCAGTCTTCTTATCGGCATCTACCTGGGGGCCGTTACGCACAGCTAGTGCCGCTTGCGGTCTGTGGTTAAACCCACTGCAAGCGTAGTGTCGAGTCTTTAGAGTCCCACACAGAAAGCTATTCGCCTTTAGGCAAAAGAGTAGAGGGTCGCTTGGTTTTGCGACAGGTCGCATGGTTTTGCGACAGGGTTCGGTCGCATCCGTGAACTTGTGCACGTTTAGTGTCCGGACAGTTAACACTAGCGGGCTTTGGTTTAAGCCAGATACTAGTATAAGTTTTGGGATTGGTTTTATCTCGTTTGTGTTCCTGTTCCTCGGAACGCGGATGCGGGTGTGTATGCACAGTTGACAGTGAGACAGAGGCAGAGGATTCTTATTGGGGTTGTTGACTGTTGACTATTGACTTTTTGCTAAACCCTAATGAGAATAAGAAATATAATTAACAATAATATTAATTAAGTATTATAGTGACATGGTTGTTGAGGGGTTGACTTTGTTGACTTGTTGACTTTGTTGACCGGTTGACTAGGTTGGACTAGTTGACCATCATCATTACAATGGTTATCATTTCATGGCAATGACTTTTGCTTGCTTGTTTCTTTTTGCAAAATGAGTGCATGAAATGATATGGCCATTTTGACTTGAACCATCACATAATACTTGATTACTATTATTTCTTATGATGACTTTGGATTATGAGAGCTTGGATGGAAAAAGGGTTATTCATTCTCTCATTTGCTTTCTCTCTCTTGCTTGAGCTCTCCCTCTTCCTCTTGCTCTCTCTAGTCTATGGTTCACTTGTCTCATGTGTTGAGAAGCAAGAACCATAGAGATAAATCCAACACACTCCTTTACTCATCCTAGTTCATAAGGTTTAGCAAATCAAGTATTCTAGTTTCTTCTAGTTTGAAGAGAAGCCAAAGGTAGAAGCTTTCAGGTGGATCCATCTTCGGCGCAAGGAGACGACGAGGTGAGGCCGATCCGTACACCGCAAAGAGTTGAAGACGAAGGAGTTCAAGAAAGGTAAAACCCCCTAACCGAGTAGGTAAAACTCTTGTTAGGTTTGTTAGATAGTTGTTTAACAAAGATCCGTATTATGAGTCCTTGTTACCACCACTTGAAAAATCGTTTTTCATTATTTCCGCAAGCCTGTAAATACCGGGAGAGGTAGCATGGACTTACAGAGATGCCACAAAAGAGGCAGTCTGGATATGGAAGTTCTTAATTGAACTTCAGGTGGTTCCTTCCATTTGTTGGTCGAATAATTTGCAGGGTTCCTTAGCACCCTCACGGTGTTTACTAGGGCATCGAACATGCCATTTCAAAATTTTCTAGAGAGCTAACGAACCCGAACGAGGATCGAAATAGATACTTAGGGTTTTCTAGATTGTAAACACTTTACAAACTAAAGAGAAGAAGGAATACAACCTTTGTAGACCGGTCCTTCACTTTAAATGCTCCATGTAGTAGTCCCTTCGCTCCAAGTTGTGAACTCCTCGGACTCTAGAAGGCTCCACGAGATGTACGGAACAAGCTTGCTTGATGTCGTCGAGACCGAAGATGATCTACGTCGAGGAGACTCAAGCTCATGCTATCTTTTCACTAATGGTGAGATTAGCGAAGCAAACACCCTAAACTAAATGGAAAATAGTAGAGGATGATGAAATAGGAAGTGGCTCTCTTTAGTTTTATTTTCTCATAAGGTTTCATCACTTAGAAAAATCTAGCAAGCTTTTTCTCTTGAGGAAGAAGAAGTGATGAAGAAAATGAATGAGATAGTGGGGTTAGAATTGTAACCATGGGTGAGTTAGTGTCATGCTAACTCATGTATAGAATAAACCATAGCTATGAGTTAAGGGTTAGGTTAAGAAATATCTTAAGCAAGACAAAGGAGTGGACTAAGTCAATGAAGTCCACAAGCTTCTAAAAGCTTTGAACCATGACAAATATCTCCACAATTTTGAATTTGCTTGAAATAAATATAAACCCTAACTTAACCCTAACATGGTGTGGGTCTTATACATACATGTTGCAAGTGTAACCTAGCATGACACAACAATATATATCACATATATATTTGTGTGCAAAGAAAACAATTAACATATATCACATATAAGTTAAGTGTATAAAATATGAGAAAAAGAAAAGCTTAAGTGGGCTAATATTAGTTAATGTAATTAATATATCAAATATATAATTCTACATTAAATTATTAAATCAACACTTGATTTAATAATCCGACTATATTACATATAACCGACTAATATCAAATGTAACAACTTATCGAATCAACACTTGATCCGATAACTTGGATATGTTACATATAACATACGATTGTCACATATCGCGAGCATAGAATGCGGTATCACATACTCGCATTAATCTCGGTCCCGCACATATCACATATGTGCTCCTACTCCATTTCACATGAACCAGGAAACCTCTGTGTAGGACACTAAAGACTCGTCTATACGCCGGCAGTAGGTGATGATCATATCAAACACCTACAAGCCGCAAGAGGTCTGCTAAACGTAACGGCCACCCGGGTATTGGGGCGATCAAAAGATCAACAAAGCAAGCCTACGCGTACTCCTGCGAATCCAATCAGTAACACTACCGTACAGTCCGGTCTCTTCATTCTGATATGTCGCATATCACAGCCTAGGGGTGGAATAACGTCAGACCCTAATAGCCTGATAAGTCATGCCGATGCAAGGTCTATAACGGTTCGAGAAACTACTGGTAACACTTACCAATAAATCTCAGCAACCCTGGCCAGGGATTTCATGTTATGGCCAATCGAGCATAGCGCAACATCAACTCCCAATATCGGGAGAGACGAAACCCCTCCTATCGCTCATTGCCTCCATGTGACTCGGGACCTCCAAAAACCACATTTTTCAACGATCTCTTGACCGTGGTATGGTGGAAATCAAAGCACAGTGGGAATCACACAAGACTCTATGACGATCTCGGGTCTACAGACTAACCTGTACCAGTGTCACCAGAGAACTGCTATCCAACGATAGGGTATAATACCATCTAGGAGTTCTTGGCGAGTCCGTCCAGTGTACCCAGTCTCCACTGAGCACCTGTATACCTTCTCTGATGTCAAACACCAATGGATATGGGATCATCCATCGCCCATCATATGGGTCGAGAAGCGTATACGCTAGTCTACTATGGAGTATCGATGCCCTATCTCGATACTCCTACGATTAGGGAATATTTGAAGGATGTACTTATCGACTACCCTGTCCCTACTAGTATAATCTGCATCATAATCCTGGCAGTCAAGTACTCATCCTAAGGGCTTTATCAACATGTAATAGAGAGACAATAAGTGTACATGTTAAGATAAAAAGCAACCAGATAGTATATTATCATATCGAGCAAGAAAGTACTCCTATATATGTCCAAGTATCCACTACAATTTACATCGCATGAACAGTAATGGCCTCTAGGGCATACAAATAACTAACATACTTTAATATTGTGACAACATACGACGCTATAGCTTTAGGGAAGGACCCCCAGGTCCCATCAGAGATCCAGACATATCTTGAGGCTGGGTACCACCTGATCAGGGGGATCATTGATCCACAGGGGATCGAGGTGAGGAGAGTAGATACGGAGAACAACACTGCAGATCCACTCACAGAGGCCCTCCCTCAGACATTGTTCGAGTGGCTATTCGAGATCTTCGGGTCTGCGATATGCCAGTATATAGCTTTAGTGCAAGTGGGAGATTATTAGCGATATATGCCTTAGAGGCCATTATTGTATCATACTGGATTGTATATTACTTAATGGAAGCTTGGGATATACACGGATATAGTAACAGTCTTGCTCAAAATGGTAGTATGTTACCAGGTTTGTTTCTACCTCAATATGTGCATGTGTCTCTTTTAGCATATCGCTTATACATATTGGTAGAGCCCTTTGGATCTTTGCTTGATTACCAGCGTTGTGATGGCAGTCACACTAGTGGGGGCTAGGTAGTCTATAAGCACATCCTATACAAGTCCCTAGTCGTACGATTATCGAGACGGGGCATCGATACTTCGGAGTAGGACTAGTGTATGCGCTCCTCATCCCAGCAGGGGAGATGGTCTGTCCCACAGCCATTAGTATGTCGTACTAGAGATAGTATGCAGGTGCTCATTAGGTTATGAGTACACTAGACAGGACTCGTCGGGAACTGTTGTTGGGTATTATACCTATCGTCGAGTAGCAGTTCCCAGGTTAGATGAGTACAGCTTAGTCCATCGACTTAACGCTGCTACTTCGCCTCGAATGTGTTCCCACTGTACTTTGATTACTACCCTACCACGGCTCAAAGGAGCGTGCAAACAGGTATTAGTTGGGTGCAGTCCCGAAGCACTTGGAGGCAGTGGCGGTTAGATAGGATTCGTCTCTCCCGGTATTGGGGGTTGATATCGCGTTGTGTTCGAAACGCCATTACACAAAGTCCTTGGCCAAGGCAAGCAAGATTTACTGGTAGGTATTCCAGTAGTTTCTCAGGGTGTATTTGGCTACTCTCTGGCATGATTTATACCGCTATTAAGGGTCTGACATTTACCGCCCCCCTAGGCCCGATATGCGATACTCTTAGACGAACAGACCAGACCTGTACAGAGATTGTCACATTCAGGCTCAATAGGAGTTCGGATGGGTTTTCCTCATCGGCCTTCTTATCGACATCTACCTGGGGACCGTTACGTGCAGCTAGTACCGCTTTCGGCCTATGGTTAAACCCACTACCAGCGTAATGTCGAGTCTTTAGAGTCCCACATAGAGAGTTTCCCTGCACTGGGAAAAAGGTGTAGAGGCCGTATGGTTTTACGGCAGGGCTTCGGTCACTTACATGCACTTTTGCGCATATGATGTTCGGGAGGATAATACTAGTAGGCTTTGGTTTAAGCCAGATCCTAGTATTATATTGATGGATCAGTTTCGTCTCTTTATACTCGTGTTTCTCGGAACACGAATGCGGGTATGTATATATGGATGAGAGGAGCATAGAAGGAGACACCTCATTAGGGTTTTGACCATTTACTTGATTAAAACAATTATGAGGTGGAGGAAAGTATTTGTTATTTTTGTAAATGATAAATGAGACATGGCTACTAGTTTTGACTACTTGACTTTGTTTGACCTTTTGACTTGGCATGACCACTTGACTTGGGTTGACTATTTGACCTAGATATTTTTGTGAGATATTTTGATGAGATATTTTGATGCCATGATAGTGGTCATGTCAAGGGTAGCCATATCATTTTCATGAGAGGGGTTATCATTTATCAAAAAAACTTTTTCTTTCCTCAAGTGAGCTCTTATGCTATCTCTTCTTCTTCTTCTTCACTAGAAAACCCTTAAGGTCTCATGAGTTGAGTAAATTAGGGTTTCAAGAGATAAATAAATCCATCTTCATACTATACATCAACTAGGACATCAAGTTTAGCAAGCTTGTTGCCCTAGTTACCTCGGTTTTGAGGTGGAGCTCGGACTATAAACTCTCGGGTGGATCTTCTTCGGCTCGAGGAGGCCGTGGAGGTTGCTATGATCCGGATCGATCTTTGGAGCCTACGTAGATGAGGAGGACAGCGATGAAGACCCGAAGGGCATATATCATGAGGTATAACTCCGTATCCGAGTAGTTAAATCTCAAGTAGTTTGCTAGCTAAAGTTTATGAACGATCCTTGGTTCTAGTCAGTGTTGCGAAGCTCGTAAAAATCATTTTTTCAAATTCCGCCTCCCGGCGAGCACGTGGGGTGTGTGACATCGACTTACAGTAACCTGTTGTCTACATAGACAAAATCTGTACCTGCTTGATCCTGTGTTGGCATTAGTTCCATATTATAAATACCTGACTTGAACACATAACTTTGGGGGTAAGGCGAAATCAATAATGAAACTGACTTGTAACTCGACAGTTCGATGCTTATACTGATTAGTCTTTACGGGTTAGGCCAGCCTCAGGATGCTGCTGCTGACATCATTCATCTGTACATGTTACCAATTTACTGCCTAGCGGCACGTCTCGGATTCAGCCTGAGAGTCTTGACCGTGGTCCCGGGCATGGATGGGTACCTATTAATTTACATCGACGATTCCATTAAATTGATTTCAAAAACTTTATAGTAGATAACCCAGTAGCACAGTTTAGATTACTCATCGTACTTCACATACACATACACACCTCACTGTTATATTCATGTTGTTGATTTATATTCAAGCCTGTATATCTGGTTACATCCTGATTATTACTATTGTTTGATATTATGATGCACTGATGTATGGGTTTTGCATGGCCCAGTTCCTCTATCTTTATCACAGGCTGAACAAGAGTACTTTAGCAGACAAGCCGAGCAGTGAGGATTGTGTTTAGTTTAGGGTTTTTTACACATATTTTATTTCTTGATGTGAGCCCATATTAGGATGTACTTCCAAATATTGTTATCGTTTCCGCTTAAATATTTTCTTGACTCTTTTATTCTGGCAATGGACATGTACTAGATAGATTTTATATTTTACTGTTCTTGATATCCTATAGACAGCCGTAATATGATTGTGGAGAGATGTTTCCTAGCTACAGGTTGCATGGTTAGCTCTGCCATGTGCCGTAGTTAGCGCACTCTGGGAAGCAGGACGTGACACACACAAATCCTGTAGTCCATGTGCAGCAGTTGCCGATTTCTCCCGAAAATAAGATTTTTAACAATTTACATCAATTTATATGAGAAGACCTAAACTCGAATCTAAACTCGAACATAAACTTGAACCCGAACTCGAACAAAAACTCGAACTCTAACCTAACTCGAATCTAAACTCGAATATGTACTCGAACCCAAACTACTCGAACCACCTTGACTCAAACCAGGATTGCAATTATCATGACTCGCATATTACTCGCCTCACTCGACTACATTCTACATCTTTTGCAACCTATGGTTTCGATCAAGATATGTTAATCAATAAATCAAACCAATTAAGTATATTAACAAGTTATAATATATTATACTCAGGGTGTTTGGGATAGTTTCTTGTGTGAATCCAACGGAGTTTTAAGAGTCCCATATTAACCTATTTTTTATTTTACTCAAGTATCAGTCGGGTTGACTCAACCACAGCCTAGAGCCCCAATGCTAACACATGAAATGGGCCCGTGTTTCCTTGCTCCTGGGGCCCCACTCTTGAGCTCGTGAATACTTCTACTGCTGCGTTGACATTCACACTTGGAACTTAACGTTAACATAGTGACCATATAGAGACATACAGTATATACTTACCCATGAACATATACTCTTACTCGTTATATATATATTCTACACTTGTCATTTTCTTTACTCTTACTTATCTTTGGGACTTACCGAGCGCAAGTTCGCTGACGGGCATTCCATCCATCTTTATTTTCTTGGAATGTTCGTCAGATACTGTCAAGACGGAGGAAGTTGAAGCCACAGAGGAGGACTACAACCAGATAGCTACTTAGGGCTAACTCAGCTTCATTTTCTTCAGTTTATTTATGCCACGTGTTCAGGTATTTTCCTTATTGTGTTTACTTTCCAGCAAAAACTCATGTATTTGTAAATATTGGAAGTTGAATGTAAATAAACATACTAGTTGAAAATTTTTACAGACTCAATTTATTCTTGCATTATGTATTATTGTTTTCAATATGCTTAGTATATTTAGAATGACCTTCTCTGGATAAATATGACGCGGGCTTTCCATGTCACTGTTTCCGTCTAATGGGAAGCGGGGCGTGACATCGTATATGGACATCAAAATCCATGATCTACATAAAAAAAATCTTTTTTTAAGGTCTCCAAGAGATCGATTCAAGAAAAGAGCTAAGCTCTGCCAAAAATGATAATGGGTTTAAAATCCAAAACAAAAAAATATCCAAAAGATGTCAAGAGTTAAGCTCTGTTCGTAGTCCTTACCAAGAAAATTTAGTAGAGTTTAACTCTGTTCAAAGGAATTTTGAACGCAGAGATCTAAGCTCTGAAGCTAGAAATAAATTCTCAAAGAAAGAAAAAATTATGGAAGAAGATGAAGAAACAGTAGTCACTTTAAGGCTAAAGGCCACATTTATAGGACGTGGAGGGATTAGTTCAACTTCCCACTCCCCTAGTTATACAATGGTGGTAAAATTTACAGCATTGCACTCACGTGCAACCCACGTGAGAGCAACGTTGGGGGGCATTCGTTCCCTTATGAAAAAGGAGGGAGAAAAGAATTCCCCACAGCTTGGACTCACGTGTTAAACATAAAAGCGCTGAAAATAAATAACCAAAAAAGCCAAACTGGACTAAACACGTTAGCGCTTATAAGCAATAACATATAAGCGTTGAAAATAAATAACCAAAAGGGTCATACTGGGCTCACGTGTTAAACATGTGAGCGCTTATATGCAAAAGCATATAAATGCTGAGAATAAACAACCAAGAGAGGCCAAACTAGTTTCACGTGTTAAACGCGTGGGTGCCCATATGTAAAACATATGAGCGCCAAAGAAAACAGGCTGAAACTCATACTGGGTCACGTGAGAGCACATTCCTATATAGAATTAAATTCTAAAAGAGAAAGATATTCTCTGTTAAACAGAGAACCGCCAGATCAAATATCCAATGGTGATTAAAAAATTATCAAATATAAAATTAAATTCTATTGAAAAAAAATCTCCCTAATTTTTTTATATAAAAAAAATCTCCCTGGTCTTTTTTTAAATAAAAAGGATATTCTCTGTTAAACCGAGCGTTGTTGGATCAAAAATCCAATAATAGAATCAACTTCTAATATGGGAAAATATTTTCCTAATCTTTCTAAACGGGAAAGATAAATTCTGAACCCTTAGATTAAAAAATCCAATGGTGATTAAAAATCATCGTTTGATAGAATTAAATTCTATCCATGGGAAAATATTTCCTTAATTTTGTTAAAAATAATAATATATATTATGTAAAAAAAATTCACTGGATAAAAAATCCAACGGTGGATAAGATCCCCTAAATAATCTTTGAGGCTAATTAAATCAATTGGTATCTCTAAAATGAGATATTTTCTCAAACTAATTAACAATTTGCCTCTCCTATATAAAAGATCCGAGACTTCAAATCTCACGGAGAGGATCGACCCCATAAGCTTCTCTAGAAAATAAAACTGAGAATTTAATTCTCTAAAAAAAAGAAGAAGATTCTCACTCTCCCAAACCCTAGGTAAAGAAAAGCAGAGATAAGCATATCTTCTTTACCTAATATAAAAAGAAACAAGGGTTTAACCCTTCACAAAAATAACTTAGTTCTTCCTCTCATCTGAGATTTGCAAAGAAAATCTTCTCATAAGTTGAGAATTTAATTCTCATCGGAGAGGTTCTGTTCTTCAGACTCAAAATATAAGGGGGAAAAATAGATTAAAAAAAAGACATGTTGTCTAGGAATTTAACTCCTCTGAAGACAGGGTTTAACCTTACATAAAGAACTTAGTTCTTATAAAAAACAGAAGAACTTAGTTCTCTAATAAAACTGATCTCAGATCCTCAAAATAGAGATCTTGGTGATCATTAATGATCAAAATGCCATTAACAGAAGTTAAAACTTCTTCAGAAAATATTAACAGGGATTAAATCTCTAAAAAGAAAAGGACTTGGCGTCTCACGTGAAACACACGTGAGTGCCTAAAAGATTCCCTTAAATGGGACTCGGCGCCTCACGTGATTCCCACGTGAGAGCCCAAAACAAAAGACTCGGCGCCTTACATGCTTTCCACATGAGCACCTAACAAAACAAAAAGGAGCTCAGCGCCTCACATGAGCGCCCAACAAAACAGAACGCTCTGCACCTCATGTGCTCCACATGTGAGTGCCCAAAATAAATGCTCAGCGTCTTACGTGCTCCTCACATGAGCATCATACAAAGTCCTTAGCATTTTATATTCAGTCAAAATGACTAAGTGCTTACCACTGATTGGACAGCGCCCATGTCTGAGCGCCTCATGTGTTTCCCACGTGAGCGCCAGAACCACAAATAAGTGTTTAGCACTTCTAAAAAAAAGTAAGGAAATCCCAAGGCCGAGTAAACCAAGTCCAAATTGGTTAAGTCTCTGAAGTTGCTTGCAGCTGAGCCCAAATGCTCTGTTGTTGGATCTTAAATAAAAATGATCCTAAAACTATATCTAAGTTGATCTTAATCTCAAATAGGACAAACTTATCCTTAGTTAAAATAAATTGATCCCAAATGCTCATCTATTTAAGTTAGCCTTAATCTAAAAAAAATAAATTAACGGTACTTAAATAAAACAAAATATTGTTTGAACTGACGGAACATGCAATCTAAGTTCAATCCCCAAATCTAAAATATATGGATTTGGACTAATCCGCACCCTGCGGGGGACGACATAAACTAGTCTCCGTATATAATCCACTGGCAATCTTAACAAACAAAATAACACACGACACGAAGTGACCTTATGGAGCAGGAGAAAGTGGTTATCGCAATGCGGTAACGTAATTAACTGCAGGGACTTGCGCCTGCAGGGAAGAGCGTCCCTATAATCAAAATCCCTATACAAATGAGGGGAATCTGATGAAGTCTGCTACATCGATCGTATCTGTCCAAACCTCCGATATATGGTGCCATAAATCAACCTGGTATCTTTAGAGATATGGATGGATATGTCCAAATAGTATCTGCCCTCAAATTTAAGCTAGACGTCACAACATCTCAGTCCGGTCTTCGGCAGTAAACAATCCTTAACTTCAAATTTGTATCCAAAGACACCAAATCCTTTGTAGTATGCAACCTCCATGATAGAAAACTGAGCTAGACATCTCAAGTCTTTCTCTAATGATACAAATATATTCGGATCTTGGATCTGTCAAAACAAGTTATGTGGCAATTACATAATGATATAAGTTTAGATTAAGACTAGTCGGAAAAACATGAGATTCGAACATCTTACATGATGTGCAAACCAATTACAAAAATTATCCTGATGATATTTTTCCAATCGATCAGGGTTCCAATTAGGATGCCCGCCACGTACTTCATTCTTATGAATTTTTTTCTCAACATTAAATTTTGACGTCAATATTATATTATTTCATATATATATATATATATATATATATATAAAGAATAATCAACGTAAAACTGACTTACACTCTAATTTCATCAAGATATATGCTATTGAGGAAGATAAACCAATGTATTTTGTACATAAATATGGGTTCCATTCTCTTGTAGTTTGCTTTACAATATCGTTCGTCCTTAATCTCCGAGGCCTGTTAAGTTTCATCTCAATATCTTCGTCCAGATAGCAGGAAAAAAATATGGTTACTTCATTTAGAAGATAACGGTGATGCCAAATCATTACCTCCGCTGTCTTCTTACACCTGAATAGCCTCTGTAGCCTCTGTGTTATGGGAAAGTATCGTGTTATCTTGATAGTTATATCTGGCTTCTTATCAGATACTTTCGGTTTATACATGTCCTCTCCGCAAGTGGGACACTCTTTCAAATCTAAATTTTCTTTCCGGTGCAATACACAATCTTTGCGACATGTATGAATCTTCTTACAGTTCAGACCCAAATTAGACATCATCTTTTGGGCTTCGTACTAGCTCTCAGGCACGTTATTTCTCAAGAGCGTATAATTTTTTAGGAACTTGAGAAGTATCGTGAATGACTTGTTACTCCATCTACTTAGGCACATAATCTGAAAAGGATGGAAGAACCATTATAGTATGGAATACTTTGCATTCTCATAAATTGGTCTTCTGGTATCATTCATGTACTTCTCATATTTATCCTGAAAGTATTTCTTAGAACTTCTACAATATTTTTATGAGCATCAAGTATGCAATTTAAAAAAATTAGAGGTCTAAGTATACTAAACAAGAATCGAACTTGAAAATTAGGGTTTTATAGTAAGCAAACAACATTCTAAACTAAGTGAAGAAAGTCTACAACCATTATAGTCTAGTCCTTCACTTCTAAAACTCCAAGTAGTAATCCCTAGAACTCATGTTTAACTCCACTTGAAAAAAGGATCGAGCTTTCTTGTTGTTTTCATCGCCGAAGATGATCCACCTTGAAGTCTCTCTCACTCAAGCTCACACTTCACTAATCAAGGTATTAATGAAGTTAACAACCTATACTAATGGGCTAGAGAAGTATAGGTTGATGAAGTAGGAATTTTTCTCATTTTAAATATTTATTTCTATTTTTTTTCTCAACTTAAAAAAATTAGTGAAGAGATGAAGAAAGAGATGAACCAGATTGAGTGTGAACAATGATCTCAAGTGATGAGATGAGATAAGAATAAGAGAGATAAATATCTATGAATAATCCAAGAATAGAAGATGAGTCATGGCTTCTCAAAGCATC
Source organism: Agapanthus africanus (assembly GCA_030015575.1). NCBI lineage: Eukaryota > Viridiplantae > Streptophyta > Magnoliopsida > Asparagales > Amaryllidaceae > Agapanthus > Agapanthus africanus. The sequence continues at coordinate 573,201,036 of CM057337.1, read as the reverse complement.
TAAAGCTATGACTCATTCTTCAATTCTTTTAATTCAAAATGTTTATCATTATCTCATTGTCAATGTGATTCCCACACATCCTAGTTCCTTGTATCATCAACCATGATACAATATATAAATACATACATACATATACATATATATATATATGTAAACTAATATTATATATATAATATTAACTAATATTATATATATATTAGTTAATATATATATATATATATCAAATTATTAAATCAACACTTGATTCAATAATCCGGTTATATCATATATAACCCGGCAAATATCAAATATATATATATATATGTGTGTGTGTATGTATATCAAATTATTAAATCAACACTTGATTCAATAATCCGGTTATATCACATATAACCGGCTAATATTCAATATTAGTTATAACACACACGAACACACACACACATAAATTTATTAAATCAACACTTGATTCAATAATCCGGTTATATCCTATATAACCCGGCTGATATCAAGTATCGCTAGATTAGAATACGATATCATATACTCATATTTAATCAAGCTCCCCCACATATCTCCATACGTACCCTACTTCGTTTTGCTTGAGCTAGAAAACCTCTTTGTGGGACTCTAAAGACTCGTCAATACGCCAGCATTAGGTAATGATCACATCAGATACCCACAAACCGTCAGCGGCACTAGCTGGACGTAACAGCTACCCAGGTATTGAACGAATAGAAGATCAACAAGAAAACTTGTCCAAACTTCTATAGAGCCTATAAGCAACAGTTACCATACAGTCCGGACTTTTTGTCTGATATGTCGTATATCGAGTCTAGGAGATGGAATCATCAGACCCCACTAACTCAATAAGTCATGCCGATGTGTGGCCTATAACCTTTCGAGAAACTACTGAAAACACTTATCAGTAAATCTCATCTGCCCTGGAGGCCATTATTGTACATGTGATGTATATTATAGTGAATGCTTGGACATATATAGAGGACTTTCTTGCTCTACATGATAGTAATGCTATCTGGTTACTCTTTATCTTAATATGTTGACTAGTATTCTTTATTGTCTTGTGCTCACATGTTGATAAAGCCCTTAGGATATGTACTTGACTACCAGGATTATGATAAGATTATACTAGTGGGGCCAGGGTGGTCCACAAGTACATCCTTTAATCAGTTCCTAGTCGTGGGAATATCGAGACCAGGGAATCGATATTCCAGTGTAGACTAGTGTTAGTTATATGTATGCCCTAGAGGCCATTACTATACATAGGATGTATATTGTAGTGGATGCTTGGACATATATAGGGAAGACTTTCTTGCTCGACATGATAGTACGCTATCTGGTTGATCTTTACCTTAACGTGTACACTGATTGTCTCTCTGTTACATGTTGGTAAAGCCCTTAAGATCTGTACTTGACTACCTGGACTATGATGCGGATCATACTAGTGAGGACATGGTAGTCCATAAGTACATCCTTCAAAGTCCCTAGTCGTGGGTGTATGAGACGGGGCATCGATATACCAGTGTAAACTAGCGCATACCTTCTCGACCCATACAGATGGGCGATGGATGATCCCATATCCATTGGTGTTTGACATCAGAGATGATATACGGGTGCTCAGTAGAGACTGGGTACACTGGACGGACTCGCCGAGAACTCCCAGATGGTATTATACCTCACGTCAGATGGCAGTTCTCTGGTGACACTGGTACAGAGTAGTCTGTTGACCCGAGATCGTCATAGAGTCTTGTGTGGTTCCCACTGTGCTTTGATTTCCATCTTACCACGTCCAAGAGGGCGTGCAAAACGGTGGTTTTTGGGTACTGTCCCGAGTCACATGGAGGCAATGAGCGATAGGAGGGGATTCGTCTCTCCCGGTATAGGGGGTTGATGTTGCGCTGTGTTCGATTGGCTATAACAGGAAATCCCTGGCCAGGGTTGCTGAGATTTACTGGTAAGTGTTACCAGTAGTTTCTCGAATAGTTATAGACCTCATATCGACACGACTTATCAAGTTATTGGGGTCTGACGTTTACCACCCCTAGGCGAGATATGCGACGTATCAGACGATCAGACCGGACTGTACGGTAGTGTTACTGGTTGGATTCACTGGAGTGTGAGCGGGCTTGCTCGTCGATCTTCAGATCGCTCAATACCCGGGTGGCCGTTACGTTTAGCAGACCGCTTGCGGCTTGTGGGTGCTTGATATGATCATCATCTGCTGCCGGCGTATTGACGAGTCTTTAGAGTCCTACACAGAGGTTTCCTGGCTCAAGCGAAACGAAATAGGAGCGCATATGAGATATGTGCGGGACCGAGAATAATACGTGTATGTGATACCGCATTCTATTCTCGCGATGAATGTATCGGAAGGTTGTATGCGATATAACCTAGTTATCGAATCATGGATTGATTCGATAAGCCGATACGTTGGATATTAGTCGGTTATATGTGATATGACCGGATCGTTAAATCAAGTGTTGATTTAATGATTTAATGCATAATTATATATTTGATATATTACTTTGCATTAACTAGTATCGGTTCACTTTAAATGGATTTTCTCACTCGGGTGTGTGCATTGCATATGCGATATGATTTTGTGCACTTGCTTGTATCATGTTTGATGATGCATGCCTTTTGGTTAAGTGTAAAGAATTAAACCTTGGTTAATGAAATGGTTAGGGTTTACTATTTCCTTTTTCATTTATTCATTTATTTATTCTTTTGGAAATAGAAAAGCAAATGAGAAAATGGTGGCTTGTTTTCTTTTGTTCATGAAACTTCATGAAGACTTTGACCAAGTGACCATTTTGTCTCATGCTTAACCCTAACCATCCCACTAACCATGATTTATTCTCTACACTTGACCATGGTTTGGTCATGATAAGTATTCTTTTAATTTTATTTTTGGAATTAACTTATCATAGCTTTATCTTCTTCTTCTTCTTCATCTTCAATGAAGAAACCTCCACTTAATCAATGGTGATTGATGAAGATGAGTGAGAAATCCAATTCTAAAGTCTACCCACTTCCTATTTCTTCATCCTCTACCTCTTGCCAAGTAGTAGAGTGTGTTTCCTTCACAAGTTTTCAAGGCTCGGTGAAGGTGGAGCTTGATCTAGTGATGCTTCGACGTAGATCATCTTCGGCACGTTGTCGATGACCTAGCCCGTCCATTCTCCGATGAAGCCGACGCTAGAGCCCGGGATCCGTCTTGGACAGCGAGGAGACTTCATTGCGGAGCCGTGGAGGTGGAGCACCGGATCTACAAAGGTTGTATATCTGTATTCTCATAGTTAAGTGTTAACTAGTTAGCTTTTTCGCCTAGTTTTCTAGCAAACGATCCGTAGTCGGGTCTCTCGGCACCTAGATATTTTGAAATTGGCATGGTTGATGCCTTGTGAGACCTCACTAGTGTGCCTAGGAACCCTACAGTGGTATCAGAGCCTAGCTAGAGCCTTAGGCGAAGTCTAGACGGATTTTGAAGTCCGATCGACCCGAAACCCCAACCCTAAATTGCTCTCTGGACAATTTCTGAAATCCGGTCTTTTTCAAAGTTAAAAATATGCAGAGAACACATCACAAACATCTAAGAGTTACTGTGAAATTAGACAGTCAAATTCCACTAAGGAGCCGCGGATTCGCGGCATGAGCAATGCTCATGCGGCGGTTCCGCGGCCGTACGGCCGCATTATTTAAAGTTGTTTGCACAGTAATTCTTAGTTTCCTGTGGTGCTTTTCCTGGGAATTTTTAATATTTTTTCTACAGTTGAGTTTTCTGGAGTTGTTTTGGGGATTCGGTGTTTCGATCGGGGTATCAAATTTCGTCTTTGTGTATTTCCGGATAATTTTTAGAATATGTTAAAAAGTTCGACCGGATATAAATACCCAATTTTTCCCCTGTCGGGAAATTTCCAAGTGTTGGATTTTCCATAGTTTAACGACGTTCTAAGTAGTGCAAGTAACGCGATGGACCCTCTAGAAGACAACAAACCTTAACTCGATTATGTGACCGTCTTGAACTGCCCTTTGAACCTTAGGGTTTGTGGCAGTACGGCATGCCACATGTGAGGCGTTGGCTTGACCCTTCTACGGCTGGACCGTTGGTACTGAGGCACGAACTGAATGTTGTTAGACTTATTTCATGTGTTGATCTGTATCGGGAAAACTTGGGTGTTCGATTGTTCGATCGGAAAGTTTGACATTTTCTATTTATCCGGAATAGGATACAACAATTGGAATTCACAGAAGTTATGAGATAACTGAATGAATGTTATAAACATAGCAGTTTAGTCTCACTTGATCGGTTGCCACGGAATTTTGATGTGATCAAAAGTCCGTCGCAATCACGTAGCGTACGCGGATACTCGCCGGGTAAACTTAATAGACAGCCTCACTCCATAGCCCCGACCAAGTGACTGTAGGAGAACCCCGTCGCCGAAAGCATCCGTCCGGGTGCTCGCGGCAGCGGTGTTCCGCCTTGGTGAACTTCGTCGACGGTATCGGGGGTGCGGCCGCCTACTAAAGTTTGCGACGAGCATTCGATCAGGATGTCGGAAATCCTGTTGAATTGCCTGACTTGGTATTGAAAAGTGTTTTCGATTTTGAGACTAAAATGCGGGGTTTATAATTGTTAGGCATGCGATGTCTAAGTAATTCATTTGGTCAGGCATGCGATGTCTGAGGTGGTTGCGAATTCCAACTGTTGTAGTTTTATACTTTCTTTTCTGTGACCGTAAGTGTAATATGTGATATCGCCGGTTTCGTTGCTATATGTCAACGACAATTGGGATGCGCATATTTACTTACGTTGATGACATGTGATGTTATGTGTTGCTGGATATGTTATATTGGATCGTCGTGTTTGAATAGCCGGGGGGTTTTATGTGAGATGAGTGTTTTCATTTTCATTCATGTAAAAATCTGTATGTAATATTCTTTTATTGGGGCACTTCCAGGTTGCGGAAGTTGTCACCTTTTGTATATTATTTACTTTTCCGCACTAGGATAGACCCAAGGAGGGGAGCACAAGTAACCGGGTTCTAGGGTCCAGTGGGAGACCATCTCGAGGAGTCGAGTCCGGGTCTCCTAACTCTAGAATTGGTAGGGTTGCTTGCCGCTCTCGTAGGGGTCTAGGGGTGTGGGTTTGGCTATTCATCACGACCGTGGGATCCGTGTTTTATACTGGCTCGTATTGAAAACACGGACGTCCTAGTATATCCAATATTTCATATGATTCTTCTGCTGCGATATCTGTGATGTGATCATGTGATGTTCTGTGATAGATACAGTATATAGTATATATGATATATTATATAGATGTTACTTATGTTTTACACCCGCGCTAGCCCTGCCCCGCTCTGCCGTTAGTTACCTAACCTAACGGTGCACGAGGGGACATCGAGGCGAATGAGGATGGCATAAGTGTACGTCGTATTTATCTGTGATGATTAGGTACTTAAATGATGGGACTTCATTAATATGATTAATGAAAGAAAAGAAACCTAAGATGTTGTAGAATCGAATTTCAAAATAAAACAGGTAGCTACAGTTCTTGCTTTGCACAGCGGTATATGTGATATATCCTGCACCTTATTCGATGAGGAAAGGACCGAGATCCCTTCACCGGGAGTGACTCCTTTAGCAATAACTGGCAGATGCTACACACTCGGTTTGTCTTTTGATTGCTTTTAAGAGTTTTTGCTTTGCACAGTGATATATATGATATATCCCGCACCTCATTCGACGAGGAAAGGACCGACGATCCCTTCACCGGGAATGACTCCTTTAGCAAAACTAGAAAAGCCTCAAAAGCACTCCATTTTAAAATCATTTGATTCTACAGCGATATCAAGTTCATTACGCAATAGGTTTTCAGAAAAACCTGTCGTAGCCCTCCGTCATTTTAGATACGTACTAGTTAGTATTCGTGCTGCGGTTGTTTGGCCTCCGTCAAGGCGTAGTGTACGGTAGCTAACTAGTGCTTATCTGCTAGCATATGATGCGATTGGATTAGGGTATTCGTACGGCGTTGTTTGGCCTCCATCAAGGGTCGTGCGGGTGGGTTTAATTCAATCAGGAAATGACGGGTTGAACTTGACTAGCGGACTATGGGTTGTTTGGCCTCCGTCAAGGTCATAGCGAGCTAGGGGCAAAATATTATCGGGAATTTCAAGTGTTGAAATTTGCAATGAGATTGCATACCTTCTATGAGATAGTTGGATCCCGATACCCGCTGCGAGTAAGTCTTACTCCTGGGAGACTTTTATACATTACAATTAGCTGATCAAGTAGGTGTCTAGAAAGGTGTCAACGAGGTTACGCCTCTGGGAAAACGAGGTTTACATTAATTAGGTTCGTGCGAAAGCACGGGGGACCTCCCTCAAAGTACCGACACTGGCCTGGCTGAAAGATTGGCGAACTTGTAGTGTGTAATTAATCCCGGCTAGTCTTTCCTTTTAGGGTTTGAAGGAAGACTTCATAAAAAGCATTGGGAGCCATCCTGATTAGATAAAATAATAACCAATCTATTCTTGCAAGAGCGCACGCTGAGTGTTTTCTTCTCTCTCTCTCCAGATAGCGACCATATCACGCCTTAATCAAGATAATAATACCGAATATTGACAGAACCCGCTTGTTATACTGAGCTGGGGAACGTTGGTCCCGCTCCAACTTATAATTGCTATAAGACAGAGCAGGAAATTGGGGAATACCAGATTTCCCGTGCCGCCCAAACGAAGAGAGTGCATGCTGATGCATCATCTTTGGGTGTGTTCATTACAGAGAACTGTTTCTCAGTATCCTTTATGTCCTGGGTATGTGATACCAGATCAGGATCCCTGATATGTAATCTGTTACATAGGGCTATAGAAAGGTAGAGAACTGAGAACGGGTGATAAGTTTCATGAGACAGAAAAAGGGGCAAGTGTTGCAGCCAAGTCTGTTGGTCACTGTCACCCTGTATTACGAATACATTGATTCTGAACAAATGCTATTAGATACCGAACCTGATATACAAAATCATATCAGTCTCTTTATTAGTAAAGAAAGGATATAATTTTGTATTGATGCATAATGTTTTGAACATTTCCTATATCAAAAGTTGATCGGTTCAGGCACGTTATCTAAAAGCATTGATGTTCGAAATCAAACTACAGTTCTTAGTATACGGAACACACACAAGAGGAAGAGTTCAGAAATGAACGAATCCTTCTTGAGGCATTGTCGACTAGGTCATATCAATGCGACCCGACTGGCTGAAGTTACATTTTAGATGCATATTTAAATCAGTTTGAATTTACATCTTGTGAAACTTGCCAGTCATGTCACAAAGATGAGATGACCATAGCTCCGTTTACTGGAAACAGAGAAAGAGTTAATGAACTCTTAGGATGATACATGTTGATGTATGTAGATCCCCTGTCTACACATGCCAAGACCGGTTCTTTATACTTCATTACGTTCTCTGATAATCTCTCAAGATTCAGACATATGTTCCTGTTGAAACAAAAGTCTGAACCTTTTGAGATATTCACATAATATAAGTTAGAAGTAGAGAACCAATACGGGTATAAGTATTATGTCCTTTGATGTGATCAAGGAGGAGAATACTTGAGCACGAAAATCCTGGATTATTCTAAAGGAGAATGAGATTCTCTCTCAGCATTACTCCTCCGTATACACCACAGTACGTCGGTGTATCGGGGCGGAGCAGATGCACCCTATTTGATATGGTGTGCTCTATGATGAGTACTGCTGAGTTACCTTTTTCCTTTTGGGAGTTATGCACTTGAGAAGCTACATACCTATTGAATAGGGTTCAAATCAAATCTGTTGCCTACCGCTCCATATGAGATATGGTATGGTAAGAGCCCATGTCTTAAGCTAGTTAAGATTTGGGGTTGTCCGGCCTATGTCTAAAAGCAAAATCCGGACAAGCTCGAGGCAAGGTCTGTTATGTACAACTGGAAAGGTTCCAGCTATACAAACTACAGCAGATGATTTGGTACAACCAAAGGATTCAGTAGATACCAACGAACCTCAGCCTCTCCGCCGATCTAGTAGGGTTTCTCACCCACCTGAGAGATACTTCTGTTTCTTTATGACAGTGGGAGCGAGGATTGCATCATGAGATGATGACCCAACTAGTTTCGAGCTGGCCATCAGGAGTAGGACTCTGTAAGAATGGCTGGATGCTTAGCGATCTGAGATGGAATCCATGTACACCAACAAAGTATGGACTTTGGGTGCTATATCTGAAGGGTTAAATCCCCATCAGGAGCAAGTATAACTTGAGAAGATTACTTGGTGTAGATGGAAAAGTTGAGACTTTCAAAGCTAGACTTGTTAAAGCTTTTCGTCATCCACCAGGCGTGGATTATGATGAAACCTTTTCAAGTGGCTATGCTTAAGTCCATCCAGACCCTACTTGCCACGGCTATATACCATGACTACGATATCTAGCGGTTGGGTGTCATGACTGCTTTTCTAAATGATGTTTTGGAAAAGAGCGTCTATAAGTACATAGCCAGAGGGCTTCGTAGACAGTGGGAGCAGCGGAAACGTGTGCAAGATGTTTTATAGGATAAAGCAGGCATCGCGGAGTTGGAACATCTGTTTTGATGGATAAGTCAAAGAGTTTGACATCATCAAAATGGTAGATGAACCTTGTATAAACAAAAAGGTAGTAGGGAGTATGGTGGTGATCCTCGTAGAGTACGTGGATGACATACTCTTGATAGGGAAGGAGTTTCCTATGCTACGCTCGATCAATCTCCGCTTATCACTAGGATTCTCTATATAGGATCAAAGTGATACCTACTAAATCCTGGATTTTGGATCTATGAGATAGATCTAATTGGATGTTAGGATACTCACTAGTTGTAGTGAGATAGTATCAATTGATCCTGGGGAGAATCACTGGAAGTGTTCCAGGGTGATAAAGACGACTGAATGTCAGTCACAGGTATTGTCTTTACCCTCAGTAAAGGGACGGTATGTTGGAAGAATTCCAAGCTAGATACCGTGACATACTAGACGATAAAGGCAGGATATATCGCTACTTAAGATGCTACCGAAGAGGCTGTTTGGGTGTATATTGGTTCATGAGATGAACTATGTTCCTCCCATTGTGTGACAATGGAGTTGTGGCTTATGCCAAGGAACGCAGGTCCCATCAGTGATCCAGACATATTCTAAGGCAGTGTCACCTGATCATGGAGATGGTTGATCTCCAGGGTGATCGAGGTTTGGAGAGTAGACTCAGAGGACAACACAGCGGATCCACTCACAAAGGCCTGTTCCCAGAGAGAGACTTTTATGGGATAGTTGAGTATGAGATACTACAACCACTGCTATCAGATGGCCCTAGTGCAAGTGGGAGATTGTTAGTTATATGTATGCCCTAGAGGCATTACTATACATAGGATGTATATTGTAGTGGATGCTTGGACATATATAGGGAGGACTTTCTTGCTCGACATGATAGTACGCTATCTGGTTGATCTTTACCTTAACGTGTACACTGATTGTCTCTCTGTTACATGTTGGTAAAGCCCTTAGGATCTGTACTTGACTACCTGGACTATGATGCGGATCATACTAGTGGGGACATGGTAGTCCATAAGTACATCCTTCAAAGTCCCTAGTCGTTGGTGTATCGAGACGGGGCATCGATATACCAGTGTAGACTAGCGCATACCTTCTCGACCCATACAGATGGGCGATGGATGATCCCATATCCATTGGTGTTTGACATCAGAGATGATATACGGGTGCTCAGTAGAGACTGGGTACACTGGACTGACTCGCCGAGAACTCCCAGATGGTATTATACCTCACGTCAGATGGCAGTTCTCTGGTGACACTGGTACAGAGTAGTCTGTTGACCCGAGATCGTCATAGAGTCTTGTGTGGTTCCCACTGTGCTTTGATTTCCATCTTACCACGTCCAAGAGGGCATGCAAAACAGTGGTTTTTGGGTACAGTCCCGAGTCACATGGAGGCAATGAGCGATAGGAGGGGATTCGTCTCTCCCGGTATAGGGGGTTGATGTTGCGCTGTGTTCGATTGGCTATAACAGGAAATCCCTGGCCAGGGTTGCTGAGATTTACTGGTAAGTGTTACCAGTAGTTTCTCGAATAGTTATAGACCTCATATCGACACGACTTATCAAGCTATTGGGGTCTGACGTTTACCACCCGTAGGCGAGATATGCGACGTATCAGACGATCAGACCGGACTGTACGGTAGTGTTACTGGTTGGATTCACTGTAGTGTGAGCAGGCTTGCTCGTCGATCTTCAGATCGCTCAATACCCGGGTGGCCGTTACGTTTAGCAGACCGCTTGCGGCTTGTGGGTGCTTGATATGATCATCATCTGCTGCCGGCGTATTGACGAGTCTTTAGAGTCCTACACAGAGGTTTCCTGGCTCAAGCGAAACGAAATAGGAGCGCATATGAGATATGTGCGGGACCGAGAATAATACGTGTATGTGATACCGCATTCTATTCTCGCGATGAATGTATCGGAAGGTTGTATTCGATATAACCTAGTTATCGAATCATGGATTGATTTGATAAGCCGATACGTTGGATATTAGTCGGTTATATGTGATATGACCGGATCGTTAAATCAAGTGTTGATTTAATGATTTAATGCATAATTATATATTTGATATATTACTTTGCATTAACTAGTATCGGTTCACTTTAAATGGATTTTCTCACTCGGGTGTGCGCATTGCATATGCGATATGATTTTGTGCACTTGCTTGTATCATGTTTGATGATGCATGCCTTTTGGTTAAGTGTAAAAAATTAAACCTTGGTTAATGAAATGGTTAGGTTTTACTATTTCGTTATTCATTTATTCATTTATTTATTCTTTTGGAAATAGAAAAGCAAATGAGAAAATGGTGGCTTGTTTTCTTTTGTTCATGAAGCTTCATGAAGACTTTGACCAAGTGACCATTTTGTCTCATGCTTAACCCTAACCATCCCACTAACCATGATTTATTCTCTACACTTGACCATGGTTTGGTCATGATAAGTATTCTTTTAATTTTATTTTTGGAATTAACTTATCATAGCTTTATCTTCTTCTTCTTCTTCATCTTCAATGAAGAAACCTCCACTTCATCAATGGTGATTGATGAAGATGAGTGAGAAATCCAATTCTAAAGTCTACCCACTTCCTATTTCTTCATCCTCTACCTCTTGCCAAGTAGTAGAGTGTGTTTCCTTCGTAAGTTTTCAAGGCTCGGTGAAGGTGGAGCTTGATCTAGTGATGCTTCGACGTAGATCATCTTCGGCACGTTGTCGATGACCTAGCCCGTCCATTCTCCGATGAAGCCGACGCTAGAGCCCGGGATCCGTCTTGGACAGCGAGGAGACTTCATTGCGGAGCCGTGGAGGTGGAGCACCGGATCTACAAAGGTTGTATATCCGTATTCTCATAGTTAAGTGTTAACTAGTTAGCTTTTTCGCCTAGTTTTCTAGCAAACGATCCGTAGTCGGGTCTCTCGGCACCTAGATATTTTGAAATTGGCATGGTTGATGTCTTATGAGACCTCACTAGTGTGCCTAGGAACCCTACAACTAGTATGTACGTTTCTTGTCCCATAGAGGGCGATTGTTGATCCTACAACCATTGGTGTGTGACATCAAAGATTGTACACATGTGCTCATTGGAGAATGGGTACACTGAACAGGACTCGTCGAGGACTCCTATGTGGTAGTATACCTATCGTCAGATAGCAGTCCTCTGGTGACACTGGTACAGGTTAGTCTGTAGACCCGAGATCGTCATAGAGTCTTGTATGGCTCCCACTGTACTTTGATTTCCTCCCTACCACGGCTCAAAGGATTCGTGCAAACAGGTGGATTTTGGGTACAGTCCCGAGTCATATGGAGGCAATGAGCAATAGGAGGGGTTTCTTCTCTCCCGGTTTTGGGGGTTGATGTTGCGTTATGCTCGATTGGCTATAACTGGAAGTCCCTGGCAAGGGATGCTGCTGAGATTTACTGATAAGAGTTATCAGTAGTTTCTCAAACCGTTATAAGCCAGACATCGGCATGACTTATCACGTTACTAAAGCCTGACACTTACCACCCTTAGACATGATATGCGACATTTCAGATGAAGAGACCGGACTGTACGGTAGTGTTACTGATAGGCTTCATGGAGAGTATGGATGAGCTTGCTTGTTGATCTTTATATCGCTCAATACCCGGGTAGCCGTTACGTCCAACTAGTACTGCCGACAGTTTGTAAGTGATTGATGTGATCATCACCTACTGCTGGCGTATTGACGAGTCTTTAGAGTCCCACACAGAAGTTTCCTGGTTCGAGCGAAACGAAGTTGGGCACATATATTGATATGTGTGTGGGCCTGATTAAATATGAGTATGTGATACCGTATTATAATCTGGCAGTTATCTGATGTCGGTCAGGTTATATGTGACATAACCGGATTATCGAATCATGTGTTGGTTTGATAATGTGATATTCATATTAATGATATTAGTCAGTTATATGTGATATAACCGGATTATTAGATCAAGTATTGATTTAATAATATGATATATATTATATGTGATATAATTATATCTTTACTAATATCATTAGCTCACTAATTGCTTTATATATATATATATATATTAATGTATATTTGATATATATATAAATATATATATATATATATTATTAGATGAAGCATGGCAAGTTTTTCAATTTTTAGAAAATAGAAAAATGATGTGCAAATTGGTGAGATATTTGTAGAATGAGCAAGGCATGAGTTTTATTATTTTTATATTAGTCTTGACTCACTATTCAAGCATGGTTGCAATTTAGAATTGCAATTTTATTTCATACTTGAATAAGTGAGGAAAGAGAGAGCCATTTTGAGTTTACTCTCATCATTTTTCATTCTTCATGCCTTAGCCTTTTCTTGAGCTCTTGCCTCTCTCTTGCTCTCTACAATTTTCTTTACCTCACTTCTAAGTTCAAACCCTCATATGTGATGTGAATCATTGACCTTGTGAAAACCCTAGTAAGAAAATTAAACCCCTACTTCACTATCGCACATTAGATTAGCAATTTGATGTGGAGTGTTGCCTTCACTAATCAGATTAGTGAAGGGTTAGCTTGAGCTTGTGGACTTCGGATGGATCATCTTTGGCACGAAGATCACGAAGTAGGTTCTTTCATCTTGAAGAGGAGCCTAGTGGAGTCGCGTGGAACATAACCCGGAGCTATTGAAGAGAAGGACACGAACTACAAAGTTTGTATGCTCTTTTCTTCTCTTTAGTTCATCACATCATCAAAGGCAAACCCTAATATTCTAGTAAAGATCTTGTTAGTCTAACTTAGCACCTAATTAAATTAAAATTTGGCATTCTTGATACCTCTAGAACCTCATGGTGCTGCTAAGGTTGACTTTCATGGTATCGGAGACAAGTTAGAACATTAGGGTAAGTTGTAGCGACGTTAGAAATCAGCCGTTTTTGTCACGCAAAAACTGCCGATAAAAACAGTTTCAAAAACGATGTTTTGAGTTGTTTACACACCACACGGTATCACGGTTTGAACCGAGAAGCCACGTGGTGGAGCGTGCGCATCCTGGGGACACCCCGGGGGGACCAGAGGCCGGACCCACACCCCAAGACCACCATAAGGTGGCCTTGGGGGTAGGTGACCCGAGAGCACCCCAACTAGGTGCTCTCGGGTCTGCCTACCCTAGGGGGCCAGTTCGTGGTGGCCCCCGGGGGTGGGCACCCCCCTCGAGACCCCCATTCGACAGTTAATTTTGGGATCTTCTCCTCCGCGAAGATTCAGGCGGGTTTCGAGTTCGTTTCGACTCCCGGATTGGCTTAAAACGATCGGTTTTGGAACTTTAGCTCATTGGATTTTTCATGTCTTGGAAAAATTGGTTAAGTTTGCTAATTGCGTGTGGAATTCTAATGTCGCGGTTACTTTACAAGCTTTGTGATATGTGTGATACAATTATTAGAATCCGGATTCATTAGTTTTATGAAAACTACTTAGTATATTGTAAACCTAGCCATTTAGTCTCAATTGATCGATTGCCACGAAGTTTTGATTCGGATAAAAACTCCGTCGCAATCGCGTATTGTACACGATCACTAAATCGGGAATCTTATTGAATTATCCGACAACCAATTGAAAAGAGTTTTCAATTTGACAATAAAATGCAAGTTTTGTAAGTTAGGCATGAAATCCGAAATATGAGATATTCCGGGTTTATGATGTCTAAGAATATTGCGGATTCTAATTATTATAGTTTTCTGTTTTCTTTTCTGCGACCGTAAGTGTAATATGTGGGGTATCCCAATTTTCTTGCTATATGTCAATAAGTTTTAGGAATACGCATATTTGCTTACATTGATGATATGTGATATCATGTGTTGCTTTTGATATGATTTATTGGATCGTCATGAAATAATAGCCGGGGGTTTTATGTGAGATGAGGGTTTTTTATTTTCATTCATGTAAAATCTGTATGTAATATTCTTCTATTGGACACTTCCGGGTTGAGGATGATGTCACCACTGTTGTATATTATTTACTTTTCCGCATTAGGATAGACCCAAGACGGGGAGCACAAGTAACCGGGTTCTAGAGTCCAGTGGGAGACCATCTCAAAGAGTTGAGACCGTGTCTCCTAACTCTAGAATTGGCAGGGTTACTTGCCGCTCTCGTTGGGGTCTACGGATGTGGGTTTGGCTATTCATCACGACTGTGGAATCCGTATTTTAAATTATTGGCTAAATTGAAAATACGGACATCCTAGTATATCCAATATTTCATATGTTTCTTCTGCTGCTTGATTCTGTGATGTTGATCATATAACTGCGTGAGACGAATGTTATAATAATATATATGTTATATATAATAAACGTTGCTTATGTTTTGCACCCGCGCTAGTCCAGCCCTCTCTCTTCCAGTAGTTAAGTAACCTAACGTTGCATGACGGGGCCCCGTGGCGAATGCGGATGGAATAAGCGTACGTTCTATTTTCGTTTCATTTTTCTGTAATGTTTAGGAAACATTAAATGATGGGACTTCATTAATGAGATTAATGAAAAGAAAGAAACCAAAAGATGTTGTAGAATCAAATTTTCAAACAGGATAGCTCTAGGTTTTGCTTTGCATAGCGGTATTTCTTGATGAATATCCAGCATCTCATTCGATGAGGCAAGAACCGAGATCCCTTCACCGGGAGTGACCACTTTAGCGAAATTAGCAAATGCTACAACCCACACGGTTTTGTTTTTGATTGTTTTTCTATTTCTTGCTTTGCATAGTGGTATTCATGAATATCCAGCACCTTATTCGATGAGGAAAGAGCCGAGATCTCTTCACCGGGAGTGACCTCTTTAGCGAAACTAGCAAAAGCCTCAAAAACACTCCTTTTCAAAATCACTAGATTCTACAACGATATCAAGTTCGTTACGCTCATGGTTTTCTTAAAAACTTGCGTAGCCCTCCGTCATTTCAGATAAGTGCTATTTTAGTATTCGTACTACGTTTGTTGGCCTGCGTCAAGACGTAGTGTGCGGTAGCTGAATTAGTGCTTATCTGCAGCATGTGATGCGATTGGATTAGGACAGTCGTGCGACTTTGTTGGCCTGCGTCAAGGGTCGTGCGGGTGGGTTTAATTCAATCAAGAAATGAACGGGTTGAACTTGACTAACGCCCGATGATTTGTTGGCCTGCGTCAAGGTCATAGGACATTAAGGGTAAAAACTATTATCGGGAATTTCAAGTGTTGAAATTTGCAATGAGATTGCATACCTTCTATATGATAGTTGGATCCCGATAGCCACTGCGAGTAAGAGTTACTCCTGGGAGAATTTTGAACTTTACAATTAGCCGATCAAGTAAGTGTCAAGAAAGGTGTCAATGGGGTTATGCCTCTGGAAAAACGAGGTTTATTTTAATTAGGTCTGTGCGAAAGCACGGGGAACATCCCTCGGAGTACTGATACCTTCCTGGCCGAACGATTGGCGAACCTGTAGGGTGTAATTAATCCCGGCTAATCTTATCTTTTAGGGTTTGAAAGAAGATTTGATAAAAACAGTGGGAGCCATCCTAATTAGATATGATAATAACCAATCTAATCTTGCAAAGAGCGTACGCTAACACGTTTCCTTCTCTCTCTCTCTCTCTCTCTCTCTCTCTCTCCAGGCAGCAACCAATGTCACGCCTTAATCAAGATAATAAAATGGATGTATTGACCGAACCCTCCTTTTATACATGGCTAGAAAACGTTGGTCCTGCTCTATCTTATGACCGTCATAAGTCTGAGCAAGGGATAGGGGAGTATCATGGTTCCCATGCCATCCGTGCGAAGAAACAGCATGTTGATGCATCTTCTTCAGGTGTGTTCGTTACCGAGAACTGTTTCTCAGTTTATTCTACGTCCTGGGTATTGGATATCGGATCAGGATCCTACATATATAATTTGTTACATTGGCTAAAGAAAGGTAGAGAACTGGGAAAGGGTGATAAATCCCTAACAGTAGGAAATGGTGCAATTGTTGCAGCCAAGGCAGTTGGCGATTATCACCTTGTATTACCAACGGGTAATACATTGATTCTGAACGACCGTTAATACGTACCAAAAATGATGTGCAGCATTATATCGGTTTCTTTGCTAACTAAAAAAGGATATAATCTCACACTAGAGGATAATATTATGAATATTTTCCAAAATCAAGTGTTGATTGGTTTTGGTACGTTATGTAACGGTAAATACATTCTTAATCAAAGTACAGTTTTTAACGTACAGAACACAAACAAGAGGAAAAGTTCAAAAATGAACGAAGCCTTCTTGTGGCACTGTACACTAGGTCATATCAATGCGACAAGACTTGCGAAGTTGCATAAAGATGGATATTTGAATCCATTCAAATTTTCATCTTATGAAACTTGCCAGTCATGTTTCAAAGGCAAAATGACTAAAACTCCGTTTACTGAACACGGAGAAAGAGCTACTGAACTTTTGGGACTGATACATAGTGATGTATACGGTCCTATGTCCAGGAATGGTTTTTCATACTTTATTACATTCACCGATGATCTCGCAAGGATCGGACATGTGTTCTTGATGAAACACAAGTCTGAAGCTTTTGAGAAATTCAATGAATATAAGTCCGAAGTTGAAAACCAGACGGGCAAAAGTATTAAAGTTCTACGATCTGATCGGGGAGGAGAATACTTGAGCGGGGAATTCCGAGACTATTTAAAAGAGAATGGGATTCTCTCTCAGCTTACTCCTCCGTATACACCACAACACAACGATGTATCGGAGCGGAGAAATCGCACCCTATTAGATATGGTGCGCTCTATGATGAGTACTGCTGAGTTGCCTATTTATTTTTGGGGATATGCGCTTGAAACAGCTGCAGACCTATTGAATATGGTTTCCACCAAATCTGTGCCTATCACTCCATATGAGATATGGAAAAAAAGAGATCATACCTTAAATATGTTAAGGTATGCGGTTGTCCGAACTAGTGAAAACACAAAATCCGGACAAGCTCGAGGCAAGGTCGGTATTGTGCAAATTTGTAGGATATCCCAAGAATTCGCGAGGGTATATCTTCTACCACTAAGAGGAACAAAATGTGTTTGATTCTCGACATGCCACCTTTTTAGAAAAGGAATTTCTTGTTAAAGAAATTTGTGGCAATGAGGTAGAACTGGAAGAAGTTACAGCAGCACAAACTACAACTGATGATTTGGTGGAACCAGAGGATGCAATAGTACCCAACGAACCCTAGCCACTCCGCAGATCTAGTAGGGTTCCTTACCCATCTTAGAGATACTACGGTTTTCTCATAGACGGTGGGAGCGAGGATTGCATCATGGAAGATGATGACCCTACTAGTTTCGAGCAGGCCATCACGAGTGGAGACTCTATGAAATGGCCGGATGCTATGCGATCCGAGATGGAATCCATGTACACCAACAAAGTATAGACTTTGGATGTTGCTCCTAAAGGGGTAAAACCCATTCGGAGCAAGTGGATCTTCAAAAAGAAGATTGGTGTAGATGGAAAATTTGAGACTTTCAAAGCTAGACTTGTAGAAAAATGTTTTCGTCAACGTCCTGGAGTCGACTATGATGAAACATTTTCTCCTGTCGCTATGCTTAAGTCCATCAGGATCCTACTTCCTATTGTTGCTTACCATGACTACAAAATCTGGCTGATGGACGTCAAGACCGTTTTTCTAAATGATGATTTAGAAGAGAGCGTGTACATGACACAGCCAGAGGGCTTCGTAGACAGTGGGAGCAGCGGAAAGGTGTGCAAGCTTCTTAAATCCATCTACGGGTTAAAGCAGGCATCGCGGAGCTGAAACATCTGTTTTGATGAAGCTATCACAGAGTTTGACTTCATCAAAAATGTAGATGAACCTTGTATATATAAGAAGACTGTAGAGAGTAAGGTGGTCTTCCTCGTATTGTACGTGGATGACATACTCTTGATAGAAAACGATGTTCCTATGCTACACTCAGTCAAGCTCTTCTTATCACATAAGTTCTTCATGAAAGATCTTGGTGATGCCTCCTACATTCTGGGGATAAAGATCTATAGAGATAGATCTAAACGAATGTTGGGATTTTCCTAATCCAGATACATAGACACCATACAAAAAAGGTTTAGTATTGAAGATTCCAAGCGAAGTAATGTACCCGCTTGTTCAGGAATCACTCTCTCCAAAGAGATGTATCCCAAGGCTGATTTGGAGAGGGCTCGCATGCAAGGGATACCTTATGCTTCGGAAGTAGGCTCTATCATGTATGCGATGTTATGTACCAGACCAGATGTAGTTTACTCACTAAGTGTAGTGAGCAGGTATCAATCAGATCCTGGGGAAAACCACTGGACAACTGTGAAGAACATTCTTAAGTACTTGAGAAGGACTAAAGAAATTTTCTTGGTGTATGGTAACGATGAACTCCAGGTGGGGTCCTTTACCGATTCGAGCTTCCATAGTGATAAAGATGACAATAATTCAGTCTTGGGTTTTGTCTTTACCCTCAACGGAGGGGCGGTGTGTTGGAAGAGTTCCAAGCAAGACACCATAGCAGACTCGACGATGGAGGCTGAATATATCGCTTCCAACGATGCTGGCAAAGAGGCTTTCTGGATGAAGAAGTTCATTGCTGAGCTTAGTGTGGTTCCATCCATTGAGCATCCAGTACCTGTTTATTGTGATAACAATGGAGCTGTGGCTTTAGCTAAGGAACCCAGGTCCCATCAGAGATCCAGATATATTCTGAGGCAGTATCACCTGATCGGGGAGATAGTAGATCGCCGAGAGATCGAGGTCAGGAGAGTTGACATGAAGGACAACGTAGCGGATCCACTCATGAAGTCCTTTCCCCAGATACAGTTTGAGAGACTTTTTGGGGTGTTGGGTATGAGATACTACAACACATGGCCTTAGTGCAAGTGGGAGATTGTTAGGACTATGTATGCCCTAGAGGCCATTATTGTACATGTGATGCATATTATAGTGGATGCTTGAACATATATATATAGGACTTTCTTGCTCGACATGATAGTATGCTATCTGGTTACTCTTTATCATAACATGTTGACTGGTATTCTTTACTGTCTTGCTCTCACATTCTGATAAAGCCCTTAGGATATGTACTTGACCACCAGGAATATGATGAGATCATACTAGTGGGGCCAGGGTGGTCCACAAGTACATCCTTTAATCAGTTCCTAGTCATGGGAATATCGAGACCGGGGCATCGATATTCCAGTGTAGACTAGTGTGTACGTTTTTTGTCCCTTAGAGGGCGATGGTTGATCCCATAACCATTGGTGTGTGACATCAAAGATTGTACACAAGTGCTCATTGGAGAATGGGTACACCGAACAGGACTCGCCGAGAACTCTTATGTGGTAGTATACCTATCGTTAGATAGCAGTCCTCTGGTGACGCTGGTATAAGTTAGTCTGTAGATCCGAGATCGTCATAGAGTCTTGTGTGGGTCCCACTGTGCTTTGATTTCCTCCCTACCACGGCTCAAAGGAGTTGTGCAAACATGTGAATTTTGGGTACAGTCCCGAGTCACATGGAGGCAATGAGCGAAAGGAGGGGCTTCGTCTCTCCCGGTATTGGGGGTTGATGTTGCGCTATGCTCAATTGGCTATAACTGGAAGTCCCTGGCCAGGGATGCTGTTGAGATTTACTGATAAGAGTTATCATTAGTTTCTCAAACCGTTATAGGCCAAACATCGGCATGACTTCTCATGTTACTGGGGCCTGACGCTTACCACTCCTAGACATGATATGCGACATATCAGACGAAGAGACCGGACTGTACGGTAGTGTTACTGATAGACTTCATGGAGAGTATGGATGAGCTTACTTGTTGATCTTCATATCGCTCAATACCCGGGTAGCCGTTATGTCGAGCTTGTACCGCTGACGGCTTGTAGGTGATTGATGCAATCATCACCTACTGCTGGCGTATTGATGAGTCTTTAGAGTCCCACACAGAAGTTTCCTTGTTCGAGCAAAACGAAGTAGGGAACATATGTTATATGTGTGTGGGTCTGATGAAATATGAGTATGTGATACCGTATTATAATCTGGCAGCTATCTGATGTCGGTCAAGTTATATGTGATATAACTGGATTATAGAATCAAGTGTTGGTTTGATAATGTGATATTCAGATTAATGATATTAGTCGGTTATATGTGATATAACCGGATTATTAGATCAAGTGTTGATTTAATAATGTGATATATATTATATGTGATATAATTATATCTTAAATAATATCATTAGCTCACTAATTACTTTATATATATATATTAATGTATATTGGATATATATAAATATATATATTATTATATGAAGCATGGCAAGTTTTTCTATTTTTAGAAAATAGAAAAATGAGGTGCAAATTGTGGAGATATTTGTGGAATGGGCAAGGCATGGGTTTTACTATTTATATATTAGTCTTGACTCACTATTCAAGTATGGTTGCAATTTAGAATTGCAATTTTATTCCATACTTGAAAAAGTGAGGAAAGAGAGAGCCATTTTGAGTTTACTCTCATCATTTTTCATTCTTCATGCCTTAGCCATTTCTTGAGCTCTTACCTCTCTTTTGCTCTCTACAATTTTCTTTACCTCACTTCCAAGTTCAAACCCTCACATGTGATGTGAATCATTGAACTTGTGAAAACCCTAGTGAGCAAATTAAACCCCTACTTCACCATCTCATATTAGATTAGCAATTTGATGTGGAGTGTTGCCTTCACTAATGAGATTAGTGAAGGGTTAGCTTGAGCTTGTGGACTTCGGGTGGATCGTCTTTAACGCGAAGATCACGAAGGAGGTTCTTTCATCTTGAAGAAGAGCCTAGTGGAGTCACGTGGACCACAACCCGGAGTTATTGAAGAGAAGGACTCGAACTACAAAGGTTGTATGCGCTTTTCTTCTCTTTAGTTCATCACATCATCAAAGGCAAACCCTAATATTCTAGTAAAGATTTTTTTAGTCTAACTTATCACCTAATAAAATTAAAATTTGGCATGCTTGATGCCTCTAGAACCTCATGGTGGTGATAAGGTTGACTTTCAGATAAGTCATGTCGATGTGTGGCCTATAACCTTTCGAGAAACTACTGATAACACTTATCAGTAAATCTCATCAGCCCTGGTCAGGGACTTGGTGTTATAGCTAATCGAGCATAGCATAATATCATCTCCCAGTACCAGGAGAGACGAAACCCCTCCTATCGCTCACTGCCTCCATATGATTCGGGACTGTACCCAAAATCCACCTATTTGCATGACTCTTTGAGCCGTGGTAGGGAGGAAATCAAATCACAGTGGGAACCACACAAGACACTTTAGCTATCTCGGGTCTACAGACTAACATGTACAATTGTTACCAGAGAACTGCCATCTGACGATAGGTATGGTACTATCTAGGAGTTTTCACCGAGTCCTGTTCAGTGTACCCATTCTCTAATGAGCACCTGTGTACAATCTTTGATGTCAAACACCAATGGTTATAGGATCAACCATCACCCCATACATGGTCAAGAAATGTACACACTAGTCGACTCTGGAATATTGATGCCCTGTCTCGGTACTCTCTCGACTAGGAACTGTTAAAGAATGTGCATATGGACTACAAAAGCCTCACTAGTATGATCAGCATCATAGTCCTGGTAGTCAAGACAACATCATAAGGGATTTATCAACATGTATCAAAGAGACAGTAAACTAAAACAAGTGTACATGTTAATATAAAGAACAGCCAGATAGCATACTATCATGTCGAGCAAGAAAGTCCTCTATATATATGTCCAAGCATCCACTATAATATACAATAATGGTCTCTAATGCATACATATTCCTAACAATCTCCAACTTGCACTAAGGCCAGTTGTTGTAGTATCGCATACCCAATATCCTAAACAGTCTCTCAAATTGTGTCTGGGGAAGGGCCTTCGTGAGTGGATCCGCCGTATTTTCCTTTGTGTCTACTCTTCTGACCTCGATCTCGCGGTGATCAACTATCTTCCGGATCAGGTGATACCACCTCAGAATATGTCAGGATCGGTGATGGGACCGGGGTTCCTTGGCTAAAGCCACGGCTCCATTGTTATAATAATACAAGGGTATTGAATTCTTAATGGATGGAACCATACCAAGTTTTGCAATGAACTTCTGGACTATGATGCAGATCATACTATTGGGGACATGGTAGTCCATAAGTACATCCTTCAAGGTTCCTAGTCGTGGGTGTATCGAGACGGGGCATCGATATACCAGAGTAGACTAGCGCATACGCCTCTCGACCCATGAGATGGGCGATGGATGATCCCATATCCATTGGTGTTTGACATCAGAGATGGTATACGGGTGCTCAGTGGAGACTGGGTACACTGGACGGACTCACCGAGAACTCCCAGATGGTATTATACCTCACGTCAGATGGCAGTTCTCAGGTGACACTTGTGCAGGTTAGTCTGTAGACCCGAGATCGTCATAGAGTCTTGTGTGATTCCCACTGTGCTTTGATCTCCACCTAACCACGTCCATGAGGGCATGCAAAACGGTGGTCTTTGGGTACAGTCCCGAGTCACATGGAGGCAATGAGCGATAGGAGGGGTTTCGTCTCTCCCGGTATTGGGGGTTGATGTTGCGCTGTGCTCGATTGGCCGTAACAGGGAAGTCCCTGGCCAGGGCTGATCAGAGATTTGCTGGTAAGTGTTACCAGTAGTTTCTCGACCCGTTACGAGCCTCACATCGGCACGACTTATCGGGTTATTGGGGTCTGACGTTTACCACCCCTAGACTTGATATGCGACATATCAGACGAAGTGACCGGACTGTACGGTAAGTGTTACTGGTCGGATTCGCAGGAGTGTGAGCGGGCTAGCTCGTCGATCTTCTGATCGCTCAATACCCGGGTGGCCGTTACGTTTAGCAGACCGCTTGCGGCTTGTGGGTGCTTGATATGATCATCATCTGCTACCGGCGTATTGACGAGTCTTTAGAGTCCTACACAGAGGTTTCCTGGCTCAAGCGAAACGAAATAGGAGCTCATATGAGATATGTGCAGGACAGAGAATAATGCGTGTATGTGATACCGTATTTGATTCTCGCGATTAATGTTTCGATTGGTTGTATGTGATATAACCTAGTTATCGATTCGATAAGCCGATACATTGAATACTAGTCGGTCATGTGCGACATGACCGGATCATTGAATCAAGTGTTGATTTAATGATTTAATGTATAATTATATATTTGATATATTACTTTACATTAACTAGTATTGGTTCACTTTAAACGGATTTTTCTCACTTGATGCACATTGTATATGTGATATGCTTTTGTGCACATTTTTGTATCATGTTTGATGATACTTGATCATTTGGTTAAATGTGTAGAATTAAACCATGGTTAATTTGATAATTAGGGTTTTGCATATTCATTTATTTATTTATTTATTTGTTCATTTATTTATTTGGAAATGATTTAAAGAGAATGGTGTCTTTCTTTTGTCATTAGTTGAAGCTTCATGAAGCCTTGACTTTTGCAACCATTCTTGTCATCATGCTTAACCCTAACTCTCCAAATGACCATGGTTTATTCTCTACACTTAACCCTAGTTAGATTATGATAAGTATTAATTTTCTTTTCATTTTAAAAAACTTATCATAAAACTAGCTTCATCTTCTCCTTCTTCTTCAAGATAGAAACCTTGATGCCATCAATGGCAACTTGAGTTCTAGTGAGAGAAATCCAATTCTAAAGTGAACCCACCTCCTATTTCTTCACCCTCTACCTCTTACCAAGTTGTTTTGGGTGTTTTCTTCACAAGTTTCACAACTTTATGAAGTCGGAGCTTGAGCTTGTGATGCCTCGACGTAGATCGTCTTTGACACGAAGCCGACGACCTAGCTCGCCCGTTTCTCCGATGAAGCCGACAATTGAGTTCGGGATTCATGATGGACAGCGAGAGGACACCCACGTGGAGCTAAGGAAGTGGAGAACCGGATCTACAAAGGTTGTAGCATCTAACTTTTAGTTAAGTAGTTAACTAGATTATCTTTTCGCCTAAACTTCTAGTCAACGATCCGTATTAGGATTTCTCGGCACCCATAATTTTTGAAATTGGCATGGTTGATGCCTTGTGAGACTTCATTAGAGTGCCTAGGAACCCTACAGTGGTATCAGACCCTAGCTAGAGCCTTAGGAGAAGTCTAGACGGAGTTTGAAGTCCGAACGAACCCGAAACCCTAAAACCCATGAGCTCTCTGGACTTTTTCTAAAATCTGGGATTTTTCAATATTAAAATGCTTAAAAAATTCAGCAGGAAATTCTAAGAATTACGGTGCAATTTTTATTCAATGAACAGTGTAATGCGCGGCGGAACCGCGGCCTAAGCCAGCTTAGGCGGCGGTTCCGCGGCTAAAGAATGACGTCAGCCATCCTCCTCTGCACAGTAATTCATAGTTTCTGCAGCTGAGTTTTATGGGTAGTTTTAATAATTATTCAAGAGTTGAATTTTCTGGGTGTTTTAGAGCTTCGGTGTTTCGACCGGATTATCAAACTTCGTCTTTGTGTATTTCCGGATAATTTTTGAATTTTTTTAAAAAGTTCGACCGGATATAAATACCCAACTTTTCCCCTGTCGGGAAATTTCCAAGTGTTGGATTTTTCCGTAGTTTAACGACGTTCTAAGTAGTGCAAGTAACGCGATGGACCCTCTAGAAGACAACAAACCTTAACTCGATTATGTGACCGTCTTGAACTGCCCTTTGAACCTTCGGGTTTGGGGCAGTACGGCGTGCCACATGTGAGGCGTTGGCTTGACCCTTCTACGGCTGGACCGTTGCTACTGAGGCACGAACTGAATGGTTTTAGACTTGTTTCATGTGTTGAGCTGTATCGGGAAAACTTGGGTATTCGACTGTTCGATCGGAAAGTTTAACATTTTCTGTTTATCTGGAATGTGATACAATAATTGGAATTCACAAACAGTTATGAGATAACTGAATGAATGTTATAAATCTAGCGGTTTAGTTTCACTTGATATTGAAAAGAGTTTTCGATGATGAGACTAAAATGCGGGGTTTATAACTGTTAGGCATGTGATGTCTAAGTATTTCATTTGATTAGGCATGTGATGTCTAAAGAGGTTGCGGATTCTAACTGTTGTAGTTTTACACTTTCTTTTCTGTGACCGTAAGTGTAGTATGTTCATATCGCCGGTTTCGTTGCTATACGTCAACGACAATTGGGGTATGCATACTTACTTACGTTGATGACATGTGATGTTATGTGTTGCTGGATATGTTATATTGGATCGTCGTGTTTGAATAGCCGGGGGTTTTTATGTGAGATGAGTGTTTTTTTCATTTTCATTCATGTAAAAACTTGTATGTAATATTCTTTTATTTGGGGCACTTCCAGGTAGCGGAAGTTGTCACCTTTTGTATATTATTTACTTTTCCGCATTAGGATAGACCCAAGGAGGGGAGCACAAGTAACCGGGTTCTGGGGTCCAGTGGGAGACCAACTGTAGCGTTTTGAAAATGGTTTCGGTGAAATTTCGGAAAATCGGTAAAATGAGGGGGTTTTCTGTAAAAAGTCAAAATACAAATATCTTATTATAAAAATTAAATATACATATTCTAGCTATGTAATTGCTATTATTTGGTGTTTATTGAGCCGCTGGTGAAATTTCAAATTTTCTGAAAAAAATATTATTTTATTATTATTTTAAGCCGTCACTAATACATTTAATTAGGGAAAATTACAAATTGGAATGAGTTGAAACAAATTTTGTGCATCATAAAACATTAAATAAAAAATTTATCATGTGGTTTTTGGAACGAAATCATTTGCCAAAACGGTTTAGAAATTATTGAAGAAAAAAGGGTTTTTTTTAGCGTAAATGGATGTTTGGGGTATTGTATTTATCATTTTTCATCACCCCACACCCATGCCCACACCCACACACCCCCACTTACCCCTCCCCTTAGCCAAATTCAGCAGCCCTCACTTTTTCCCCACTTGGTTT
Organism: Agapanthus africanus; assembly: GCA_030015575.1. Classification (NCBI taxonomy): domain Eukaryota; kingdom Viridiplantae; phylum Streptophyta; class Magnoliopsida; order Asparagales; family Amaryllidaceae; genus Agapanthus; species Agapanthus africanus. Next base: position 573,174,431 of record CM057337.1, on the reverse strand, counting down.
GCAAAGGAAAAAGAAATAAAAGAAAAGATTAGAAAATAGATAAAGTAGTTAGACTTTGACCTTACCTTGACCTTGACTTTCCTCCCTTGCATTTTCCTCACCTCCCTCTCTCTCCCCTCACCCACTTCTGGCCGAAAATGATCCCACAACAGCAGCCCTTTCCCCCCCCCCCCAAATCCACACTATTTTGCTTCAAAAATCCAAGAAAAAGCTTCAAAATCCATACAATTTCAAAGCTTTTTCCAAATCCAACTCCTACCCATTATTTCTTGCCTATCTAGCATGGATCTAGGAGCATGGAAGCTACTTTTGGAGGCTAGGATTTGCATGCTAGAACTCAATTGGGAGGTATAAATTTTAACCCTTTAGTGAAATTGTTGTTTAATTGCTTTATGTTAGCTTATTAAGTGTTTAATTAGGTTTTAGATTGGTTCTAATTGCATGTTTGAAAAATTCAAGAATGAGGTTGATTTCAAGTTAGGGTTTTGAGTAATGGGATTATGGTTGTGATGGGTAGCTTACCATCTTAGAATTTGTAGAAAGTAATTTAGTAGTTAAATTTCATATTGTTGCATGGAAATGTCTAAATTAAGTTTTGTTTTTGCTAACTAGAGTTTTTGAAAAAATTATCAAATGCTTAGATTAAAATATAATTAAGTGTTCATGTCAATATAACTATTATAATGAGTGGTTTAATGACTTTGGTTCATGCAAAACGAAGCTTAATTGATGAATTGTGAATTTTGCTTTAAAGGGTGTTAAATTTGATATTTTGCAAACTAGGATTTTGGAAATTATGCAAATTTATGAGTTTAAATTATGGAAATGGTTTTTATGACTTATTTAAGATAATTAATAAATATATTGGCCGCTACATTCATTTAAATATCGTGTTTTGTACAAAAACGGCGAATTGTGCTTGCTAGATTTTCGGAAAAATGACTTTTTGAGTGAAATTGGCTATTTTGTGAGTTTCAACCTAGTTAATATTAAAATTAGTGTTCGTGAATGTGCAAATGAGTGTATTTGGGTTTTTCTCGATGGTTTGGCGTTTGTACGCCGACGTCGAGGGTTTTTGGGTTGATTTGTGAAAGCAACCATAGGTTTTGACCTATGTGGGATTCGTGCGTCGTTTTGATCATGAGTCGGATTTTAATGAGATATGGTGCGTTATGATATGTAGGTACCCCCATGTGGACTTCGAGACGACAAGAAAGCGCGTGGCGACGTCGGCACCGGCTAGCGAGGACCAGGTGAGTAGATTTATATCTACGGGGAGAAGTCGGGTGGATGGCGTATAGCACCCCCGCAGTCCGTGGTGGTGTATACGGATGCGTATACACACCAACAATTATTATATGTTATTTGGGATTAATAACGATGCTTAGGATGGATATTGGTGTGTTGGATTACTTTAGTGTTGCGAACCCTAGGGTAGTGTTACACACACATACACACATACATACTTGCATACATTCCTATTGATATGTGCTCATGGGATTCTTTATAGTTATGTGTTCACATGGGTATGGGACTATGTGTTCACGTACGGATTGAGGATGATACTTGGGATTGAGCTGAGTCGATGAGATTTGATTTGAGGCCGTGAGATCGGTGATATAGCAGGGTTCGTATCTTAGATACGACATGACGTTGTAGCGGGTCCTTGACGTAGTGTTTCACACACGTCCATGCATACGTAGGCGGTATCAGTATGGTACTAGACGTAGATCAGTACCCCGATCATGATATTTGATAAAGAGGATACCAGGTGAATAGTATGATGAATGTGATATTGAACCGTACCCAGATTGGGATGCCGTACGACGGATTTACGTACGAGCTAAATTGATGATTGATCCGCACTCTTGACTTGGGATGCCTGATTATAGATATGGTATCGGATATGATATTATTGAGGCGGGATCACCGACTATACATATACAGGTATGTATATGTATCGACTCAGATGATAGGCGGTTTCCTTACCTGTAGTTCAGCTTGTTAGTTCAGCCGTATAGTTTAGTGTAGTTGTTAGATTAGATTAGACTCCTTACCTATTTCAAAAACTAACGAATCGTGGGCATTTTTAAAGACAGCTCAAGGGAATCTACGGATATTTCAAAAAAACGACGTATCTTTTCATAAAAACACCGTAGCCCCTATTTTCAAAACCCCATGATTCGTGTTATTTCAAAAGGCACAATTCGTAGGACTTATATTAGATTATTGCAGATTAGTTATCGTTGTGTCTAGTATTCAGCTCCCGCACATTATTGCTGTTCGCTCTGCCTCGCATATTTATTTTGCTGCATATTCCGTTATTGATATCATGCTGTTAGGACACCAGCACTATTACCGATGATGCGTATGTACCACGTACACCTACTTGCCGGCTCACACACATCTTCATCGGTAATTGCCATGTCACGTACACTTTAGAGAATATAATTGCTTGACTTAGATTGTTAGCTGGTAGTTTTGACACGATATTAGTGTACTTCCCTTATATGCCATATTAGACATTGTAGTTATTACCTACCACTTCATGCATACTGTTATTCAGTTGTTCATGCCTAGTTCATTATCATTGACATATGCACTTGTGATGATTTCTTGAGATTTATGATATTTCTGGATTTCGGGGAAAGCCGCAAAATTTACAACTTATGATCTTTTAAAATATAAAATGTTGCGGTTTTCTAGTGATGTAAAGTGTTGTCCACCATGAGTTTGCTGTGGTTTTGGAGATCCGTGTTGAGGAGTGGAGGAACCGTCACGGGTACATGGTGGGCCCGGTATGGTACCCCAGGGCAAGAGGAATGTGGTGTTGACGTTGAGCCTGGCTGGGGAGCACTACCTACCGGTGATATTACCCGACGCGTCGGATATCCGGAGGATACCGTCGTGGTCTTGAGATGGATGGTAGGGGCCGGTCCGGACTGACGGCGCCCTAGATATTGAGCTTGAGACATTGATATTTCGAGACAGTGAGATTTATGTTTTGTGTCGATGCTAGACACTGTTGATACTAATTTCATTATGATACCTCAGTTTAAAAATACGAAGGAAATCTCACTAATTTATGAAAACAGTTTCTTCATTTACATGTATTCTGTTTCATGCATTCATACCTCATTCATATGATATATTGCTACCTGAGGCACTGACACGGGCACATGAAATTATACTCGGGATAGATATTACCCTAGACATTGTCATAGGCTGCCTGTTATACATATATTTGAGGATATTTTATGATCTTTGACCTAGGTTGCGTTATTTATGCGATTTCTGTGCGTAGATGTTTTTCTATTCACGAGTTGGCAACTCACCCCCGTTGTGCCCCAGTTTCTTGCAGATTTGCCGTACAGGTTTCCTTACGGCTTGCGGGCTCAGTTTCATTCGGGTGATTTGCTAGTAGGTGGGTTTACTTGTATCATACCCCCATTATATATCTTGTATATCATTATTCTGTTGTATCTAGAAGTTCCATCAACCAAACATGTATCTATTGAGATAGAGACCAGTGTTGTTTATTCTTTCGACCTTAGAGTCGCTCGTTATATTTCTGGTGGTTTTGAGTTCCCTTTTGAGTTTTTGATCCTCGCCGTTGGCGTTGTATATTTATTGCTTATGTGGTTGTGACCATCGTTTGACGAAGAGCTAGCTCCCGCTTGGGGATGCCTTTTTTCTTGATTTCGTATACTATTCATGTTGTATCCCGTTGGGGGCCAGTATTTACAAAGGAGACTCTGCCGAAATTTTCAGTAAATTTTTGATGTTTTAAAAACCGCATAATTCGGCTTATGCTATTGAAATTACTTTCTTTAAGTTGGTTTTTCCTGCACTCTACTACTTTTCTTGGTTTGGATTTCTGGGTTTTCGGTTTACTTAGATTACGTACGCCTCGAGACGTTCGTAGTTTAAGTGCCGGTCATGTTCCGTACTTTCGGGTCGTGACAAAGTTGGTATCAGAGCGTTAGGTTTTAACCTTCGGAGTGTAGGATGACCCTTGGATGATGGAATAGGTGACTAAAGTAGAGTGACGTACCGTTGGTATGTTCCGCGGCATATTTACGACACGCCACTTCACTTAAGGAGCCTTAGGATGTACATTTCCTTGTTCAGTATTATATTCCTTCCTGATCTAGCCTCATCGGTACCAGTTTGGTTTTGCTGCTACGGTTACGGGCAGGGGGAGCTACGGCTAGAGTTGCGGTCAGCATAAGCTCGTCACGAACGAGGACTGACCAGGGCGAAATTCCGGCGACACACGATTGCAGAGATGTGTCTTTTTACTGTGTTTCCGCGCCGCGAGCATTTGGCGGATCGCCTTTATGAGGTTACTCGGATGTGCCGATCGACACTAGAGGATTGAGCCACTGACAGAGGCCAGCCTGATTTTGATGACCGTTGGTGTGTTGCTTACTCCTGATGATTGAGGCACTGTTCAGCGTGCAGACGAGCGAGCCAGTTGTTTCTGCGAGCGACGAGATATCGCCCCATATATTGGAACTATGGCGGGGCGAGTTGTACGAATAGATGATAGAAGGTCGCTAGTCACCCGATGATGAATGACTAGGACAGGTGGTTCGTTCCCTTACCCCGATGCGAGGTCATCAGATAGATTGATTCCAGCTAGAGACGACTTCACGCGGAGACGTTGGGAGTCGATAGAGACGATCGAATGTCAGAAACCTATTATTCCAAGTTTAAGATAGTCGGAAAGACATGCAGGCAATTCTATGGTCCCTCTAGAAGAATGAAACCCTAACTCGACTTAATGACCGTGTGAAAGCCTTTGAACCTTAGGGTTTGCGGCAGTTCTGCGGAGCCATTAGTGAGGCTTGGGTTTGCCCTTCTACGGCTGGACCACCGATGCTGTGGTATGTACTCGATACTATTAAACTGTGCCCAAGAGGTTGAGCTCTTGGGGGATTATGAGGTTTTGACGACTCGATCGGATGGCTCGACTTAATTCGGATGCTAGTTGGTGAGATGCATTCTTGGGAGACTCCAGATACGAGGATAGCCGTTGGAGCTCAGTCCATGCAGCCGCGACGAGACGAGTCCAAAGCAGACGACATTAGAGAAAAGTGGAGTAAGAGGTTCGCACCAGATCTAGATGAGATGATGTTCCACTCCGCCGACATCAGAGAGGCGATGCGCATGCCGAGGCATGGTACTTGGACTTACCTTCCAGAAGGAGTCGCGATGAGTATGCAGTCGTTCCAGAGCAAGAGGCAGATATAGGAAAGGACAATGACTTCCGGACAGTTGGCAGAGACAAGACATGGAAGAGACCGTGAACAGGATTCCTTCCAGGACACTGTTGCAATGATACTTGCACCCAGGATCAGATGTGTCACGTACCTTCAGAGAGCCAGAGGCCGACGCCAGTGATATGCTGTCTTACGAGTGGTCGCGATGATTGACCAGGAGATGACCAGAGGAGTGCCAGAACGGAATCGTCCCCGTTAGCACACCTGACAGGGCCGATGAGCCGATCGACCGAAAGATTGGTAATTCACAGTGAAGACCTTGACCCAGGAGTGGTCATGGTTACGCACGCCAGCAGGACAGAGTTCATGATCATCGACGAGACGTCCCACTAGTGACCGCGACAGTTGCCGAGATTCTTAGAGGATGCGCTTGAGCAGTACTATTCCGCCATTATTGATTACGATGTTTTGGGTGATTTATTCGTATGATTTGATTTTGATGATTAAGGATTTACGATCTTTGCACAGTGTTGCACTTGATATCGTTTTCGTTCTTTGGTTTCACATGTTTGTGATTTTACGGTTTTAAACAGTTGAGTTGGTTTTGTGCATATGCACGCACACGATTTGGTTCCTGCACTCTGTATAGTTTATATATGCTTGCAGTGCAGTGATACGCCTTTTGTGCACTTAGATGCACTGGACTTCGATTTCGATTGTGATACTCGATATTTGTTTTGTGCACCTTGTGCACCTGAGTGATTTTGCGCACGTTCGGCGCTTGATATTGGATTTCATGATTTCGTGCACGATGGATGCACCTGATTTAGATTTTCGCGCATGTTGAGCGCATGTCTTGAGATGCGATTTTGGTGCACACCAGATGCACTAAATCGAGATTTTTCGTGCATGTCAGATGCACCTGATTTTGCTGTCAGGCACACACATTGCCTACGACAGATGCTTTGTGCACACCCGATGCACTTAGATCTTGTTTCTGTGCATATGTATAGCACATATATGGATTTTTATTTCCGTGCGCACCAGACGCACGTAGTATTCATGTGCATATTTTGGGATTGATTTCTTATAGAGCAGTACGTTTTTATGATATTGCTATGTGTTTTCGTACTGAGCAGGACTAGTCAGAGGACAGTACCTGAATACATTTTGCATGCATTGATAGTTATTGAAGGGATTTCCAAAAGGCGAGCTATAGCCTCAGTATTTACCTACGTGTCTGATATGACACGAAATGTTTAAAACAAGGAGACCCTTCTAAATTGTTTCCAAAACGGCGGAACGTACATTTCAAACAAAAGTATATATGTATATAGTTATTTTCTTATGGTAGACGTCCGCCACTGTACAGTGTTATACGCGTTGCACAGCAACTTAAAGAGATTTGGCATGCATTTCCTTCAGATATTTACAGATATAGATTCGATATTTACATTTATAGTTTCGAGTTATATCATATTGGTTTTGATTTGGATTTGGCATTGATGTCTTCTCCACGACTCCGATGATCGCGGGATGCTTGACGGAGTTTTGATTTGAGTTATATACTCATTTTTCAAGCGCATGCGCATGCGCTGCGCTACGATTTGTTTTATGTATTTACAATTTCGGAGCCCCGACGACTTGATGGTTTTTCTTAGATGTTTTAGTAATTGGGGGAGTTTGAATTTAAATTCAGGGACCGAATTTCTTTAAGGGGGGAAGATTGTAGCGTTTTGAAAATGGTTTCGGTGAAATTTCGGAAAATCGGTAAAATGAGGGGGTTTTCTGTAAAAAGTCAAAATACAAATATCTTATTATAAAAATTAAATATACATATTCTAGCTATGTAATTGCTATTATTTGGTGTTTATTGAGCCGCTGGTGAAATTTCAAATTTTCTGAAAAAAATATTATTTTATTATTATTTTAAGCCGTCACTAATACATTTAATTAGGGAAAATTACAAATTGGAATGAGTTGAAACAAATTTTTTGCATCATAAAACATTAAATAAAAAATTTATCATGTGGTTTTTGGAACGAAATCATTTGCCAAAACGGTTTAGAAATTATTGAAGAAAAAAGGGTTTTTTTTAGCGTAAATGGATGTTTGGGGTATTGTATTTATCATTTTTCATCACCCCACACCCGTGCCCACACCCACACACCCCCACTTACCCCTCCCCTTAGCCAAATTCAGCAGCCCTCACTTTTTCCCCGCTTGGTTTGCAAAGGAAAAAGAAATAAAAGAAAAGATTAGAAAATAGATAAAGTAGTTAGACTTTGACCTTACCTTGACCTTGACTTTCCTCCCTTGCATTTTCCTCACCTCCCTCTCTCTCCCCTCACCCACTTCTGGCCGAAAATGATCCCACAACAGCAGCCCTTTCCCCCCCCCCCAAAATCCACACTATTTTGCTTCAAAAATCCAAGAAAAAGCTTCAAAATCCATACAATTTCAAAGTTTTTCCCAAATCCAACTCCTACCCATTATTTCTTGCCTATCTAGCATGGATCTAGGAGCATGGAAGCTACTTTTGGAGGCTAGGATTTGCATGCTAGAACTCAATTGGGAGGTATAAATTTTAACCCTTTAGTGAAATTGTTGTTTAATTGCTTTATGTTAGCTTATTAAGTGTTTAATTAGGTTTTAGATTGGTTCTAATTGCATGTTTGAAAAATTCAAGAATGAGGTTGATTTCAAGTTAGGGTTTTGAGTAATGGGATTATGGTTGTGATGGGTAGCTTACCATCTTAGAATTTGTAGAAAGTAATTTAGTAGTTAAATTTCATATTGTTGCATGGAAATGTCTAAATTAAGTTTTGTTTTTGCTAACTAGAGTTTTTGAAAAAATTATCAAATGCTTAGATTAAAATATAATTAAGTGTTCATGTCATTATAACTATTATAATGAGTGGTTTAATGACTTTAATTCATGCAAAACGAAGCTTAATTGATGAATTGTGAATTTTGCTTTAAAGGGTGTTAAATTTGATATTTTGCAAACTAGGATTTTGGAAATTATGCAAATTTATGAGTTTAAATTATGGAAATGGTTTTTATGACTTATTTAAGATAATTAATAAATATATTGGCCGCTACATTCATTTAAATATCGTGTTTTGTACAAAAACGGCGAATTGTGCTTGCTAGATTTTCGGAAAAATGACTTTTTGAGTGAAATTGGCGGTTTTGTGAGTTTCAACCTAGTTTATATTAAAATTAGTGTTCGTGAATGTGCAAATGAGTGTATTTGGGTTTTTCTCGATGGTTTGGCGTTTGTACGCCGACGTCGAGGGTTTTTGGGTTGATTTGTGAAAGCAACCATAGGTTTTGACCTATGTGGGATTCGTGCGTCGTTTTGATCATGAGTCGGATTTTAATGAGATATGGTGCGTTATGATATGTAGGTACCCCCATGTGGACTTCGAGACGACAAGCAAGCGCGTGGCGACGTCGGCACCGGCTAGCGAGGACCAGGTGAGTAGATTTATATCTACGGGGAGAAGTCGGGTGGATGGCGTATAGCACCCCCGCAGTCCGTGGTGGTGTATACGGATGCGTATACACACCAACAATTATTATATGTTATTTGGGATTAATAACGATGCTTAGGATGGATATTGGTGTGTTGGATTACTTTAGTGTTGCGAACCCTAGGGTAGTGTTACACACACATACACACATACATACTTGCATACATTACTATTGATATGTGCTCATGGGATTCTTTATAGTTATGTGTTCACATTGGTATGGGACTATGTGTTCACGTACGGATTGAGGATGATACTTGGGATTGAGCTGAGTCGATGAGATTTGATTTGAGGCCGTGAGATCGGTGATATAGCAGGGTTCGTATCTTAGATACGACATGACGTTGTAGCGGGTCCTTGACGTAGTGTTTCACACACGTCCATGCATACGTAGGCGGTATCAGTATGGTACTAGACGTAGATCAGTACCCCGATCATGATATTTGATAAAGAGGATACCAGGTGAATAGTATGATGAATGTGATATTGAACCGTACCCAGATTGGGATGCCGTACGAAGGATTTACGTACGAGCTATATTGATGATTGATCCGCACTCTTGACTTGGGTTGCCTGATTATAGATATGGTATCGGATATGATATTATTGAGGCGGGATCACCGACTATACATATACAGGTATGTATATGTATCGACTCAGATGATAGGCGGTTTCCTTACCTGTAGTTCAGCTTGTTAGTTCAGCCGTATAGTTTAGTGTAGTTGTTAGATTAGATTAGACTCCTTACCTATTTCAAAAACTAACGAATCGTGGGCATTTTTAAAGACAGCTCAAGGGAATCTACGGATATTTCAAAAAAACGACGTATCTTTTCATAAAAACACCGTAGCCCCTATTTTCAAAACCCCATGATTCGTGTTATTTCAAAAGGCACAATTCGTAGGACTTATATTAGATTATTGCAGATTAGTTATCGTTGTGTCTAGTATTCAGCTCCCGCACATTATTGCTGTTCGCTCTGCCTCGCATATTTATTTTGCTGCATATTCCATTATTGATATCATGCTGTTAGGACACCAGCACTATTACCGATGATGCGTATGTACCACGTACACCTACTTGCCGGCTCACACACATCTTCATCGGTAATTGCCATGTCACGTACACTTTAGAGAATATAATTGCTTGACTTAGATTGTTAGCTGGTAGTTTTGACACGATATTAGTGTACTTCCCTTATATGCCATATTAGACATTGTAGTTATTACCTACCACTTCATGCATACTGTTATTCAGTTGTTCATGCCTAGTTCATTATCATTGACATATGCACTTGTGATGATTTCTTGAGATTTATGATATTTCTGAATTTCGGGGAAAGCCGCAAAATTTACAACTTATGATCTTTTAAAATATAAAATGTTGCGGTTTTCTAGTGATGTAAAGTGTCGTCCACCATGAGTTTGCTGTGGTTTTGGAGATCCATGTCGAGGAGTGGAGGAACCGTCACGGGTACATGGTGGGCCCGGTATGGTACCCCGGGGCAAGAGGAATGTGGTGTTGACGTTGAGCCTGGCTGGGGAGCACTACCTACCGGTGATATTACCCGACGCGTCGGATATCCGGAGGATACCGTCGTGGTCTTGAGATGGATGGTAGGGGCCGGTCCGGACTGACGGCGCCCTAGATATTGAGCTTGAGACATTGATATTTCGAGACAGTGAGATTTATGTTTTGTGTCGATGCTAGACACTGTTGATACTGATTTCATTATGATACCTCAGTTTAAAAATACGAAGGAAATCTCACTAATTTATGAAAACAGTTTCTTCATTTACATGTATTCTGTTTCATGCATTCATACCTCATTCATATGATATATTGCTACCTGAGGCACTGACACGGGCACATGAAATTATACTCGGGATAGATATTACCCTAGACATTGTCATAGGCTGCCTGTTATACATATATTTGAGGATATTTTATGATCTTTGACCTAGGTTGCGTTATTTATGCGATTTCTGTGCGTAGATGTTTTTCTATTCACGAGTTGGCAACTCACCCCCGTTGTGCCCCAGTTTCTTGCAAATTTGCCGTACAGGTTTCCTTACGGCTTGCGGGCTCAGTTTCATTCGGGTGATTTGCTAGTAGGTGGGTTTACTTGTATCATACCCCCATTATATATCTTGTATATCATTATTCTGTTGTATCTAGAAGTTCCATCAACCAAACATGTATCTATTGAGATAGAGACCAGTGTTGTTTATTCTTTCGACCTTAGAGTCGCTCGTTATATTTCTGGTGGTTTTGAGTTCCCTTTTGAGTTTTTGATCCTCGCCGATGGCGTTGTATATTTATTGCTTGTGTGGTTGTGACCATCGTTTGACGAAGAGCTAGCTCCCGCTTGGGGATGCCTTTTTTCTTGATTTCGTATACTATTCATGTTGTATCCCGTTGGGGGCCAGTATTTACAAAGGAGACTCTGCCGAAATTTTCAGTAAATTTTTGATGTTTTAAAAACCGCATAATTCGGCTTATGCTATTGAAATTACTTTCTTTAAGTTGGTTTTTCCTGCACTCTACTACTTTTCTTGGTTTGGATTTCTGGGTTTTCGGTTTACTTAGATTACGTATGCCTCGAGACGTTCGTAGTTTAAGTGCCGGTCATGTTCCGTACTTTCGGGTCGTGACACCAACTCGAGGAGTCGAATACGGGTCTCCTAACCCTAGAATTGGCAGGGTTGCTTGCCGCTCTCGTAGGGGTCTAGGGGTGTGGGATTGGCTATTCATCACGACCGTGGAATCCGTGTTTTATACTTGCTCGTATTGAAAACACGGACGTCCTAGTATATCCAATATTTCATATGTTTCTTTTGCTGCGATATCTGTGATGTGATCATGTGATGTTCTGTGATGGATACAGTATATAGTATATATGATATATTATATAGGCGTTACTTATGTTTTGCACCCGCACTAGCCATGTCCTGCTCTGTCGTTAGTTACCTAACCTAACGGTACACGAGGGGACATCTAGGCGAATGCGGATGGCATAAGTGTACGTCGTATTTATCTGTGATGTTTAGGTGACTTAAATGATGGGACTTCATTAATGTGATTAATGAAAGAAAAGAAACCTAAGATGTTGTAGAATCAAATTTCAAAATAAAACAGGTAGCTACAGTTCTTGCTTTACATAGCGGTATATATGATATACCCTGCACCTTATTCGATGAGGAAAGGACCGAGATCCCTTCACCGGGAGTGACTCCTTTAGCAATAACTGGCAGATGCTGCACACTCGGTTTGGTTATTGATTGCTTTTAAGAGTTTTTGCTTTGCACAATGATATATATGATATATCCCGCACCTCATTCGACGAGGAAAGGACCGAGATCCCTTCACCGGGAGTGACTCCTTTAGCAAAACTAGAAAAGCCTCAAAATCACTCCATTTCAAAACTTCATTTTGATTCTACTACGATATCAAGTTCATTACGCAATAGGTTTTCAGAAAAACATGTCGTAGCCCTCCGTCATTTCTGATGAGTAGTAGTTAGTATTCGTGCTACGTTTGTTGGCCTGCGTCAAGACGTAGTGTGCGGTAGCTAACTAGTATTTATCTTCTTATGCATATGATGCAGATTGTATTAGGGTAGTCATGCGACTTTGTTGGCCTGCGTCAAGGGTCGTACAGGTGGGTTTAATTCAATCAGGAAATGACGGGTTGAACTTGACTAGCGCACTATGGTTTGTTGGCCTGCGTCAAGGTCATAGGACGCTAGGGGCAAAATATTATCGGGGATTCCAAGTGTTGAAATTTGCAATGAGATTGCATACCTTCTATGAGATAGTTGGATCCCGATACCCACTGCGAGTAAGAGTTACTCCTGGGAGAGTTTTGCACATTGCAATTAGCCGATCAAGTAGGTGTCTAGAAAGGTGTCAACGAGGTTACGCCTCTGGAAAAACGAGGTTTACATTAATTAGGTCCGTGCGAAAGCACGGGGGACCTCCCTCAAAGTACCGACACTGGCCTGGCTGAAAGATTGGCGAACTTGTAGTGTGTAATTAATCCCGACTAGTCTTTCCTTTTAGGGTTTGAAGGAAGATTTGATAAAAACAGTGGGAGCCATCCTGATTAGATAAGATAATAACCAATCTGATCTTGCACGAGCATACGCTAAAGTGTTTTCTTCTCTCTCTCTCCAGGTAGCGACCATTTCATGCCCTAATAAAGATAATAATATGGATGTATTGACCGAACCCGCATGTTATACTGTGCTGGGGAACGTTGGTTCCGTTCTTTCTTATAAGAGTTATAGGAATGAACAGGATATAGGGGAATACCAGGATTCCCATGCCACCCGAATGAAGAAAGTACATGTTGATGCATTTTCTTCGGGTGTGTTTGTTACAGAGAACTGTTTCTCCATTTGCTCTACGTCCTGGGTATTAGATACCGGGTCAGGATCCCATATATGTAATCAGTTACATGGTCTAAGGAAAGGTAAAGAACTTGGAGAAGGTGATAAAGACATTAGAGTTGGAAATGGTGCAATTGTTGCAGCTAAGACTGTCGGGGAATATCACCTTGTATTACCAACTGGTAATACATTGGTTCTGAATGAATGCTATTACATGCCGAACCTGATATGCAACATTATATCGGTTTCTTTGTTGAGTAAAGAGGGATATAATTTTGTATTACAGGACAATGTTATGAACATTTTCCGTAACCAAAAGTTGGTTGGATCAGGCACGTTGTGCAATGGCATTTATGTTCTAAATCAATCAACAGTTCTGAGCATAACAAACACACACAAGAGGAAGAGTTCAGAACTGAACGAATCCTTCTTGTGGCATTGTAGATTGGGTCACATCAATGCGACACGACTGGCTAAGTTGCATAAGGATGGATATTTGAATCCGTTTGAATTTTCATCCTATGACACTTGCCAGTCATGTCTCAAAGGCAAGATGACCAAAGCTCCGTTTACGGGACACGGAGAAAGAGTTACCGAACTCTTGGGACTGATACATAGTGATGTATGCGGTCCCATGTCTACACATGCCAGGGATGGTTCTTCGTACTTCATTACATTCACTGACGATCTCTCTAGATTCGGATATGTGTTCCTGATGAAACACAAATCAGAAGCTTTTGAGAAATTTAGAGAATATAAACAAGAAGTCGAGAACCAAACCGGAAAAAGTATTAAAATCCTTCGATCTGATCGAGGAGGAGAATACTTAAGCAATGAATTCCTGGACTTCCTAAAAGAGAATGGGATTCTCTCTCAGCTGACTCCTCCATATACACCACAGCACAACGGTGTATCAGAACGGAGGAACCGCACCCTATTAGATATGGTGCGCTCAATGATGAGTACAGCTGAGTTACCTATTTCCTTCTGGGGATATGCACTGGAAACAGCTGCAGATCTATTGAATATGGTTCCCACCAAAACCGTGCCAACCACTCCATATGAGATATGGAAAGGAAAGAGACCATGTCTTAATTATATTAAGATATGGGGTTGTCCGGCATATGTAAAAACACAAAATCCGTACAAACTCGCGGCAAGGTCCATTCTGTGTAAGTTTATTGGATATCCCAAACATTCGCGCGGGTATATCTTCTACCACACCGAGGAACAAAAGGTGTTTGTTTCTCGACATACCACCTTTTTAGAAAAGGAATTTCTTGAAAAAGAGATTAGTGGCAAGGAGGTAGAACTGGAAGAGGTTCCAGCAATACAGACTACAACAGAAGATTTGGTTGAACCAGAGGATTCAGTAGTTCCCGATGAACCCCAGCCACTCCGCCGATCTAGTAGGGTTCCTTGCCAACCTGAGAGATACTACGGTTTTCTCATGGATGGAGGGAGCGAGGATTGCATCATGGAGGATGATGACCCAACTACCTTCGAGCAGGCCATCACGAGTAGGGACTCAGTGAAATGGCTGGATCCTATGCGGTCCGAGATGGAATCCATGTAGACCAACAAAGTATGGACTTTGGACGTTGCTCCTGAAGAGGTAAAACCCATTGGGAGCAAGTGGATCTTCAAGAAGAAACTTGGTGTAGATGGGAAAGTGGAGACTTTCAAAGCTAGACTTATAGCAAAGAGTTTTCGTCAAAGACCAGGTGTGGACTATGACGAGACCTTTTCTCCAGTGGCTATGCTTAAATCCATCCGGATCATGCTTGCCATCGCTGCGTATCATGACTACGAAATCTGGCAAATGGATGTTAAGACCGCCTTTCTA
Source organism: Agapanthus africanus (assembly GCA_030015575.1). Taxonomy (NCBI): domain Eukaryota; kingdom Viridiplantae; phylum Streptophyta; class Magnoliopsida; order Asparagales; family Amaryllidaceae; genus Agapanthus; species Agapanthus africanus. The sequence goes on along the minus strand of CM057337.1, from coordinate 573,159,431 downwards.
AATGGTGATTTAGAAGAGTGCGTGTACATGACTCAGCCAGAGGGCTTCATAGACAGTGGGAGCAGCGGGAAGGTGTGCAAGCTGCTTAAATCCATTTATGGATTAAAGCAAGCATCGCGGAGTTGGAACATCTGCTTTGACGTCGTTATCAAAGAGTTTGATTTCGTCAAAAACCCAAATGAACCTTGTATTTACAAGAAGGTGGCAGGGAGTAAGGTTGTCTTCCTCGTATTGTACGTAGACGATATACTCTTGATAGGAAATGATATACCTATGCTGCAATCGGTCAAGCTCTTCTTATCATAAAGATTCTCAATGAAAGTTCTTGGAGATGCCTCCTGCATATTGGGAATCAGGATCTATAGAGATAGATCTAAACGGATATTGGGATTGTCCCAATCCAGGTACATTGACACCATATTAAAGAGGTTTAGTATGGAAGAATCCAAGCGTGGGAACTTGCCCACGATCTCTGGAATCACTCTCTCCAAAGAGATGTCTCCCAAGACTGATTTGGAGAGAGCTCGCATGCAAGGGATACCCTATGCTTCAGCTGTAGGCTCTATCATGTATGCGATGCTATGTACCAGACCCGATGTTGCATACTCACTAAGTGTAGTGAGCAGGTATCAAGCTGATCCTGGAGAGAGTCACTGGACAGCTGTGAAGAGCATTCTCAAGTACTTACGAAGGACTAAAGAGATGCTCTTGGTGTATGGTAACGGAGAACTCCAGGTGGAGTCCTTTACCGATTCGAGCTTCCAGAGTGATAAGGACGACTCTAAGTCGCAGTCGGGCTTTGTCTTTACCCATTACGGAGGGGCGGTTAGCTGGAAGAGTTCCAAGCAGGAAACCGTGGCAGACTCGACGATGGAGGCTGAATACATCGCTGCCAACGATGCTGCCAAAGAGGCTGTCTTGATCAAGAAGTTCATTACTGAACTTGGAGTGGTTCCATCCATTGAGCATCCAATACCTTTGTATTGCGATAACAATGGAGCGGTGGCTTTGGCCAAGGAACCCAGGTCCCATCAGCGATCCAGGCATATTCTGAGGCGGTATCACCTGATCCGGGAGATAGTTGATCGCCGGGAGATCGAGGTCAGGAGGGTTGACACGAAGAACAACACGGCGGATCCACTCACGAAGGCCATTCCCCAGATACAGTTTGAGAGACTCTTCGGGATGCTCGGTATGCGATACTATAGCAGCTGGCCCTAGTGCAAGTGGGAGATTGTTAGTTGTATGTATGCCGTAGAGGCCAGTATTGTACAGATGATGTATATTATATTGGATGCTTGGACATATATAGAGAAGACTTTCTTGCTCGATATGATAGTATGCTATCTGGTTACTCTTTATCTTAACATGTACACTTGTCTCTTTATACTGTCTTATAGTTACATGTTGGTAAAGCCCTTAGGATGTGTACTTGACTACCTGGAATATGATGCAGATCATACTAGTGGGGACATGGTAGTCCATAAGTACATCCTTCAAGGTCCCTAGTCGTGGGTGTATCGAGACGGGGCATCGATATACCAGAGTACACTAGCGTATACGCCTCTCGACCCATGAGATGGGCGATGGATGATCCCATATCCATTGGTGTTTGACATCAGAGATGGTATACGGGTGCTCAGTGAAGACTGGGTACACTGGACGGACTCGCCGAGAACTCCCAGATGGTATTATACCTCACGTCAGATGGCAGTTCTCAGGTGACACTTGTGCAGGTTAGTCTGTAGACCCGAGATCGTCATAGAGTCTTGTGTGATTCCCACTGTGCTTTGATCTTCACCTTACCACGTCCATGAGGGCATGCAAAACGGTGGTCTTTGGGTACAGTCCCGAGTCACATGGAGGCAATGAGCGATAGGAGGGGTTTCGTCTCTCCCGGTATTAGGGGTTGATGTTGCGCTGTGCTCGATTGGCCGTAACGGGGAAGTCCCTGGCCAGGGCTGATCAGAGATTTGCTGGTAAGTGTTACCAATAGTTTCTCGACCCGTTACGAGCCTCACATCGGCACGACTTATCGGGTTATTGGGGTCTGACGTTTACCACCCCTAGACTTGATATGCGACATATCAGACGAAGTGACCGGACTGTACGGTAAGTGTTACTGGTCGGATTCGCAGGAGTGTGAGCGGGCTAGCTCGTCGATCTTCTGATCGCTCAATACCCGGGTGGCCGTTACGTTTAGCAGACCGCTTGCGGCTTGTGGGTGCTTGATATGATCATCATCTGCTACCGGCGTATTGACGAGTCTTTAGAGTCCTACACAGAGGTTTCCTGGCTCAAGCGAAACGAAATAGGAGCGCATATGAGATATGTACGGGACCGAGAATAAAGCGTGTATGTGATACCGTATTTGATTCTCGCGATTAATGTTTCGATTGGTTGTATGTGATATAACCTAGTTATCGATTCGATAAGCCGATACATTGAATACTAGTCGGTCATGTGCGACATGACCGGATCATTGAATCAAGTGTTGATTTAATGATTTAATGTATAATTATATATTTGATATATTACTTTACATTAACTAGTAGTGGTTCACTATAAACGGATTTTTCTCACTTGATGCACATTGTATATGTGATATGCTTTTGTGCACATTTTTGTATCATGTTTGATGATACTTGATCATTTGGTTAAATGTGTAGAATTAAACCATGGTTAATTTGATAATTAGGGTTTTGCATATTCATTTATTTATTTATTTATTTGTTCATTTATTTATTTGGAAATGATTTAAAGAGAATGGTGGCTTTCTTTTGTCATTAGTTGAAGCTTCATGAAGCCTTGACTTTTGCAACCATTCTTGTCCTCATGCTTAACCCTAACTCTCCAAATGACCATGGTTTATTCTCTACACTTAACCCTAGTTAGATTATGATAAGTATGAATTTTCTTTTCATTTTAAAAAACTTATCATAAAACTAGCTTCATCTTCTCCTTCTTCTTCAAGATAGAAACCTTGATGCCATCAATGACAACTTGAGTTCTAGTGAGAGAAATCCAATTCTAAAGTGAACCCACCTCCTATTTCTTCACCCTCTACCTCTTGCCAAGTTGTTTTGGGTGTTTTCTTCACAAGTTTCACAACTTTGTGAAGTCGGAGCTTGAGCTTGTGATGCCTCGACGTAGATCGTCTTTGACACGAAGCCGACGACCTAGCTCGCCCGTTTCTCCGATGAAGCCGACGATTGAGTTCGGGATTCATGATGGACAGCGAGAGGACACCCACATGGAGCTAAGGAAGTGGAGAACCGGATCTACAAAGGTTGTAGCATCTAACTTTTAGTTAAGTAGTTAACTAGATTATCTTTTCGCCTAAACTTCTAGTCAACGATCCGTATTAGGGTTTCTCGGCACCCATAATTTTTGAAATTGGTATGGTTGATGCCTTGTGAGACTTCATTAGAGTGCCTAGGAACCCTACATGTAGAATCTTCCATACTAAACCTCTTTAGTATGGTGTCTATGTACCTGGATTGGGACAATCCCAACAACCTTTTAGATCTAACTTTATAGATCTTTATCCCTAGGATGTAGGAGGCATCACCCAGATCCTTCATGGAGAACTTTTGTGATCGGAAGAGTTTGACCGAGTGCAACATAGGAACATCATTTCCTATCAAGATTATTTCATCGACGTACAATTCGGGGAATATGACTTTACTCTCTACGACCTTTTTATATATACATGGTTCATCTACGTTTTTGATGAAGTCAAACTTTTTGACTGCTATATCAAAACAGATGTTCCAGCTCCGCGATGCCTCCTTTAATACGTAGATTGATTTAAGAAGTTTGCACATCTTTCCGCTGCTCCCACTTTCTACGAAGCCCTCTGACTGTGTCATATACACACTCTCTTCTAAATCACCATTTAAAAAAGCGGTCTTGATGTCTATCTACCAAATTTCATAGTCATAGTATGCAGCAATGGCTAGTAGGATCCTGATGGACTTAAGAATAGCCACGGGAGAAAAGGTCTCATCATAGTCGGCACCTGTTCATTGACGAAAACCTTTTGCTATAAGTCTAGTTTTGAAGGTCTCAACCTTTCCACCTACACCAATTTTCTTCTTAAAGATCTGTTTTCTCCCAATGGGTTTTACCCCTTCAGGAGCAACTTCCAAAGTCCATACATTGTTAGTGTATATGGATTCCATCTCAGATCGCATAGCATCATGTCATTTCACAGAATCCCCACTTGTGATGGCCTGCTCGAAACTAGTTGGGTCATAATCTTCCATAATGCAATCCTCGCTCCCACCGTCTATGAGTAAACCATAGTATCTCTCAGGTGGATGAGGAACCCTACTAGAACTGCGTAGTGGCTAAGGTTCGTCGGGGACTATTGAATCCTCCGGTACTACCAATTCTTCAGTTGTAGTTTGTGTATCTGGAACTTCTTCCAGCTCTACCTCATTACTACTAATTTCTTTTACAAGAAATTCCTTTTCTAAAAAGATGGGGTGTTGAGCAACAAACACCTTTTGTTCCTCACTATAGTAGAATAGATATCCATGTGAATTCTTTGCATATCCCACAAACTTGCAAAGAACTGATCGTGCTTCGAGTTTGTCCGGATTTTTCTTTTTAACATAAGCCGGACAACCCCATATCTTAACTTGGTTAATATGTGGTCTCTTTCCACTCCATATCTCATGCGGCGTTTTAGGCACAGATTTTTATGGAACTTGATTCAATATGTATGCAGCTATCTCAAGTGCATAACTCAAAAAGGAAATAGGTAACTCAGCAGTACTCATCATAGAGCGCACCATATCTAATAGGGTGCGATTCCTCCACTCCGATATACCATTGTGCTATGGTGTATACAGAGGAGTAAGCTAAGAGAGAATCCCATTCTCTTTTAGATAATCTCGGAATTCCGTGCTTAAGTATTCACCTCATCGATCAGATCGAAAGATTTTACTACTTTTGTTAGTGGATGTTGCACACCCTCACAACACTTGTGAGGAGGAGGAAGGGGAAAACGAAAAATTTCTTGCATGCAACACCCACACAAACCCAAAATCATGTGCTTAAACCTTAACTGGCAAACCCTATCTAGAGTTCTTAACTACTATGAAAGGGTTATACCTAATGAACCGGTCCTTCGGGTCTTCTCTTTGATGCAACTCCTATCCTCTTTCGGATGCTTGAAATGTCCTCGATCTCCGGCCACCTCAAGACATAGATGATCCACCCGAGAGCTATGGAACAAGCTTCAATCTCTTCTCAAGAGTTAACTATGAGATCAAGTGTGCTAGAAATGATCACTTAGATAATGTAAAGATCATGTAGTGGATTAATATGTCTCTTGAGCTTTTGATTCACAACACATGTGAAGGATAAAGCTAAGAGGAGGAAGAAGGAGAAGATGAGAGTGATGAATGAAAAATCAAGCATGGAAAAAATGATATGGCTCAAATGAAAATAATTGAAGCATGCAATATTTTTCTCCAAAATAATGCACCATACTTCAATAGTAACTCCAAATGAATATAAAATGATATAAGCCATTCCTTCATCCATGCTTTGACTCTCTCCAAATTCCACCTCATAATTTCCATTTTCACAAAATGAAAACCATTTATGAGGTGTCACCTTCTAGAAGGTATTCTTGTAGAATTACAAGAATACCCCTCACCGTATACCGTATAAGTATACCCGTATCCGAATTCCAAAAAATAAGAATACAAATAATCCAATAATATAATACCGATATCTGGTTTAAACCAAAGCCAACCAGTATTATCATTCCAAACATTATTCTTCTAACCATTACACGAACATGATCAAAACCCTACCGTAACAACTTACGGCCTCTACATCTTTTGCCTGAACCAGGGAACCCTCTGTGTGGGACTCTAAAGACTCGACAGTACGTTGGCAGTGGGTTTAACCAAAAGCACGTTAGCGGCTCTAGCTGTGCGTAACGGCTACCCAGGTATGTGACGAAAAGGTGGCCGATAAGGGAACTCATCCCAACCCTAACGAGCCTATAAGAAACACTTACCGTACAATCCGGTCTCTTCGTCCGATACGTCTTATATGAAGTCTAGGGGTGGTAAATGTCAAACCCAAGTAACTTTATAAGTCGTGTTGATTTATGCGGCCCATAACGGTTCAAGAAACTACTAATAACTCTTATTAGTAAATCTCGACAACCCTGGCCAGGGATTGTTAGTGATATATGCCCTAGAGGCCATTATTATATCATACTAGATTGTATATTACTTAATGGGAGCTTGGGATATACACGGATATAGTAACAGTCTTGCTCAAAATGGTAGTATGCTACCTGGTTTGTTTTTACCTCAATACGTGCATGTGTTTCTTTTAGCATATCACATATACATATTGGTAGAGCCCTTAGGATCTATGCTTGATTACCAGCGTTGCGATGGAAGTCATACTAGTGGGGGCTGGGTAATCTATAACCACATCCTATACAGGTCCCTAGTCGTAGGATTATCGAGACGGGGCATCGATACTCCACAGTAGACTAGTGTATATGCTTCTCATCCCAGTATGGGAGATGGTCTGTCCCACAGCCATTAGTAAGTTGTACTTGAGATAGTATGCAGGTGCTCATTAGGTTATAAGTACACTGGATATGACTTGTCAGGAACTGTTGGTGGGTATTATACCTGTCGTCGGGTAGCAGTTCCCAAGTGACATGAGTTCATCTTAGTCCGTCGACTTGACACTGCTACTTCGCCTCGAGTGTGTTCCCACTGTACTTTTATTACTACCCTACCACGTCTTAAAGGAGTCATGCAAACAGGTAATAGTTAGGTGCAGTCCCGAAGCACTTGGAGGCAGTGACGGTTAGATAGGATTCGTCTCTCCCGGTATTTGGGGTTGATATCGCGCTGTGCTCGGAAGGCCATTACACAAAGTCCTTGGCCAAGGCAAGCGAAATTTACTGGTAGGTATTCCAGTAGTTTCTCAGGGTGTATTGGGCTACTCTCCGACACGACTTATTGCGCTAATAGGGGTCTGACGATTACCGCCCCCTAAGCCCGATATGCGATACTCTTAAGAGGAACAGACCGGACCGTACAGAGATTGTCACATTCAAGCTCGGTAGGAGTTCGAATGGGTTTTCCTCATCGGCCTTCTTATTGACATCTACCTGGTGACTGTTACATGCAGCTAGTACCACATGCGGCCTATGGTTAAACCCACTGCCGGCGTAGTGTCGAGTCTTTAGAATCCTACACAGAGAGTTTCCCTACACCGGGCAAAAGGTGTAGAGACCGTATGGTTTTACGGCAGGGCTTCGATCATGTACGTGCACTTGTGCACGTATGATGTTTGGGAAGATAATACTAGTGGGATTTTGTTTAAGCCGGATCCTAGTATTATATTGATGGATCTATTTCGTCTCTTTGTATTCGTGTTTCTCGGAACACGAATGCGGGTATGTATATACGGATGAGAGGGGCATAGAAGGAGACACCTCATTAGGGTGTTGACCATTGAGTTTATTAAAACAATTATGAGGTGGAGGAAAGTATTTTTTATTTTTGTAACTGATAATTAAGGAATGGCTACTTGTTTTGACTACTTGACTTTGTTTGACTATTTGACTTGGCTTGACCATTTGGCTTGACCACTTGACTTGGTTTGACTATTTGACTTAGATATTTTTGTGAGATATTTTGTGACCTAGATATTTTGATGAGATATTTTTCATGCCATACTTGTGGTCATGTCAAGTTAGCCATCTCATTTTCATTTATCATTATCATTATCAAAAATCTTTTCTCTTTCCTCAAGCTAGCTCTCTTTTTCTTCCTCACATCAAAACTCTAAAAGCTCTCATGAGTTGAGAATCCTAGGGTTTCAAGAGATAAATAAATCCATCTTCATACTCTACATCACCTAGGCCATCAAGTTTAGCAAGCTTGTTGCCCTAGTTACCTCGGTTTTGAGGTGGAGCTCGGACTATAGACTCTCGGGTGGATCGTCTTTGACTCGAGGAAGCCGTCGAAGAAGCTACGATCCGGATCGATCCTTGGAGCCTAAGACGACGAGGAGGACAGCAGAGAAGACCCTAAGGACTTGTATCATAAGGTATAATATTCTTTCCAAGTAGTTAAATCTCATTTAGTTTGCTAGTTAGGGTTTATGGACGATCCTTGGTTCTAGTCGGTGTTGCGAAGCCCGTAAAAATCATTTTTTGCAAATTCTACCTCCCCGCGAACATGTGGGGTGTGAGACATCGACTTACAGTGGTATCATAGCCTCTTATACACCTTAGATAGCTTCTAGCGATGTTAGAATTCCGCTGTTTTTGTCGCGGAAAAACTGTCGACAAAAACAGTTTTCAAAAGTGAGGTTTTGAGTTGTTTGCACACCCTGCGGGCTCACGGTTTGAACTGAGAAGCCACGGGATGAAGCATGTGCACCCCGGGGACACCCCGAGGTGGACCAATGGCCGGGACCACCCCTCAAGACCACTAGTTGGTGGCCTTAGGGGCTGGTGACCCGAGAGCACCAGGAATTGGTGCTCTCGGGTCTGCCTTCTTTTGGGGTCCACCTCGTGGTGACCCCCAGGAGTGGGTAACCCCCCCCGAGGAGGAAAGTATTTGTTATTTTTGTAAATGATAATTAAGGCATTGCTACTTGTTTTGACTACTTGACCTTGTTTGACAATTTGACTTGGCTTGACCACTTGACTTGGTTTGAATCTTTGACTTAGATATTTTTGTGAGATATTTTGTGACCTAGATATTTTGATGAGATATTTTTCATGACATGCTTGTGGTCATGTCAAGTTATCCATCTCAATTTCATTTATCATTATCATTATCATTATCAAAAAACTTTTCTCTTTCATCAAGCTAGCTTTCTTCTTCTTCCTCACATCAAAACCCTAAAAGCTCTCATGTTTTGAGAATCCCAGGGTTTCAAGAGACAAATAAATCTATCTTCATACTCTACATCACCTAGGCCATCAAGTTTAGCAAGCTTGTTGCCCTAGTTACCTCGGTTTTGAGGTGGAGCTCGGACTATAGACTCTCGGGTATATCGTCTTTGACTCGAGAGGCCGTCGAAAAAGCTACGATCCAGATCGATCCTTGGAGCCTACAACGATGAGGAGGATGGAAGAGAAGACCCAAAGGACTTGTATCATGAGTTATAATATTCTTTCTGAGTAGTTAAATCTCTTGTAGTTTGCTAGCTAGGGTTTATGGACGATCCTTGGTTCTAGTCGGTGTTACGAATCCCGTAAAAATATTTTTTTTGCAAATTCCGCCTCCCCGCGAACACGTAGGGTGCGCGACATCGACTTATAGAGATTTGTTGTTATGGCCGATCAAGCATAGCACGACATCAACTCCCTATACTGGGAGAGACGAAACCCCTCCTATCGCTTACTGCCTCCATATGATTCGGGACTGTACCCAAAATCCACCTGTTTGCACGACTCAGTAGAGCCGTGGTAGGGAGGAAATCAAAGAATAGTGGGAATCACACAAGACACTATGACGATCTCGGGTCTACAGACTAAGCCGTACAAGTGTAATCAGAGAACTGCTATCTGACAATAAGGATATATACCATCTAGGAGTTCTCGGTGAGTCCTGTTCGGTGTACCCATTCTCCAATGAGCACCTGTGTACAATCTTTGATGTCAAACACCCATGGTTGTGGGATCAACCATCGCCACCAGGGTCAAGAAACGTACACACCAGTCTACTTTGGTAATATCGATGCCCTGTCTCGATATACCCTCAACTAGGAACAATTAAAGGATATACTTATAGACTGCCCAGGCCCCACTAGTATGATCTACATCATAATCCTGGCAGTCAAGTATAATCCTAAGGGCTTCATCAACATGTATATAAAGATATGAAATACAATACATCACACATTAAGATGAAGATAATCCATATAGCATATTATCATTTCAAGCAAAGATTGTTTCTGTACATATACATGCCTAGCATTCTATACAATACAGGCCTCTAGAGCATACATATCTAACAACATTTACCCGTCTGGTTCTTTACTTCGCTGTTATATTCCTTGAATTTCTCAAAAGATTCAGATTTGTGTTTCAACAGGAATACATGTCCGAATCTTAAGAGATCATCCGTGAATGCAATGAAGTACGAGGAACCATTCCTGGCATGTGTAGACATAGGACCCCATACATCACTATGTATCAGTCCTAAGAGTTCAGTAGCTCTTTCTCCATGTCCCGTAAACGGAGTTTGGGTCATCTTTCCTTTGAGATATGACTGACAAGTTTCATAAGATGTAAATTCAAACAGATTCAAATAACCATCTTTATGCAACTTAGCTAGTCTGGTCACATTGATATGACCAAGTCTACATTACCACAAGAAGGCTTCGTTCATTTCTAAACTTTTCCTCTTGTGTGTATTTTGTATATTCAGAACTGTATTTTGATTTAGAACGTATACACCATTACACAATGTACCAAATCCAATCAACACTTGATTTAGAAAAATGTTCATAATATTTTTCTCTGATGCAAAGTTATATTCTTCTTTATCTAATAAAGATATGGATATTATATTTCACATAATCGATGGTACGAAATAACAGTCGTTCAAAATCAATATATTACCATTTGGCAATACAATGTGATATTCGCTGACAGCTTCGGCAGCAACAATTTCTCCATTCCCTACTCTGAGAGACATATCAACATTTCCCAGTTCTCTACTTTTCCTTAAACCTTGTAACAGATTACAAATGTGGGATCCTGATCCATTATCTAATACCCAAAATGTAGAGTAGACTGAGAAACAGTTCTCAATAACTAACACACCAGAAGAAGATGCATCAGAATGATCTTTCTTTATTCGGATTGCGTGGAAATCCTTGCATTCCCCTATCCCTTGCCCAGACTCATAACAGTTGTCATAAGATAGGGAGGAACCAACATTTTCCAGCCCAGTATAATAAGCGGGTTCGGTTAATATATCCATATTATTATCTTGATTAAGGCATGACATGGTCGCTACCTGGAGAGAGAGAGAAGAAAATATTTTAGCGTGCGCTCTTATAAGATTAGATTGGTTATTATCTTATCTAATCAGGATGGCTCCACTATTTTTATCAAATCTTCCTTCAAACCCTAAAAGGTAAGAATAGCCGGGATTAATACACCCTACAATTTCGCTAATCGGTCATCCAGGCAGGTGTTGGTACTCCGAGGGAGTCTTCCCGTGCTTTCGCATCGAACTAATTAAATAACCTCGTTTTCGCAGGGGCATAACCTCGTTAATACCTTTCTTAGACACCAACTGGATTAGCTAATTCTAAAGTGGAAAACTCTCCTAGGAGTAACACTTACCCGTAGTGGGTATCGAGATCCAACTATCATATAGAAGGTATGCAATCTCATTGCAAATTTCAACACTTGAAATTCTCAATATCTGTTTTTACCCCATGCTGTCTATGACCTTGACAAGGTCAACAAATTATAAACCGCAAGTTAAGTTCAACCCGTCATTTCATGACTGATTAGACCAACCCGCACGACCCTTGACAAGATCAACAAGGCCGTACGACTACCGTAACCAATCGCATCAACATGCGGCAGAAAAGCACTAATCAACTACCAAACACTACGCCCCGACAAGGTTGACAAACGCAGCACGAATACTAAATAGTACCGATCTGAAATGACGGAGGGCTACAATTGGTTTTGAAGAAAAAAATTAATGTAATGAACTAGATATCGTTGTAGAATCTAGTAATTTGAAAAAGGAGTGGTTTAAGCTCCGCTTTAAAAATCGACCAGTTTTCAAACCAATCCGAGTGAGTTGTAGCATATGCTAGTTTTATCTAAAGAGGACATTCGCGATGAAGGGATCTAGGCTCTTTCCTCATGGAATGAAGTGCTGGATATTCATAATGGAATACCGCTATGCAAAGCAAGAATTAGAGCTACCTTTTTGAAAAATTTGATTCTACAACATATTTTAGGTTTTTTTCTTTTCATTAATCTTATTAATGACGCCCCATCAATCAAGTTTCCTAGACATTATAGAAGAAACAAAAATAAAACACACATATATGTCATCCGCATTCGCAACAGGGACTCGGGTCTTCACCATGAAATTACTTAACTTACGGCAGGGCGGGGTCAGGACTAGCGCGGATGCAAAACATATATAGTGTCTACTGATATATCATATATATATAAGTAGCATTCATCTCACGCAGTTATATGATCACATCATATCACAGAAAATAGCAGAAGCAGATATATGAAATATAGGATATATTAGGAGATTCATGTTTTAGATTAAGCCAGTAATGCAAAACATGGATTCGACGGTCGTGATGAATAGCCAAGCCCACATCTCTAGACCCCTACGAGAGCGGAAAGAAACCCTGCCAAATCTAGAGTTAGATGACCGGTCTCGACTCCTCAAGATGGCCTCCTACTGGACTCTAGAACCCGGTTACTTATAATCTCCGCCTTAGGTCTATTCTAATGAGGAAAAGTAAATAATATATATCGAATGGAGACAACAACCTCAACCTGGAAGTGTCCCAATAAAAGAATATTACATACAAATATTTACATGAATGAAAATTGAAAAACTCCCATCTCACGTAAAAAAACCGGCTATTCAATCACCACTTTCCAATATAACATATCAATAGCAACATAATAACATCACATGTCATCAACGTAAATAAAAATGCATATCCCTAATGTCGTTGTCGTATAGCAATGAGATAGCGGATACTTTCACATATTACACTTACAGTCGCAGAAAAGAAATGAAAACTACAATAATTAGAATCCGCATCATCTTTAGACATCATAAACCTAGATTATCACATATTCCGAATCTCATGCCTAACCCTATAAACCTTACATTTAAGTCTCGAATTGAAAACACTTTTCAAAATTAAGTCGGGCAATTCAACAAGAATCCCGATTAAAAGATCGAATGCTTGTCGGAAACTTTAGTAGATGGACGCACCCGCGAGGCCGTCGACGAAGTGCACTTGGGCGAAACACCGTGGCCGTGAGCACTCGAGTGGATGCTTTTGGCCATGGAGTTCTTCTATAGTCACTTGGTCGGGGAAATGGGGCGTGGCTGTCTACTAGTGTCTTCCGGCGAGTATTCGCATACGATACGAGATTACGACGGAGTTTCGATTCAAATCCAAACTCCGTGGCAATCCATCATTTGAGACTAAAATGCGAGATTCACAAATCCTTAACTAGTTTTCACAAAAGTAATCAATTTGGATTCCAAAAATTGTATCACATACCCAAAGCAGTATAGGCGATGATAAAAATTTCGATTGATATTTCAAACAACACCAATTCACAGAGACCTCAACCACTTGAGCCTCATTAAAAATTTTCAGAAAATCCAAAATGTCAAAATGAAGCAAAGAAAGAAAAACGAGCTTCTAATTCCCCACTTGCGCGGCGGAACCGCGGCCAATACATGGTATAGGCGGGGATTCCATGACCAAGTTGTGAAATTACATTCTCGTATTTCTTGAGCCTTCATAGTTTTACCTGCATGATTTTCTGAGCATTTTTAATTGTGAAAATCTCAACGTTTGAAAAAACGGACAGAAACTTGTAAAATACGGGTTTTAAAACTTCGATCGAACACTTTAATTTCGTCTAATGCAATCCTAAGCCTCTAGCTTGTCTCTGATACTATGAAAGTATTTCTTAGCACCTCTACAATATTTCTATGAGTATCAAGTATGCAATTTAAAAAAATTAGAGGTCTAACTATACTAAACAAGAATCGAACTATAGAATTAGTATTTTATAGTAAGCAAACAACATTCTAATCTAAGTGAAGAAAGTATACAACCTATGTAGTCTAGTCCTTCACTTCTAAAACTCCAAGTAGTAATTCATAGAACTCTTCTTTGACTCCACTTCAAGAAAGGATCGAGCTTACTTGTTGTCTTCGTTGCCGAAAATGATCCACCTTGAAATCTCTTTCACTCAAGCTCACACTTCACTAATCAAGGTATTAGTGAAGTTAACAAGCTATACTAATGTGCTAGAAAAGTGTAGATTGATGAAGTAGGAATTTTGCTCACTTGAAATATTTCTTTCTCTTTTCTTTTTCACAACTCAAGAAATTTAGTGAAGAGATGAAGAAGGAGATGAACAAGAATGAGTGTGAACCATGAGCTCAAGTGATGAGATGAGATAAGAATGAGAGAGATAAATATCTATGAATAATCCAAGAATAGAAGATGAGTCATGGCTTCTCAAAGCATCTCAAGCCATGACTCATTATTCAATTCTTTTAATTCAAAATGTTTATCATTATCTCATTCTCAATGTGATTCTCACACATCCTAGTTCCTTGTATCATCAACCATGATACAATATATAAATACATACATACATACATACATACATATATATATATATATATATATATATATATATATCACACACACACATATCAAATTATTAAATCAACACTTGATTCAATAATTCGGTTATATCATATATAACCCGACTAATATCAAATATATATATATATATATATCAAATTATTAAATCTACGTAATTCAATAATCCAGAAATATCACACATAACCGGCTAATATTCAATATTAGTTAATACACACACACACATCAAATTATTAAATCAACACTTGATTCGATAATCCGGTTATATCATATATAATCCGGCTGATATCAAATATCGCTAGATTAGAATAAGGTATCATATGCTCGTATTTAATCAAGCTCCCGCACATATCTCCATACGTGCCCTGCTTCATTTCGTTTGAGCTAGGAAACCTCTATGTGGGACTCTAAAGACTCATCAATATGCCAGCAGTAGGAAATGATCACATCAGATACCCACAAGCCGTCAGCGGTACTAGATGGACGTAACGGCTACCCAGATATTGAAAGAATAGAAGATCAACAAGCAAACTTATCTAAACTTCCATAGATCCTATAAGCAACATTTACCATACAGTCCGGTCTCTTCGTCTGATATGTCGTATATCGAGTTTAGGGGGTGGAATCGTCAGACCCCACTAACTCGATAAGTCATGATGATGTATGGCCTATAACCTTTCGAGAAATTACTGATAACACTTATCAGTAAATCTCCTCAGCCCTGGCCAGGGACTTGACGTTATAACTAATCGAGCATAACGCAATATCAACTCCCAATACCGGAAGAGACGAAACCCCTCCTATCGCCCACTGCCTCCATGTGACTCGGGACTGTACCCAAAATCCACCTGTTTGCACGACTCCTTTGAGCCGTGGTAGGGAGGAAATCAAAGCACGGTGGGAACCACACAAGACACTATGGCGATCTCGAGTCTACAGACTAATCTATACATGTGTCACAAGAGAACTGCTATCTGACAATAGGTATTGTACCATCTAGATGTTCTCGGCGAGTCATGTTCGGTGTACCCATTCTCTAATGAGCACATGTGTAAAATCTTTGATGTCAAACACCAATGGTTATAGGATCAACCATCGCCCCATACAGGATCAAGAAACGTACACACTAGTTCACTCTGGAATATCCATGCCCTGTCTCGATACTCCCTCGACTAGGAACTGTTAAAGTATGTGCTTATGGACTACACAAGCCCCACTAGTATGATCTGCATCATAGTCCTAGTAGTCAAGCCAACATCCTAAGGGCTTTATCAACATGTATCAAATAGACAATAAACTAAAACAAGTGTACATGTTAAGATAAAGAGCAACCATATAGCATACTATCATGTCGAGTAAGAAAGTCCTATATATATATGTGTGTGTGTGTGTGTGTGTGTCCAAGCATCCACTATAATATACAATAATGGCCTCTAGGGCATACATATTCCTAATATATCTGCACGCTGTACTTGACCAGAAAGAAAGTCTTCAGTAGAATTATTATCACCGAGAGCGGAATCTACCATATCCTCCATTTTCTCTCCCAAAAATATTTTATCTTCTTCTTCTTCTGCTGCGTTACCGTCTTCTTCTTCTTCTCCATGATATAATCAAGTTGTATAAAATCTAGTAAAATCATATTTAATGATGTGAAACTCTACCTCCCCCGTCTTCCGATACATCGCATTCCCACAAATGTCACACGGACAAAGGAACTTCCCTAACACGACCTTATGAAGTTTGCATGCAAATTCGATGAAGGCAACAACTCTTGCGACGAACTTAAGGTTCGTGCGTTGTTGTCGATCCACGTACATTCAATACTTAATTTTGATGTACTCATGGACCATATTAGACTGTATATAACACACACACACACACACACACACACACGCACACACACATACATATATCGTTAATAGATCCAAAAAGCAAATGCACGCGCACGTGTGTATAAGATTATCGCTCTCAAGTATGAGTTTTTCATATGATTTAAACACTATTACATGTCACTACATTTTTATATCTATTCATCCTTCTTCATTGATAATAAACCAAATAAAATATGCAATTTGAAGAGATTTTAGTTCTTAACAATATCATACGGTTTAAAATATTCAGGGACCATTCCTGACAGTTATGAAGATTATCAGGGACCAAGAGCAAATATTCATAGCTCGGCAGTTGGATTCTTCTTTCAAGATAGATAATGATGATATTAATGGTTCTATATTGGATGTCGAAGGTAACGGTTATCGTAGGTAAGGCTTCTATCCCATTAAGTATGTATAGAGCAGACACTTATTTGCTTGTGTTTTCATCCGTTTCGAGAAAATTTCGGCAGCACCTCCCTGTTGTCCTCCATGTATATTGTAATAGAATAGATAATCATTTCAATGTTGTGAAATAATATTGAAATGAACATCTAATCTATCTTTATACATGGAGAACGAACGGAAAGGTGCCGACGAAATAACTTGAAAGGAATGAAAACATAAGTGAATGCAGTTGTTTGCTTTATACATTCCTAATTTATCCACACTGGAAAAATTTATCAATTATCACATGATTGAATTTTCTCGTCACATAAACCACACGGTGGTTGTTAGCACCGAACGATACCGTCTGATTTTTAAAAACCTTCATATAATTAGATATAAGGTTGTTGGTGTGTATGTGTTGGATATAGTGCCCTCAAGAAAATTATTGTAATTGCAGGCACGAGATTATGATAATTGAGGGAGAACCTATACAGGTAGGACAGTCTTACTCGAGATGATAGTATGCTATCTTGTTTGACTTTATCATTGATGTGTACACGTTTTACTTGTTATTATGTGTAGCTAATACATAATGATGAAGCTCGTAGGATTCTTGCTTGACTACCAGCATTATGATGGCGATCATATACGTGAGAGCTGGGTAGTCTATAAGTACATTCTTAAATGTCCTTAGTCGTGGGAGTTTCAAGACTGGGTATTGATATTCCGGAGTAGATTGGTGTATATGTTTCTGTTAGTGCACGGCAGCGCCCCGGCAGTCTTTCTGAGGCCAAAATGCGGAATCGAAACTTTTCTTTAAACTTTAAAACCGGCGCTACCGCGGACCATAAACCCGAATCGGGCCATTAACCTAATCCTAGCTAACAAGAGAAGCGGTAGAGAGATATACCGAGCGATCCGTGTCCTTCGGTCATCTCGTCGTCATCCCGATCTCCCCGCGGAATCTCCGGTCTTCATCTCCTCAGCAGAAGGGCACCACATCGCCGGGTTCTTTTACGGGCACCCACCTCTGGACTGAGGCAACTCGGGCACGAAGTTGGCGAATCGACGTGTCCAAGAATACTGTAGGCTAAGTGTAGAACTCTTTTGTCTCATGGGGTCATTCTTAGTTTCCATTTGGAAGTGGGAAGGAGCTATAAACTTTTTGGATGAGCAATGGGATTTTTGTGCAAACCAAAATGAGAACCACCCCACCAAAAAGTATGGGACGGGCCCCTTTGCAAGCTTGGCCGGCCATAGCAAGAAGAATGAGAAGGGGGAGTGATTTGATCAATAATAATGCAAGAAAGAATGATGAGTGATGATGAGAGAATCAAATGATCACAACAAAGTCCAACACTCCATCAACCATCATATCTCCAAAAGTCAAGCAATCATGCAGAAAGAAGTCAAATGATGGTGGAATCATCATGAAGCAACAAGTTACAAAGACCACCCTCCACAATGCTATTTGCACATTTGCAAATAAGCCTTCCTCCAACAATTTTCAGCCAAGGAAAGAAACAAAGGAAAATGGCTGAAACAGAAAGCAAACTGGCAACTTCAGAAAAACTGATCCCGTAATAAATTACAGGAAAACCCCGCGACTGTATATACATACCTGCATTTGTATTCCGACCGAATACAAATGCAATGAGACAAAATCTACAGTGTATAATACTAGGATCCGGCTTAAACCAAAGCCCGCTAGTGTTATCCGTCCGATCATAATCCGTGCAATACCGCACGTACATGATCGAAACCTGCCATATCTCCATACGGCCTCTACAGCGTTTCGCCCGAAACTTGAGAAACGGTCTGTGGGGGACTCTAAAGACTCGTCAATACTTTGGTTGTGGATTTAACCACTAGCACGTCAGAGTTATTAGCCATACGTAACGGGCTACCAGGTATTGACCAAAAGGGACGTCGATGAGCGAACTCATCCTGAAACCCTACTGAGCCTGTCAGTGACAATATCCGTACAGTCCGGTCCGTTCGTCTATGAGCATCGCATGGCTGGCCTAGGGGGTTGGTAAAAGTCAGACTACCAAAAACGGTACAAGTCGTGTCGGAGTGTAGCCCAGAACACTCTGAGACACTACTGGAATACCTACCAGTAAATCTCCTGCCACGGCCGAGGGCTTTGCGTAAAGGCTCTCCTAGACACAGCGCGACCTCACCCCCAATACCGGGAAAGACGAACCCCTGACGATCCGCTCACTGCCTCTATATGGCTCGGGACTGTACCTAACTAAAACCTGTTTGTACGACTCCTTTGAGCCATGGTAGGGTAGTAATCAAAGTACAGTAGGAACTCACACGAAACAAATGACGATCTCAGGTCGATGAACTAACCTGTACACATGTCACCAGGGAACTGCTATCTGACGTCTGGTATATGACCAACTAGCATGTTCCCGGCGAGTCCTGTCTGGTGTACTCATAACCCAATGAGCACCTGTAAACATCTTAGGTGAACCAACTGACACCAGTGGCTTATGAGACTGGCCACCACCCCTCGTCGGGGTCTCCACTGTATACACTAGTCTACTCTGGAGTATCGATGCCCTGTCTCGAAAACTCCCATGACTAGGGACCTTTTAAGGATGTGCTTATAGACCCCAGCTCCCACGTATATAATCGCCATCATACTGCTGGCAGTCAAGAAAAAATCCTAGGGGCTCTATCAACGTGCAATAGTGACCTGTAAGGTCACCTAAAGCAGTACACGATGATAAAGATAAACCAGATAGCATACTATCATCTTGAGTAAGACTGTTCTAACGGTATAGGTCCTCCCTCAATCATTGCAATCACGGGCGTGTGATCCAATAATTGACTCTGAGGGCACTATATCCAACAATCTCCCACTTGCACTCAAGGCTAATTATTGCGATGTCGTATACTCACAGCCCGTGTGATACCGAACATCCAACTCCTCTACTAATCAGTCTCACAAAACCCGCTTGCGAAACTAATGCGTTCAAGGAATAGCCTCAGTGAGTGGATCCGCTCTAATGTTTCTTTCTATGTCTCTCTTTATCTCAAGTTCGCGGAGAAAGCCATCTAACGAAATGAGCAATACCTGTTTTAGAATGTGTCTGGATATCTGATGGGACCTAGTTCATAAATGAACTCCAAATCCAAAGTTCTTAGACTGTATTGTCAACTGAACTTAATCAGTATCCTGCGCCATACCTCCCTCAGTATCCGCTTGGACCACCTGTCCTAAATACTGCCCCTCGTCAGAGGGAAAACAATAACTCGGACAGCCACTCTGTCATCCAGGTCACCTTGGAAGCCTGGAATGATAACTGTCTCCCGAATGTGGCTGTCATTATCATATCCCTAGAACATCCACTTATGTTCTAATACTGCTTCCGATCGTTTAGGATTGGATTAATATCAACTTATTGCATCTACTGCAAAAACATCTGGTATGGTACTTGACATCTCATGATTGACTCAATTGCCTAAGCAAGTGATCTGCCAATCATGCACATCCCTCTCCCCTTTAGTCTATAAGACACCTTTAGAGAGGGTGACTCTATCACCTGCAGGTACACCACCATGCCAGGAGTCGTCCATTCTAAAGCACCTCTAGAATGCTGTCTAAGTACCCTGATTGGGAAACTACCCAAATCTAGATCTAAAATCATAGATCTAGTAACCAGAATGTCTGATATGAAATCCATTTCCTTCGTGGAGAAACCACTGTGTGACGACCAAAGTATAACCGACCGTAGTAAAGGAATTTCACTTCCTACTCTGTGTATGTCATCTAAATACCAGGACATCACACGCTACTACCTTCTTAACAGATCCATCCACTATTCTGATGAAGTCAAACCTATGGCTGTCACATCAGAAATAGATGATCTATCTCTGCTATATCTGCTTTAGTCCATAAAAAGACATAAGCTGCTTGTCCACTCTTCTTCCACTGCTCCCACTGACTACGACAACTCTCTGGCAGAGTCATATACGCGTGCACTTCTAAAGCTAGTTTAGAACGACGCTATACTCATCCTCCTGCTGGGTCTCACAGTCTGGAACAACAGCAATGGCAAGTCAGGGTAAACAAGAACATCCCTGTCACCGTCCTTGAGGCTACTGGAGTACCTCTCGGGTGCCTGAGGTTACCCACCGTATCTGCGGAGTGGCCAATGGAATGTCAAACCAAATTGAATTTTTAGGTTCTTATCAAATTTTCAGTAATCGTCTGCGGTTCTGGAATCACTTCCAGTTCTACCATACTCCCACTACTGTTTTCTGAAAAAATCCATTTTTATTAAAACTGTGGCGAGTCTAGAACAATATCACTACTGATCTTCCAGATGGTAGAAAGTCAACCCTCGTCATAGCCCGGGTCAACCCACAAACAACCATTACAGAAACGTGCCTTGAGTTGTCCAGTGTCTGGTTTTAAGCATAAGCTGGACAACTCCCCGTACCTTAACAATGTCAAGATATGAACTGTTCTATATCCAATACAGAAATAGATGCACTGATTTAATTAAACCAGATTCAAATCATGCAGCTGTCTCCAGTGCATGTCAACTAAATGGAAAGAGAACGATCAGCGTTACTCAACTTAGGAGTGCTTCCAATTATGAGTAACCTGAAAGAGAAACAAGTTTCTCAAAACCATTACTATTAACTGAATACAATACGCAAGTATCTACATCTTCGATCACCTTGAAGAATCCTGATACTTGCAACATCTGGTTCTCTACTTTATTCTTATACCTATAACTTCTCAAAATTCGGACCTTGCGTTTCTACGAAACACTTGTCTAAAAACTAGAGAAGTCATAAGTAAACCGAATATAGTGCGAGGATCAACTCCTCTGTCCTAATGGACACTGGACAATATACAATCCTCTGTATAAGTCCTTTGAGTCTAATAACTCAAATCCTGTGTGTCGTAGGTTGAAAACTGTGCTTATGGTTAAAAAGAATTACACCGCTGTTTAATACTCCTTACCTAACCATCCACTGATATAGGTAAATGTCATGGACATAATTTCAAAAAGGTATATCTCACTCTATAAAAATAGACGTACAGATATATCAATTTGAAATTGGTTCATAACAGCGGATATTCAAAACCAAATATTTGTCGTCCGGCAATCAACCCAGGTGACTTCCTCAAATATCACCGATTACAACGAATCCCGATATAATGAGGATGATCACCCAATTCCCAATAACTTACTCCCACTCATCATCTGTAAAACCATACAGATGTGAGAATCAAACCTGGTAAATACATACCCTGGAGCAAGTGTCTAATTGGGAAATCAGTTTTCCATTAACAGTACACAGTGAAAATGAAACATTGAAATGTTTCATAGGGGTATCCTGGTATTCCTAGTAATTCCTCTTCCATTATCAAATTCACAACTGTAATCGTATATTTCTTTGCCATCTCTCTACATCCCTTCATATGTCTTTAGTCATTACCTTCTGCACACCCATTTAGGCCAAATGGTTTTCTTCCTTCCCTACCGTTCGACACTAGCTTATGGTTTGGAAGAAGACTATCCAATAAGCATAATGGGTGTACTGTCCTAATCCTAGGAGCACTTGCAATGCGAGAGAAGGTGAAGATAAAAGACAACCGAATAAACCTTATTCCTATTTCTCCTTAACCAGAATCCATCCCCGAACTGGAACAAGTTCCTTTCGAGTTCGTATATAACCATACGATGGAATATCCAAATAACTGTGGATCTTCGTAGTGATACAGAGTGTCCTGGAGAAATACAAAGGTGAAGTGGGAGTGGTAATGAAATACTTGGTTTGGTCGTGAATAGCAGTCGTAATTTACTTTGCCCTCCTTCTAATCTCTTTATTTGTCTCAACTTAATACTTTCTGTACACCACACTTAGGCTAATCGGCTTTCTTCATTCCCTACCATTCGGCACCAACCTAAGGTTTGGAAGAAGACTATCCAATAGGCCTAACGGGTGTACTATCCCCTAATCCAAGGAGCACACGCAACCTGAGAGAAGGTAAAAGGAAAAGACAACTGAACAGTCTTATTCGTTTTCTCCAGAACCAGAAACCATTCTCGAATAAATTCCTTCGAGTTCGTATATAACCATACGATGGTTTTATCCAATGGAAGTGGACGTTCGTACTAATACGGGGTGTTCTGGAGAAAAAGGTAAAAGTAGGAGTGACAATGAGGTCTGCAACTCTGACAATCCAAAAACCAGTCTTATAAGATGGTTCGGTTAATCTTGGTTACTGAGTCATAGTCTAGGGTCGGGTCATGGTCGCTGCCAAAGAGAGAGAGAAAAGAAACACTTAGCGTGCACTCTAACCTAAATCAGAATGGTTACCAATTTATCTAATCAGGAAACCTCCCACTGTAACCTCAAATTCTCCTCCAAACCTGAAAGAAGAATTAGTCGGGATAACCCGAGGAGTAAACCAACTCATCAGTAGGAATCGGGATCCAACTATCATCGCATGATAACGTGACGGAATCCACTCACATTATCACACTCCAGCAGGTATGCGCATGCCTGGCAAGTTTCAGTTTCTTTAGAAACTCCCGATGTGTGTTTTTACCCAAGCGGCTTATGACCTTGACTAGGTCAACAAACCATAAACCGCTAGTCAAGTTCAACCCATCATTATTCTGGACTGCATTAAACCCACCCGTACGTGCCCTTGACTAGGTCAATTGTTAGTTATATGTATGCCCTAGAGGCCATTACTGTACATTGGATGTATATTGTAGTGGATGCTGGGACATATATAGGTGGGACTTTCTTGCTCGACATGATAGTACGCTATCTGGTTGCTCTTTGTCTTAACATGTATACTTTCTGTCTCTCTGATTACATGTTGATAAAGCCCTTAGGATGAGTACTCGACTTTCAGGACTATGATGCAGATCATACTAGTGGGGCCTGGGTAGTCAATGAGTACATCCTTCATTGTTCCTAGTCGTGGGAATATCGAGACGGGGCATCGATATTCCAGAGTAGACTAGCGTATATCTTCTCGACCCATGTAATGGGCGATGGATGATCCCATATCCATTGGTGTTTGACATCAGAGATGGTATACGGGTGCTCAGTGGAGACTGGGTATACTGAACGGACTCGCCGAGAACTCCCAGATGGTATTATACCTCACGTCAGATAGCAGTTCTCTGGTGACACTGGTACAGCTTAGTCTGTTGACCCGAGATCGTCATAGAGTCTTGTGTGTCTCCCACTGTACTTTGATTTCCACCCTACCACGGCTCTACTGAGTCGTGCAAGCAGGTGGTTTTTTGGTACAGTCCCGATTCACATGGAGGTAATGAGCGATAGGAGGGGATTCGTCTCTCCCGGTATTGGGGGTTGATGTTGTGCTATGCTCGACTGGCCATAACAGGAAATCCCTGGCCAGGGTTGCAGTGATATACTGGTAAGAGTTATCAGTAGTTTCACGAATGTTATGGACCTCAAGTTGGCATGACTTATCGAGCTACTGGGGTCTGACGTTTACCACCCCTAGGCGAGATATGCGACATATCAGACGAACAGACCGGACTGTACGGTAAGTGTTACTGGTTGGATTCACAGGAGTGTGAGCGGGCTTGCTCGTCGATCTTCTGATCGCTCAATACCCGGGTGGCCGTTACGTTTAGCAGACCGCTTGCGGCTTGTGGGTGTTTGATATGATCATCACCTGCTGCCGGCGTATTGACGAGTCTTTAGAGTCCTACACAGAGGTTTCCTGGCTCAAGCGAAACGAAATAGGAGCGCAAATGAGATATGTGCGGGACCGAGAATAATGCGTGTATGTGATACTGTATTTCATTCTCGCGATGAATGTGTCGAATGGTTGTATGCGATATAACCTAGTTATCGAATCAAGGATTGACTCGATAAGTCGATATATTGGATACTAGCCGGTTATATGCGACATAACCGGATCCTTGAATCAAGTGCTGATTTAATGATTTAATGTATAATTATATATTTGATATATTACTTTGCATTAACTAGTATTGGTTCACTTTAAAAGGATTTTCTCACTTGAAATGCACATTGTATATGTGATATATTTTTGTGCATTTGTTTGTATCATGTTTGATGATACTTGCTCATTTGGGTTTGTGTAAAGATTAAACCATGTTTAGTGAATGGTTAGGGTTTCCTTTCTCTTATTTATTTATCTATTTATTATTGTTTTGGAAAAGATAAAGAGAAAAAGAAATGGTGGCTTAGTTTGTTTTTTCTTTGAAGCTTTTTGAAGCTTTGAACAAGTCCACCATTCTTGTCTCTTCTCTAACCCTAACCATTCATCTAACCTTGGTTAAATCTCTACACTAAACCATGGTTGAATACATGATAAGTATTCATTTTATTTCCTTTTTTAAATAACTTATCATATATTCATCTTCATCTTCTTCTTCTTCTTCAAGAAGAAGCATGCCTCCATCAATGGCAACTAGCCAAAACAAGTAAGAAATCCAATTCTAAAGTGATCCCACCTCCTATTTCTTCATCCTCTACCTCTTGCCAAGTAGTATAGGGTGTTTCCTTCACAAGTTTTCTTGACTTGGTGAAGTTGGAGCTTGATCTAGCGATGCCTCGACGTAGATCATCTTCGGCATCGTCGTCGATGACCTAGCCCGCTTTTTCTCCGATGAAGCCGACGCTAGAGCCCAAGATCCGATTTGTACAGCGAGGAGACTTCATCGCGGAGCCATGGAGGTGGAGAACCAGATCTACAAAGGTTGTAGCCACTTTCCTTTAGCATTTAATTCGTTTACATGCTTGCATCGCCTCATTATCTAGTTAACGATCCGTATTAGGGTTTGTAGGCACTTGTAAAATTTTAATTGGCCATGTTTGATGCCTTGTGAGACTCCATTATAGTGCCTAGGAACTCTACAGTGGTATCAGAGCCTAGCTAGAGCCTTAGGCGATGCGTAGACGGAGTTAGAAGTCCGATCGACCCGAAACCCCGATTTTAACATGCTCTCTGGACATTTTTGAAATTCGTTGATTTTTGTAGATTAAAAATATGCAGAAACATCAGTGAAATATTCTAAGAATTACTGTTTAAAACGGGAGCTCTGAATTGTTAATAGTGCGGCGGAACCGCCGCATATGCATGACTAATGCGGCGGTTCCGCGGCAAGTTGGTATCTTCAGACAGATGTTTTTGTACAGTAATTCTTATTTTTCTGTGCTGGTGTTCCTGGGAATATTTTAATATTTATTCCAGAGTTTTATTTTCTGGGTTGTATTGGGAACTCAGTGTATCGATCGGATTGTCTAATTTTGTTAGTGTGTTTTTCCGGGTATTTTAGAATATGTTAAAAAGTTCGACCGCATATAAATACCCACTTTTTCCCCTGCCGGGAAATTTCCAATTGTTGGATTTTTCCGTAGTTTAACGACGTTCTAAGTAGTGCAAGTAACGCGATGGACTCTCTAGAAGACAACAAACCTTAACTCGATTATGTGACCGTCTTGAACTGCCCTTTGAACCTTCGGGTTTGGGGCAGTACGGCGTGCCACATGTGAGGTGTTGGCTTGACCCTTCTACGGCTGGACCGTTGGTACTGAGGCACGAACTGAATGTTGTTAGACTTATTTCATGTGTTGAGCTGTTTCGGGAAAACTTGGGTGTTCGATTGTTCGATCGGAAAGTTTAACATTTTCTATTTATCCGGAATGTGATACAATAATTGGAATTCACAAGTAGTTATGTGATAACGGAATGAATGTTATAAACATAGCAGTTTAGTCTCCCTTGATCGGTTGCCACGGAGTTTTGATGTGATCAAAAGTCCGTTGCAATCACGTAGCGTACGCGGATACTCGCCGGGTAAACTTAATAGACAGCCTCGCTCCATAGCCCCGACCAAGTGACTGTAGGAGAACCCCGTAGCCGAAAGCATCCGTTCGGGTGCTCGCGGTAACGGTGTTCTGCCTTGGTTCACTTCGTCGACGGCATCGGGGGTGCGGCCGCCTACTGAAGTTTGCGACGAGCATTCGATCAGAATGTTGGGAATCTTGTTGAATTGCCCGACTTGATATTGAAAAGTGTTTTCGATAATGAGACTAAATTGCGGGGTTTATAATTGTTAGGCATGCGATGTCTAAAGAATTCATTTGATCATGCATGCGATGTCTGAGGTGGTTGCGGATTCCAACTGTTGTAGTTTTACACTTTCTTTTCTGTGACCGTAAGTGTAATATGTGATATCGCCGGTTTCGTTGCTATATGTCAACGACAATTGGGATGCACATATTTACTTACGTTGATGACATGTGATGTTATGTGTTGCTGGATATGTTATATTGGATCGTCGTGTTTGAATAGCCGGGGGGTTTTTATGTGAGATGAGTGTTTTTCATTTTCATTCATGTAAAAAACTTGTATGTAATATTCTTTTATTGGGGCACTTCCAAGTTGCGGAAGTTGTCACCGTTGATGTATATTATTTATTTTTCCGCATTAGGATAGACCCAAGGAGGGGAGCACAAGTAACCGGGTTCTGGGGTCCAGTGGGAGACCAACTCGAGGAGTCGAGTCCGGGTCTCCTAACCCTAGAATTGGTAGGGTTCCTTGCCGCTCTCGTAGGGGTCTAGGGGTGTGGGATAGGCTATTCATCACGACCGTGGAATCCGTGTTTTATACTGGCTCGTATTGAAAACACGGACGTCCTAGTATATCCAATATTTCATATGTTTCTTCTGCTGTGATTTATCTGTGATGTGATCATGTGATGTTCTATGACAGATATTATATATAGTATATATGATATATTATATAAACGTTGCTTATGTTTTACACCCGCGCTAGCCCTGCCCCGCTCTGCCGTTAGTTACCTAACCTAACGGTGCAGACGGGACATCGAGGCGAATGCGGATGGCATAAGCGTACGTTATATTTATCTGTGATGTTTAGGTGGACCTTAATGATGGGATATTCATTAATGAGATTAATGAAAGAAAATAAACCTAATTGATGTTGTGGAATCGAATTTCAAAATAAAAACAGGTAGCTACAGTTCTTGCTTTGCATCGCGGTGTTCATTATAGAACATCCTGCACCTTATTCGATGAGGAAAGGACCGAGATCCCTTCACCGGGAGTGACTCCTTTAGCAATAACTGGCCGATGCTATAACCCTCGGTTTGTCTTTGATCGCTTCTATAGTTTCCGCTTTGCACAGTGATATATATGATATATCCCGCACCTCATTCGACGAGGAAAGGGCCGACGATCCCTTCACCGGGAGTGACCTCTTTAGCAAAACTAGAAAAGCCTCGAAAACGTTCCATTTAAAAACCATTTGATTCCGCAACGAGATCAAGTTCAAAGCGTTAAAGGTTTTCACAAAAACCATCCGCAACCCTCCGTCATTTTAGGAAGTAAAGTACTTAGTATTCGTGCTGTGTTTGTTGACCATAGTCAAGGCACAGTGTACGGTAGCTAAGTGATGTCTTCCTACACCGCATATGATGCGATTAGTTAGGACAGTCGCGTGACTTTGTTGACCTTAGTTAAGGGTCATGTGGGTGGGTCTAATTAATCATGAAATGACGGGTAGAACTTGACTAGTACTTATAATTTGTTGACCATAGTTAAGGTCATAGGTGCTAGGGGTAAAAACCTTTATCGGGAGTTTCAAGTGTTGAAATTTGCAATGAGATTGCATACCTTCTATGTGATAGTTGGATCCCGATACCCACTGCGAGTAATTGTTACTCCTGGGAGAGTTTTGCACTTTACAATTAGCCGATCAAGTAGGTGTCTAGAAAGGTGTCAACGGGGTTACGCCTCTGGGAAAACGAGATTTTCTGTAATTAGGTCCGTGCGAAAGCACGGGGAACCTCCCTCAAAGTACCGACACTGGCCTGGCTGAAAGATTGGCGAACTTGTAGAGTATAATTAATCCCAGCTAGTCTTTCCTTTTAAGGTTTGAAGGAAGATTTGATAAAAACAGTGGGAGCCATCCTGATTAGATAAAATATATAACCAATCTGATCTTGCAAGAGCGCACGCAGAGTGTTTTCTTCTCTCTCTCTCCTGGTAGCGACCATATCACGCCTTAATCAAGATAATAAAATGAATGTATTGACCGAACCCGCTTGTTATACTGAGCTGGGGAACGTTGGTCCCGCTCCAACTTATAATTGTTATAAGACAGAGCAGGAAATTGGGGAATACCAGAATTCCTATGCCGCCCAAACGAAGAAAGTGCAGATGATGCATCTCCTTCGGGTGTGTTCATTACAAAGAACTGTTTCTCAGTATCCTCTGCATCCTGGGTATATGATACCGGATCAGGATCCCAGATATGTAATATGTTACATAGGGCTACAAAAAGGTAGAAAAACTGAGAACGGGTGATAAGTTTCATGAGGCAGAAAACGGGGCAAGTGTTGCAGCCAAGTCTGTTGGTCACTGTCACCCTGTATTACCAATACATTGATTCTGAACAAATGCTGTTAGATACCGAACCTGATATACAAAATCATATCAGTCTCTTTATTAGTAAAGAAATGATAAAATTTTGTATTGATGGATAATGTTTTGAACATTTCCTATATCAAAAGTTGATCGGTTCAGGCACGTTATCTAAAAGCATTGACGTTCTAAATCAAACTACAGTTCTTAGTATTCAGAACACACACAAGAGGAAGAGTTCAGAAATGAACGAATTCTTCTTGAGGTTTTGTAGACTAGGTCATATCAATGCGACCCGACTAGCTGAAGTTACATTTAGATGCATATTTAAATCAGTTTGAATTTACATCTTGTGAAACTTGCCAGTCATGTCACAAAGATATAATGACACCAGCTCTGTTTACTGGAAACTGAGAAAGAGTTAGTAAACTCTTGGGACTGATGCATGATGATGTATGTAAGGTCTCCTGTCTACACATGCCAGGACTGGTTCTTTATACTTCATTATATTCTCTGATAATCTCTCAAGATTCAGTCATATATTCCTGTTGAAATATAAGTCCGAACCTTTTGAGGTATTCACAGAATATAAGTAGGAAGTAGAGAACCAATATACGGGTATAAGTATTATGTCCTATGATGAGATCAGGGAGGAGAATACTTGTGCATGGAATCCTTGGACTATTCTAAAGGAAAATGAGATTCTCTCTCAGTATTACTCCTCTAAATACACCACATCACAACGGTGTATCGGGGAGGAGCAATCACACAATATTAGATATCGTGTGCTCTATGATGAGTATTACTGAGTTACCTATTTCCTTTTGGGAGTTATGCGCTTGAGAAGCAGCATACCTATTGAATTAGGTTCGAATCAAATCAGTGCCTACCACTCCATATAAGATATGGTGTGGGAAGATCCTATCTCTTAAGTAAGTTAAGATTTGGGATTGTCCGGCCTATGTCAAAAGCAAAATCCGGACAAGATCGAGGCAAGGTCAGTTCTGTAGAACTGGAAAGGTTCCAGCTATTCGAAACTACAGCTGAAGATTTGACAGAACCAAAGGATTTTATAGTCCCCGACGAACCTCAGCCTCTCCGCCGATCTGGTAGGGTTCCTCGCCTGCCTGAGAGATACCTCGGTTTCTCGATGACAGTGGGAGCGAGGATTGCATCATGAGATGATGACCCAACCAGTTTCGAGCAGGCCATCGAGAGTAGGGACTCTGTAAGAATGGCTGGATGCTTAGCGATCTGAGATGGAATCCATGTACACCAACAAAGTATGGACTTTGGTTGCTATATCTGAAGGGTTAAATCCCTATCAGGAGCAAGTATATCTTGAGAAGATTACTTGGTGAACATGGAAAAGTTGAGACTTTCAAAGCTAGACTTGTTAAAGTTTTTTGTCATCAACCAGGCACGGATAATGATGAAACCTTTTCTAGGGACTATGCTTGAGTCCATCCAGATCCTACTTGCCACGACTACATGCCATGACTACGATATCTGGTGGTTGGGTTCCATGACTAATTTTCTAAATATTGATTTAGAAGAGAACGTCTATAAGAACACAGCCAGAGGGCCTCGTAGACAGTGGGAGCAGCGGAAACGTGTGCAAGATGCTTTATAGGATAAAGCAGGCATCGCGGAGTTGGAACATCTGTTTTGATGGATTAGCCAAAGAAGTTGACATCATCAAAATGGTAGATGAACCTTGTATAAACAAAAAGGTAGTAGGGAGTATGATGACGATCCTCATAGAATACGTAGATGACATACTCTTGTTAGGGAAGGAGTTTCCTATGCTACGCTCGATCAATCTCCGCTTATCACAATGATTTTCCATATAGGATCAAAGTGATACCTACTAAATCCTAAGCTTTGGATCTATGAGATAGATTTAATTGGATGTTAGGATACTCACTAGTTGTAGTGAGATGGTATCAATCGATCCTGGGAAGAATCACTGGAAGGGTTCCAGAGTGATAAGGACGACTGAATGTCAGTCGCAGGCATTGTCTTTACCCTCGGTAAAGGGACGGTATGTTGGAAGATTTCCAAGCTAGATACCGTGACAAAGTAGACGATAAAGGCTGGTAACATCGCTATTAAAGATACTACCAAAGAGGATGTTTGGGTGTATATTGGTTCATAAGATGGACTAGGTTCCTGCCATTGTATGACAATGGAAGTATGGCTTCGGCCCTGGAACCCTGGTCCCATCAATGACCCAGACATATTCTGAGACAGCATCACCTGATCATGGAGATAGTTGATCTCCAGGGTGATCGAGGTTAGGAGAGTAGACTCAGAGGAGAACACGGCGGATCTACTCACGAAGGCCTTTTCCCAAAGAGAGACTTTTAGGGGATGGTTGAGTATTAGATATTACAACCACTGCTACAGATGGCCCTAGTGCAAGTGGGAGATTGTTAGTTATATGTATGCCCTAGAGGCCATTACTGTACATTGGATGTATATTGTAGTGGATAATGGGACATATATAGGTGGGACTTTCTTGCTCGACATGATAGTACGCTATCTGGTTGCTCTTTGTCTTAACATGTATACTTTCTGTCTCTCTGATTACATGTTGATAAAGCCCTTAGGATGAGTACTCGACTTTCAGGACTATGATGCAGATCATACTAGTGGGGCCTGGGTAGTCAATGAGTACATCCTTCATTGTTCCTAGTCGTGGGAATATCGAGACGGGGCATCGATATTCCAGAGTAGACTAGCGTATATCTTCTCGACCCATGTAATGGGCGATGGATGATCCCATATCCATTGGTGTTTGACTTCAGAGATGGTATACGGGTGCTCAGTGGAGACTGGGTACACTGAACGTACTCGCCGAGAACTCCCAGATGGTATTATACCTCACGTCAGATGGCAGTTCTCTGGTGACACTGGTACAGCTTAGTCTGTTGACCCGAGATCGTCATAGAGTCTTGTGTGTCTCCCACTGTACTTTGATTTCCACCCTACCACGGCTCTACTGAGTCGTGCAAGCAGGTGGTTTTTGGGTACAGTCCCGATTCACATGGAGGCAATGAGCGATAGGAGGGGATTCGTCTCTCCCGGTATTGGGGGTTGATGTTGTGCTATGCTCGACTGGCCATAACAGGAAATCCCTGGCCAGGGTTGCAGTGATATACTGGTAAGAGTTATCAGTAGTTTCACGACTGTTATGGACCTCAAGTTGGCATGACTTATCGAGCTACTGGGGTCTGACGTTTACCACCCCTAGGCGAGATATGCGACATATCAGACGAACAGACCGGACTGTACGGTAAGTGTTACTGGTTGGATTCACAGGAGTGTGAGCGGGCTTGCTCGTCGATCTTCTGATCGCTCAATACCCGGGTGGCCGTTACGTTTAGCAGACCGCTTGCGGCTTGTGGGTGTTTGATATGATCATCACCTGCTGCCGGCGTATTGACGAGTCTTTAGAGTCCTACACAGAGGTTTCCTGGCTCAAGCGAAACGAAATAGGAGCGCATATGAGATATGTGCGGGACCGAGAATAATGCGTGTATGTGATACCGTATTTCATTCTCGCGATGAATGTGTCGAATGGTTGTATGCGATATAACGTAGTTATCGAATCAAGGATTGACTCGATAAGTCGATACATTGGATACTAGCCGGTTATATGCGACATAACCGGATCATTGAATCAAGTGTTGATTTAATGATTTAATGATTTAATATATAATTATATATTTGATATATTACTTTGTATTAACTAGTATTGGTTCACTTTAAAAGGATTTTCTCACTTGAAATGCACATTGTATATGTGATATATTTTTGTGCATTTGTTTGTATCATGTTTGATGATACTTGCTCATTTGGGTTTTTGTAAAGATTAAACCATGTTTAGTGAATGGTTAGGGTTTCCTTTCTCTTATTTATTTATCTATTTATTATTGTTTTGGAAAAGATAAAGAGAAAAAGAAATGGTGGCTTAGTTTGTTTTTTCTTTGAAGCTTCTTGAAGCTTTGAACAAGTCCACCATTCTTGTCTCTTCTCTAACCCTAACCATTCATCTAACCTTGTTTAAATCTCTACACTAAACCATGGTTGAATATATGATAAGTATTCATTTTATTTCCTTTTTTAAATAACTTATCATATATTCATCTTCATCTTCTTCTTCTTCTTCTTCAAGAAGAAGCATGCCTCCATCAATGGCAACTAGCCAAAACAAGTGAGAAATCCAATTCTAAAGTGAACCCACCTCCTATTTCTTCATCCTCTACCTCTTGCCAAGTAGTATAGGGTGTTTCCTTCATAAGTTTTCTTGACTTGGTGAAGTTGGAGCTTGATCTAGCGATGCCTCGACGTAGATCATCTTCGGCATCGTCGTCGATGACCTAGCCCGCTTTTTCTCCGATGAAGCCGACGGTAGAGCCCAAGATCCGATTTGTACAGCGAGAAGACTTCATAGCGGAGCCATGGAGGTGGAGAACCGGATCTACAATGGTTGTAGCCACTTTCCTTTAGCATTTAATTCGTTTACATGCTTGCATCGCCTCATTATCTAGTTAACGATCCGTATTAGAGTTTGTAGGCACTTGTAAAATTTTAATTGGCCATGTTTGATGCCTTGTGAGACTCCATTAGAGTGCCTAGGAACCCTACATCAATAAGTCCGCACGACTGTCCTAACCAATCCCATTTATGCAACAAACAAGCACCACTTAGCTACCGAACACTACGTCTTGACTAGGTCAACAAACGCAGCACGAATACTAAATAATACCCATAAGAAATGACGGAGGGCTACGGCTGGTTTTTGGCGAAAAACCTTTAACGTAATGAACTTGATATCGTTGAAGGAACAACATAACTTTTTATAAAAATATAGTGACGAAAAGCTTTGCTAAAGAGGTCACTCCCGGTGAAGGGATCTCAGCTCTTTCCCCGTAGAATGAGGTGCAGGATATTCCAACTGAATACCACGATGCAAAGCAAAAGTAATCGGCTATAGTGAAGTTATTACACTGACGCAAACCTCTGTCCAAGGGGTCACTCCCGGTGAAGGGATCTCGGCCCTTGCCTCGTCGACTGAGGTGCTGGATATTCATAACCGAATACCACTGTGCAAAACAAAAGTAAACGTCCTTGCAATAACAGCTTTTTGAAAAATTGTTCCAACAACATCAAAATAGATTTGTTTAGCTTGCATTGATCCGAATCAATGCAGTCCCATCAATTGATCACACCAATAAAGAACGAAAATAATGATGTACGTATATGCCATCCGGATTCGCCACTGGGTCCCGTCATCACCCATTAGGTTACTTAACTAACGACAGAGCGGGGACTGGACTAGCATGGATGTAAACATATACAACATCTACTAATATATATATCAATATATAATATTCGCTCAAGGCGTGATAAAATGCAATATCACAGAAATGTAATAAGTATCAAAGAACAATACAGATATCTGGGATCCCCGGGTTTCATAGAGCCGCTACTGAAACCCGACGTTCCCCTGGTCGTGTGGATAGCCTATACAATGAAATCCTAGACCCCTACGGGCGCGGCAAGTTACCCGCCAAAACCTGAAGCGAGGCAGCCCCCTTCAGCAACGTGAATGGACCACCCAGCTCTTCACAGAATCCGATAACTTGGGCACCCCTCCTTGGGTCAACCTGTACCCCCTACGAGTGCGGCGAATAGCCCGCCAATTCTAGAGTGAAGCCCCCTCCGTATCAACGCCATGAGATGCGGGCCCGTTGCCCTCTAGAACCCGGCTATCCGTGCACCCCACCGCGGGGTAATCCTAGTACAGAAAGTAAAATATACATACAACGGGTATATCGACCTCAGCCCGGTCGTGCCCCAAAAGAATAATATACAAACAGGCAGTGACGACAGTCCACATATCGGACGCTCGCCCCGCAGTATCAAATGCACATAATAAACCAAACTGTACTACCATTGCATCCAGGCTATCCACCACGACAATCCGCAACATCACAGCACAACACAGAACATCAACGTGAATGTCACGTTCGCAAATCCGTCTAAAAGGGCTATAGCAGTTAGACAGGATTTACCGATCAAATGATATTCACGGTCGCAGATATAATGTAAATACTGTGAACTAACATGTTTAAAATTTTCGATCGATTAAATTTCCCGAAGTGGGCCCCAAGCACAACTGTAGCACTCAAAATATATCTGGGCCCAAACAGAACATTCCAAAACCCCAATTTCCCTTCCAGAGAGCCTCTATACAAATTTGGTGCAGTAAGGACATAGAATGGCCGCGGAACCGCGGTGGAAAGGTGACATTAGGTGACCAAATTTTTACAGAACTCATAAAATACCCTGCTTGAATTTCTGCAATACACTGAAAAAAATTTTGATCACTGCAAAAAATCGACAGAAACTGATGCAAATGGAAACGCTGTTTTGGAATTTTGTTCTATCGAACTTTTAAACATGCTAGAGCAAGCTAAACTAGGTTAATGGCGTGGCTCTGATACCATGTTAGTGCACGGCAGCGCCCCGGCCGTCTTTCTGAGGCCAAAATGCGAGATCGAAACTTTTCTTTAAACTTTAAAACCGGCGCTACCGCGGACCATAAATCCGGATCGGGCTATTAACCTAATCCTAGCTAACAAGAGAAGGGGTAGAGAGATATACCGAGCGATCCGTGTCCTTCGGTCTTCTCGTCGTCATCCTGATCTCCCCGCGGAATCTCCGGTCTTCATCTCCTCGTCGGAAGGGCACCACATCGCCGGGTTCATTCACGGGCTCCCACCTCTGGACCGAGGCAATTCGGGCACGAAGTTGGCGAGTCGACGTGTCCAAGAATACTGTAGGCTAAGTGTAGAACTCTTTTATCTCATGGGGTCATTCTTAGTTGCCATTTGGAAGTGGGAAAGAGATATAAACTTTTTGGATGAGAAATGGGATTTTTGTGCAAACCAAAATGAGAACTACCCCACCCAAAAATATGGGACAGCCCCATTTGCAAGCTTAGCCGGCCATAGCAAGAAGAATGAGAAGGGGGAGTGATTTGATCAATAATAATGCAAGAAGGAATGATGAGTGATGATGAGAGAATCAAATGATCACAACAAAGTCCAACACTTTATCAACCATCATATCTCTAAAAGTCAAGCAATCATGAAGAAAGAAGTCAAATGATGGTGGAATCATCATGAAGCAATAATTTACAAAGAACACCCTCCACAATGCTAATTTGCACATTTGCAAATAAGCCCTCCTCCACCAATTTTCAGCCAAGGAAAGAAACAAGGAAAAATGGCCGAAACGGAAAGCAAACTGGCAAGTTCAGAAAAACTGATCCCGTAATAAATTACAGGAAAACCCCGCGACTGTATATACATACCCGCATTTGTATTCCGACCGAATACAAATGCAATGAGACAAAATCTACACTGTACAATACTAGGATCCGGCTTAAACCAAAGCCCGCTAGTATTATCCGTCCAATCATGATCCGTGCAATACCGCACGTACATGATCGAACCCTGCCATATCTCTATACGGCCTCTACAGCGTTTTGCCCGAAACTTGAGAAACGGTCTGTGGGGGACTCTAAAGACTCGTCAATATTTTGGTTGTGTATTTAACCACTAGCACGTCAGAGGTATTAGCCATACGTAACGGGCTACCAGGTATTGACCAAAAGGGACGTCGATCAGCGAACTCATCCTGACACCCTACTGAGCCTGTCAGTGACAATATCTGTACAGTCCGGTCCGTTCGTCTATGAGCATCGCATGGCGGGCCTAGGGGGTTGGTAAAAGTCAGACCCCCAAAAGCGGTACAAGTCGTGTCGGGGTGTAGCCCAGAACACTCTGAGACACTACTGGAATACCTACCAGTAAATCTCCTGCCTCGGCCGAGGGCTTTGTGTAAAGGCTCTCCTAGACACAGCGCGACCTCATCCCCAATACCGGGAGAGACGAACCCCTGACGATCCGCTAACTGCCTCCATGTGGCTCAGGACTGTACCTAACTAAAACCTGTTTGCACGACTCCTTTGAGCCGTGGTAGGTTAGTAATCAAAGTACAATGGGAACTCACACGAGACAAATGACGATCTCAGGTCGATGAACTAACCTGTACACATGTCACCAGGGAACTGCTATCTGACGTCTGGCATAAGACCAACTAGTATGTTCCCGGCGAGTCCTGTCCGGTGTACTCATAACCCAATGAGCACCTGTATACATCTTAGGTGAACCAACTGACACCAGTGGCTTGTGAGACTGGCCACCGTCCCTCGTCGGGGTCTCGACTGTATACACTAGTCTACTCTGGAGTATCGATGCCCTGTCTCGAAAACTCCCACGACTAGGGATCTTTTAAGGATGTGCTTATAGACCCCAGCTCCCACGTATATGATCGCCATCATACTGCTGGCAGTCAAGCAAAAATCCTAAGGGCTCTATCAACGTGCAATAGTGACATGTAAGGTCACCTAAAGCAGTACACGATGATAAAGATAAACCAGATAGCATACTATCATCTTGAGTAAAACTGTTCTAACGGTATAGGTCCTCTCTCAATCATTGCAATCACGGCGTGTGATCCAATAATTGACTCTGAGGGCACTATATCCAACAGTTTCGAGACCACGACGAGGGGCGGTGGCTGGTCTCACAAGCCATTGGTGTTGTGTCACCTAAGATAGTATACAGGTGTTCCCCTCCGAATGGCGGCCTAGACTTGGCGTCCATGCCTGATGTTCGGGGCAGATGCTATTTGGTTTTATCCATCTACCTCTCCGAAGATGCCAAGTTGATTTATGGCACCGTGTATCGGAGGTTTAGACGGATGCGGCCGATGTAGCAGACTTCGTCAGATTCCCCCTCAGGATGAGGGGTTTTTGATTGTGAGGACGCTCTTCCCTACAGGCGCAAGCCCCTGCAGTTAATTACGCTACCGTCTCGCGGTAACAACTTTCTCCTTCTCCAGAATTTCACTTCGTGTCGAGTGTGTTCATTTTGTTTGTGGTTGCCCGTGGATTGTATACGGAGACTGAGTAATGCCGTCGCCCGTAGGACGTGGATTAGTCCAAATCCGTATTTACTTAGATTTGGGTTTGGTGTTTTCAGTTTAAGGATGCATTAGTCGCGTTGCGGCTAAGATCAACTTAAACGTTCGTTAAGGATACGTTGTCCTGTTTTAGACTACGATCAACTCAACGTAGTGATTAATTTAATGTATGGCCATCGGGACTCGTCACCTCTCTGACGTCGTTGAAGGATTACAACGACATGTATCAGAGGAGCTCGGAGATGTACCCTCGAACCAGAGTTGATTGGGAGTTTTATAATCCATTTGAATGTTTAAGGATACGTTAGCCGTGTTTGGGGCTAAGATCACCTTAAACGTTTGTTAAGGACACGTTAGTCCAGTTTGAGACTAAGATCGACTTAACGGGACCGTTTAGATCCGACAAAAGAGCATTTGGGCTCTATTGTGACAGTTTAGGGATGTGGTGGTCCGATGTTAGTTTAGGGACGTTTCGGTCCGATATTAGTTTTAGGGACGTTTCGGTCCGATGTTAGTTTAGGGACGTTTCGGTCCGATATTAGTTTATGGACGTTTTGGTCCGATATTAGTTTATGGACGTTTCGGTCCGATGTTAGTTTAGGGACGTTTCGGTCCGATGTTAGTTTATGGACGTTTCGGTCCATTATTAGTTTATGGACGTTTCGGTCCGATGTTAGTTTAGGGACGTTTCGGTCCGATGTTGAGTGTGTGGCCGTTGGGACCCGTCACCTCTTTGACGTCGTTGAGGAATTACAACGATGGATGTCAAAGGAGTTCGGAGATGTACCCTCGAACCGGATTTAGATTGATTTAGGAGAGCCATTTTGCTCAGCCAATTTAATTTAAGGACTTATGGCCACGATTGGGCTAAGTCCAGTAAAAAAATGTCCAACATTGCTTTTACATTTCCTTTTATTTTTATTTGGGCTTTACCCAGAAAAGATGCAGGGCATCAATTTTATTTGGGCTCAGCCCTTTTATTACTTTGCAATTTATTTTGGCCTGCTAGGTCTTTTTGATTTGGGCCTGGCCCTTCAAGTACTGCATTGCATTTGTGCAAAGCACCAAGAATCTTTTAGATTCAAAGAAAGGAGTGCAGAGCACTTTTTAATTTCTTGATCTAAATTTAGATCAAAGAGAAGAAAAAATCTTTTCTTTCTTTCTATCTCAGAGAACCAGAGGTTCTCTAGCAAGTGCAAGGCACTATTTTTTGATTATTTTTATTTATTTATTTATTTATTGAAGATCACTGATTTTTTTTTAGATCAATGATCTATTCCTAAGAGAATTTTCTCTTATTTCAAAGGTTTTTACCTTCTTCTTTGTGTTCTCAAGAAGTTCTCTTCCGCATTTTTTTTTAATCCAATTGTCTATCCCTTTGAAATTGGGTCTGGGGTCCTTTTTATAGTGCTCAAAAATCAGTTAAATTTGTTAAAAAGATCTTTTCTGAGTGATTCGGGTAATTTTCCCCACCGTTGGATCTTTGATCCAAAGGCCCCAGTTTTACAGAAGAAATCTTCTTGTTTAAACAAGAACAGAAAAAATATTCTTAAATCTTCACTCTGTTGTTGCGCAACTCACCAGCGTGGGACACATGTCGCGTAGTGAGGCGCTTGCGCAACAGCGCTTGCGCAACTGCGCAGACACGTGTCGCACAGCTGTGCGCTTGCGCAACAGCGCTTGCGCAACTGCGCAGACACGTGTCGCGCAGCCGTGCGCTTGCGCAGTTGTGCTTGCGCAACTGCGCAGACATGTGTCGCGCTGCCGTGCGCTTGCGCACTTTTGCTTGCGCAACTGCGCAGACACGTGTCGCGCAGCCGTGCGCTTGCGCAGTTGAACGTTGCTTATGTTTTTTAAAGAGCCTTGCTCTGATTGGACGTACTGCCTTGGGCGTTGTGCTGCCGTGTCAACTTCTGACACGTGGCGCGTTGCGCGCAGCGCATGGGAACTGAAGCGTTGCTTCAAATTTTGAATTTTCAAATTCAAGCAGAGCCTTGCTCTGATTGGGGGAACAAATGCCCCCCCACCGTTGCGCGTGGCGCGCACGTGAATGCAGCGGTGGCAAGATCCTGACTGTTGGATCATGGGGGTCAGTTGAAAAGGCGCAGGCGCCTATAAATAGGACCCTTGGTCCTTGGTAATTCTTTACCAATTTCAAGAATTTGAATTTCAGAGCCTTGCTCTTGCTTAAGAACTTCCAGAGCCTTGCTCTTGTGAGTACTTCAAAGTTCTAGTTTTAGAATCACTCTAGGTAAAATTAATTAAATTAAATTAATTTAAATTAAATTTAATTAACAGAGCCTTGCTCTTATAGATCTTTGATCTAAAGGAAAACACCTTTGGGGTTTCTTCAACAGAGCCTTGCTCTCAAAAAATTTACAGATTTACAGAGATCTGATCCATGGGTTCTAACCCATGAACAGAGCATTGCTCTTAGATCAAATGTAGATCTTTTTAGATCTGATAAACGGAGAAAAATTTTGTTTTATAAGTTTTCATGGATTTTCCAAGATTCCAAAACTCTAAAGATAAAATTGATGGATCTTTCCACCATTACCATAGAGCTATGCTCTTTTAAGGAATCTTGTTCCCATGAGATCAGAGTTTGACAAATGTCACTCTGTTACAGAGCTTTGCTCTGAAAGAGAATATTTCTCCTTGTCTCTAGGGATTTCCCATCAGTGAGGATATTCTTTTGGGGACCTTTTCATTAATTGACAGTCTCATCTAATGATGGGGTTGCCTTATTAAATGATGTACCGTCATCCAGATTTTGTGGGTCCCTCTTTTTGTCCCCTACCCATTACATCACAGTGTTGAGTAAGATTTCAAAATGCCAAGTGTCAGAACACTAACGGTTATTTTTATCTTTCTACAGGAAACATGTCTGACGACTTATCTTTCCCCTTTGTTCGCTCGGAAGGAGGGTTCCCCCATTCGCCAGTGGACTGGGTGGTGTTTGCCTTGATTAAAGATCACGATCCAGAGTGCAAGAGACTTCACCTGTGGGGAAGGTGGTACAGCCAAATCATCCAAGGCCGTCGCAGCTTCAGCTCCGCTTCGCCCTCTGAGCCCATAGTTACGATCCCTTATGCGGACAAGCCCCCGGTGGAGTATGCCGTGGAGGTTAAAAATTGGAATGCCGACGACCTCCTTCAGCCTGAAATCGGTGCCATTCCGGTGCAGCCGCCGCCGGCTATAGATATCTTGGGGAGGCGAATCTATCAGGGTGAAGCACGCCCTTGGGGACAGGCTTATAACATTGGATTGATCCCGCGGCCGCTTGCCGGATATTTGCAATGGGCCCGTTACATTTTGGCGACGAAGAGGGCTCTCCTGACGACGATTGGTTTATACTCGGCTGTCTACGTCTCGCTTTTCGAGTATCCCTCTCCTCCGACGTGGTGGATAAAGGCCTTCATCGAACAATGGAATATCCCCACCCATACCTTCCTGACAGCGGATAGGGAAGTCTCCATCTCTCTGGAGGAGTTTGCTGAGATTTCAGGTCTGCCAATGAGGGGAGAACACTACGAGGAGTTGCTTCCTCCTGACGAGTATGTCTTCGCCACCAAGCAGCTTGTATTTGACTTAACTCCGGAAAATGCCATTCAGCATCAGCACCCGGGCTTGGTGAAGGTGTTGGAGATTTATGAGGAACTCCATTTGGAATCGGGCGACCGGGGCGTCAGTTTCACGGATTTCATTGCTCGTTTTATCCGCCCGGAGTTCCTATCAGAGCAGGGCGAGAAGTTCGCTCAGCTTGCTGACCCTTTTGGTTTCGGCTTGGACCGCCGACCTTCATCGGAAAATGACCAGCGGGATTTTTATTTCCCCGGCATTGCCAGCGTCCCTTTCTCAAAGATCGCCGTTCCTGGAATGGACGAGGAGACTTTTTTCATAGGGTTCTTGGGTCTATGGCTATGCAGCTTCGCGCTTCCCATGCACCCACGCCTCATGCGGTCCTCTGTATTTTACCCGGCGCATCGAATGGCGGCTGGTTTACAATTATCAGTAGGGATCGCCGGGCTGGCTTACCTCTACAATGGACTTAGCGTAGCGGCGGATGCTAATGAGCCTGGGGTACAGCCTGCTAACTTCCCGATGCACTACTTCACTTCTTGGATGGAGCTGCATGTGCGAGGGGTGTTTGGTGCCCATAAGACTCCTCCGTTTTTTGAGAAATACAGACTCCCAAGAATCATGCGGTTGGTCGGGGCTTTAATTGTGGTTGCACCTCCGCGGGAGTCTAGGGGACTGCTCCTGCGTTCACATCTAGTCGGAGCGAAGACCTCTTTTGTGGATAAGGTCATCACCATAGGCTCCGAGACCACTAAGTCAGTAGTGTCGCTGCGTGATGACTTTAAGGGCGGGGTTTCTGTATTTAAGGCTCGGGAAATCCTTCACCTTTACTCCATTCGGCCGGGCTACCTAGTATTTAGGCAGAATGAGACGGCTCTCTTTATGAGGTATAACCCACATCGATTTGCCCGACAATCGAGTTACAATCAAGGGATCCCGATGGAAGCCTTTCTGGAAACACCCGCGGCCAACCAAGGGGGAATAAGGAATGCTATGCATCATTTCACCCGGCTCAATACAGGCTCTTATTTTTTTATCAGTGAGCCTAGCTGTGCCCCTAAAATAATCCATCCGTACGTAGCCTGGTATGCGCATGCTATGGGCCCAATCATTTTAATGGAGAAACGCCTGCTGGTCGACCGTAGGGGTGCGCCTCCTGGTGGTGATCGCAAGGCTCCCTTGCAGCCAAGGCTCCCGGTCGTCCCTCCGCTAAAAGAGGCTGGAGTCGCTCGACCGCGCGTGTTGAGTCCC
Organism: Agapanthus africanus; assembly: GCA_030015575.1. Classification (NCBI taxonomy): domain Eukaryota; kingdom Viridiplantae; phylum Streptophyta; class Magnoliopsida; order Asparagales; family Amaryllidaceae; genus Agapanthus; species Agapanthus africanus. The sequence continues at coordinate 573,116,391 of CM057337.1, read as the reverse complement.
CCGCGGGGATTGCCACTGCCTACTACGGTGGATGCACCGCCAGCGCCCCGTGCTCCCATAAAGACGGTTAATGTGGTATCACCAGGGTCCGGCGCAGGAGCAGAGATCGGGACCCGCCGCCCTAAAGTGGCTGCCAAGCGCAAATCCGCTCCGGGTGGGTCTAAAGCTGATGGACAGCAGAAGAAGAAGAAGTCCGCTCTTTCCCTCGATGCGATCCTCAGCTTAAAGCCTGCGGCTCCTCCCGCCGAGGCCATATGTGAATACGGCAGCAATGAGGGTTTCGTGGTAGATCCTGCGGACACCAATCTGGCTGCCGCCATTGCAGCTTCTGAGCGATCGGCTAGGCTCGAAGCGATGCTAAGCAAACTCACTGATTCCGGTAATCATCAGACGCTTCATTTGTCATTTTATTGCACCTTGTATTATTATCTTTAACTAACATTTGTTCCATTTTCAACAGGTGTCTCTACTGAAGAGGCTATTGCTGCCTCCCTGAAAACCTTCCAGGAGGAGGAGGAGAAGCGTGCCCTAGCAGGCGCTGGTATGTTTCACCCCTTTCTCTTTTATAAGGAAAGTTTGTTGTCTTTTTATGATGGTCAACCTAACCTTCTTTCGTTTCTTAGCAGGGGTTATATCAGTTGATGCGGGGATCCTTCCCGAGCCTGTTACTGAGGTCCCGGCTTCGTCAAAGTTGCCGCAAGAGCCTCGGCTTGACAAAACGACGAGGGATGCCCTGAAAACCTTAGAGGCTTCCCTATTCACGGACGAGGACACCTCAATTAGGGAAGCTCTAGTGGCATCCGTCTCAACGGCTCGGGAGGAGCGGAAGCGGTTGAGACGCGAAGCAAAGGCGCGTAGAGCTGCTCTAGCCGCGGGAGCGGGTCCCAGTACCATTCCTCGCGCTGACACTCCTTCTGGAGAGGCCCCTGTCGCCCTGTCTACTGCTTACAGGCAAGTGGCGCGCGCGGCCCGAAGTGCAAACAATAAATCCCCTTCAGGTAGTATCTCTTTCAGAACCTTGTTGTAAGAATTATTATAAAGCCATTGTCTCATATGCATTCCATCTTGCAGGACCAAGTCCGACTGAGGGGGAGGCGGAGACCGTTGAACCCAGGGAAACGGCGGAAGCAGTGCCTGCCGAACCTGAGCCGACGGTGAGGCGCGTCATTGGGGCCACGGGACCTGAAACAGAGGTTGAGGAATCCGCCGCCGAGAGGGTCATTGATACCGCTCCTGACGTGGCGGTAGATGAGATGATTGTCTTAACCGAGGCGAAGGCGGTAGGGGGCGAAGCGCTCGAGGCTGGAGACCTCGCGGTGACGGTGGACGAGACAACCGCGACCGCAGAAACCGAGGGAGTATCGGGTGAGGCGGCCACGATTCCTGAGGAGGAGCGAACCGCTCTTTCTCAGGAATCTGGTAATACTCCGATCATAGCCCTCCCCGCGTATGGTTCCTTGCCGTCTCCCGGGCTCGCGAGCACAACAGCGGTTCCCATCGAGTCGGGTGATGAGGCTACGGGCGGTGGTCTCATGTCGATGGATGAGGGGATTGCTTCAGTTTCTGCTGGTAGCTCGTCAGGTAAATTTTTATTTGTCACCAGCGTTCCCCCCCCTTTTTATATATCTTGCGATCTCTTCTAACAAGTGTTGCGCCACGGCAGCGCCCCGGCCTCGTACTCGAGGCCAAAATGCGGAATCAAAAAATTTTCCTTACTCGGAAACCGGCGCTACCGCGGACAATGAAAACCCGGATCGTAAACCATTAACCTATACTAGCTAACTAGAGATGGGGTGAGAGATATACCAAGCGATCCGTGTCCTTCGGTCTTCGTCTCCACTCCGATCTCCCGCGGAATCTCCGTCACCTCATCGCTCGTCGGAAAGGGCACCACGTAGCCGGAATCTTTTACGGGCTCCCGCCTCTTGACCGAGGCAACTCGGGCGCGTAGTTGGCTAGCCGACGCGTCCAAGGCTTGCTATAGAAATAGTGTAGTGAACTTGTCTCTTGGGGTTATGAGGTTGCCTTGATGTGGAGGAATAGAGAAGAGAAGGAGAGAAAGAAATGAGCTTTGAAGCTAATCTTTTGCAACCATGGAATGAGATGGAAAAATGCCACACCAAAAATAATTATCCCTCCTCCTCAAAAGAATGTGGCCGGCCTCTTTTTCTCAAGCATGAGATTGGAGAGAGAAAAAGGAATACATCTCCAAATATATCTCAAAAGAAAAGAATAATAAAGATTAAAGTCACACATCTCTCTCATCACAAATCCACTCATAAGATAAGCAATGGAAATGACCAAAATAGAATATCATCATGAAGAATATCATCATGAAGCAAGTCTCATCATAATGCAAACTTGCAAGAAAACCCTCCACTAAATGTTAATTGCGAACTTGCAATTAACACCCTCCACTAAGAAAGTCCGACCGAGAAGGAATGAAGGAAAAACGGGCGGAACGGAATGCAAACTGGCAACCCCAGAAAACCGATCCCATAATAAATTACAGGAAAACCCCGCTACAGCAAATACATGCCCGCATTTGTATTCCCACTGAACACAAATGCAAAGAGACAAAACTACACTATCAAATACTAGAATCCGGCTTAAGCCAAAGCTGGCTAGTAAAAACTGTCCGATCACGATCCGTGCAATACCGCACGTATCTGATCGAACCCTGCCATATCTCCATACGGCCTCTACAGCGTTTCGCCCGAAACTTGAGTAACTGAGTGTGGTGGACTCTAAAGACTCGTCAATACCTTGGCTGTTGATTTAACCACTAGTACGTCAGAGGTATAAGCCAATACGTGACGGGCCACCAGGTATTGACCAAATAGGACGTCGATGAGGAAGCTCACCCCGACACCCAACTGAGCCTGTCAGTGACAATAGCCGTACAGTCCGGTCCGTTCGTCTATGAGTATCGCATGGCGGGCCTAGGGGGTTGGTAAAAGTCAGACCCCCAAAAGCGGTACAAGTCGTGTCGGAGCGTAGCCCAGAACGCCCTGAGATACTACTGGAATACCTACCAGTAAATCTCCTGCCTCGGCCGAGGGCTTTGCGTAATGGCTCTCCTAGACACAGCGCGACCTCACCCCCAATACCGGGAGAGACGAACCCCTGCAGATCCGCTCACTGCCTCCATGTGGCTCGGGACTGTACCCAACTAAAACTTGTTTGCACGACTCCTTTGAGCCGTGGTAGGGTAGTAATCAAAGCACAGTGGGAACTCACACGAGACAAATGACGATCTCAGGTCGATGAACTAACCTGTACACATGTCACCAGGGAACTGCTATCTGACATCTGGTATAAGACCAACTAGCAGGTTCCCGGCGAGTCCTGTCCGGTGTACTCATAACCCAATGAGCACCTGTATACATCTTAGGTGAACCAACTGACACCAGTGGCTTGTGAGACCGGCCACCGCCCCTCGTCGGGGTCTCGACTGTATACACTAGTCTACTAACGGAGTATCGATGCCCTGTCTCGAAACTCCTATGACTAGGGACTTTTTAAGGATGTGCTTATAGACCACCAGCTCCCACGTATATGATCGCCATCATACTGCTGGCAGTCAAGCAAGAATCCTAGGGGCTCTATCAACGTGTAATAGCGACATGTCAGGTCACCTAAAGCAGTACACGATGATAAAGATAAACCAGATAGCATACTATCATCTCGAGTAAGACTGTCCTACCGGGATAGGTCCTCCCTCAATCATTGCAATCACGTGCCTGTGATCCAATAATTGACTCTGGGGGCACTAACTCCAACAATCTCCCACTTGCACTCAAGGCTAATTATTGCGATGTCGCATACTCACAGCCCGTGTGATACCGAACACCCAACTCCTTTACTAGTCAGTCTCACAAAACCTGTTTGCGAAACTATTGCGTTCGAGGAATAGCCTCAGTGAGTGGATCCGCAGTGATGTTTCTTTCTATGTCTCTCTATATCTGATGTTCGCGGAGAAAGCCATCTCCCGAAACGAGCAATACCTGTCTTAGAATGTCTGGATGTTTGATGGGACCTAGCTCATAAATGAACTCCAAATCCAAACTTCTTAGACTGTATCAACAACTGAAACTAATCAGTATCCCGCGCCATGCCTCCCTCAGTATTGCCTTGGACCACCTGTCCAAAATACTGCCCCTCGTCAGAGGGAGAGTCTATAACTCTGACAACCTGCATGTCGTCCATGTCACCTTGGAAGCCCGGAGTGATAACCGTCTCCTAAAGGAGGCAGCCGTTATCATATCCCTAGAACATTCACTTATGTTCTAAAACTGCTTCCGACTGGTTTTCCAGGATTGGATTAATATCAACTTATTGCATCTAGTGCAAGAACAACATCTGGTGTGGTACTTGACATCTCATGATTGACTCAAATGCCTAAGCAAGTGATCTGCCAATCATGCACATCCTCTCCCCTTTAGTCTGTAAGACACCTTTAGAGAGGGTGACTCCATTACCTGCAGGTACACTACCATGCCAGGAGTCGTCCATTCTAAATACTCATAGAATGCTGTCAAGGTACCCTGATTGGGAAACCACCCAAATCTAGATCTAAAACCATAGATCTAGTAACCAGTATGTCTGATATAATATCCAAGTCCCTTGTGGAGAAAACACTGTGTGACGACCAAAGTATAACCGATCATAGTATAGGAATATCACTTCCTACTACCTTCTCAACAGATCCATCCCCTATTCTGATGACGTCAAACCCATGACTGTCACATCAGAAACAGATGATCTATCTCCGCTACATCTGCTTTAGTCTATAAATAGACATAAGCCTGATGTCCACCAATGCTTCCGCTGCTCCCACTGACTACGACAACCCTCTGGTGGAGTCATATAGACGTGCACTTCTAAAGCTAGTTTAGAACGACGCTATACTCATCCTCTCACCGGGTCTCGCAGCCTGGAACAACAGCAATGGCAAGTGTGGGTAAACAAGAACTTCCCTGTCACCGTCCTTGAGGCTACCGGAGTACCTCTCGGGTGCCTGAAGTTACCCACCGTATCTGCGGAGTGGCCAATGGAATGTCAGTCCAGATTGAATCTTTAGGTTCCTTATCAAATCTTCAGTAATCGTTTGTGGTTCTGGAATCACTTCCAGTTCTACCATACTCCCACTACTTTTTCTGAAAAATCCAATTTTTATTAAAACTGTGGCGAGTCTAGAACAATATTTCTATTGATCTGTCAGATGGTAGAAAATCAACCCTCGTCATAGCCTGGGTCAACCCACAAACAGCCATTACAGAAACGTGCCTTGAGTTGTCCAGTGTCTGGTTTTAAGCATAAGCCGGACAACTCCCCGTACCTTAACAATGTCAAGATATGAACTGTTCTATATCCAATATAGAAACAGAGGCACTGATTCAATTGAACCAGATTCAAATCATGCAGCTGTCTCCAGTGCATGTCAACTAAATGGAAGGAGGCCGATCAGCGTTACTCAACTTAGGAATGCTTCCAATTATGAGTAACCTGAAAGAGAAGCAATTTCTCTTTATCATTACTATCAACTGAATACCATACGCAAGTATCTACATCTTCGATCACTTTGAAGAATCCCGATACTTGGTATACCTGGTTCTCTACTTTATTCAAATACCTATAACTCCTCAAAACTTAGACCCTGTGTTTGCACGAAACATATGTCTAAGAACTAGAGAAGTTAAAAGTAAACAGAATATAGTACGAGGACCAACCCCTCTGTCCTAATGGACACTGGACAACATACAATACTCTGTATAAGTCCGCTGAGTCTAACAACTCTTTCACTGTGTGTCGTAGGTTGAAAACTGTACTTATGGTTAAGAAGAATTACACCGCTGTTTAATGCTCCTTACCTAACCATCCACTGATATAGGTAAATGTCGTAGACATAATATCAAAAGGTATATCTCACTCTATGAAAATAGACGCACAGATATATCAATTTGAAATTGGTGCATAACCGCGGATATTCAAAACCAAATATTTGCCGACCGGCAAACAACCCAGGTGACTTCCTCAAAATATCACCGATTACAACGAATCCCGATATAATGAGGATGATCACCCAATTCCCAATAACTTACTCCCACTCAACATCTGTAAAACCATACAGATGTGAGAATCATACCTGGCAAATACATACCCTGGAGCAAGTGTCTGATTGGGAAATCAGTTTTCTTTAAACAGTACACAGTGAAACTGAAACATTGAAATGTTTCGATGGGGTATCCTGGTATTCTTAGTAATGCCTCTTCCATTATCCAGATTCACAACTATAACCGTATAATTCTTTGCCATCTTTCCAAATCCCTTTACATGTCTTTAGTCATTACCTTCTGTACACCCCTTTAGGCCAAATGGTTTTCTTCCTTCCCTACCGTTCGGCACCAGCCTATGGTTTGGAAGAAGACTATCCAATAAGCATAATGGGTGTACTGTCCTAATCCTAGGAGCACTCGCAATGCAAGAGAAGGTGAGGATAAAAGACAACCGAATGAACTTAATTCATAGGTGATTTAGGATTGACAAAGAAGTACATGGTTTGGTCGTGAATAGCAGTCGCAATTTACTTTGCCCTCTTACTAATCCCTTGCTTTGTCTGAACTTAATACCTTCTGTACACCGTTTAGGCTAATTGGTTTTCTTCATTCCCTACCGGTCGGCACCAGCCTATGGTTTGGAAGAAGACTATCCAATTTGCGTAATAGGTGTACTACTCCTAAACCAAGGAGTACTCACAACCTGAGAGAGGGTGAAAAGAAAAGACAACTGAATAATCCTATCCGTTTTCTCCAGAACCAGAAACCATCCTCGAAGTCCTTCGAGTTCGTATATGACCATACGATGGTTTTGTCCAATGGAAGTGGACGTTCGTAGTAATACGGGGTGTCCTGGAGAAAAGGGTAAAAGTAGGAGTGGCAATGAGGTTTGCAACTCTGACAATCCAAAAGCCAGTGTTAAGAAGGTTCGGTCAACTTGGTCACTGAGTCATAGTCTTAGGGTCGGGTCAATGGTCGCTGCCAGAGAGAGAGAAAAGAAACACTCAGCGTGCACTCTAACCTAGATCAGAATGGTTATCACTTTGTCTAATCTGGAAACCTCCCACTGTATCTCAAATTCTCCTCCAAACCTAAAAGAAGAATTAGTCGGGGTCATCCGAGGAGTAAACTAACTCATCAGTGGGAATCGGGATCCAACTCTCATCGCATGATAACGTGACGGAATCCACTCACGTCACCACACTCCAGAAGGTATGCGCATGCCTGGCAAGTTTCAGTTCTTTTGAAACTCCCGATGTGAATTTTACCCCTAGGACCCAAGTGACCTTGACACAGTCAACAAATCAAAGAGTCCTAGTTAAGTTCAGCCCGTCATTATTCTGGATTGCATTAAACCCACCCGTACGAGCCCTTGACACAGTCAACAAGGCCGCACGACTGTCCTAACCAATCCCATTTATATGCTGCAAACAAACACTACTTAGCTACCGCACACTACGCCTTGACACAGTCAACAAACGCAGCACGAATACTAAGTAATACTTGTAAGAAATGACGGAGGGCTACGTCTTGTTTTTGGCGAAAAACTTTTAACGTAATGAACTTGATATCGTTGAAGGAACTGCATAGCCTTTTATAAAATATAGTGACGAAAACCTTTGCTAAAGAGGTCACTCCCGGTGAAGGGATCTCGGCTCTTTCCCCGTAGAATGAGGTGCAGGATATTCCAGCTGAATACCACGGTGCAAAGCAAAAGTAATCGGCTATAGTGAAGTTATTGCCCTGACGCAAACTTCTGTCCAAGGGGTCACTCCCGGTGAAGGGATCTCGGCCCTTGCCTCGTCGACTGAGGAGCAGGATATTCCAAATGAATACCACGATGCAAAACAAAAGTGAACGTCCTTGCAATAACAGCTTTTTGAAAAATGTTCCAACAACATCAGAATTAGGTTTGTTTATCTTGCATTGATCCGAATCAATGCAGTCCCATCAATTGATCACACCACAAAGAACGAAAATATACTGATGTACGTATATGCCATCCGCATTCGCCACTGGGTCCCGTCATCACCCGTTAGGTTAGCTAACTAACGACAGAGCGGGGACTGGACTAGCGCGGATGTAAAACATATACAACATCTACTAATATATATATCAATATATAGTATTTCGCTCAAGGCGTGAATAAAATGCAACAGCACAGAAATGTACAGCATCACAGAACAATACAGATATCTGGAAACCCCGGGTTTCACAGAGCCGCTGCTGAAACCCGACGTTTCCCTGGTCGTGTGGATAGCCTGTGCAATGAAATCCTAGACCCCTACGGGCGCGGCAAGTCACCCGCCAAAACCTGAAGCGAGGCAGCCCCCTTCAGCTCCGTGAATGGACCACCCAGCACTTCATGGAATCCGGTAACTTGGGCACCCCTCCTGGGTCAACCTGTACCCCCTACGAGTGCGGCGAATGGCCCGCCAATCCTGGACTGAAGCCCCTCCGTCTCAATGCCCTGAGATGCGGGCCCGTTGCCCTCCAGAACCCGGCTATCCGTGCACCCCTCCGCGGGGTAATCCTAGTACAGAAAGTAAAATATACATACACCGGGTACATCGACCGCAACCAGGTCGTGCCCCAAAATAATAATACAAACAGGCAGTGACGGCAGTCCACATGTCGGACGCTCGCCCCGCAAAATCAAATGTACATAAAACAACAAAAACTGTACTAGCATTGCATCCAGGCTATCCCCCACGACCGATCCGCAACATCACAGCATAAACATAGAACATCAACGTGAAAGTCACGTTCGCAAATCCGTCTAACCGGGCTATAGCAGTTAGACCGGATTTACCGATCGAGTGACATTCACGGTCGCAGATATAATGTAAATACTGTGAAATAATGTGTTTAAAATTTTCCGATTGACCAAAAATTAACTAGTGGGCCCCCAACCAATACTGTAGCAGTTACAGAAAACCTGGGCCCAAATTTAATATCCCAAAACCCACAAAATAAGTCCAGAAGCCCACTGAAAAAAGATGAGGCAATGACCCCACTAACGTGCGGCGGAAGCGCGGCCAAAAGGTGGTTTTGGCCGCCCTTCCGCGGTCGTGATAGGGGCTCACTGTCTCGTTTTTTTCCAGTGTTCTTATAACTCCCTGCACATCTTTCTGAGATCACCTGAAAAATTTTTAGAGACCAAAAAAATCCAACAGAAAACTGATGTGAAGGAATATGTGGTTTTTGGAATTTCGGTCGATCGGATAAGCAAAACACATTAGAACAAGCTAGGTAAGGTTAATGGCGTGGCTCTGATACCATGTTGCGCCACGGCAGCGCCCCGGCCTCGTACTCGAGGCCAAAATGCGGAATCAAAAAATTTTCCTTACTCGGAAACCGGCGCTACCGCGGACAATGAAAACCCGGATCGTAAACCATTAACCTATACTAGCTAACTAGAGATGGGGTGAGAGATATACCAAGCGATCCGTGTCCTTCGGTCTTCGTCTCCACTCCGATCTCCTGCGGAATCTCCGTCACCTCCTCGCTCGTCGGAAAGGGCACCACGTAGCCGGAATCTTTTACGGGCTCCCGCCTCTTGACCGAGGCAACTCGGGCGCGTAGTTGGCTAGCCGACGCGTCCAAGGCTTGCTATAGAAATAGTGTAGTGAACTTGTCTCTTGGGGTTATGAGGTTGCCTTGATGTGGAGGAATAGAGAAGAGAAGGAGAGAAAGAAATGAGCTTTGAAGCTAATCTTTTGCAACCATGGAATGAGATGGAAAAATGCCACACCAAAAATAATTATCCCTCCTCCTCAAAAGAATGTGGCCGGCCTCTTTTTCTCAAGCATGAGATTGGAGAGAGAAAAAGGAATACATCTCCAAATATATCTCAAAAGAAAAGAATAATAAAGATTAAAGTCACACATCTCTCTCATCACAAATCCACTCATAAGATAAGCAATGGAAATGACCAAAATAGAATATCATCATGAAGAATATCATCATGAAGCAAGTCTCATCATAATGCAAACTTGCAAGAAAACCCTCCACTAAATGTTAATTGCGAACTTGCAATTAACACCCTCCACTAAGAAAGTCCGACCGAGAAGGAATGAAGGAAAAACGGGCGGAACGGAATGCAAACTGGCAACCCCAGAAAACCGATCCCATAATAAATTACAGGAAAACCCCGCTACAGCAAATACATGCCCGCATTTGTATTCCCACTGAACACAAATGCAAAGAGACAAAACTACACTATCAAATACTAGAATCCGGCTTAAGCCAAAGCTGGCTAGTAAAAACTGTCCGATCACGATCCGTGCAATACCGCACGTATCTGATCGAACCCTGCCATATCTCCATACGGCCTCTACAGCGTTTCGCCCGAAACTTGAGTAACTGAGTGTGGTGGACTTTAAAGACTCGTCAATACCTTGGCTGTGGATTTAACCACTAGTACGTCAGAGGTATAAGCCAATACGTGACGGGCCACCAGGTATTGACCAAATGGGACGTCGATGAGGAAGCTCACCCCGACACCCAACTGAGCCTGTCAGTGACAATAGCCGTACAGTCCGGTCCGTTCGTCTATGAGTATCGCATGGCGGGCCTAGGGGGTTGGTAAAAGTCAGACCCCCAAAAGCGGTACAAGTCGTGTCGGAGCGTAGCCCAGAACGCCCTGAGATACTACTGGAATACCTACCAGTAAATCTCCTGCCTCGGCCGAGGGCTTTGCGTAATGGCTCTCCTAGACACAACGCGACCTCACCCCCAATACCGGGAGAGACGAACCCCTGCAGATCCGCTCACTGCCTCCATGTGGCTCGGGACTGTACCCAACTAAAACTTGTTTGCACGACTCCTTTGAGCCGTGGTAGGGTAGTAATCAAAGCACAGTGGGAACTCACACGAGACAAATGACGATCTCAGGTCGATGAACTAACCTGTACACATGTCACCAGGGAACTGCTATCTGACATCTGGTATAAGACCAACTAGCAGGTTCCCGGCGAGTCCTATCCGGTGTACTCATAACCCAATGAGCACCTGTATACATCTTAGGTGAACCAACTGACACCAGTGGCTTGTGAGACCGGCCACCGCCCCTCGTCGGGGTCTCGACTGTATACACTAGTCTACTAACGGAGTATCGATGCCCTGTCTCGAAACTCCTACGACTAGGGACTTTTTAAGGATGTGCTTATAGACCACCAGCTCCCACGTATATGATCGCCATCATACTGCTGGCAGTCAAGCAAGAATCCTAGGGGCTCTATCAACGTGTAATAGCGACATGTCAGGTCACCTAAAGCAGTACACGATGATAAAGATAAACCAGATAGCATACTATCATCTCGAGTAAGACTGTCCTACCGGGATAGGTCCTCCCTCAATCATTGCAATCACGTGCCTGTGATCCAATAATTGACTCTGAGGGCACTAACTCCAACAACAAGCTTGTCTTTGCAGGTGCGGCCAGTGCCGATGCTCCTTTGCTCGAGGGGGCACCGTCGACTACTGCTTTGGCGGTGGTCACCTCCCCGCCTTCCCTTGTACCATCACGGATGTTGGAAGATATGGATTCACAACTCATGCATTAATCTTTTAAACATGTAGCCTTGGACTAACGTTATACCATTGTGCCTTTGCAGGAGTGCTCTTCGATCATTTATATCAAGTGTTGCTCCCACACTTCTCTTTCCCATCCGAACTCGCTTCTCCCTCTGGCGGCCCCGGTGAGTATACTTTCACTATAATATCTTTATTTACCCCCTTTTTTCTAGCAATGAGATAATTTCTGACTTTTCCTTTTCTTTATTGCAGTGCCACAAATCGAAGGAGGGGATGCAAGACCTGCCGCGCTACCGGCCCTTCCGGCTTTGCCGTCCGTTGCAGCTGGTATAGTAAATTTCCTTTTTTGGTAACCCTTCAGCATCTTCTGAACCATCGTTTAACCATGTTTTGTTTTGCAGCTATTGTTCCGGCTCCGGTCCCCTTTGAGGCTCGCGTCCTTTCACCGGCAGGCCCTTTCTTGAGACGTCCATCTTCAAAGGGTGCTGCGATGAGTTTGGGCATGCTGAGCGGTTACATTGAAGAGCTCAATATGGACGCTCTCCCTTCCGCCGTAGATTTTGTTGCGGAGGTTAACCCGATATTGGCGGCGCTCGTAAATTTTCATAACGAAGGCGTCGTCGAATCTTGGGTTAACCACTGCAGGGGGATCGAGGCCTGTCTATATCGGCTGGAGTCGACGCGCCCTTCTCCCGAAGTTTTAGCTCTGAGCACCCAACGCACAACTTGGCTCGAGCAAAGTACTTCGCACCTCCGCCACTTGGAACAAGAAGCAGCTTCAAGACTAAGAGAATGCCAAAAGACCTCGAACGAAACGGCCAATCTGCACGCTGAGGTTGAGGCAAATGCTGCCCAAGTGAAGACTATCTTTGAGGGTCTCTTGGAGCGTATATCCCATGGGCTAAACTTGAAGCGGAAGCTTGACGTAGCTGAGCGCAATACCCCAAGTCGGGAAGCTGCCTATCATGTCGTCAGGGAGCAGCTTGTATCGGTCTTGCAGCAGCGAGCCCAAGTAGAGGCAGAGCTGGCGGTGGTAGCCGATCGAGATAAGACGTGGAAGGAAGTATGCGAGCAATTGTTAAATCTATGCAAGACGCTTCCTTCCCAGTAATTTCTCCTTGTATCATTTGTACTTGTAAAATATATGTATATATTTTTTTTATTCTTTAGTACAATGTATCCTGTACCCAGTCAATGTTCATGAATAAAAGATACACATTTTTGTAACGTCCTGTGTCATTTCTTCGCCTTTTTCATTCTTTTCAGCATGACATATTTAATACACCTTATTGACAGATAACTTCATTTCTCCCTGAGATAACGATGGCCTAGACTGCAGGTTCAGATCTGCCGTCTAGGACTTTTCAACTCTATGAGCCGTGAGGGTCTCATAGAGACTTTTCTTCCTACGGATCGAGAGGATCTCATAGGTGGATTTTCTCCTTAGGAATCGTGAGGATTCCTAAGTGTGGTTTTCTCTTATAAGTCGTAGGGATCTTATAAGAGAATTTTCCCTCTTACGAGTCGATAGAATTCGTAAGCGGTTGTTTCCCTCCTCGCCGAAATTCGACTTCGGAGAGTGAGACCCGTGAATAGTATGCAAGAGACCATTTTGGATTGACTTGCAGGGCCCCATTGCTCAAGAAGCAAGTTTTTCAATCCTTGCTGTCTGAGACTTCTTCTTACAAATTGAGACGAATCGGGAATTTGCTCGCGGAGAGGGTGATGGCTCTGCGAGTTGACATGAGTTAAGAGGCTCTCATCACGGAGTGTTTGTATCCGTGAGTTGAGGAGTTTGCTAGGGATTATTTGTTTCCCGAGCACCAAGGATTATTTGTTTCCTTGTGGTTTGAAACGAGTCAAGGATTCCTACGGAGGCACTGGTGGCTCTGCGGGTCGACACGGATCAGGAGGCTCTCGTCAAGGAGTGTTTGTATCCGTGAGTCGAGGAGTTTTGCTAGGGATTATTTGTTTCCCAAGCACCAAGGATTATTTGTTTTCTTGGGGTTTGAAATGAGTCGAGGATTCCTACGGAGGCACTGGTGGCTCTGCGGGTCGACGCGGATGAGGAGGCTCTCGTCAAGGAGTGTTTGTATCCGTGAGTCGAGGAGTTTTGCTAGGGATTATTTGTTTCCCAAGCACCAAGGATTATTTGTTTCCTTGGGGTTTGAAACGAGTCAGGGATTCCTACGGAGGCACTGGTGGCTCTGCGGGTCGACGCGGATCAGGAGGCTCTCGTCAAGGAGTGTTTGTATCCGTGAGTCGAGGAGGTTTGCTAGGGATTATTTGTTTCCCAAGCACCAAGGATTATTTGCTTCCTTGGGGTTTGAAACGAGTCGAGGATTCCTACGGAGGCACTGGTGGCTCTGCGGGTCGACGCGGATCAGGAGGCTCCCGTCAAGGAGTGTTTGTATCCGTGAGTCGAGGAGTTTTGCTAGGGATTATTTGTTTCCCAAGGACCAAGGATTATTTGTTTCCTTGGGGTTTGAAACGAGTCGAGGATTCCTACGGAGGCACTGGTGGCTCTGCGGGTCGACGCGGATCAGGAGGCTCTCGTCAAGGAGTGTTTGTATCCGTGAGTCGAGGAGTTTTGCTAGGGATTATTTGTTTCCCAAGCACCAAGGATTATTTGTTTCCTTGGGGTTTGAAACGAGTCGGGGATTCCTACGGAGGCACTGGTGGCTCTGCGGGTCGACGCGGATCAGGAGGCTCTCGTCAAGGAGTGTTTGTATCCGTGAGTCGAGGAGTTTTGCTAGGGATTGTTTGTTTCCCAAGCACCAAGGATTATTTGCTTCCTTGGGGTTTGAAACGAGTCGAGGATTCCTACGGAGGCACTGGTGGCTCTGCGGGTCGACGCGGATCAGGAGGCTCTCGTCAAGGAGTGTTTGTATCCGTGAGTCGAGGAGTTTTGCTAGGGATTATTTGTTTCCCAAGTACCAAGGATTATTTGTTTCCATGGGGTTTGAAACGAGTCGAGGATTCCTACGGAGGCACTGGTGGCTCTGCGGGTCGACACGGATCAGGAGGCTCTCGTCAAGGTGTGTTTGTATCCGTGAGTCGAGGAGTTTTGCTAGGGATTATTTGTTTCCCAAGTACCAAGGATTATTTGTTTCCTTGGGGTTTAAAACGAGTCGAGGATTCCTACGGAGGCACTGGTGGCTCTGCGGGTCGACGCGGATCAGGAGGCTCTCGTCAAGGAGTGTTTGTATCCGTGAGTCGAGGAGTTTTGCTAGGGATTATTTGTTTCCCAAGCACCAAGGATTATTTGTTTCCTTGGGGTTTGAAACGAGTCGAGGATTCCTACGGAGGCACTGGTGGCTATGCGGGTCGACGCGGATCAGGAGGCTCTCATCAAGGAGTGTTTGTATCCGTGAATCGAGGAGTTTTGCTAGGGATTATTTGTTTCCCAAGCACCAAGGATTATTTGTTTCCTTGGGGTTTGAAACGAGTCGAGGATTCTTATGGAGGCACTGGTGGCTCTGCGGGTCGACGCGGATCAGGAGGCTCTCGTCAAGGAGTGTTTGTATCCGTGAGTCGAGGGATTTGCTAAACACACTGGCTTCTTCGGTTGAAATGAACCGTCGAGGTTTGGCTTCGTCGTCTGACGGAGTCTGTTGGGAAAGTATGGTTCCCTCTTTGTTTACGCCCTTGGATTGTATACAGGGATCGATGTGATCTTAACTGTAGGGCCAAAATTTTATCATCATTATTTTTTTGTTTTATTTCCGCGATGCTCTATCATTTCAGCTTTTATATCGCGAAGGTCGCGATCGCCCAATCATTTCAGCTATTTTTCGCGGTGCCCAATCATTTCGGCTGTTTATTTTATTTCCATTCGCTGCTTTTTATTGCGAGTTGCCCAATCATTTCGGCTATTTCTTCATGCATATATTTTTACTTGCTGCTTTTTTTATTATTGCAAGTTGCCCCATCATTTCGGCTATTTCGTATGCATGTACGGTCTACTGGCTTTTCACCGTGAACCTGAACTTGGACACTGATTTTGGCATCAGCACCGCTACAACTGGGATGTTGCCAGGAGCGAATCATCATTTGCTTCTGTCATTGTCGAACAAAGGAGGCTTAGCGACCAGGGTTAGGGTCCTGTCGACTAAGGCTTTTGACTTTATGAGCCGTAAGGGTCTCACAAAGCTATTTCTCCCTATAAGTCGTCAGGATCTTATAGGTGTATTTTCTCCTTAGGAATCGTGAGGGCTCCTAAGTGTTTTGTTCCTCTGTAAGTCGTAAGGATCCTACAGGAGGGTTTTCTCTTTGCAAATCGAGAGGATTTACAAGGGTTATGCGAACATATCCTCAGTCACGGATGGACCTTGGTTAGGGAAATATTTATTCGGGCCCGTGGATTGTATACAAGGGTCAGTATTGAGCCACTTGTAGGGCAATATTGGAAGTTTGTGGGGGTTTGCTTAAGTACAGGTTTAGGTCTCTGTAGCTTAAGACTTTCAAATCTTACGAGCCGTGAGGGTCCCATAAGAGCGTTCTCCTTACGAGTCGTGAGGATCTCGCAAGTGTATTTTCTCCTTAGGAACCGTGGGGATCCCTAAGTGCGTTGCTCCCTTGTGAGTCGTAAGGATCTCACGCGGGTGGTTTCTCCTTACAAGGTCGAGAGGATCTTGTAAGTGTTCTTTAACGAGGTTGCGCCCTTTCGGGTTTTCACGAACACTCGCCAGTAGCCCTGCTGTTTTTACTCACGGAGCCCTTTCGGGTTTTCATCCGTGCCCATTTTGCTTATGGACATACCATTTTTTTTATTCTTTTTATTTCTTTTTTCTCTTTTTTTTTTAACGAGGTCGCGCCCTTTCGGGTTTTCACGAACACTCGCCGGTAGCCCTGCTGTTTTTACTCACGGAGCCCATTCGGGTTTTCATCCGTGCCCCTTTTTGCTTATGGATATACCGTTTTTATTTTATTTTATTTTTATATATATATTTTTTTATCTCGTCAGTCTAAAGATGCTGCGGTATTAGTTTAAAGACGTTTCGGTCTGCTATTAGTTTAAGGACATTTCTGTCCGCTGTTAGTTTAAGGACATTTCGGTCCGCTGTTAGTTTAGGGACATTTCGGTCCGCTATTGAGAAGCTGGCTACTGCTTATAAAGTTTGAGCTTAGGAAGATAGCGAGCGGACATAGTCGTCGTCATCTATCGTTGACCTAGGCTGTGGCTCATTAAGCGTAGTATTTCTTTAGGAAGCGACCGTTTATTGGTCTGAAAGGCCTTTCACCGTGCATGTCCATAAGTAGATAGGCCCCACCCTGGTAAACTTTATCTATGATGTACGGGCCTTCATAGTTCGGCTCGAATTTTCCCCGCTTGGCGCGATTGGGGATCATAGGCCTTTTGACCACTAGCACGAGTTCGCCTTGGTGGAATGTCCTCGGTCGGATCAATCTTTCGTATGAGCGCATCATCTTTGCTTTATAAGCTTCCAGATTTTGTTGCGCCATGAGCCTAGTTTCATCAAGGGCGTCAAGTTCCTCAAGCCGAAGGTGAGCATTTTCTTTGTCCGTTAGCTCGTGGTGAACTGCCACTCGTAGAGAGGGTAGCTCTATCTCGAGAGGGAGTACTGCTTCCGTACCGAACACCAACGCGTATGGCGTTGTGTTTGTGGCTGTCTTGAACGTGGTTCGATACGCCCAAAGAGCTTCTTGCAGTCTCTCATGCCAGTCTTTCTTATTTCGGGACACTGTTTTCTTTATAATTTTCGTCAAGGTCTTGTTGAAGGCCTCGGAAAGACCGTTAGCTCATGGATTATAGACTGAGGAATATCTCCAGTCTATGTTATGCTGCTGCGCGAAGCGGCTGATTTTATGACTTCGGTAAGCTGGCCCGTTATCGGAGACGATCCGCCTCGGAGTTCCAAACCGATATATGACGTGCGTTTTGAAGAAATGGAGGATATTCTCCGTCTTCACTTCTCTCAATGGTACTGCTTCTGCCCACTTAGAGAAGTAGTCAGTCGTCGCTAGGATGAAACGATGTCCTTTAGACGATGCTGGCTCGATGGGGCCGACTATATCAGTCCCCCACATTTCGAATGGCCAGCTAGCTACCGTTGGATGCAGCGGATTTGGGTGCTGGTGGATGAAGTCCCCATGAATCTGGCATGAGTGACATTGCTTCGCATATTCGATGCAGTCTTGAATCATCGTGGGCCAGTAATAGCCCATCCGTTTGATCTTCAACTTCGTCTTTGGACCTTCTTGGTGAGAACCGCAGATTCCGTCATGAACTTCCTGAACGACTCTATCCGATTCGTCCGGTCCTAAGCATCTCAGCCACAGAGAATCGAATGACCTCTTGTATAGAGTATCATTGACGAAAGCGAAAGACAGAGCTCGTTTTATGAGTTGATGTCTTGCGGACGCATCTTCGGGCATTTGGTGGGACTTGAAGTAGTCTATAAAGACTTCCTTCCAATCCTCAACTTTCTCATGTTCTTTTATTTGCAAGGTCGCTTGTTCAGTCACTCCCTTCTCTTCGGGTGATTCCGAAGGTATTTCTGCGGGGCCGAGCACCTGACGACTTTGTACCATGATTCTAACGTCATAGAGGTTCTCGTCAGCCATTTCTTTAGCGAGTTTGGCCAACGCGTCCGCTTTGCTATTATCCGCGGGTAGTATGCTCTCAAAAGTATAGGAGGGAATTTGGGTTAGCAGTTGTTGCACCTTTTCACCGTATTTTACTAACTCCAGTTTGCATGTTTGGTAATCGCCGTTTACTTGACTAACGACCAGTTGCGAATCTCCGTATATGAGGAGGTTTTCAATTCCCATGTCAATGGCGATCTCGAGGCCTGCTATCAGAGCTTCGTATTCGGCTTCGTTGTTTGTCCTTGGTTCCGTCAGGGAGAACGTGTAGCGCATTATCCCTCCTTGTGGAGTTATAAAGATGAGTCCTACCCCCGATTTGATTATAGGGGTACTTTGTTTGCGCTTCTTCACGGAAGATGCTCCGTCAAAATAAAGCTCCCATCGAGTATTATCACCATCGATCGCATCAAACGCATGTTCGTCTGGAAGATCTCAGTTTAAAGGAGAGTCGGCTGGTATCGGGTGCTCAGCAAGGAAGTCGGCGATAGCCTGGCCTTTTACTGCTTTGAGTGGTCGATATGCTATCGAAAACTCCATTAAGAGCAGGGCCCATTTAGCGAGTCGTCCTGTCAATATGGCCTTTGACATTAGATATTTGAGAGGGTCCACCTTTGAAATGAGATAGACTTCATGCGCTAATGCGTAATGTCTAAGCTTTGTTATTGCGAAGATCAACGCCAGGCAGTGTTTTTCAATAGGGGAGTAATTGCTTTCTGCCCCCAGCAGCACTCGACTTAAATAGTAAAGTGCTCTTTCTTTCCCCTGGTCATTCTCTTGTGCCCATAATGCGCCCAAAGAACCTTCAAGGGCGGCCGTGTAAAGAATGAGAGGCTTTCCCTTCACTGGAGCAGCCAACACTGGAGGGTTTTGCAAGTACTGTTTGATCTCTTCTAGTGAGCTTTGGCACTTTTGATCCCAGACGAACGGGGTTCCCTTCTTCATCAGGTGGCTGTAAGAACGGCACTTTCCTGAGAGGTTGGCTATAAATCGCCGTATGTACGCGAGCTTCCCTTGGAGAGACCGCAGCTGTTTGAGAGTTCTCGGCGGAGGCATTCCCATGATTGCCTTGATCTTGGACGGATCTATCTCGATACCTCGGTGTCGAACGACGAATCCCAGGAATTTGCCCGAGGAAACCCCGAATGCACACTTCAGAGGGTTCATCTTCAAGTTGTATTGTCGAAGACGTTGAAATACGGTCTTCAGATGCTCGAGATGTTCCTCATATGATTTGCTTTTTTAACAACGAGGTCGTCGATATAGCATTCAATAATTTCGTGTATAAGGTTATCGAAAATCTTCGTCATGGCCCTTTGGTAGGTTGCACCGGCGTTCTTTAAACCGAAGGGCATCACCTTGTAACAGAATATTCCCAAAGGAGTCCGGAAAGCCGTATGTTTCTGGTCTTCAAGGTGCATTTTTATTTGATTATATCCCGATGAGCCGTCCATGAATGAGAAAATCTCATGCGTGGACGTATTGTCTATCATTAGTTCGGTGACTGGTACTGGGAAATCATCCTTCGGGCAGGCTTTGTTGAGATCCCGAAAGTCCACGCATATGCGCACCGTACCATTTTTCTTCATCACTGGGACGATATTAGCAATCCATTCAGGGTATTGAACCTCTTGGATAAAGCCGGAGTCTATCAGCTTTTTGACTTCCGCGTTGATGCTCATTTCGAGCTCAAGCCGCATTCTTCTCGGCGCTTGTTTGACCGGCTTGACACTCGGGGATATTGCCAGTCTATGTACAGCAACTTCTGGATCAAGTCCCGGCATCTCGGAATAGTTCCATGCGAAGCAATCTTTATGCTGTACAAGGACGTCTTTTAACGCAGCCACCTTTTCCTCGGACAGCAGCTCGCTGACGAGTGTCGGTCGCGGATCGTTTATCGTCCCCAACTCAATTTTCTTGAGGTTATCCGCAGTGGTATGTATGCCATCTTCCAGTTCTTTCGGAGCTGGGGGAAATTCTGAGATCACCTCATCATTGCTGTTTTCGAGGCACCAGGGAAGGTTGTCTATGTTCTCGGACTCTTCTTTTAATATCGTTATCATATGACAAGTGCGAATTTTCTTCCAATCCCAATGCGGAGTTGGTTCTGTTCTTGTGTTTTCGGGTTCGTGCTTGTGTGGTGGCGCTACCCTCCAGTTGTCAGACAACGCGAATTTTCCAAGCTGATACTGGTCCTCAACCCAATTCTTAAAGGTGAAGCAATCTTCAAGCGGATGTCCTACTACTCGATGGTAAAAGCAATAATTTGGGTTGAATACCTCGCCTGCATGCTCGGGGTGCTTGGACTCTGGCAGCGTAAGCATTTGATGTTTTAGAGAAAGATCAAATATCTTCCTTGTTTTGTTCCGAGGAAATGAGTATGCTCGACCCATTTTCTTCATGAGGGCTAAGTCAGTAACGCTCGACTCTCGGATACGTGGTTTCTTAGCTCTACCTTGTGGTTGTTCAGCGTCTTTTCTGCCCTCTGACTTGTTTTTGCTTTCGCGTCGAACCTTTTTTGTAGCAGGTTGACAAGGAGCGGCCTTTTCATCCTTCACGGCCTGTCGGAGAAGGCGTTGCGTCTTGGCTTTCTCATAGATGGCCGTCTCGCGGTTGTGGTCATCTCGGACTTTTTGACCAGCTTCCCTTATAAGCCTGTCCATTTGTTCTTCAAATGATGGATCGGGCAATTTTTCATCAGGAACTTTTACTGGCTTAGGATTAGCGTCCTCCCATTGAGCGTCCGCATCTTCATCGAAGTCATACATGACATAACAGCTATTTACTAGCTCTCGTTTCTTTAGCCGGATGTACCCAAGCCCTTTTGTTTCCATTCTCCCGTTAGGCAGTTTGCGTTGGGTCCCGGGAACATTCCAGACCCTGTCATAGAATTTGGCCTCTCTAACGGTCTGTCTGAAGGATATCCCCTGGCGTTTCAGCAGTTTCTTCAAACCTTCGGTATAATATCTGGGAAGACGGATAGGCCGAAGCCTGTCGAACGTGGGATCCACGCCATGCCAAACTTCTTTTTCCACCTTGTTTTCTTCAGAACGGTAGAATAGGATTGCCTTCTCGCCTTCCCATCCGGGAGGGATATAAAATGTTTGCAATTCTTCTACGCTGTTGGTGTTGAGTGCATCTAGTTCTTTGTAATGTTCAAGCGGTACCATGGTTATCTGCAGACTTCGCTCTTCATCAGCGGAAGCCCGTATTGAAGGCCGAGCAGAGAATACGACTTGGACCTCATCCTCCGAGTCACTACCAAAGACCAATATAGGAGTGGACGGTCCTGGCTTGTTATGTTGGGGTGGACCCGAATAAACGATCTCCTCTTCTTCCTCGGTATCACTGCCGAAGACAGGGATGGTGGCGTTAGTTTTATTTTCCGGCTTGTGACACTTCTCTGTGTCTTCGAAATCCGGCAAGAAGTATTTGGCATCTTCGTATTTGCGGACCTCGTTCACAGAGAACGGGTTCAGTTCTCCCGTCACGGTATACTCGAAACCATCCTTAAAATACTTCATACACTGATGTTGTGTAGAAGGGATGATGTTGTACTCGTGTAACCATGGTCGGCCGAGCAAAGCGTTGTAGCATGTCTTGGCATCTATGACTTAGAACTTAATGTCCGTGACGAGTAATCCGAAGCGTAGCGTCAGTATCATAGATCCAAGAGTCTTTGACGATTGGGAGTCGAACCCGGATATGGTGATCTTGTCCCGAGCAAGGTGCTGGATGCTCATGCAGATTTCCTTCAACACCCGCACGTTGAGTAGGTTAACAGACTACCCGTTATCGATCAGAATCTTACCTATCTTTATATCATGGCAGTATCCCGAAACATAGAGAGGGCGATTGTGTTCGCAAGTCCCAAGTAGAAGGTCCTCATCGCCAAAAGTAACATCAGCCGTGTGTACTTCCTCCAACTCATCCTTCATCTTTTCCTCGGCCAGGCATGCTTGGAATTGTTCCGGCTCTTGTAAGGCTTTAATCAATGAATCTCTCGCCTCTTTTGATAACAAAAGGGCGTCGAGAATGCTGAGCTGCGAGGGCAGTTTCCTCAGATGTGCTAAAACGTTGTAATCCACTTTATTCCTCTTTGGCGGGTTCTTGGCGGTTAACTCTTCCGTGACTCGATCATCCAAGGCGATGTCTTCAGAGGCCTTCTCTTTCCCTTTGTCTTTCTTGTTTAAGGGTCCAAGATTCTTTTCAGGTAACGTCCGGTTGCGTAGCTGTATATTCTTGCAAGCCTTTGGTCCTTCTTCTTTTCCCGAAGTGGATTCTTTGAAGAGGGGGCCAAGCTCTAGCTCCTCATCAGAATCACACCTAAATACAGGTACTTGTGATCCCCCGGCGTCAATCATGCAACAACCACCGCCAGTTTTATCAAGCACTTCGTTTATTCCGTTCTGCTCTCGGCGGGCTTTGCGCTTTTCCCGCTTAAACTATTGCCGGTGAGTAACATATCCTTGCCACCACTTACCGAAAGCTTTGCACTCTTCGGTGGGATGTGACACCTTCCGATGGTACAAGCAATAGGAGGGGTGGTTTTCCATTTCACCCGTAATGTTTTTCTCGGGGGGTGGTAGCTTCATACCCATCGACACAGCCTTAGCGAATCTCTTCTTTATCTTGAACTTGATTTTATCTGTGGTGGGTGTATTTTGTTCTAGCGGGAGTACCGCAATTCTTTCGCCAAGGCGCTGGCGTTTGGCCTTTTCGAATATAACCGCTTCGTTATCCTGATCAGCTTTGCCCTTTAAAAACGCCTGATTTAGGAATGCATCAATCGCTTCATCCGACGGCTCCAGAATTTTTAGTGCAGGCTCTGCCCCCAGCTTTTCAGCACGAGGAGTCTCCTCATCGGTTGTGGACAAATGGGAAATCACATGGCAACTTGCCACATGTTCTTCAGATTCATTTGACGAACTACCTCCCTCATCTTCTGCTTGGAAGACGTGGTTGAGGAACTCTTGCAATATAATGGGAGTCCGCGCTTTTTGGTTGTACTCTTCCAGCACGTCAATTTGCTTTTGCAAGTCCGTGCGCCTATCGCTAGGATTCACCGGTTTCTTGGCCTTTTTCTTTTTCTTCGAAGACTTTGACGACTGGCTACTAGTGCTTGAACCCCCATCATTGGTCTTTGGAGTTAGACGTGGCTTTAACATCCTCTCAACGACCTGCGGTTCCAATAGGCTTTTCCACTTGATCGCCGGACATGTCCGAAGATCATTTAGCATCCTCTTCGTTTTTGATGATAATACAACCTCCCACGGAGTTTCTTCAATGACAGAGCATGTTGCCCCCGGCGTATTCGTCCCTTTAGAGGTGTGGGGCTGCGGGGGATTCACCTTCCATTTGTCAGATAACGCAAATTTTCCCTATCTATACTGGTTTTCAAGCCAATTTTTGAAAACGTAGCAGTCCTCAATCGGATGGCCTAGCACTCGATGATAGGGGCAGTAATTAGGTTCGTTGACGTCACTTGGTTGCAACGGACGTTTTGGATCTGGCAGATTTATGAGTCTGTTACGTAATGCCAGCTCGAATAACCTCTTCGTTTTATCGCGGGGAAAGGAATAAGGACGTCCCATCCTATCCTCAAGGGGTACGTAAGGGCGCGTATTGTTTGGACGAGCAACCGGCTTCAAGTCGTTCGGTTGTTGTTGAGCATTAGCGACAATGATCGCTTTTCCCTTTCCTTTGTCAGTTCGGGAATCTGGCTTTGGGAGAGGGGGTTTATGACCCATCTGGTCCATTTGTGCTAGTTTGTCAATCAAAGCCTGGAAGGAAGTCGGCTTGAAAAACATCATAAACTGTGAGATGGTTGCCTGTGGATCAAGGGTTCCAACAAACATTCCCACCGCAGGGGCTTCTTCTATGCGCTGCTCACACTTTGACCATAGATTACGCCACCGTATAGCTTACTGAACCCATGTCTCGCCGGGTTTTACCCTAGCGTTAATCAGTGCCGTCATCGGGGTACGTTCACTGGCACTTGCAAAGCGTTGGGTAAACAGCAGCTCCATCTCCGCGAAGGTTTTAATAGAATCATTAGGGAGTTCAGAGTACCACTCGAACGCCGTATCTGATAGACTTCCGACAAACTGGCGGAGCAAAAGCTTGTCATCGCCGCCGGTGTTACCGCAAAGCACCCTGAACTGGGCGACATGCTGATGGGGATTGCCAGTCCCTTTGTAGACATGAAACTTGGGAATTGTGTAACCCGGCGGGTACTTGATTTGGTCATACCAGCCTGGATATGGTCGTCCCGTTTTTACGACGTGGCCGGCTGCTTCGGCCGCATGATGAACCTTTATTTGCTGGGCTATGTATTCGTCCAGATCAGTCTTAGAGATTGTATCCTCTTTAGCTGTTAATAGAGCGGGCTGCGGATTTAATGTATCTCCCTTATCATCTCCAAGGACGGTTAGGGGTTCTTCAGCGGGAGGATCTTGTTGTATCATCATCCCTATCATGTCCTGGAAGAGGAGGCCCATCCGCTGTATGTTGGCCGCTTGTTCAGCAGCCTCTTTGTCCCTCTTTTCCAGTACTCGGCGAAGGAACTCGGCGTCGGTCTCTTCCTCCTGGCGCTCATCTAAGGACGCCTCAGGGTTCTCTTTTGGCCCAGTGAGTGCAGCCATTGTGGTCATCATCTCCTGGAGCTTTTGTTGCTGCTCCTAAGCCTTGGTCACTGATCGGGTGAGCGGTCGGTGACCCGTAGAAGTGCGGCTTTCTTCCTTTCCAGAAGCCATATAAATCGTATGAACTGTTATGCCCCCTGACTTTGGAGGTTTAGGTTCACCGCCTTTAAACTTTGCCGCTGACGCGGGAGCTTTCTCTGGCCTCCTTCTTTTGTGGGCCATCGGGGTTGAAGGAGCCGTTAAAATGGGCCTGCTAGCAATTGTTGCCCCCTACTGTTTAACGGGGCGGATTTTGTCCTTTTCCACCTTTGCCTTTTTCTGGCGATGAAAGTGATCTGGGTCAATCACAGAGTCTTGAACTCTCCGCCAAACCTTGTATATCTTTGACGATAGCCGTTGAGGGGGCTGTTCTTGTTTTGTTTCTGGAACTCTCTCCGCAGGTGGAGGAGATCTTTTCAAGATAGCGGTTGGAGAGTTCTTACGCACTCTCCTCAGTAGTTCAAAGCTGTTCCCAGTTGGAACAGCAGCGTTGACTTCCACCATTGGAGCGGGTGGAGTTATCCCTGAGGGGGAGTTGCCCCCTGCTTTCCTCACTCATCGCCAATGGCGACGTCGCGCACGACGAGCCGTTGGGACTGGCTCGGAAATCGAGATGGTTTCTTGTTGCCCCCTGTTTGAGTGTGGGGTAACTGCCGATGTCAGCCTGTCGAAGACTGATGCCTTTTGACCAGCTGGGGGAGGAGTGGGAACCGTCAATCCTGTGAAGACCGAATCTCTGATAGGAGAGGCCTCTTTAACGACTTCCGAAGCAGCGGCCGTTGCCCTCTTTGGGACGGCCACTTTATAGTTCTGACCTAGCCTGGTGAAAACGGAGGCTGTCGGTTTAGTAGCGGGCGACCCGTTGACAGAGGCTGTCGAAACAGTGAGCCGGTTGAAGACCGACTTTTTACCCACTTCCGGCGCAGGTATTGGTGCAGAAAAGCTTGAAGGTGGGATCATAGTCCCGAAGAACAAGCCAGTGGTGGCTTGGGTCACCTGGTCTACCGGCAGAGTAAGGAAGGAAGCCGCTTGGGGCCCATATGCTACACCTCCTGGTGAGGTGGAGCGTCCGTTGCAGCGGCATTTCGAGCAGTTGGTACAGCTAGAGGCCATTGAATCTTGAATTCTGCGCCAGGTAAAAGACCAAATCTTAGTAACTTGAAATCCGAAGACAACCATTTAACGAACCGCGATTGGTTCGCGAAGACGACACACGAAGTGTGGAGTGGAAAGAGGAAGAGGTCCCACCGGGCGTGCCAGAATCTGTTCCCCTCCGAATGGCGGCCTAGACTTGGCGTCCATGCCTGATGTTCGGGGCAGATGCTATTTGGTTTTATCCGTCTACCTTTCCGAAGATGCCAAGTTGATTTATGGCACCGTGTATCGGAGGTTTAGACGGATGCGGCCGATGTAGCAGAGTTCGTCAGATTCGCCCTCAGGATGAGGGGTTTTTGATTGTGAGGACGCTCTTCCCTGCAGGCGCAAGCCCCTGCAGTTAATTACGCTACCGTCTCGCGGTAACAACTTTCTCCTTCTCCAGAATTTCACTTCATGTCGAGTGTGTTCATTTTGTTTGTGGTTGCCCGTGGATTGTATACGGAGACTGAGTAATGCCGTCGCCCGTAGGACGTGGATTAGTCCAAATCCGTATTTACTTAGATTTGGGTTTGGTGTTTTCAGTTTAAGGATGCATTAGTCGCGTTGCGGCTAAGATCAACTTAAACGTTCGTTAAGGATACGTTAGTCCTGTTTTAGACTACGATCAACTCAACGTAGTGATTAATTTAATGTATGGCCATCGGGACTCGTCACCTCTCTGACGTCGTTGAAGGATTACAACGACATGTATCAGAGGAGCTCGGAGATGTACCCTCGAACCAGAGTTGATTGGGAGTTTTATAATCCATTTGAATGTTTAAGGATACGTTAGCCGTGTTTGGGGCTAAGATCACCTTAAACGTTTGTTAAGGACACGTTAGTCCAGTTTGAGACTAAGATCGACTTAACGGGACCGTTTAGATCCGACAAAAGAGCATTTGGGCTCTATTGTGACAGTTTAGGGACGTGGTGGTCCGATGTTAGTTTAGGGACGTTTCGGTCCGATATTAGTTTAGGGACGTTTCGGTCCATTATTAGTTTAGGGACGTTTCGGTCCGATGTTAGTTTAGGGACGTTTCGGTCCGTTATTAGTTTAGGGACGTTTCGGTCCAATATTAGTTTATGGACGTTTCGGTCCGTTATTAGTTTAGGGACGTTTCGGTCCGATGTTAGTTTAGGGACGTTTCGGTCCGATGTTGAGTGTGTGGCCGTTGGGACCCGTCACCTCTTTGACGTCGTTGAGGAATTACAACGATGGATGTCAAAGAAATTCGGAGATGTACCCTCGAACCGGATGTAGATTGATTTAGGAGAGCCATTTTGCTCAGCCAATTTAATTTAAGGACTTATGGCCACGATTGGGCTAAGTCCAGTAAAAAAATGTCCAACATTGCTTTTGCATTTCCTTTTATTTTTATTTGGGCTTTGCCCAGAAAAGATGCAGGGCATCAATTTTATTTGGGCTCAGCCCTTTTATTGCTTTGCAATTTATTTTGGCCTGCTAGGTCTTTTTGATTTGGGCCTGGCCCTTCAAGGCCCTTCAAGTACTGCATTGCATTTGTGCAAAGCACCAAGAATCTTTTAGATTCAAAGAAAGGAGTGCAGAGCACTTTTTAATTTCTTGATCTAAATTTAGATCAAAGAGAAGAAAAAATCTTTTCTTTCTTTCTATCTCAGAGAACCAGAGGTTCTCTAGCAAGTGCAAGGCACTATTTTTTTATTATTTTTATTTATTTATTTATTTATTGAAGATCACTGATTTTTTTTAGATCAATGATCTATTCCTAAGAGAATTTTCTCTTATTTCAAAGGTTTTTACCTTCTTCTTTGTGTTCTCAAGAAGTTCTCTTCCCCCCCTTTTTTTTAATCCAATTGTCTATCCCTTTGAAATGGGGTCTGGGGTCCTTTTTATAGTGCTCAAAAATCAGTTAAATTTGTTAAAAAGATCTTTTCTGAGTGATTCGGGGAATTTTCCCCACCGTTGGATCTTTGATCCAAAGGACCCTGTTTTACAGAAGAAATCTTCTTGTTTAAACAAGAACAGAAAAAATATCCTTAAATCTTCACTCTGTTGTTGCGCAACTCACCAGCGTGTGACACGTGTCGCGCAGTGAAGCCCTTGCGCAACAGCGCTTGCGCAACTGCGCAGACACGTGTTGCGCAGTGAGGCACTTGCGCAACAGCGCTTGCGCAACTGCACAGACAACTGCGCAGACACGTGTCGCGCAGTGAGGCACTTGCGCAACAGCGCTTGCGCAACTGCGCAGGCACGTGTCGCGCAGCGGTGCGCTTGCGCAGTTGAACGTTGCTTATGTTTTTTAAAGAGTCTTGCTCTGATTGGACGTACTGCCTTGGGCGTTGTGCTGCCGTGTCAACTTCTGACACGTGGCGCGTTGCGCGCAGCGCATGGGAACTGAAGCGTTGCTTCAAAATTTGAATTTTCAAATTCAAGCAAAGCCTTGCTCTGATTGGGGGAACAACAGGTGCTCACTGGAGGTGGGTACACTGGATGGACTCGCCGAGAACTTCTAGATTGTATTATATCTATCGTTAGATGGAAGTTCTCGAATGACATTAGTACAGGTTAGTCTTTTAACCCGAGATAGTCATTTGTCTCATGTGAGTTCCCACTGTACTTTGATTACTATCCTACCACGGCTCAAATGAGTCATCCAAACAGGTTTTAGTTAGGTACCGTCCCGAGCCACATGAAGGCAGTAAGCGATTGTCGCAGATTCGTCTCTCCTGGTATTAGGAGTCGATGTCGTGCTATGTTCGGTAGGCTATCACCTTAAATCCGTGACCACGGTAGATAAGATTTTCTGATATGAGTTTAGTAGTTTCTTGGTTGGTGATGAGCTTGACTCCGACACGACTTATCGGGTTATTAGGGGTCTGACGTTTCCACCCCCTAGACACGGTATGCGATACTCTCAAGTTATGAGACCGGACTGTACGGAGATTGTCACATTTTGGCTCGGTAGGGTTCGGACGGACTTGATTGTCGACCTCCCTTTCGACAGATACCTGGGTAACTATTACGTACAACCAGTGCCGCTGACGTGCTTGTGGTTTTTGGATTTATCCAGTAAATCACTACCAGCGTATTGTCGAGTCTTAAGAGTCCCACACAGAAAGATTTCTCGGTTCAGACGATATGATGTAGATGACGTATGTTGGTGCATACAGCGTGTCCGATTAAATATGTGTACAGGCTACACGGACTTTAATCGGACGGTTGATAATACTAGCGGTTTAGGATTAAACTGGATTATTAAATAAATCAGGTTTTGATTTAATAATTTATATATATATATATATATATATTTAATATGTATATTCTAGTATTATTTTCACTGTTCATTTTCTCTCTCTTGTCTATTCGTATTTTTATATGAATACGCGTATATGTATTTCGATACGTATACCGGGTTGTATTCTGTATTCATACGGAATTTTGTCATAGAAGATGGACACTTCATTTATAGATTTTTCTTTTATAGAAAATCAAAAATGAGGTGGAGGATGAGGTGTAAAGAAGTATGGTGTAGAGAGGTATGGCTTGATTTTTATATGATATATTTCATTTGGATACGCTATTCTTTATGGTTGCAAAAAATCAAGTCATTCATTTCCATGCTTGCTAGTTTTTTCTTCACTTGAAGACTTAGCTATTTCTCCATGACTTCTTCTGCTTCACCTCCTCCTTCTTCTGATAGCTTACATGAGCTTAGAAAAGAGAAAAGGGATAGTGAAAATATTTCTAGATCCCTACTCTCCATTCGCAACGAGCTTGGAGCTTCGGTCGCTTCACTAGGTGAAACCAGAGCTTGAATCGGTTTCTCTCAGGTGGATCTTCTTCGGTAAAGGCGGTTTCCACTCAAGCTTGATCCAGACAGCGTATACGGAGTATAGAAGGGTCTTCCACGATTGGATGGACACGCGTCAAAGGTAGTATTTCGTATCTTTGCATGCTTGGTTTTTTAGTTTAGGCGTTTGGATCGATTCTAGGTTCGGGGTTCCTTGGTGTTTGCTTGAAATTTTGTTTGTCATTTGCGCTTCCGTTGTGCCGCAGGCACTAGGGAACCCTACAGTATGTGCTTCAGAGAGATGCAGACTGTACATACCGAACATGACGTAAAGTAAAGCAATTAAAATTTAAAAGTAAAGGAAATTATAAATATAACAAGTATTGTTGTTGTATGTTAGATCTAACTTATAGAAATGTCAGAAAATCCTTGAGAAAGTAAGATGAATTGGTGCCACTGACTACAATCTGTAAATAAAGTTAAGAGATAAAGCTCTAGTCGAAATTTGTAAAGACTGCAACGGATTACTCCTATATAAGAAGCTGATGACTCTAGTTCATGTGTTTTCCAAGTTAGTAACGGTTTACAGTCTATGATAAATTTCAAGAACCATCCAAGATATCAATACAGAATCTCAAAACATGTAGAAAAAAATAAATCCAGTATTTTTCATCATAATTGATCCTGAAAATATATATGAACTAAATATTAAAGCAATGAAACATATGGATAGAACTGTAAAATTAAGGCAAATCTTAATTTAATTCAAGCATGCATACTAAAACTAGAGAACAATCATAGCAAAAGAGACAAATTTATCAACTCGATTAAAAAAGGAAATATTCTCAAAATTTCATATCCTCAAAATTTAAGAATAAATCTCAAACTTAAAGCCTTAACCTTTAAATTGGTAAAAACCACAATGATTCGTAATAATCAAAAAAATCTACAAATTCCACTTAAAATCATGAATTAAACATTTAAGACTCATAATATATCCATAACGATCTAACCATTCCACCTAAAAATTCATTATCTTAACATTTAAAGCAGCAAAACCCAACCAATCATAATACATCCATAACATATACAAATTCCAATTAAAAATCATGAATTTAACCTTTAAAATGGCAATTATGATGAAAAATCAAAAGGTACACAAAATCCAAACGTAACCCTAAATTTCTCATCTTTATCAATTTCTTTCCACTTTCCTTTAACAAATTGCTTTCACAAAATCCATTCAATTGAATTTCCACCAATCTTATTTTATAGGGTTTTAATGTTAAAATCCCCAATTATCTAATTTCCACCAATCTCACTTTCCAGTGTTTCATGCAAAACCTCTCAAATTTAAACATCATCAACTAATTAAAATTAATATTACAATACTAAATAATTCAAAGATCTAAAAACTAACAAATATTTTTTTTTAAAAATTTACGTCACACTGTAGAAATTAGGGGAGGGGTCCGGCAGATCTGTGGAGGAGACGGGGGCTCATGGTGGTGGTGGAGATGGTGGGGCCGACGACGGGGGCTCATGGTGGTGGTGGAGATGGTGGGGCCGACGACGAGGACGCACGGATGGTGATGAAAAAGATGACGGCGGCGGGTGGTGGTGGCGGGTGATGGACGGGCAGGCTTGCTTTCAAAGGAGGAGGAGGTTGCAACGACAGCGAAGGATTCGAGAGAAGTTGCGATGGTGACGGATTCCGGGACCATGGAGAGGAGGAGGAAGAGGAGGGATTTTTGGTTGAGGATGAATTCGGAGGAGGAGGTCGATCGTCGCCGGAGAAGGTTGGAGGAGGAAGACAGGAGGAGGCGGGATTTTGTGTTTTTTTATAAATATTTCTCCGTCGGTTCGTGAGGAGGATTTGGGAAAAGATACGATTTTTTCTGTTGCCTCTACGGTTTACACAGTAGGGATTTCTCTGTAGGCATCATACGTAGGAGCAACCGCAAAAGTTAACTTTTTCTGTAAACTTGCTCCTACGGTTACCACCATAGAGACATTGTTTTCCCCAACGCAACCTAAAATTGCTCTTGCGGTTTTTCTCATCCGTAGCAACAAGCCATCTTTGTACTAGTGTATGGCTAAATCCAGACACATAATAGTTATGATATGTGACCAACAAAACAAAATTTGAATTCATATTCGTTAAATTTCATACTCGGAAGATCAAAATTAAACACATCAAATGTTTTGGTCGTATGCAAGCTTTTCTGAAGTAGCGTTGACATTGTGAATTGTTTATGGCGACATTTGAGCTTTAAAAAACTATCTAACTTGGTGTGTAGCATTTTGGAAAATTCAATCCAAGACAAAATCTAATGAACATAGAAAATTCTCAATTTGGAAAAAACCATGTCTGCTTGCATCATAGAAATTAACATGTAATTTTTTATTGTGAATTATTAAGAGGCTGCTCACCCAGGGGAGGTGTTAGCTAACTAATTATAATAAAATAAAATAAAAAGTTGAATTATTGGTCTATGGATATTATTTTCTTTTGCTTAGGAGATATAAGTATCATTTTTAGAAGATGATTTGTTCATGAGATGGGGTGCAAATTATGTATTCTATATTTTTAATTTTTAAATCAATCTCCTTTGAACTACTTCAGCTACAATGACAAGATCCGAAATGATATCAAATTGCACATAAGTCAATGATGATATTTTGGCCTGGCATGGTCCAGGGCTTTCCTTTTGTTTCAATGTTTCCGTTTCTAGAATGCAACAACTTACAAAATTCATTCGCTGACTGCTAAACCACTAATGTGTGAACCATTTATTCACACACCGGTTACCCACACAACCGCTTGTCCTGATCGAATGATTCACACATAATTCATCATCTATCTATTTTTGAGTATTTATTGTCCGAGCTATTACACATAATTCACCAACCGTCATGTGTAATGACCCACTCGTAGGTGGCCTGACATGCCATTTGCCCATTTGATACCTGATGGAGGTCCTTTTCGGGTCTCCGTAAGTTGTTGTCTTCCGTCGATCTCCCGGTGGATTTTGGAGGTGATTTCATGTTGCGTGTGGGTCTCAATGGGTTTGAAGAGATTGGTGATTTGAGGAGTTTTGCGCCGAGTACCGATTGGTCAAAAGAATTTGTTAACAGCAATCAAGAACGGCGTCGCTTGGTAGCTAGTCGGTGAGTACGGGTCCGTCCACAGGGATTTTGTGTATTTTCTAATTGTTCTAACAAGTTAATTCCGATTGTTGTCGGATTGATTAAATCTAAAAACTAAGTTGACCTAGATTAAAATCTTGCTAGGATTAGTTTTAGGTTAATTTTGGAAAGTCAATATTTCTCACCGCTTTCTATGCCCTATTAAGATCTATGAGGTGTTATGATAATAATTAATAAAGTGGATTACTACCATCGGGAAGAAACCATGTTTTTTGCTCTAAGTTCTTGTCCTTCCTTTATTAATTCTTACCCTAACCTCCATGGAAAACATACGCAACCGGTCCTTTATACTACGGTATCACCGCTATCTAGTGGGATAGGACGCCGTAGGTAGCGGTGTGTGCATGTATGCATGGAGTCCTATAAAAACGTGTGATAGGCAAGAAAGGGGTGAGAGATTTTCATCTCTCAAGCCTTCCCCAAATCTAACCCTAACAAGTGAGAAGACTACCCACTCATTAGGGAATTGAAAAACATTTTCTAACTATCTAACTAGAGCAGAGAATGAAATCTAAAGTAGGGCAGAAAGGGCATATAATAAAATTAACAAGGGTAAGAATAGAAAACTTACTGTAATTTGATGCACTCTTCATACTTTACAGAAATTTACAAATCTGAATTTTGATAAAATGAAATGAGGCACAAGAAAAGGCATTACCTAAAATAGGTTTTAGGCTTTCTATTTATAGAATATAGAAAACTTAGGGTTACAATCGCGTCATATATGCAATTACAATTTTACCCTTTAAAAGGACCTAGTCAACGCACCGCCAGCCGCCACACATTTTTCCACCAATACGGGCTTAGCACGGCCGCGGAACCGCGGCCAAGTGCTATGTTTGGCCGCGGAACCGCGGCCAAGTGCTATGTTTGGCCGCGGATCCGCGGCAATGTAGGGGCATCTAGGGCTGAGATTTTCAGGGCATGTTCTGGTGGTATTTGGCTCCTTATTTCTTCACTTGGTTTCTCAGGTTGGCTTCTAGTTTTCTTCCATATTTCCACAGTGAGTAATGTCATGGACTTTCCCGTTTGCTTCGTGTCGAAATCTTGAACCTTGCGCTGCCTTTGTACTTTGTGAACTTCTTTATTAATCTTCGTTTATTCTCCAAACTGTAGGCTTGATCAAGATTCTTCCATTTGTCGGTCGTAGTCTCACTTTTATATCGTCTTTTCATCGTTTTCACTGTTTTTGTTCCGAGAAACTGTAACCTGCAATTATGTAGCAGACATGGATCAAAAGCACCTGTTTATTTGTAAAATGAATAAGAATGGGGAATATAATAATGCAAAATTATGTTATGAACAAATACCTCCGAACTTATCTTTTGCTCGTCCTCGAGCAAACCTAGTTTTATTCTCGAAAAAAAACCTAACCTCACTTTCGCAGGGAAACGAGATTGCACTAATCTCGTGCAACAAGCCGTTAAGCCTCTAGGTGTCCCTAATAGGAGGAGTGTTGTCTCGTGAGGGTTTTCAGCGGATACTACCCACAAAATCCTATCAATTCGGCCTATTAACTTTTATTCTCGAATTTGGTTTTCTAACAAGGAACTCTATTATCTTCGACTCATAAATTATCCACCCGTATTTTTCACGCTTCCTTATCATTTAACTTAAGATTATATATATTCTTGTGAATTTACTTAGCTTTTGGCATCTTTTAAGTTTTTCTTCTAGGGTTCCATCTCAACTTAGGAATTTTTATCATCTCTATTAAAAATATAAGTCATATCTTTCATTCCTATATCTTATCTAAACCCCAATCACATACCCCTACGTGTATGTATATATCACCCCTATACTTGGAAATTCAAATCAAGCTATTATACTCTTGTCCATCGTCCAAAGTACTTTTCAATTGGTGAATTTTTGATGAAATTGCTCACACATTCTTCATGCGACCGTTAATATTTCTTGAGGTACCAACGACCTATTACAAAATATGTTTGCACATTAAGCCGTAATTCCTAGTCTTGCAACACCTAAGGCTTTAACAGTGACTCCTAAACCAGTTGGTCTAAGGCACTAGGAGATGAAACACCCTCGCTAAATATTTTTTATAAATGCAGCCTTAAGTAATCACAACAACCAGCGTTCATTTTTTTTTATTATCTCTTTATTCACACTTGTATTTTTATTTTATTTTTCTTTATACTAAGTGTAGGGTTATTAGGCACTCTAACAAGGTTCTACAAGGCATCAACTATGCTCGATTAAAAATTTTAGCCGTGCCGAACAACCCTAAACAAGATCTTTGCTAGATTATTAGGGTTACACATGCAAGTAAATAACATTTACGAATAAGTGAATACGAAATACAACCTTTGTAGATCGGTCCTTCACTTCTAAAGCACCTTGTCGTAGTCCCTTTGCTGCGATCAGGGTTATCCTGGGCTCTTGCAAGGTTTCATGAGGCGAAAGAAGCGTCCTTGCTTGAAGTCTTCGAGGCCGAAGATGATCTACGTCGAAAGAATACCAACTCAAGCTAATACTTCACTAACTAGAGAATTAGTGAAGCAAACACCTTAAACTAAAGTACTAGTCTAGTAGAGGATGGAGAAATAGGAAGTGGGTTCTCTTTAGAATTTGATTTCTCACAATCTTTCACTCTCTTTTTAAAACCCTAGCAAACTTTTCTTTTGCTCAAAGAAGAAGAAGAAGATGAACAAAAGAAAAGATGAGGATAATGATCAAGTCAAGTGAGCTAACCATAGATAAGAGTGTATCATATACTAACTCATGTAGAGACATAACCATGGCTTATCCAAAATGGTTAGATTAATAAAAATCTAAAGTAAAACAAAGTTAGTGGACTTTGTCAAAGCATCCACAAGCTTCTACAAGCTTCATGCTTGTGACCAAAGCTCCACTAATTTGTAATTACCTTAAATAATTATAAACCACCATTTAAAATAGAATTGTGTATGTCTTGCACACCCATGTTATGTGTATCAACAACTATTATGCAAAAAGAAAACACATTTTTATCACATATATATTAAAGTTGTGCACATGTGAGAAAAATCCTTAAGTGAACAAATATTAGTTAATGTAAATTAGTATATCATATATACAATTATACACTAAATTATTAAATCAACACTTGATTTAATAATCCGGTTATATCTCATATAACCGACTAACATCCAATGTATCGACTTATCGAATCAACTCTTGATTCGATAACCCGGGTATATCACATATAACCGACCGATACAAAAAGTCGCGAGAATAGAATACGGTATCACATACACGCATTATTCCCGGTCCCGCACATATCACATATGCGCTCCTATTTCGTTTTGCCTAAGCCAGTAAAACCTCTATGTAGGACTCTAAAGACTCGTCAATACGCCGGCAGTAGGTGATGGTCATATCAAGCATCCACAAGCCGTCAGCGGTACTAGCTGGACGTAACGGCTACCCGGATATTGAGTGATCAGAAGATCAGCAAGCAAGCCCGCTCTAACTCCTGTAAAAGCCTAACGGTAACACTTTCCGTACAGTCCGGTCACCTCGTCTGATATGTCGCATATCAAGTCTAGGGATGGTAAACGTCAGACCCCAATAACCGATAAGTCGTGCCGATGTGAGGCTCATAACGGGTCGAAAACTACTGGTAACACTTACCAGTAAATCTCTAAATCAGCCCTGGCCAGGGACTTCCCTATTATGGCCAATCGAGCACAGCGCAACATCAACCCCCAATACCGGAAGAGACGAAACCCCTCCTATCGCTCATTGCCTCCATGTGATTCGGGACTATACCCAAAAACCACCGTTTTGCACGCCCTCTTGGACGTGGTAAGGTGGAAATCAAAGCACAGTAGGAATCACACAAGACTCTATGACGATCTCGGGTCTACAGACTAATCCTGCACAAGTGTCACCAGAGAACTGCCATCTGACATGAGGTATGATACCATCTGGGAGTTCTCGGCGAGTCCGTCCAGTGTACCCAGTCTCCACTGAGCACCCGTATACCATCTCTGATGTCAAACACCAATGGATATGGGATCATCCATCGCCCATCTGATGGGTCGAGAAGCGTATACGTTAGTCTACTCTGGTATATCGATGCCCTGTCTCGATACACCTACGACTAGGAATATTAAAGGATGTACTTATGGACTACCATGGTCCCACTAGTATGATCTACATCATAGTCCTGGTAGTCAAGTACACATCCTAAGGGCTTTACCAACATGTAACTATAAGACAGTATCAAGAGACAAGTATACATGTTAAGGTAAAGAGCAACCAGATAGCATACTATCATATCGAGAAAGAAAGTCCTCTTTATATATGTCCAAGCATCCAATATAATATACATCATTTGTACAATACTGGCCTCTAGGGCATACATACAACTAACAATCTCCCACTTGCACTAGGGCCTGCTGCTGTAGTATCGCATACCAAGCATCCCGAAGAGTCTCTCAAACTGTATCTGGGGAATGGCCTTCGTGAGTGGATCCGCAGTGTTGTTCTTCGTATCAACCCTCCTGACCTCGATCTCCCGGCGATCTACTATCTCCCGGATCAGGTGATACCGCCTCAGAATATGCCTGGATTGCTGATGGGACCTGGGTTCCTTGGCCAAAGCCACCGCTCCATTATTATCACAATACAAAGGTATTGGATGCTCAATAGATAGAACCACACCAAGTTCAGTAATGAACTTCTTGATCCAGACAGCCTCTTTGGCAGCATCGTTGGCAGCGATGTATTCAGCCTCCATCGTCGAGTCTGCCACGGTTTCATGCTTGGAACTCTTCCAGCTAACCGCCCCTCCGTAAAGGGTAAAGACAAATCCCAAGTGCGACTTAGAGTCGTCCTTATCATTCTGGAAGCTCGAATCGGTAAAGGACTCCACTTGGAGTTCTCCGTTACCATACACCAAGAGCATCTCTTTAGTCCTTCGTAAGTACTTGAGAATGCTCTTCACAGCTGTCCAGTGACTCTCTCCAGGATCAGCTTGATACCTACTTACTACACTTAGTGAGTGTACTACATCGGGTCTGGTACACAGCATCGCGTACATGATAGAGCCTACAGCCGAAGCATAGGGTATCCCTTGCATGCGAGCTTTCTCCAAATCAGTCTTGGGAGACATCTCTTTGGAGAGAGTGAGTCCAGAGATCGTGGGTAAGTTTCCACGCTTGGATTCTTCCATACTAAACCGCTTTAGTATGGTGTCAATGTACCTGGATTGGGACAATCCCAGTATCCTTTTAGATCTATCTCTATAGATCATAATTCCCAGTATGCAGGAGGCATCACCTAGATCTTTTATTGAGAATCTTTGTGATAAGAAGAGCTTGACCGATTGCAGCATAGGAATGTCATTTCCTATCAAGAGTATGTCGTCTATGTACAATACGAGGAAGACAACCTTACTCTCTGCCACCTTCTTGTAGATACAAGGTTCATCTACGTTTTTGACGAAATCAAACTCTTTGATAATGAAGTCAAAGCAGATGTTCCAACTCCGCAATGCTTGTTTTAATCCATAAATGGATTTAAGCAGCTTGCACACCTTTCCGCTGCTCCCACTAGCTACAAAGCCCTCTGGCTGAGTCATGTACACGCTCTCTTCTAAATCACCGTTTAGAAAGGCGGTCTTAACATCCATTTTCCAGATTTCGTAGTCATGATATGCAGTGATGGCAAGCATGATCCGGATAGATTTAAGCATAGACACTGGAGAAAAGGTTTCGTCATAGTCCACACCTGGTCTTTGAATAACCCTTTGCAACAAGTCTAGCTTTGAAAGTCTCCACTTCCCTATCTACACCAAGTTTTTTCTTGAAGATCCAATTGCTCCCAATGGGTTTTACCCCTTCAGGAGCATCTTCTAAAGTCCATACTTTGTTGGTGTACATGGATTCCATCTCGGACTGCATTGCATCCAGTCATTTCACTGAGTCCCCACTCGTGATGGCCTGCTCGAAGCTAGTTGGGTCATCATCAACCATGATGCAATCCTCGCTCCCACCATCCATGAGAAAACCGTAGTATCTCTCAGGTGGGTGAGGAACCCTACTAGATCGCGCGGAGTGGCTGGGGTTCATCGGGAACTACCGAATCCTCTGGTTCCACCAGATCTTCTATTGCAGCTTTTGTAGCTGGAACCTCTTCCAGTTCTACCTCATGACCACTAATCTCTTTTGCAACAAATTCCTTTTCTAAAAAGGTGGCATGCCGAGAAACAAACACCCTTTGTTCCTCAGTGTGGTAGAAGATATACCCTCGCGAATGCTTGGGATATCCAATAAACTTACACAAAACAGACCTTGCCTCGAGTTTGTCCGGTTTTTGTCTTTTGACATAGGCCGGGCAACCCCATATCTTAATAAAATTAAGATATGGTCTCTTCCCCTCCCATATCTCATATGGGGTGTTAGGCATAGATTTGGTAGGAACCCTATTCAATAAGTATGCCGCTGTCTCCAGTGCATAGCCCCAGAAGGAAATAGGTAACTCAGCTATGCTCATCATAGAGCGCACCATATCTAATAGGGTGCGATTCCTCCGTTCTAATACACCGTTGTGCTGTGGTGTATATGGAGGAGTTAGCTGAGAGAGAATCCCATTCTCTTTTAGGAAGTCCAGGAATTCATTGCTCAAGTATTCACCTCCTCGATCAGATCAAAGGATTTTAATACTTTTCCCGGTTTGGTTTTCGACTTCTTGTTTATATTCTCTAAATTTCTCAAAAGCTTCTGATTTGTGTTTCATCATGAACACATACTCGAATCTAGAGAGATCGTCAGTGAATGTAATGAAGTACGAAGAACCATCCCTGGCATGTGTAGACATGGGACCGCATACATCACTATGTACCAGTCCTAAGAGTTCCGTAACTCTTTCTCCGTGTCCCTTAAACGGAGTTTTCGTCATCTTTCCTTTGAGACATGACTGGCAAGTATCATAAGATGAAAATTCAAAAGGATTCAAATATCCATCCTTATGCAACTTAGCTAGCCGTGTCGCATTGATGTGACCTAGTCTACAATGCCACAAGAAGGATTCGTTCAGTTCTGAACTTTTCCTCTTATGTGTGTTTGTTATGCTCAAAACTGTTGATTGATTTAGAAAAATGCCATTGCACAACGTGCCTGATCCAACCAACTTTTGGTTCAGGAAAATGTTCATAACATTATCCTGTAATACAAAATTATATCCCTCTTTACTTAATAAAGAAACTGATATAATGTTGCATATCAGGTTCGGCATGTAATAGCATTCGTTCAGAATCAATGTATTACCAGTTTGTAATACAAGGTGATATTCCCCGACGGTTCTAGCTGCAACAATTGCATCATTTCCAACCCTTATGTCTTTATCACCTTCTCCAAGTTCTCTACCTTTCCTAAGCCCATGTAACTGATTCTATATATGGGATCCTGACCCGGTATCTAATACCCAGGACGTAGAGCAAATGGAGAAACAGTTCTCTGTAACGAACACACCCGAAGAAAATGCATCAACATGTACTTTCTTCATTCGGGTGGCATGGGAATCCTGGTATTCCACTATTTATAACTTTTATAAGAAAGAACGGAACCAACGTTCCCCAGCATAGTATAACATGCCGGTTCGGTCAATACATCCATATTATTATCTTGATTAAGGCATGATATGGTCGCTACCTGGAGAGAGAGAGAAGAAAAACACTTTAGCGTATGCTCTTGCAAGAATAGATTGGTTATTATTTTATCTAATCAGGATGGCTCCCACTGTTTTTTTATCAAATCTTCCTTCAAACCCTAAAAGGAAAGACTAGCCGGGATTAATTACACCCTACAATTTCGCCAATCTTTCAGCCAGGCCAGTGTTGGTACTTTGAGGGAGGTTCCCCGTGCTTTCGTACGGACCTAATTAAAGTAAATCTCGTTTTCCCAGAGGCGTAACCCCGTTGACACCTTTCTAGACACCTACTTGATCGGCTAATTGTCCTGTGTAAAAATCTTCCAGGAGTAATAATTACTCGAAGTGGGTATCGGGATCCAACTATCTCATAGAAGGTATGCAATCTCATTGCGAATTTCAACACTTGAAATTCCCGATAATATTTTGCCCCAAGCATCCTATGACCTTGACGGAGGTCAACAAACCACAGGGTGCAAGTCAAGTTCAACCCGTCATTTCTTGATAGAATCAAACCCACCCACACGACCCTTGATGGAGGTCAACAAGGTCGTACGACTACCCTAATCCAATCTGCATCATATGCATAAGCAGATAAATACTAGTTAGCTACCGCACACTGCGCCTTGACGAAGGTCAACAAACGTAGTACGAATACTAAGTAGGATTTATCTGAAATCATGGAGGGTTACGTCAGGTTTTTCTGAAAACCTATTGCGTAATGAACTTGACATCGTTGTAGAATCGAGTGAATTATGAAATGGAGTGATTTTGAGGCTTTCATTAGTTTTGCTAAAGAGGTCACTCCCGGTGAAGGGATCTCAGCTCTTTCCTTATGGAATAAGGTGCAGGATATATCATATATATCGCTATGCAAAGGAAAAACTCCAAAAGCAATCAAAAGACAAACCGAGTGTTGTAGCATCTACCAGTTTTCCTAAAGAGGTCACTCCCGGTAAAGGGATCTCGGCTCTTTCCTCATCGAATAAGGTGCAGGATATATCATATATATCGCTATGCAAAGCAAAAACTGTAGCAACCCTTTTTGAAAATTTGATTCTACAATATCTTTTAGGTTTCTTTTCTTTCATTAATCACATTAATGAAGTCCCATCATTTAAGTCACCTAAACATCACAGATAAATACGACGTACACTTATGCCATCCGCATTCGCCTCGATGTCCCCTCATGCACCGTTAGGTTAGGTAACTAACGGCAGAGCGGGACAGGGCTAGCGCGGGTGTAAAACATAAGTAACGTCTATATAATATATCATATATACTATATACAGTATCTATCACAACATATCAAATGATCACATCACAGATATCGCAGCAGAAGAAACATATGAAACATTGGATATACTAGGACGTCCGAGTTTTATTTTGATCCTCTATAAAACACGGATTCCACGGCCGCGATGAATAGCCAAACCCACACCCCTAGACCCCTACGAGAGCGGCAAGCAACCCTACCAATTCTAGAGTTAGGAGACTCGGACTCGACTCCTCGAGTTGGTCTCCTACTGGACTCTAGAACCCGGTTACTTGTGCTCCCCTCCTTGGGTCTATCCTAGTGCGGAAAAGTAAATAATATACAAATGGTGACATCAACCTCATCCCGGAAGTGCCCCAATAAAAGAATATTACATATAATGAATTTTACATGAATGATAAATAAAAACCCTCATCTCACATAAAACCCCCGGCTATTCAAAAATGCGATGATCCAATATAACATATCCAGCAACACATAACATCACATGTCATTAACGTAAGTAAATATGTGCATCCCAATTGTCGTTGAAATATAGCAACGAAACCGGCGATATCACATATTACACTTACGGTCGCAGAAAAGAAAGTGTAAAACTACAACATTTGGAATCCACAATCTCTTTAAACATTGTAAATCCGAAATATCACATACTTCGCATTTCATGCCTAACTATATGAATTCCACATATTGTATCACATTCCAGATAAATAGACAGTATTAAACTTTCCGATCGAATAATCAAATACCCAAGATTTCCTAAATAGCTCAACACTTTAGCGGAGTTTAAAAATTCCAGAATACGTCACAGTACCAACGGTCCAGCCGTAGAAGGGTCAAGCCAACGCCTCACATGTGGCATGCTGTACTGCCCCAAACCCTAAGGTTTAGAGGCAGTTCAGACGGTCACATAATCGAGTTAAGGTTTGTATTCTTCTAGAGGGTCCATCGGTTTACTTGCACGTTTTTCCGGAAGATTTAAACCCAAGAAAAAATTCAACACTTGAAAGTTTTTCGTGTCAGGAAAAAGCGAGT
Organism: Agapanthus africanus; assembly: GCA_030015575.1. Taxonomy (NCBI): domain Eukaryota; kingdom Viridiplantae; phylum Streptophyta; class Magnoliopsida; order Asparagales; family Amaryllidaceae; genus Agapanthus; species Agapanthus africanus. The sequence continues at coordinate 573,073,421 of CM057337.1, read as the reverse complement.
CAATGATATCCGTTCGAACATTTTAATACTTTCTAAATTATCCGGAAAACATAACGTAATTTAATTTTCCGATCGAATCAACGTATACAAAATAATCCCCAGAACCCTCAACACTTGAGGCAGATTTAAAATACCCAGAAAGATACTCTAGAAGATACGGTCATAACTGTGCAAAAATAAAAGTCAAACCCGACTGTACGACCGCGGATCCGCGGCGCAAGCAAGGTATTGCCGTGGTTCCTCGGTGGTCCGTACGGTTTAGCTCCTCGTTTTTCACAGTGATGCTTAAAATTCCCAGCTGATTTTTTAGGTATTTTTAATACAGAAAAAATCGCATTATTAAAATTTGTCCAGAGAGGGGGTCGTTTTGACGTTACGGCGTTTGATCGGAGTTTTAACTTCGTAAATACGTCGTCTAATGCTCTAGCTAGGCTCTGATACCACTGTAGGGTTACTAGGCACTCTAACAAGGTTTTACAAGGCATCAACCATGCCCGATTAAAAATTTTGGCCGTGCCGAACAACCCTAAACAAGATCTTTGCTAGATTATTAGGGTTACACATGCAAGTAAATAACATTTACGACTAAGTGAATACGAAATACAACCTTTGTAGATCGGTCCTTCACTTCTAAAGCTCCTTGTCGTAGTCCCTTCGCTGCGATCATGGTTCTCCCGGGCTCTTGCAAGATTTCACGAGGCGAAAGAAGCGTCCTTACTTGAAGTCTTCGAGGCCGAAAATGATCTACGTCGAGGGTGTTGCGCCACGGCAGCGCCCCGGCCGTCTATCCGAAGCCAAAATGCGGAATCAAAATTTTTCTTAACTTTAAACTGCCGCTACCGCGGACAATATACCCGGATCGAAACCATTAACCTATACTAGCTAACTAGAGATGGGGTGAGAGATGTACCGAGTGATCCGAGTCCTCCGGTCTTCTCGTCGTCGTCCCGATCTCCCGCGGAAACTCCGGTCGTCGCCTCCTTGCCGGAAGGGCACCACATCGTCTGTATCTTTTACGGGCTCCCACCTCAATGCCGAGGCAACTCGGGCATGAAGCCGGCAAGTCGACATGCCCAAGATTAGCTGTAGAAAGTGTAGTGCTTTTTCTCCTTGGGGTTATGTTGCCTTGATGGAGGAATGAGGTTAAGTAAAAATGGTGCTTTCATTTTTCCCAAAACTAGAAGAATGAGATGATGAAATTTGTGCTACAACAAAATGGAAATTTCTCTCATCTCCCCTCAAAGAAGTGGCCGGCCTCTCTGTTGTGGGAATTGGTGGGAGGAATCAACTAAGGGAGGTGAGTGTAGGATAAATCAAGAGGTGACCACAAACAAACATCAACCATGCTTATCACTCCATACCCTCTAAAATCTCATTAATGCAAAAATCATCATGAAAAAGCAAGGATGCTTATTCTATCATAATGAATACTTTTGCAAGAAAACCCCCTCCACAAATGTTATTTGCACAATTGCAAATAACCCCCTCCATCGGAAAAGTCCGGCCGGGAAAGAACAAAGGAAAACCGGCCGGAACGGAAAGCAAACTGTCAACTCCAGAAAACTGGTCCCGTAATAAATTACAGGAAAACCCCGATACTGTGCATACACACCCGCATCTGTATTCCGTCCGGATATAAATGCAAAGAGACAAAATCTACACTGTACTATACTAGGATCCGGCTTATACCAAAGCCGGCTAGTAATATCCGTCCGATCCTGATCCGTGCAATACCGCACGTATCTGATCGAACCCTGCCATATATCCATACGGCCACTAGTACAAACCGTCCGATCCTGATGCGTGCAATACCGCACGTATCTGATCGGACCCTGCCATATCTCCATACGGCTTCTACAGCGTTTCGCCTGAAAGCTTGAGTAACTGAAAGTGTGGTGGACTCTAAAGACTCGTCAACACTATGGCTGTGGATTTAACTACTAGCACATCAGAGGTATAAGCCAATACGTGACGGGCCACCAGCTATTGACCAAAAGGGACGTCGATGAGCGAACTCATCCTGACACCCTACTGAGCCTGTCAGTGACAATATCCGTACAGTCCGGTCCGTTCGTCTATGAGCATCGCATGGCGGGCCTAGGGGGTTGGTAAAAGTCAGACCCCCAAAGGCAGTACAAGTCGTGTCGGAGTGAAGCCCAGAACACCCTGAGATACTACTGGAATACCTACCATTAAATCTCCTGCCTCGGCCGAGGGCTTTGTGTAATGGCTCTCCTAGACACAGTGCGACCTCACCCCCAATACCGGGAGAGACGAACCCCTGCAGATCCGCTCACTGCCTCCATGTGGCTCGGGACTGTACCCAACAAAAACCTGTTTGCACGACTCCTTTGAGCCGTGGTAGGGTAGTAATCAAAGCACAGTGGGAACTCACACGAGACAAATGACGATCTCAGGTCGATGAACTAACCTGTACACATGTCACCTGGGAACTTCTATCTGACGTATGGTATAATCCCAACTAGCAGGTTCCCGGCGAGTCCTGTCCGGTGTACTCATAACCTAATGAGCACCTGTATACATCTTAGGTGAACCAACTGACACCAGTGGCTTGTGAGACCGGCCACCGCCCCTCGTCGGGGTCTCGACTGTATACACTAGTCTACTAATGGAGTATCGATGCCCAGTCTCGAAACTCCCACGACTAGGGACCTTTTAAGGATGTGCTTATAGACCCCAGCTCCCACGTATATGATCGCCATCATACTGCTGGTCGTCAAGCAAGAATCCTAGGGGCTCTATCAACGTGTAATAGCGACCTGTTAGGTCACCTAAAGCAGTACACGATGATAAAGATAAACCAGATAGCATAATATCATCTTGAGTAAGACTGTCCTACCGGGATAGGTCCTCCCTCAATCATTGCAATCACGTGCCTGTGATCCAATAATTGACTCTGAGGGCACTATCTCCAACAATCTCCCACTTGCACTCAAGGCTAATTATTGCGATGTCGCATACTCACAGCCCGTGTGATACCGAACACCCAACTCCTCTACTAGTCAGTCTCACAAAGCTCGTTTGCGAAACTATTGCGTTCGAGGAATAGCCTCAGTGAGTGGATCCGCTGTGATGTTTCTTTCTATGTCTCTCCATATCTCAAGTTCGCAGAGAGAGCCATCTCCCGAAAAGAGCAATACCTGGCTTAGAGTATGTCTGGATATCTGATGGGACCTAGCTCATAAATGAACTCCAAATCCAAACTTCTTAGACTGTATCGATAACTGAACTTAATCAGTACCCAGCGCCATGCCTCTCTCAGTATCGCCTTGGACCACCTGTCCAAAATACTGCCCCTCGTCAGAAGGAGAAACTATAACTCTGACAGCCACTCTGCCATCCATGTCACCTTGGAAGCCTGGAATGATAACCGTCTCCTAAAAGAGGCTGTCGTTATCACATCCCTAGAACATCAACTTATGTTCTAAAACTGCTTCCGACTGTTTCTCCAGGATTGGATTAATATCAACTTATTGCACCTACTGCAAGAACAACATCTGGTGTGGTACTTGACATCTCATGATTGACTCAATTGCCTAAGCAAGTGATCTGTCAATCATGCGTATCCCTCTCCCCTTTAGTCTGTAAGACACCTTTAGAGAGGGTGACTCCATCACCTGCAGGTACACTACCATGCCAGGAGTCTTCCATTCTAAATACTCATAGAATGCTGTCAAGGTACCCAGATTGGGAAACCACCCAAATCTAGATCTAAAACCATAGATCTAGTAACCAGAATGTCTGATATAATGTCCAAGTCCTTTGTGGAGAAAACACTGTGTGACGACCAAAATATAACCGATCGTAGTATAGGAGTTTCTTTTCCTACTCTGTGTATGTCATCCAAATACCAGGATATTACACCCTACTACCTTTTCAACAGATCCATCCGCTATTCTGATGATGTCAAACCTATGACTGTCACATCAGAAATAGATGATCTATCTCCGCTATATCTGCTTTAGTCTATAAATAGACATAAGCCTGATGTCCACCAATACTTCCGCTGCTCCCACTGACTACGACAACCCTCTGGCAGAGTCATATAGACGTGCACTTCTAAAGCTAGTTTAGAACGACGCTATACTCATCCTCCTGCCGGGTCTCGAAGCCTGGAACAACAGCAATGGCAAGTGTGGGTAAACAAGAACTTCCCTGTCACCGTCCTTGAGGCTACCGGAGTACCTCTCGGGTGCCTGAAGTTACCCACCGTATCTGCGGAGTGGCCAATGGAATGTCAAACCAGATTGAATCTTTATGTTCCATATCAAATCTTCAGTAATCGTTTGCGGTTCTGGAATCGCTTCCAGTTCTACCATACTCCCACTGCTGTTTTCTGAAAAATAACCATTTCCTTTTAAAATGTGGCGAGTTAAGAACAATATCACTATTGATCTTCCAGATGGTAGAAAGTCAACCCTCGTCATAGCCTGGGTCAACCCACAAACAGCCATTACAGAAACGTGCCTTGAGTTGTCCAGTGTCTGGTTTTAATCATAAGCCGGACAACTCCCCGTACCTTAACATCGTTAAGATATGAACTGTTCTATATCCAATATAGAACCAGAGGCACTGATTTAAATGAACCAGATTCAAATCATGCAGCTATCTCCTGTGCATGTCAAATAAATGGAAGGAGGCCGATCAGCGTTACTCAACTTAGGAATGCTTCCAATTATGAGTAACCTGAAAGAGAAGCAATTTCTCTTTATCATTACTATCAACTGAATACCATACACAAGTATCTACATCTTCGATCACTTTGAAGAATCCCGATACTTGCTACACCTGATACTCTACTCTATTCAAATACCTATAACTCCTCAAAACTTAGACCCTGTGTTTCTACGAAACACATGTCTAAGAACTAGAGAAATTAAAAGTAAACAGAATTTAGTATGAGGACCAACCCCTCTGTCCTAATGGACACTGGACAACATACAATACTCTGTATAAGTCCGCTGAGTCTAACAACTCTTTCACTGTGTGTCGTAGGTTGAAAACTGTACTTATGGTTAAGAAGAATTACACCGCTGTTTAATGCTCCTTACCTAACCATCCACTGATATAGGTAAATGTCATCGACATAATATCAAAAGGTATATCTCACTCTATGAAAATAGACGTACAGATATATCAATTTGAAATTGGTGTACAACAGCGGATATTCAAAACCAAATATTTGCCGACCGGCAAACAGCCCAGGTGATCTCCTCAAATATCACCAATTACAACGAATCCCGATATAATGAGGATTATCACCCTATTCCCAATAACTTACTCCCACTCATCATCTATAAAACCATATAGATGTGAGAATCAAACCTGGTAAATACATACACTGGAGCAAGTGTCTAATCAGGAAATCAGTTCTCTTTTAACAGTACACAGTTGAACTGAAACATTGAAATGTTTCGATAGGTTATCCTGGTATTCCTAGTAATGCCTCTACCATCATCCAGATTCACAACTGTAACCGTATATCTCTTTGCCATCTGTCCAAATCCCTTTATATGTTTTTAATCATTACCGTCTGCACACCCCTTTAGACCAAATGGTTTTCTTCCTTCCCTACCGTTCGGCACCAGCCTATGGTTTGGAAGAAGACTATCCAATAAGCATAAAAGGTGTACTGTCCTAATCCTAGGAGCACTCGCAAAGCGAGAGAAGGTGAAGATAAAAGACAACCGAATAAACCTTATTCCTATTTCTCCTGAACCAGAATCCATCCCCGAACTGGAACAAGTTCCTTTCGAGTTCGTATATAACCATACGATGGATTATCCAATAAACTTGGGATCTTCGTAGTGATACGGAGTGTCCTGGAGAAATACAAAGGTGATTTAGGATTGGCGAAGAAATACTTGGTTCGGTCGTGAATAGCAGTCGCAATTTACTTTGCCCTCTTACTAATCCCTTGCTTTGTCTTAACTTAATACCTTCTGTACACCATCGTTATGCTAATTGGTTTTCTTCATTCCCCACCGTTCGGCACCTGCCTAAGGTTTGGAAGAAGATTATCCAATTTGCGTAATAGGTGTACTATCTCCTAAATCAAGGAGTACTCGCAACGAGAGAAGGTGAAAAGAAAAGACAACTGAATAATCCTATTCGTTTTCTCCAGAACCAGAAACCATCCTGGAAGTCCTTCGAGTTCATATATAACCATACGATGGTTTTGTCCAATGGAAGTGGACGTTCGTAGTAATACGGGGTGTCCTGGAGAAAAGGGTAAAAGTAGGAGTGGCAATGAGGTTTGCAACTCTGACAATCCAAAAGCCAGTGTTAAGAAGGTTCGGTCAACTTGGTCACTGAGTCATAGTCCAGGGTCGGGTCAATGGTCGCTGCCAAAGAGAGAGAGAAAAGAAACACTCAGCGTGCACTCTAACCTAGATCAGAATGGTTATCACTTTATCTAATCTGGAAACCTCCCACTGTAACCTCAAATTCTTCCCCAAACCTGAAAGAAGAATTAGTCGGGGTCACCCGAAGAGTAAACCAACTCATCAGTGGGAATCGGGATCCAACTATCATCGCATGATAACATGACGGAATCCACTCACGTCACCACACTCCAGAAGGTATGCGCATGTCTGGCAAGTTTCAGTTCTTTTGAAACTCCCGATGTGATTTTTACCCCTAGGACCCAAGTGACCTTGACGAATAATCAACAAATCAAAAGGTCCTAGTCAAGTTCAGCCCGTCATTATCTTGATTGCGTTAAACCCACCCGCACGACCCTTGACGAATAATCAACAAAGTCGTACGACTGTCCTAACCAATCCACATATCCATGCGACAGAATAGCACAACAAAGCTACCGCACACTACGCCTCGGCGAATAGCAACGACAAACGCAGCGCGAATACTAAGCAATACTGATCTGAAATGACGGAGGGCTACGACTGGTTTTTGGTGAAAAACCTTTAACGTAATGATCTTGATATCGTTGAAGGAACTGCATAGCCTTTTATAAAAATATAGTGACGAAAAACTTTGCTAAAGAGGTCACTCCCGGTGAAGGGATCTCGGCTCTTTCCCCGTAGAATGAGGTGCAGGATATTCCAACTGAATACCACGATGTAAAGCAAAAGTAATCGGCTATAGTGAAGTTAATGCCCTGACGCAAACTTCTGTCCAAGGGGTCACTCCCGGTGAAGGGATCTCGGCCCTTGCCTCGTCGACTGAGGAGCAGGATATTCCAAATGAATACCACGATGCAAAACAAAAGTGAACGTCCTTGCAATAACAGCTTTTTGAAAAGTGTTCCAACAACATCAGAATAGATTTGTTTATCTTGCATTGATCCGAATCAACGCAGTCCCATCAATTGATCACACCACAAAGAACGAAAATATACTGACGTACGTATATGCCATCTGCATTCGCCACTGGGTCCCGTCATCACCCGTTAGGTTAGCTAACTAACGGCAGAGCGGGGACTGGACTAGCGCGGATGAAAAACATATACGACATCTACTAATATATATACCAATATATTATATTTCGCTCAAGGCGTGAATAAAAATGCAGCATCACAGAAATGTACAGCATCACAGAACAATACAGATATCTGGGATCCCCGGGTTTCACAGAGCCGCTGCTGAAACCCGACGTTCCCCTGGTCGTGTGGATAGCCTGTGCAATGAAAACCTAGACCCCTACGGGCGCGGCAAGTCACCCGCCAAAACCTGAAGCGAGGCAGCCCCCTTCAGCACCGTGAATGGACCACCCAGCACTTCATGGAATCCGGTAACTTGGGCACCCCTCCTGGGTCAACCTGCACCCCCTACGAGTGCGGCAAATAGCCCGCCAATCCTAGAGTGAAGCCCCCTCCGTCTCAATGCCATGAGATGCGGGCCCGTTGCCCTCTAGAACCCGGCTATCCGTGCACCCCTCCGCGGGGTAATCCTAGTACAGAAAGTAAAATATACATACAACGGGTACATCAACCGCAACCAGGTCGTGCCCCAAAAGAATAATACAAACAGGCAGTGACGGCAGTCCACATGTCGGACGCTCGCCCCGCAATATCAAATGTACATATAAAACAAAACTGTACTAGCATTGCATCCAGGCTATCCCCCACGACCGATCCGCAACAACACAGCATAAACACAGAACATCAACGTGAAAATCACGTTCGCAAATCCGTCTAACCGGGCTATAGCAGTTAGACAGGATTTACCGATCAAGTGATATTCACGGTCGCAGATATAATGTAAATACTGTGAAATAATGTGTTTAGAATATCCGATCAATCAAAAATTAACAAGTGGGTCCCCAAGCAATACTGTAGCACTCACAGAAAATCTGGGCCCAATTTTAATATTCCAAAACCCTTATTTTTAGCCTACAAGCCCACTGCAAAAAAAACGATGACATGATCCCTCATTCTTGCGGCGGATCTGCGGCCTAAGAAAGGTCAATAGCCGCGGTTCCGCGGTCTTACTGAGGGATCGTGTTGTCGAATTTTTCGAGTGTTCTTAGAACTCTCTGCACATCATTCTGAGACAACCTGAAAAATTTTTGGACTCCAAAAAAATTCGACAGAAACTGATGTGAAGGAAAATACGGTTTTTGGGATTTTGGTCGATCGGATAAGTAAAACGCATTAGAACAAGCTAGGCAAGGTTAATGGCGTGGCTCTGATACCATGTTGCGCCACGGCAGCGCCCCGGCCGTCTATCCGAGGCCAAAATGCGGAATCAAAATTTTTCTTAACTTTAAACTGGCGCTACCGCGGACAATATACCCGGATCGAAACCATTAACCTATACTAGCTAACTAGAGATGGGGTAAGAGATGTACCGAGTGATCCGAGTCCTCCGGTCTTCTCGTCGTCGTCCCGATCTCCTGCGGAAACTCCGGTCGTCGCCTCCTTGCCGGAAGGGCACCACATCGTCTGTATCTTTTACGGGCTTCCACCTCAATGCCGAGGCAACTCGGGCATGAAGCCGGCAAGTCGACATGCCCAAGATTAGCTGTAGAAAGTATAGTGCTTTGTCTCTTTGGGGTTATGTTGCCTTGATGGAGGAATGAGGTTAAGGAAAAATGGTGCTTTCATTTTTCCCAAAACTAGAAGAATGAGATGATGAAATTTATGCTACAACAAAATGGAAATTTCTCTCATCTCCCCTCAAAGAAGTGGCCGGCCTCTCTGTTGTGGGAATTGGTGGGAGGAATCAACTATAAGGGAGGTGAGTGTAGGATAAATCAAGAGGTGACCACAAACAAACATCAACCATGCTTATCACTCCATACCCTCTCAAATCTCATTAATGCAAAAATCATCATGAAAAAGCAAGGATGCTTATTCTATCATAATGAATACTTTTGCAAGAAAACCCCCTCCACAAATGTTATTTGCACAATTGCAAATAACCCCCTCCATCGGAAAAGTCCGGCCGGGAAAGAACAAAGGAAAACCAGCCGGAACGGAAAGAAAACTGGCAACTCCAGAAAACTGGTCCCGTAATAAATTACAGGAAAACCCTGATACTGTGCATACACACCCGCATCTGTATTCCATCCGGATATAAATGCAAAAAGACAAAATCTACACTGTACTATACTAGGATTCGGCTTATACCAAAGCCGGCTAGTAATATCCGTCCGATCCTGATCCGTGCAATACCGCACGTATCTGATCGAACCCTGCCATATATCCATACGGCCACTAGTACAAACCGTCCGATCCTGATGCGTGCAATACCGCACGTATCTGATCGGACCCTGCCATATCTCCATACGGCTTCTACAGCGTTTCGCCCGAAAGCTTGAGTAACTGAAAGTGTGGTGGACTCTAAAGACTCGTCAACACTATGGCTGTGGATTTAACCACTAGCACGTCAGTGGTATAAGCCAATACGTGACGGGCCACCAGCTATTGACCAAAAGGGACGTCGATGAGCGAACTCATCCTGACACCCTACTGAGCCTGTCAGTGACAATATCCGTACAGTCCGGTCCGTTCGTCTATGAGCATCGCATGGCGGGCCTAGGGGGTTGGTAAAAGTCAGACCCCCAAAGGCGGTACAAGTCGTGTCGGAGTGAAGCCCAGAACACCCTGAGATACTACTGGAATACCTACCAGTAAATCTCCTGCCTCGGCCGAGGGCTTTGTGTAATGGCTCTCCTAGACACAGCGCGACCTCACCCCCAATACCGGGAGAGACGAACCCCTGCAGATCCGCTCACTGCCTCCATGTGGCTCGGGACTGTACCCAACTAAAACCTGTTTGCACGACTCCTTTGAGCCGTGGTAGGGTAGTAATCAAAGCACAGTGGGAACTCACACGAGACAAATAACGATCTCAGGTCGATGAACTAACCTGTACACATGTCACCTGGGAACTGCTATCTGACGTATGGTATAATCCCAACTAGCAGGTTCCCGGCGAGTCCTGTCCGGTGTACTCATAACCTAATGAGCACCTGTATACATCTTAGGTGAACCAACTGACACCAGTGGCTTGTGAGACCGGCCACCGCCCCTCGTCGGGGTCTCGACTGTATACACTAGTCTACTAATGGAGTATCGATGCCCAGTCTCGAAACTCCCACGACTAGGGACCTTTTAAGGATGTGCTTATAGACCCCAGCTCCCACGTATATGATCGCCATCATACTGCTGGTCGTCAAGCAAGAATCCTAGGGGCTCTATCAACGTGTAATAGCGACCTGTTAGGTCACCTAAAGAAGTACACGATGATAAAGATAAACCAGATAGCATACTATCATCTTGAGTAAGACTGTCCTACCGGGATAGGTCCTCCCTCAATCATTGCAATCACGTGCCTGTGATCCAATAATTGACTCTGAGGGCACTATCTCCAACAGAGGGAATATTAACTCAAGCTACTATTTCACTAACTAGAGAATTAGTGAAGCAAACACCCTAAACTAAAGTGCTAGTCTAGTAGGGAATGGAGAAATAGGAAGTGGGTTCTCTTTAGAATTTGATTTCTCACAATCTTTCACTCTCTTTTTAAAACCCTAGCAAGCTTTTCTCTTGCTCAAAGAAGAAGAAGAAGATGAACAAAAGAAAAGATGAGGATAATGATCAAGTCAAGTGAGCTAACCATGGGTGAGTGAGTATCATATACTAACTCATGTAGAGACATAGCCATGGCTTATCCAAAATGGTTAGGTTAATAAAAATCTAAATTAAAACAAAGTTAGTGGACTTTATCAAAGCATCCACAAGCTTTTACAAGCTTCATGCTTGTGACCAAAGCTCCACTAATTTGCAATTACCTTAAATAATTATAAACCACCATTTAAAATAGAATGGTGTATGTCTTGCACACCCATGTTATGTGTATCAACAACCATGATATAAAAAGAAAACACATTTTTAATATATATCACATATATAATAAAGTTGTGCACATGTGAGAAAAATCCTTAAGTGAACGAATGTTAGTTAATGTAAATTAGTATATCATATATACAATTATACACTAAATTATTAAATCAACACTTGACTTAATAATCCGGTTATATCTCATATAACCGACTAACATCCAATGTATCGACTTATCGAATCAACTCTTGATTCGATAACCCGGCTATATAACATATAACCGACCGATACAAAAAGTCGCGAGAATAGAATACGGTATCACATACACGCATTATTCTCAGTCCCGCACATATCACATATGCGCTCCTATTTCATTTTGCCTGAGCCAGTAAAACCTCTATGTAGGACTCTAAAGACTCATCAATATGCCGGCAGTAGGTGATGATCATATCAAGCACCCACAAGCCGTCAGCGGTACTAGCTGGACGTAACGGCTACCCGGGTATTGAGCGATCAGAAGATCAGCAAGCAAGCCCGCTCCAACTCCTGTAAAAGCCTAACAGTAACACTTTCCGTACAGTCCGGTCTCCTCGTCTGATATGTCGCATATCAAGTCTAGGGGTGGTAAACGTCAGACCCCAATAACCGATAAGTCATGCCGATGTGAGGCTCATAACAGGTCGAGAAACTACTGGTAACACTTACCAATAAATCTCTAAATCAGCCCTGGCCAGGGACGTCCCTGTTATGGCTAATCGAGCACAGCGCAACATCAACCCCCAATACCAGGAGAGACGAAACCCCTCCTATCGCTCATTGCCTCCATGTGACTCAGGACTTTACCCAAAACCCACCGTTTTGCATGCCCTCTTGGACGTGGTAAGGTGGAAATCAAAGCACGGTGGGAATCATACAAGGCTCTATGACGATCTCGGGTCTACAGACTAATCCTGCATAAGTGTCACCAGAGAACTGCCATCTGACGTGAGGTATGATACCATCTGGGAGTTATCGGCGAGTCCGTCCAGTGTACCCAGTCTCTACTGAGCACCTGTATACCATCTCTGATGTCAAACACCAATGGATATGGGATCATCCATCGCCCATCTTATGGGTCGAGAAGCGTATACGCTAGTCTACTCTGGTATATCGATGCCCTGTCTCGATACACCTACGACTAGGAACATTAAAGGATGTACTTATGGACTACCATGGCCCCACTAGTATGATCTGTATCATAGTCCTGGTAGTCAAGTACACATCCTAAGGGCTTTACTATCATGTAACTATAAGACAGTATCAAGAGACAAGTATACATGTTAAGATAAAAAGCAACCAGAAAGTATACTATCATATCGAGCAAGAAAGTCCTCTCTATATATGTCCAAGCATCCAATATAATATACATCATCTGTACAATACTGGCCTCTAGGGCATACATACAACTAACACTGAGGACTTTAGACAAGAGCATTTCAAGGTCTCTTCTACTATTCCAAGTTTCAAGGTTCGTGTTTGTGCAATTTGTAGGATATATATTTTCAGAATTTAGACTTAACCTTAGGAATTATTTTTCAAACTTATACTTTAATAAAGATATCAATACTTTTCCCTTGTTTTAACTTAGCCCAAGGAGTCAACTCGAAATTTTCCTATTTCTAAATAAACTACAAAGACATATACTTTCTACCGTTAAATTTTAAGAAAGGTTATTTTTAGGGTTTTTAATTTACGAAATCTAAGATCTAGTTGTTCCTAACTAGTTAACCTTTATGTCAAACTTAAGTCAAATATAGACAAAATTGAACTTTTCAATTCTTATAATTTTTAAAATTTTTTGAATTTTATGGGTTTTAAAATAAGTATGCAAATGCAAAAATATACATATGAATGCGATGGAAGAAGGCTTACCGAGCATACCCCCAAACTTAAACTTGATAGTATCCTTAGTGTCAGGCTACACCAAGAGGGTCAAAATGTCGGCGCTCCCCCTGTTTATTTATTTACAGAAATTTTTTTTTATTGTTAAAAGAAAACAAAATATATATACATAAAGGTCCCCCACAAACTTAAGTGAGACAGTATTTCCACTGTTTTAAGCGTTTAAAGTTCAGAGTTAGGGAGGAGAAAAATCAAACTATACAAGCCTTACACAGGCCAAAGGTTAGCACCAACCATTCAAAAAATTTATCGTGATAATGTTAGGGTTGGTGAAAGAATGGAGTGTACAGAAAGGAGTTGAGAAACACACGAGACCGTATGGAAAGAAGAGTGGAATATGGTTTCGGTGGAGGAAAAGAATGGCGGAAAAGAGAAAAAAAGTGTAGCACGAACTTGAGGGTGTAAATTGAGTGAATAAATTAGCGCAATTTATGATGACCGATGTATTAAAAGAGATTGTGCTAATTTATCAACCCATTGAGAAATGGGGTCAAATCCCTCAAGATTCGCAAGAAAACATGGGTACATTGAACTTGGTAAACCATCCATTGGAAGCGGAAACGCGACGGATTCTTGCGCGGTCGAAACGATGGAAAGGACGAAGGGGAGTGATTTAGGGATAGTCTTATTCTCACCTAAGTAATCTGTCTCGTACTTGAAGGATTCCATCAATGGTTCGAAATGACTGTAAGCAACCGAGTCTGATGGTTCAAATAACTCATCTGAAAATTCAAAGAACTCAAACTCAGGCGGTGAGTCTTCAAAATCGTCCGAAAAAGTGAAGCACTCGTAATCGTTATCGGCTGTGAGAACTGTGTCAGATTCAAAGAGGAATGCACTATTGGCGTCAAAACTGCTGTGATCGAATAGAAATTTTTCGAGCTCACAGTCCTCCTCCGTGATCTTTTGTGTGGTCGGAACGATTGGAAGGATGAGTGGGGGTGATTTAGGAAGTATAACAGTTAAAGGTTCATGAGGATGAATTGGAAAATCCGACTCATCAAACAAAAATGGTTCATCCTCAATACTATCCTTAATACTATCCTCATAATTCTCCTCAAAAGTTATCTCATCTATGAAATTATCATCAAAATCAAGACGCATATGAAGTTCGTGAGAAACATTTAATGATTCGGGATGATGAATTGGAGAGAAAATTTCAGTCAAATCTACGGGCTCATCATCCAAAATATTCCTGGCGTCAATATCCTTGATCAAGTGAAAATTAATTTTCTCGGACACCTCATCGAAAGCATGGAGATTTATCAATTCAGGTTCTCAATTGGAGGTGTAGAGGTCGAAAGGATTGGTGATGTTTTCACTCGAAAGGGACTCTTCACAATCTGGCAAATCAAGCACTGCAAAGTTGCACAGCTCATTAAACGTTTTAGTTTTAACTGGTGAATCATTTGGGACACTTGTCTGAAAACCGGAGTTGTGGGATTCAATTGAGGATGGGTAGGTTTGATTTGGAAGGGTGTATAGCTCACTTTCTCCACTCAAATTATCGATCTGTCCAACTGCCGCATCATCCATTGGAATTTTTGGAGCTAGGTTGAAACGAGCTACCGGTTCACTAGGTTGTATAAGGGTGGCCATGGACGCATCCGCATTCCTCATCATTTGGTTTGTCGCTACCATATAAGCTTCCAACGACTGTTCCAGACTAGACATAGATTGTGAAGGGGTTTCAGTAAAAATTTCAAAGTTTCTTGGATACGTGAAACTCGTAAATGGCTGTGTAGAAGCAATGTCTAGGGAAGGTGTGAAAGTCGGGTAGGACTGATAGGAATTGAATGGTTGGACAGGAGTTGGATCAACATTTGGATAAAAAGGTGAATGGACTTGTTGATCCCAAGAACTGGAAGTGTTGAAAGGAGTGAAAGATCGGTTACGAGATTGTTCAATATGTTCAGTGTTAGACATGGGTTTTGGAGTTACAACAGGACTTGAAAAAGTAGTATCAACGTAAGAAGGTTGTGAAGGTTGAAATAGTTGATACAAAGTGGATTGCGGAGTCGAACTGTTTCTCCTAGACGTTTCTATTCGATCTTTCAAAGAAATTTTGGGCATGGAGGGGTCGTCCGTAATTCGACCAAAACAATTCGTGTATGAAGCAAAGTTTGGTTGAGGGTACCAAAGTTCGGCAAGAGTTTTGGGAGATGGGGTACCCATGATGTAAGAAAGGACAAGAAAAAAGAATGTGGGGCGCACGGATTTCTTAGCGACAAGTTGCAAGTTTTTGTAAATTTTTTTTATATGTGGAGCTTTTTGCAAAAAGATTTTCGATAAAAGGCTTAGACACCGCTCAATCAACCACAAATGCACAATCAAGCCTAGATCTAGGGTCACCTAGGTCAGCTAGACAGCTCCTAACTGTTCCAAAGGGCAAGAAATAGGACCTCAAACCGCTTCTTCACCGCCAATTGTGGCCAGGTAAGTGCCAGGTAAATGGGAGGTTCTCCACTATTTAAGTAGTGGGCCTAATTAAGTAACCACTCGCCTTAGACACACTTTCCTAGACACCACAAAGTCAGGTTAGGATCAACGGTCGATTCCTACAACTATTCTTTTGTCCTATTGAGCGCGAAGTCCTTAGGGCCGAGTCTAATCTTTTTTTAATTAATTGATGGTCAATGTAATATGCCTTATGTGATTTCTGGGGTCCTGGGAAGGGTGATGAAATCCCCACCCAATCTGGATTGGTGTTCAAGCCCCTTAAAGTCAATTTAAAGTATGCAAAGCAGTAAATATAATCAAACACTTGCAAACAATCTTTTTTAGCGCGGCGCAAAGAATCCTGCACAAGATAAATTATTGGAAGGGGGAGAAATTTTTTTGGCGCAAAGAATCCTGTAGGCAAATTTTACAGAGGAGATATCAGGGATTGCAGAGAATAGGAAAGGGAGCTCACAGTGATTTTTCCCCCTGCTGACGTCAGCGCCAAGCCGCGTTTTCACGGTCAGAAGGGGCTTCGTGCGGAGGTTCCGCGGTCTTCCGGGCTGTTCAGTTCCTGAAGAATTTTCTGCTCCTCTGGTTTGACTTTTCTCTGTTGTTCAGATCTAGGGTTTTCTGTTTTGATCTCTGGATTTTTCCAAATCCGAACTTGTTCGTCGATCCTGCAAAATTCAAACGAAACACCCTTCAAACAATACAAAAAAAATTCATATTTTTTTTCTTTCAGTTTTTATGAGTTTTCAATTTTTTATTAATCCGAAATTACAAAAAGAGAATAACAACGCCATCCCCGGCAACGGCGCCATTTGATTGGTCAAAAGAATTTGTTAACCACAATCAAGAACGGCGTCGCTTGGTAGCTAGCCGGTGAGTACGGGTCGGTCCATAGGGATTTTGTGTATTTTCTAATTGTTCTAACGAGTTAATTCCGATTTTTGTCGGATTGATTAAATCTAAAAACTAAGTTGATCTAGATTAAAATCTTGCTAGGGTTAGATTTAGGTTAAGTTTGGAAAGTCAATATTCTTCATCGTTTCTATGCCCTATTAAGATCTATGAGGTGTTATGGTAATAATTAATAAAGTGGATTAGTACCATCGGGAAGAAACCATGTTTCTTCCTCTAGGTTCTTATCCTTCCTTTCTTAATTCTTACCCTAACCTCCATGGAAAACATACGCAACCGGTCCTTTATACTACGGTATCACCGCTACCTCGTGGGATAGGGTACTGTAGGGAGCGGTGTGTGCATGTATGCATGGAGTCCTATTAAAACGTGTGATGGGCAAGAAAGGGGTGAGAGATTTTCATCTCTCAAGCCTTCCCCAAATCTAACCCTAACAAGTGAGGAGACTATTCACTCATTAGGGAATTGAAAAATATTTTCTAACTATCTAAGTAGGGCAGAGAATGAAATCTAAACTAGGGCAGAAAGGAAAATTATACTAGGGAAGATAATAAAATTAACTAGGGCAAGAATAGAAAACTTACTCTAATTTGATACACTCTTCATACTTTACATAAATTTACAGATCTGAATTTTGATAAAATGAAATGAGGAACAAGAAGAGGAATTACCTAAAACAGTTTTTAGGGTTTCTATTTATAGAACATAGAAACCCTAGGGCAATCGCGTCATATCTGCAATTACAATTTTACCCATAAAAAAGGAACTAGTCAACGCACCGCCAGCCGCCACACATTTTTCCACCAATACGGGCTTAGCACGGCCGCGGAACCGCGGCCAAGTGCCATGGTTGGCCCGGATCCGCGACCATGTAAGGGCATCTAGGGCTGAGATTTTCAGGGCATGTTCTGGTGGTATTTAGCTCCTTGTTTCTTCACTTGGTTTCTCAGGTTGGCTTCTAGTTTTCTTCCAGATTTCCACAGTGAGTAATGTCATGGACTTTACCGTTTGCTTCGTGTCGAAGTCTTGAACCTTGCGCTGCCTTTCTACTTTATAAACTTGTTTATTGATCTTCGTTTATTCTCCTAATTGTAGGCTTGATCAAGATTCTTCCATTTGTCGGTCGTAGTCTCACTTTTATATCATCTTTTCATCGTTTCCACTGTTTTTGTTCCGAGAACCTATAACCTGCAATTATGTAGCAGACATGGATCAAAAGAACTTGTTTATTTGTAAAATGAATAAGAATGGGGAATATAATAATGCAAAATTATGTTATGAACAAGTACCTGCAAAAAAGTCCAGGGGTGGTTTGGTACCACCGAGAACCCTCCGACGATCAAGTTAGCACTAGATCCGAGCAGAGAATGGCTAAGTGGAATAAAAATGGCTTACTTGACCCCTCTGTGATGGAGGTTTATATAGTGGCGGCAGCACGCGGTAGCAGGCACGAAGATTTCGCCGGCAATTACGCTCCCGACGTCACGCCTGCGTAAAGAGCGGATCGCCCATTAATGGGGATCATGATGGCGTGGAGCATGGGATGTTGCCGGCAGAGAATCGACACATGGCGAGATTTGCGGAGCAGCGGTTACGCCTGTGAGTGGTGGAGTTGGTCGGTCGGAGGGACTGAGGAAGATGGCCTCGGCGGGATAGTTCGGGAACGAGCGGGAGGGCTGAGGTATCTTGGTCCTGTGGTAGCTCGGAGGTGAGCTGAGAGGCCGAGGAGGCCAATTTGCAGGGGGCTATGAGGTGAGCCAGCTTTGTGCTTGTAGGTCGGGTACAGGGGTGGCCTGGTCGGCCCCCTGTGGGCCCTCTCTTCTGAGTTCCGAGACACGTCATCTGCCACGTATCCTGATCTGGAAGAATGCCAATATAGAGCATCATCATTAGCCCCCCACTTTTGTCCCGACCAGCTGGCAGGTCGGGTCAAGAGTGGACTGCCGGGCCGCCCGGGGCGAGCTCCCTCCTAAGATTTCGTCGGGAAGCGTCCCCGGGTTGTCAGCTGCATTTTCTGCCTGCGAATCAGGGCGAGATCTCTGCATTTAAGGAAGGTACGCCGGTTCGTGCATTCTGTCACTGAAACGATGGTTGGCCGACGTGACGTGTGCAGACCTGCGGCGTCTGATGGGATGCGGTCCAGTGCGGGAACGACAAGTGGAGCGATCGGTCGTCGAGTTTATTTCGATCACTTGCCATGTGTGCCAAGCGTTGCGGAGAAGGAGGCATCTCTATGGCCCCGGAGTCGAGGGGGAATTACTCAGACTTGGATAGACCTGATGTCTCTTGTTGGGGCTTTGGATCCGCTGCATGTGATGGGCTCAGTGGCCTCGTTATGAGGGCTACAAACCCGCAGCTTCTGTTCGGCAGGAGGATGCCTGCCGGGGATGACCGAGCAGGGAAGCTGCTCAGTTGATCTTGGCGAGGACCTTGATCCCTGGCGTTGTGAGTAGGGAAGCTATCAGCCAGGGATAGCTAAGCAGGGAAGCCGCTCGGCTGCCTCTGGGAGGACTTTGATCCTTGCCTTTGTTGGGTAGGAAGCTACCCGCCGGAATGTGCCATGTAGGAAGGGGCTCGGCGGCCTCACGAATAGGGCTTCAAATCCTCAGCGTCTGATGGGAAGGAGGACGCCCGCTGGGGATGCGCCAAGTAGGAAGGAACTCGGCGGCCTTGTGATGAGGGCTTCAGACCATCAGCGTCTTATGGGCAGGAGGATGCCCGCTGAGGATGCACCGAACAGGAAGGAACTCGGCGGCCTCGCGATGAGGGCTTCAGACCATCAGCGTCTGTTGGGCAGGAGGATGCCCGCTGTGGATGCGCCGAGCAGGAAGGAACTCGGCGGCTGTTAGTGTATATGCCCTAGAGGCCATTACTGTATCATACTAGTTTGTATATTACTTAATAGAAGCTTGGGATATTCACAGTTGTATAGACAATCTTGCTCAAAATGGTAGTATACTACTTGGTTTGTTTCTACTTTAATATGTGCATGTGTTTCTATTAGCATATCGCTTATACATATTAGTGGAGCCCTTAAGATCTTTGCTTGATTACCAGCGTTGTGATGGCAGTCACACTAGTGTGGGCTGGGTAATCTACAAGCACATCCTTATACAGGTCCCTAGTCGTAGGATTATCAAGACGGGGCATCGATACTCCGGAGTAGACTAGCGTATGCGCTTCTCATCCCAGCAGGGGAGATGGTCTGTCCCACAGCCATTAGTAAGTCGTACTGGATATAGTATGCGGGTGCTCGTTAGGTTACGAGTACACTGGACAGGAATCGCTGGGAACTATTGGTTGGTACTATACCTATCGTCAGATAACAGTTCCCAGGTGACAGGAGTACAGCTTAGTCCGTCGACTTGACACTACTACTTCGCCTCGAGTGTGTTCCCACTGTACTTTGATTACTACCCAACCACGGCTCAAAGGAGTCGTACAAACAGTTAGTAGTTGGGTGCAGTCCCGAAGCACTTGGAGGCAGTAGCGGTTAGATAGGATTCGTCTCTCCCGGTATTGGGGGTTGATATCGCGCTGTGTCTAGGTGAGCCATTACACAAAGTCCCTGGCCAGGGCAAGCGAGAATTACTGGTAGTTTTTCCAGTAGTTTCTCAGGGTGTTCTGGGCTACACTCCGGCATGACTTATACCGCTATTAGGGGTCTAACGTTTACCGCCCCCCAGGCCCGACATGCGATACTCTCAGACGAACAGACCGGACTGTACGGAGATTGTCACATTCAGGCTCAGTACGAGTTCGGATGGGTTCACCTCATCGGTCTTCTTATCGGCATCTACCTAGGGACCGTTACGTACAGCTAGTACCGCTTGCGGCCTGTGGTTAAACCCACTGCAAGCGTAGTGCCGAGTCTTTAGAGTCCCACACAGAGGGTTGTTCGTCTTTGGGCAAAACAGAGTATAGGTCGCATGGTTTTGCGATAGGGTTCGTTCACATACGCGCACTTGTGCACGTTTAGTGTCCGGGAAGTTATTACCACGGATGCGGGTGTGTATGCACAGTTGACAGAGGCAGAGGTATCTCATTA
Organism: Agapanthus africanus; assembly: GCA_030015575.1. Taxonomy (NCBI): domain Eukaryota; kingdom Viridiplantae; phylum Streptophyta; class Magnoliopsida; order Asparagales; family Amaryllidaceae; genus Agapanthus; species Agapanthus africanus. The sequence goes on along the minus strand of CM057337.1, from coordinate 573,052,740 downwards.
AGGTTTTTGACAGTTGACTTTTTCTAAACCCTAATGAGAATGAGAAATATAATTAATAATATTAATTAAAGATAATTGTGCTATGGTTAGGTTGACCATTTGACTTTGTTGACCATTTGACTTTTGTTGACCTTTTGACCATGATCATTTCTTTTGCAAGATGCTTCTTGATTCTTGCAAATTGCATTTAATGTGAAATGATAATGGTCATATCAACTAACCATCACAATTTCTTTTAATTATTATTGTTATTCTCATTATTCTCATATGAGAGCAAGGTTGTATTTTAGTTCTCATTCTCTCTTGCTCTTTCTCTCTCATGCTAAGCTCTCCCTCTTCCTCTCTTCTTTCATGTGTTGAAAACCATGAGCTTTGTGATATAAAACCATCAAGACAACACTCTACTCATTCTAGGGTTCTTAGTCTAGCAAGCCAAGCACTCTAGTTACCTCTAGGTTGACGTAGGAGCTCAAGGTAGAGGCCTTCGGGTGGATCGTTCTTCGGAAAAGAGAAGATAACGAGGAGGAGCCGTCTACACCACTCCAAGGAGCAAGCAAGAAGGAGGACCACAACAAGAAGAGAAGGAGTTCAAGATCTAGGTATAACCATCTTACATAGTAGCTAGAGCTTGTAGTTACATTGTTAGTTTTTGTTTAGCAAAGATCCTCTATTCTTAGTCCATGTTACCTTGTGTTAAAAATCCGTTTTTTACCTATTCCGCCTCCCCGTAAGCACTGGGGTGGGTAACGTGGACTTACAGTGGTATCAGAGCCTAGCTAAACATCAACTAACATGTTAGCAAAGTGTTTAGAACTTCGATCCGGAAAAAATCGCAAAATACATCAAAAATCTTGTGCTTTCTGCAGTTTTTAAAAACAGGTCTAAAATTATTTCCACACACCTCAAAAATATGTGCAGGGTTTTCTAGGAACAACCAAGAAAAATGAGCCCACGACTCGATCAGACCGCGGCGGAAGCGCGGCGAAACCAACCGTTTCGCCGCGGATCCGCGGTCGAGTCGACTCGGTCGCGACTCGTTTTTCCTGCAGAGTGTTCATACTGATGTTTTGTGATTTTTAAGGTGATTTGTTTCTGCCCAGATTCTTCAGAGAATAGTATTGTTTTTGGGGCAGTTTCAAATTGGAATATTGATCGAAATTCTATAAACTTTAGCTAATTGGTTATATCTGTAATGTGATATATGTACTGAACGTCGACTAATCGCTATACGTCGATTAGTGGGAGTTATGCATATCTGTGATCTGTGATGTTGGATTGTGTATATGAACTTGTTGGATTGTCGCGGATGAATAGCCGGGGTTTGTGAGATGAGAGTTTCTTTATCTTTCATTTGATGTAAATTGTAAATTGATGTAATATTATTTTTATGGCCGCACATCCGGGATGAGATTGTAGCCGCCATTGTATATTATTTCTTTTACTGTTTTTGCTCCTAGGATAGACCCAAGGAGGGGTGCACAAACTACCGGGTACTTTGAAGTGCCGAGTGGCCTACTCACGTTGTTGAGGGAGGTTGCTTCACTTCGGATACTTAGCGGGTAGTTTGCCGCACCCGTAGGGGTCTAGGGTGGGGTTTGGCTATTCATCGCGACCGTGTAATCCGTCTTTCGTTGCAGGCTCGAACGAAACGCGGATTCCTATCATATCCAAATGTGTTCATCTGTGATCTGGAATGGCTATCATTGCATCTGACGAATGTATATATCTATATATGATATCTAGTAGGCGTTGCTTATGTTTTGCATCCGCGCTAGTCCATCCCCCGCTCTGTCGTTAGTTAAGTAACCTAACGGGTGATGACGGGGCCTAGTGACGAATGCGGATGGTATAAGCGTACGTCATATTTTCGTTGTTTTCTGCAATGGTAGGATTAATTGATGGGATGCATTCAAATAATGCAAAGAAAACAAACCAAAGTTAAATCGTTGGAACAATTTCAAAACCACTCGGTTTTTTCCAAAACAGAAAACTTTTAAAAACGCGGAGCTTAAACCACTCCTTTTAAAAGCTATCAGGTTCCTTCGATTATATCAAGTTCACTACGTTCACGGTTTCGCCAAAACCATTCGTAGCCCTCCGTCATTTCGTATGGATAGTCAATAGTATTCAATCTATGTTTGTTGGCCAAAGTCAAGGCATAGTGATTGGTAGCTATTGGATATTCATATGTAGCATAGATAGATGCGTTGGTTTGGGACAGTCGTACTGCCTTGTTGGCCAAAGTCAAGGGTAGGTCCAGATGGGTTCAAATTAACCTGGATAATGACGGGTGGAACTTGACATGTGACTTATGATTTGTTGGCCAATGTCAAGGTCATAAGAGCATGGGGCAAAAATCCACATCGGGAGTTTCAAAAGAAACTGAAACTTGCTAGTGCTGCATACCATTTGGAGTGTGATGATCTTGGTAGGATTCCTTCAGCTTTTTCACACGATGATATTTGGATCCCGATCCTACTGTGAGTATATGCAACTCCTCGGGAAACTTTCTCACTTAACGATCAATGCTATAAACCAAGTATGTGTCTAGAAAGATGTTAGCGGGGCTACGCCCACAGGGAAAAGAGGTTATTTAATTAAGGAACTTCGCGAAAGCGTCGTAAAACCTCCCTCGAAGTAACGACACTGGCCTGGCTGAACGGTTAAGCATGTATTGTACGGTGAGATCAATCCCGACTAATTCTTCTTTTATGGTTTGAGGAAGGATTCAAGAAACAGTGGGAGCCATCCTGTTTAGATAAACTAAAAACCAATCTAAACTTGCAAGAGTATCATCCTAAGTGTTTTCTTCTCTCTCTCTTAAATTGCAGCGACTCAGTAACCAGACATAGGTTACATCTAGATAATAAAATGACTAAATCTAACTGTTATGACTGGAAAAGGTCTGTCCAGATGTCCATTACCCATGACAAGCTAGGACACCTCTTAACTAATCAAACCCCTGCCGTCTCAGGACCAGTTTCTCCTGTCACGGATATTGATATCCGTAAGACATCGGAAAAAGACTGTGCGAATGCCAAGTGCCTCGTGTTGGCCTCAGTTGATGGTACATACCAGAGGCAGCACGAGAAGATGGACTCAGTTTCTGTCTTCCTCCGTAACAAAGATTTATATGGAGAGCAATCTCGTATCACAAGATATGAGATCTCAAACGAATTGCTTCAAGCGAGGTTGGCTTTCGGGTCATCTGTAGGGGACTACGTCCTTACAGAGAGTAGCTATTTTGATGAGCTCACGGACCTGAAGACCACGTTGAAGAACGGGTCAAGTACTGACTTAATTCTACAGTCTCTACCCTCTACTTACACCCTGAAGGTGTAAGTCTACGGTAGCGCCCCGGCCGTCTGTCCGAGGCCAAAATACGGAAACGAAACTTTTTCAAAACTTGAAACCGGCGTTATCGTATACTTTAAACCCGGATCGAACCATTAACCTACAACTAACAACTAAAGAAAGGGTTGGAAACCTATACCGATCGATCTGTGTCCTTCAGTCTTTGGCCAGCATCCCAAGCTCCTCGCGGCATCTCCGATCTCCGGTCTTCTCGTCGGAAAGGGCACCACATCTTCGAGTCTTTTTACGGGCTCCCGCTTCATCCGAAGCAACTCGGGAATGAAGTTCGCTAGCCGACGTGTCCAAGGAGAAGTAGAGAATGTGTGTGACAACTTTATCTCTTGCATCCATTGCATGGATGGAGGTTGAAGATGAAGCTATCAATGGAAATGGTGAGCTAAAGGAAGAAGAAGAAGAAGCTTTCTTTTCTTTTGTTGTAAGTGTGATGAAATGAGAGAGTGAGAAGAATAATGAAACACAAGAGCAAACTCACAACCTTATGGCCGCCCTTCTCTCTCATTCTCTCATTTCAACACACAAAACTATCACATAATGTGACATATGCACAATAAAAGAGACCATGAGTCACTAATGAAGTCTATGTCACATTAAATGCACAAAATGATGATTTCTAGCTCACAATTTCTATTTGTAAACATTAATCCAAACGTTTACAACAATAAAAAGATACGACAACATCTAAAGTAAACTCGTGACGGATCACGAGGATACCCCTCACCTGTATATACATACCTGCATCCGCATTCCGACTGAATGCGAATGCGATGAGACTAAAGTAATCCAACAAATCTAATACTAGGATCCGGCTTAAACAAAAGCCCACTAGTATGATCCGCCCGATCATGATCCGTGCACTACTGCACGTATATGATCGGACCCTACCATATATCATACGGCCTTTACAACGTTTCGCCCGAAACTTGAGAAACTGTCTGTGGGGGACTCTAAAGACTCGTCAATACTTTGGCTGTGGATTTAACCACTAGCACGTCAGAGGTACTAGCTGTACGTAACGGGCTACCAGATGTTTCCTGATTTAAAATCAGGAAAGCTTATGGAAAAAGCTTGAGAAGTGGGTCACGTGCTTACACGTGACCAGCAGTCACGTATTGGCACGTGACACCCAAAAGTACCGGCAAAGCAAGTTCAGCTTCCTGACTACATCAAAGAAAAAGGGCTTGAGAAAGGGTCACGTGCTCCCACGTGACCAGCAGTCACGTGTTGGCACGTGACGTTTTAAAGCGGATTCAAAGGCATATCGGTTCCCTGATCAAGTCAAGAAAAAAGAGTCCAGACCAGGGTCACGTGCTCACACGTGACCAGGGGTCACGTGGTGGCACGTGACGGTTAAGCAACAACCAGAAGACAACGCAAAAGGAAAGAAGAAGGTTCATTCCAAAGGGGGTCACGTGCTCACACGTGACCATGGGTCACGTGGTCATACGTGACCGGCTTTCAAAGCCCATTTTGTCAACAGAATTAAATTCTGAAAGAGATTCAAATCTTTCCAAAGGAAAACGACTATCTGGAACCAATCGAATTAAAGATTCAGAGGTGATGAAATATCATCTATCTATGGGAAAATCTCGGGTTTGGAAAGATTTCCCCTTTGAATCTAACCGAAACAACAAAGGAGAATCCGTGGATTTGAAATCCAATGGTGAATAAAATTCACCTAATAATCCAAAGGTCCAAAACGAATGATGGATGCAAATCAAATCTCTCATGAAGATTCATCAAAAACTGATTGATTCGGCTGCTTTTCCTATAAATAGGAGCCAAGAGACACAAAAAGGGAGATATACAGAGACAGGGAGAGAAAAAGAAAAGGAAGAGAGCTTCGATACTTGGAGAAACTTGGATCTTCTGCAAAAACCCTAGGTAAGAAAGGGAAAAGCTCCTTGAAAGAAAAAGAGAATTTAATTCTCAACAGAGTTTAACTCTGATACATAAAACAGAAGAATATATTTCTTCTCTCTTTGATAGAGGATCTGCAAAGTGCTCATCTCCCCTTGAGGTTGAGAATTTAATTCTCAATGGGTTGAGATCCTGCCATGCAGATCCAAAACATAGAGAGGGAATGGAAGCACGAGAATTTAATTCTCACAGAACTATAGGAATTTAATTCCTTTAAAATAAAATTAGGGCTTGACCCTGTATCATGGGAATTTAATTCCTTCAGAACAAAAAGAGACAGGGCTTAACCCTAATTAAGAACCTAGTTCTGTTGAAACAGCGGGAATTTAATTCCTTTAATCATAATTTAACAGAGGATGGAAGTTCAAATTCCTTAAAAAGCTTTTGTTAGGGTTTAACCCTATTTGGTTCTTCACATGTATGAGGAATTTAATTCCTACGGAAAATTCAGAGTTCAACTCTATTCAGAATATAAACCTTCAAAAGGAAGTAGGAATTTAATTCCTCTGAAATTACTGTCAGGGTTTAACCCTACGAGGAACTTAATTCCTGAGAAAAGGTTAACAGATCCTCTAAATAACATACATAGAGGCAGGGTCACGTGTCACCACGTGACCCCCCCAAGAGATCTACAGAAAGCCCCTTTGAGGCAGCACCCCACGTGACCCACGTGACCCTCGGCAGAAGCTCTAACATATAGGCATTTGAATGCTCATCACGTGATGGCACGTGATGCTCTGAAAGACGCGATAATCTCAGCAGAATAAATGAAGGGAGGGCGCTCTCACGTGCTGCCACGTGACCCCTCTTGCCTTAGTGTTTAACACTAAATTGAAACTCTCGAACCCAGTGTTAAAACACTGTTGGGCCTTAGTGTTCAACACTAATCAAAAGCTTTATTTGCAGTGTTCAACACTGATCTGTTTTAGTGTTTAACACTAATTTGAAAAGCCTTGTTGCTGGTGTTTAACACCGATTATCTTTTAGTGTTAAATACTAACTTGTCAACCTCATTCCCAGTGTTCAACACTGACTGCTCTGTAGTGTTTAACACTAGGCTTTGGTCTAATTGGCCTAAATGGATAGAGGCAAAGCTTCTCCTGATTGGACTTAGCCCAAGATGGCCATAAGTCCTTAATTTGTGATTAACTGGGCCAATGGGCTCATAACATAATTAATCGGTCTTGATCCCAAATTGGGCCAAGGACTATTTAATCCACTCCGGTTCTAGGGTACATCTCTTCACTCCTTTGATACTTGGCATTGTAATCCCTCAATGTCTTCAAAGAGGTGACGGGTCCCGACGACCACACATTGATACGGACTGTGGGGTCCTTAAACCCGTGTTTAATGCAAAATTCCTGGTTACGTGGAACGCGGATAATGTCACTCTTTGACCCCGTGGAAAACGTCCAGAGCGGAGCCTGGTCCTCGCAGAGCACGGCAGTGAACCCGTGTGAAGCATCCAGAGCACATACCGGACTGTGGGGTCCTTAAACCCATGGACTACGATGTCCTTAACCTTGACCGAGATGTCTTAAAACTAACAATGGACTGTGGGGTCCTTAAAACCATGGACTACGACGTCCTCAACCTTGACCGAGATGTCTTAAAACTAACAATGGATCGCAATGTCCTGAAACTACCCATGGACCGCAATGTCCTTAAACTACCCATGGACCGCAACGTCCTTAAACTACCCATGGACCGTAACGTCCTTAAACTAGAACAATAGAGCCCCCGCATGCTCTTTTGTCGGATCTAAACGGTCCCGTTTAAGTTGATCTTAGCCTCAAAGATGGCTAACGTATCCTTAAACCTTCAAACAGACTGGACTATGAATCCCCCCAATTAACTCTGGCTTGAGGGTACATCTCTGAACTCCTTTGACATCCGTCGTTGTAATCCTTCAACGTCGTCGGAGAGGTGACGGGTCCCGACGGCCATACATACGATGGACCACTTTGTCCCTAAACTGGAACAATGGAGCCCAAATGCTCTTTTGTCGGATCTAAACGATCCCGTTAAGTTGATCTTAGTCTCAAAGTGAGACTAACGTATCCTTAACAGACGTTTGAGTTGATCTTAGCCTCAAGTATGGCTGACGTGTCCTCAAACTAAACCCCCAAACCCAAATCTAAGATAATACGGATTTGGACTAGTCCACACCCTACGGGCGACGACATAACTCAGTCTCCGTAAACAATCCACGGGCAACAAAACAAACACCCACGACACGAAGTGACCATCTGGAGAAGGAGAAAGTTGTTACCGCAATGCGGTAGCGTAATTAACTGCAGGGGCTTGCGCCTGCAGGGAAGAGCGTCCCCACAATCAAAAACCCCTCAAACGAGGGGGAATCTGACGAAGTCTGCTACATCGGACGCATCCGTCTAAACCTTCGATATACGGTGCCATAAATCAACTTGGTATCTTCGGAGAGGTGGACGGATAGCATCCATTAGCATCTGCCCCGAATCTCAGGCAAGACGTCATGTCGCGCCGTCTTTCGGAGGGGAACAGATTCTGGCACGCCCGGTGGGACCTTTTCCTCTTTCCACTCCACACTTCGTGTGTCGTGACTCGCGAACCAATCGCGGTTCGCTAATGGTTGCCCTTGGGTTTCAAGATACTAAGAATTGGCGTCTTGCTTATTGCAGAAAGCAAAGGATCGATGGCTTCTACTTTCGTGAAATTCTCCAACTGCTCAGACTGCAATTGCAACCAACGCTCTGCCTCGCCAGGAGGTATAGCCTACGGACCCCAAGCTGCTTCGCTATTCACAATGCCCGTGGAACAGGTCACTCGCGCCACCACAGGATTGTTCTTCGGGACCATGCTCCCGCCGACAAACTTCACCGTTCCAGTGCTGACAACGGAAGCTCTCAAGAAGTCGGTCTTTGATCGTCTCACCCCTGTCGCAGCTCCTCTCAACGAGTCGCCCAACGTCAACGCCTCGGTCTTCTCTAGATTGGGCCAGAAATCCTGCAAACCCATCATGGGACCTACAATCTCAGAGAAGGCTGCTTCTAAGAAAGTGGCTGCTCCTGCTCCCGAAATCGTCAAGGCGGCTTCTCCGGCCAAAAGGTCGGTCTTTACAAGATTGACGGCTCCAGCTCCCGCTCCTGCTGCCCAAAGGACGTCGGTCTTTGACAGGCTAACACCAACAGCGACCCCCCACCTACACAGGGGGCAAGACGAAACCATTCTTACCGCTGACCCTACGCCGTCCGCTCGACACGCTCGACGTCGCCATTGGCGCCGAGTAAGGAAGGCCGGGGGCAACTCCCCCTCCGGGTTGACTCCATCAGCCCCGGTGGCAGAAGTTAATGCTGCTGTTCCAACTGGGAACAGCTTCGAAATGCTAAATAAGGTGCGAAGGAATTCTCCTATTGCAGTGCTAAAGAGGTCTCCTCCCCCATTAAAAAAGGTTGTGGAAATAAAACCCGAACAGCCCCGATCTCCTCAACGGCTGTCTTCCAAAATCTATAAATTTTGGCGGCAGGCCCGGGACTCGATCATCGATCCAAACTTCTCCCGCCAGCACAAGAAGCTGAAAATCCAACCGGAAGCTGGTCACCAGGCTAAACCCCAAAGGGCTGTTGATCAACTGGCTCATAAAAGGAGGAGGCCAGAGAAGACCCCCCAGCATGCAACGACGGCTAAAAGCACTGAGCCCAGACGCCCTAAGTCTGGGGGCATGGTGGTGCACACCGTCCACATGGCCTCTGGAAAGGAGGAAAGCCGCACTTCTACGGGCCACCGACCGCTAACCCGATCCGTGACGAAGGCCCAGGAGCAGCAACAAAAGCTTCAGGAAATGATGAATGCTATGGCCGCACTTACCGGGCCAAAAGAAAACTCAGAAACGTCCTCAGACGCACTCCGGGAGGAAGAAACCGACGCTGAATTCCTTCGCCGGACACTGGCGAAAAAGGACAAAGAGGCTGCTGAACAAGCGGCCAACATACAACGTATGGGCCTTCTCTTCCAAGATATGATAGGAATGATGATCCAGCAGGACTTACCCGCCGAGGATCCCCCAATCGTGCTGGAAGACGACCGAGGAGAAACGTCAAATCCACCACCAGCCCTCTCAACGGCCAAGGAGGAGGCAATCTCTAAGGCTGACTTGGCTGACTACATAGCCCAGCAAATCCGGGTTCATCACGCGACTGAGGCAGTTGGTCAAGTCGTGAAAACGGGGCGGCCGTATCCAAGCTGGTACGACCAAATCAAATACCCGCAAGGCTATACGATACCAAAATTCCACGTGTACAAGGGGACCGGCAACCCCCATCAACATGTCGCCCAGTTCCGGGCCCTCTGCGGTAACACCGGCGGTGATGATAAACTGTTGCTCCGCCAGTTCGTGGGCAGCCTATCAGAAACTGCGTTTGAATGGTATTCAGAACTCCCGAACGATTCTATCAAAACGTTCGCTGAAATGGAGTTGTTGTTCACTCAGCGATTCGCCAGTGCCAGCGAACGCACTACAATAACTGCACTGATTAACGCCAGGGTAAAACCAGGCGAAACCTGGGTCCAGTATGCTATACGCTGGCGGAACTTGTGGACGAGATGCGAGCAACGCATTGAAGAAGCACCTGCGGTGGGCATGTTCGTGGGAACTCTAGATCCTCACGCAACTATCTCCCAGTTTATGATGTTCTTTAAGCCAACCACATTCCAGGCTTTAATCGACAAGTTGGCTCAGATGGACCAGATGGGTCATAGACCACCTCCCCCGAAGTCGGAACCTCGGAATGACAAGGGTAAAGGAAGGGCAACCTTTGTTGCGAATGCCCAACAGCAACCTAACGCCCCGAAACCGGCAGATCAACTCGAGGAAAGGCGTCGGTATTATAATGAGAAGATGAAGCGTCCCTACTCGTTCCCACGAGACAAGACGAAACGGTTATTCGAGCTAGCAATACGCAACAGACTTATAAGCCTACCAAATCCAAGGCGACCGCCGCAACCCACCGAGGCGAATAACCCTAACTATTGCCCTTACCATCAAACGGTAGGCCATCCGATTGAAGATTGCTTCGTCTTCAAAGGATGGATTGAAGACCAGTACCTCCAGGGGAAGTTTGTACTGTCCGAAAAGTGGAAGGTGAACCCACCACAGCCGCATGCTCCTAGGAAAGCGGATACACCGGGGGCAACATGTTCTTTTATTGAAGAAGCTCCATGGGAGGTCGTGCTATCAACTAAAACCAAAAGAATGCTGAGAGACCTTCATGCGTGCCCTGCGATCGAATGGAAGGACCCTCTTGAACCTCAAATTATCGAAGGAATGTTGAAGCCCCGCCCAAATACGAAGATTCGCGATAAGGGCCCAAATACTCACGCCCAACCGTCAAAATCTTCGAAGAAAAAGAAGAAGAAATCCAAGAAGCCCGTGAAGCTTGGAAACGAACACACGAACTTGCAGAAGCAAATCGACGCGTTGGAAGAATACAATCAAAAGGCGCGAACTCCTGTCACACTGCAAGAGTTCCTCAACCACATCTTTCAAGAGGAAGATGATGGAGAAAGCTCGTCGGATGAATCCGAAGGATATGTGGCGAGTTGTAACGTAATCTCCCACTCGTTCACCGATGATGGGAAAACTCCTGGCACTAAAAAGCTGGAGGCAGAGCCTGTACCAGAGCGCGCATGGCCAACAGACGAAATGATCGATGCTTTTCTAGACGAGATTCGTCTAAAATGTAAAGCGGACCAGGAGCGCGAGATGACCACATCGGAAGGAGCCAAATGCGGGCAACTGAACGAAAGAGTTGAACTACCTCTGCCAGAGCGAAAGGCATCCGAAGTAGACAAGAAGATATTCAAGACGAGGAAAAGGTTTGCCAAAGCCATGTCAATGGGAATGAAGCTACCACCCTCGGAAGGAAACACACACGATAGGGTGGAGAGGCACCCTGACTATTGCGCATATCACCGAAAAATCTCACACCCCACGGAGGAGTGCGACGCCTTTAAGATATGGTGGCAAGGATATGTCGCTCGTCGGCAACATGTTAAGCGCATGAAACGCAAGAGCCGTCGGGAGCGAAGAAGTACTATCGATGGGCACGACAGAGCTACTGGCAACTGTTACATGGTAAACGCCAGGGGGTCACAAGTTCTCACCTTTGGGAGCGACTCTGATGAAGAAATCGCTCTGGGCCCTCTCTTCAAAGAATCCGCGTTGGGGAAAGAGGAGGAATCGGAGATCTGCGAGAACATTCAGCTGCGCAATCGCACACTCCCAGAAAAGAATCTCGGGCCCGGGAATAGAAAGGATAAGGGAAAGGAAAAGGTCGCTGAAGATATCACTTTAGATGACCAAGTCATGAGAGAGCTGGCTGCCAAAGACCCTCCTAGGAAGGGTAAAGTGGACTATAACATCCTCGCGCACCTAAGGAAGCTACCTTCTCAGCTTAGCATTCTCGATGCCCTCCTATTATCAAAAGAAGTGCGAGACTCACTAATTAAGGCGTTACAAGAACCTGAGCAATTCCAAGCCTTCCTCGCCACTGAAAATATGAAGGATGAACTGGAGGAAGTGCATACAGCCGACATCACCTTCGGTGATGAAGACCTCCTTCTCGGGACGTGCGACCACAACCGTCCCCTATATGTCTCCGGATACTGCCATGATATCAAGATAGGCAAGATCCTGGTGGATAATGGATCCTCCGTCAACCTCCTTAATGTTCGGGTGTTGAAGGAAATCTGCATGAGCGTGCAACACCTTGCTCGTGACAAAATTACTATCTCCGGTTTCGATTCACAATCATCACGGACTCTCGGATCTGTGATACTAACATTACGCTTTAGACTTCTCGTCACAGACATCAAATTCCATGTCATTGACGCCAAGACCTGCTACAACGCCTTGCTCGGCCGTCCTTGGCTACACGAGTACAATATCATCCCTTCTACACAACATCAGTGTATGAAGTACTTTAAGGATGGTTTCGAGTATACCGTAACAGGTGAGTTAAACCCATTTTCCGTGAACGAAGTCCGCAAATACGAAGATGCGAAGTACTTTTTGCCAGATTTCGAGGATACAGAAAGGTGTCGCAACCCGGAGAACAAAACCGTTGCCACCATCCCCGTTTTCGGAAGCGACACCGAAGAAGAGGAAGAGATAGTTTATGCAGGGCCATCTCAACGCAACAACCTGGGGACGCCCGCCCCCGTGTTGGTCTTCGGAAGTGATTCAGAAGATGAAGTTAATGCTGTGTTCTCCAATCGGCTGTCAATACAAACACTCCCTGGCGATGACCATAGTTTGCAAATCACCATGGTACCGCGAGAACACTACAAGGATCTCGACACGCTGCAGGCTAATAATGTGCAGGACCTGCGAACATTTTACGTCCCTCCCAGGCAAAGGGGTGAGAAGGTGATCCTATTCTACCGATCCTCAGAGTCGAAAATAGAGAAAGAGATCTGGCATGGCGCGGATGCTACACTTGACAGGCTCCAACCCATCCGTCTGCCCAGATACTATACAAATGGATTAAAGAAGCTATTGAAGCGCCAAGGAGTACCCTTAGAACAGACCGTTCGGCAGGCTCGGTTCTACAACAGGATTTGGGATGTCCCCGGGACTCAACGCAAATTGCCCAACGGGAAGATGGAAACACTCGGGCTTGGATACGCAAGAGCCGGAAAACGGGAACGGGCTCACAGCAGCTACGCTATATATACCTTTGATGAAGAGGAGGACGCCCTGTCAGGAGATGCCAACCCCCCATCAAAACTAGACCCCGCGATTAAAGCGCCGAGTCCGTCGTTTGAGAAACGAATGGGCAAGCCTATCAGGAAAGGGGGTCAGAAAGCTCGGGAAGACCACAACCGCGAAATGGCCATCTACGAGAAGGCCAGGACGCAACGTCTATTTCAACGTGCTGCAAAAGACAAAGACGCTTATCCTCGTCAATCCGCTGTACGAAAGGCCCGACGCAGAGACGGAAATAAATCAAGAAGCGGCTCGGGTTTGTCCCTCATGAAGAAGATGAGTCGAGCGTACTCCTTCACCCGAGACAAGACGGAGAGGTTACTTAACCTCGCTATAAAACATCAAATGATCGTGCTTCCAAGGTCTATACATCCTGAGCAAGCTAACAAGGCTTCTCATCTGAGTTATTGCTCTTATCACCAAGCCATAGGACATCCTACCGAAAACTGCTTCACCTTCAAGAACTGGGTCGAGGACCAGTACCAACGGGGCAGATTCGTTTTATCCGACGGCTGGAAGGTAACGCCACCACAAAAGCACGAGCCCAAGGCCGCAGGAGCAGAACCGGGTCCACCTCAGTCCGGGGAGCGGGTTCGCACTTGCTATACGATTACGATATTAGGAGAAGAGCCCGAGAACGTAGATGATCTTCCCCGGTGCTTTGAGAACAGCGATGATGAGGTGATCTCGGAATTTCCGCCCGCTCCGAAAGAACTGGAAGATGGTATACATACTACTGCAGATAACCTCAAGAAGATTGAGTTGGGATCGACAGACGACCCGCGACCGACATTTGTCAGCGAGCTGTTATCCGAAGAGAGGGTGGCTGCGTTAAAGAACGTGCTTCTACGGCATAAAGACTGCTTCGCGTGGAACTACTCCGAGATGCCGGGATTAGATCCGGAGATTGCTGTGCATAGATTAGCAATATCCCCAGATATCAAGCCAGTCAAGCAGGCGCCAAGGAGGATGCGACTCGAGCTTGAGATGAGCATCAACGCCGAAGTCAAGAAGCTGATCGATTCTGGATTTATCCAAGAAGTCCAATATCCCGACTGGATCGCCAATATCGTCTCGGTAATGAAGAAGAACGGGACGGTACGCATATGCGTGGATTTCAGGGATCTCAATAAAGCCTGTCCAAAGGATGATTTCCCAGTACCGGTAACCGAGCTAATGATAGATAACACGTCCACTCATGAGGTTTTCTCCTTTATGGATGGTTCGTCAGGATACAATCAAATAAAGATGCATCCCGAAGACCAGAAGCACACCGCTTTCCGCACCCCTTTGGGTATATTTTGCTACAGGGTTATGCCCTTTGGTCTAAAGAACGCTGGCGCTACCTATCAAAGGGCCATGACAAAGATCTTTGACGACCTCATACACGACGTCGTCGAGTGCTATATCGATGACCTCGTAGTAAAGAGCATGTCATACGAAGATCATTTAAAGCATCTAGAGACTGTATTTCGACGCCTTCGGCAATATAATTTGAAAATGAATCCCCTCAAATGCGCGTTTGGAGTCTCCTCGGGCAAATTCCTGGGATTCATCGTTCGACACCGAGGTATTGAAATAGATCCGTCAAAGATTAAGGCGATCATGGAAATGCCTCCGCCAAGAACCCTCAAGCAGTTGCGGTCTCTCCAAGGGAAGCTCGCATACATCCGGCGGTTTATCGCTAATCTTTCGGGCAAATTCCGTCCTTACAGCCACCTGATGAAAAAGGGAACTCCATTCGCTTGGGATCACAAATGTCAAGGTGCACTAGACGAGATCAAGCAGTACCTGCAGAACCCTCCGGTGTTGGCCGCGCCGGTCAAGGGAAAACCCCTCATTCTTTATACGACCGCCCTCGAAGGTTCTTTAGGCGCATTATGGGCACAAGAGAACGATCAGGGGAAAGAAAGAGCACTTTACTACTTAAGTCGAGTGCTGCTGGGGGCAGAAAGCAACTATTCCCCCATTGAAAAGCACTGCCTGGCGTTGATCTTCGCAATAACAAAGCTTAGACATTACGCATTAGCACATGAAGTCCGTCTTATTTCGAAGGTGGACCCTTTCAAATATTTGATGTCGAAAGCCATATTGACGGGACGACTCGCTAAGTGGGCCCTGCTCTTGATGGAGTTCTCGATAACGTATCAACCTCTCAAGGCAGTGAAAGGCCAGGCCATTGCCGACTTCCTCGCCGAGCACCCGATACCGGCCGATTCTCTTCTGAACTGTGATTTGCCGGTCGAGCATGCATTTGATGCGATTAGCGGCGGAAGCGCCCGATGGGAACTCTATTTCGATGGAGCGTCCTCCATAAAGAAACAGAAACAAGGTATCCTAATGATCAAATCAGGGATAGGCCTCATCTTTGCAACTCCACAAGGAGGGATAATGCGCTTCGCCTTCTCCTTAACAGAGCCGAGGACAAACAATGAAGCTGAATACGAAGCTCTGATAGCAGGCCTCGAGATCGCCATCAACATGGGAATTAAAGACCTCCTTATATACGGGGATTCTCAGCTGGTCGTTAGTCAAGTAAATGGTGACTACCAAACGTGCAAGCCGGAGTTGGTGAAGTACGGCGAAAGGGTGCAACAACTATTGACCCAAATTCCCTCCTATACTTTGGAGAACATACCGCGCGCGGAAAACTGCAAAGCAGACGCGTTGGCTAAACTTGCTAAAGAACTGGCTGACGAGAACCTCGATGACGTCAGAATCGTGGTACAAAGCCGTCGAGTGCTCGCCCCGGCAGAAATATCTCCGGAATCATGCGAAGAAAAGGGAACGACTGAGCAGACGACCCTACAAATAAATGTTAGTTGTATGTATGCCCTAGAGGCCAGTATTGTACAGATTATGTATATTATATTGGATGCTTGGACATATATAGAGATGACTTTCTTGCTCGATATGATAGTATGCTATCTGGTTACTCTTTATCTTAACATGTACACTAGTCTCTTTATACTGTCTTATAGTTACATGTTGGTAAAGCCCTTAGGATTTGTACTTGACTACCTAGACTATGATGCAGATCATACTAGTGGGGACATGGTAGTCCATAAGTACATCCTTCAAGGTCCCTAGTCGTGGGTGTATCGAGACGGGGCATCGATATACCAGAGTAGACTAGCGTATACGCTTCTCGACCCATGAGATGGGCGATGGATGATCCCATATCCATTGGTGTTTGACATCAGAGATGGTATACGGGTGCTCAGTGGAGACTGGGTACACTGGACGGACTCGCCGAGAACTCCCAGATGGTATTATACCTCACGTCAGATGGCAGTTCTCAGGTGACACTTGTACAGGTTAGTCTGTAGACCCGAGATCGTCATAGAGTCTTGTATGTTTCCCACTGTGCTTTGATCTCCACCTTACCACGTCCATGAGGGCGTGCAAAACGGTGGTCTTTGGGTACAGTCCCGAGTCACATGGAGGCAATGAGCGATAGGAGGGGTTTCGTCTCTCCCGGTATTGGGGGTTGATATTGCGCTGTGCTCGATTGGCCGTAACAGGGAAGTCCCTGGCCAGGGCTGATCAGAGATTTGCTGGTAAGTGTTACCAGTAGTTTCTCAACCCGTTACGAGCCTCACATCAGCACGACTTATCGGGTTATTGGGGTCTGACGTATACCACCCCTAGACTTGATATGCGACATATCAGACGAAGAGACCGGACTGTATGGTAAGTGTTACTGGTCGGATTCGCAGGAGTGTGAGCGGGCTAGCTCGTCGATCTTCTGATCGCTCAATACCCGGGTGGCCGTTACGTTTAGCAGACCGCTTGCGGCTTGTGGGTGCTTGATATGATCATCATCTGCTACCGGCGTATTGACGAGTCTTTAGAGTCCTACACAGAGGTTTCCTGGCTCAAGCGAAACGAAATAGGAGCGCATATGAGATATGTGCAGGACCGAGAATAATGCGTGTATGTGATACCGCATTTCATTCTCGCGATATATGTTTCGATTGGTTATATTCGATATGACCTAGTTATCGAATCATTGATTCGATAAATCGATACATTGGATTCTAGTCGGTTATGTACGACATGACCGGATCATTGAATCAAATGTTGATTTAATGATTTGATGCATAATTATATATTTGATATATTGCATTGCATTAACTAGTATTGGTTCACTTTAAACGGATTTTTCTAACTTGATGCACATTGTATATGTGATATACTTTTGTGCACATATTTGTATCATGTTTGATGATACATGATCTTGTTGTTAAGTATAAAGAATTAAACCATGGTTAAAAGTTGATTAGGGTTTTGCATTTTCATCTATTTATTTATTTATTTGTTTGAAAAGGATTATGATGAGAATGGTGGCTCTTTTTGTTTTAAGTTGAAGCTTCATGAAGCTTTGACTTTTGTAACCATCCTTATCTTCATGCTTAACCCTAACCCTCTCAAGTGACCATGGTTTATTCTCTACACTTAACCCTAGTTAAAGTTATGATAAGTATTTGATTTTCTATTTCTTTTTATCACAACTTATCATAACTATCTTCATCTTTTTCTTCTTCTTCAAGCTTGCTACATCAATGGCAACTTGAGATTTAGTGAGAGAAATCCAAATCTAAAGTGAACCCACCTCCTATTTCTTCATCCTCTACCTCTTGTCAAGTGGTTTTGGGTGTTTTCTTCACAAGTTTCACTACTTGGTGAAGTCGGAGCTTGAACTAGTGCAACCTCGACGTAGATCGTCTTTGACACGAAGCCGACGAACTATTCCGCTCACTTCTCCGATGAAGCCGTCGCGAGAGTCCGAGGTTCGTGATGGACTGAGAGGGGACGACCACATGGAGCTAAGCAAGTGGAAATCCGGATCTACAAAGGTTGTAGCATCTTAACTTTACTTAAATTGTTAACTAGTTTCCTTTTTCGCCTGGACATCTAGTAAACGATCCGTGTTAGGGTTTCTCGGCTTCCATAATTTTTGAATTTGGCATGTTCGACGCCTTGTGAGACTTCATTAGGATGCCTAGGAACCCTACAGTGGTATCAGAGCCTAGCTAGAGCCTTAGGCGAAGCGTAGACGGAATTTGAAGTCCGAACGACCCAAAACCGAAACCCAAAATATGCTCTCTGTACTTTTTTGAAAACAGTGGATTTTTCCAAATTAAAAATTGCTAAAAAATTCAGCAGGAAAAAATAAGAATTACGGTGCAAAAAGTTTCTGGTGAACAGTATTTTTCGCGGCGGATCAGCGGCAGAAGCATGGCTTATGCGGCTGATCAGCGGCCAATTGGTGACGTCAGCCCACTTTGTTTGCACAGTAACTCCTGATAAATTCTGCTGAGTTTTCTGGGAATTTTTAATATTGATTCAAGAGTTGAATTTTCTGCAATTGTTTTGGGGATTCGGTGTTTCGATCGGGGTATCAAATTTTGTCTATTTGGCTTTCCGGATAAATTTTAGAATATGTTAAAAAGTTCGACCGGATATAAATACCCAATTTTTCCCCTGTCGGGAAATTTCCAAGTGTTGGATTTTTCTGTAGTTTAACGACGTTCTAAGTAGTGCAAGTAACTCGATGGTCCCTCTAGAAGACAACAAACCTTAACTCGATTATGTGACCGTCTTGAACTGCCCTTTGAACCTTCGGGTTTGGGGCAGTACGGCGTGCCACATGTGAGGCGTTGGCTTGACCCTTCTACGGCTGGACCGTTGGTACTGAGGTACGAACTGAATGTTGTTAGACTTATTTCATGTGTTGATCTGTATTGGGAAAACTTGGGTGTTCGATTGTTCGATCAGAAAGTTTAACATTTTCTGTTTATCTGGAATGTGATACAATAATTGGAATTCACAAGTAGTTATGAGATAACTGAATGAATGTTATAAATCTAGCAATTTAGTCCCATATGATATTGAAAAGAGTTTTCGCTAATGAGACTAAAATGCGGGATTTATATCTGATTAGGCATGTGATGTCTAAAGCAGTTGCGGATTCCAATTGTTGTAGTTTTACACTTTCTTTTCTGTGACCGTAAGTGTAGTATGTTCATATCGCCGGTTTCGTTGCTATACGTCAACGACAATTGGGGTATGCATACTTACTTACGTTGATGACATGTGATGTTATGTGTTGCTGGATATGTTATATTGGATCGTCGTGTTTGAATAGCCGGGGTTTTTTATGTGAGATGAGTGTTTTTCATTTTCATTCATGTATAAAAACTTGTATGTAATATTCTTTCATTTGGGGCGCTTCCAGGTAGCGGAAGTTGTCACCCTTTGTATATTATTTACTTTTCCGCATTAGGATAGACCCAAGGAGGGGAGCACAAGTAACCGGGTTCTGGGGTCCAGTGGGAGACCAACTCGAGGAGTCGAGTCCGGGTCTCCTAACCCTAGAATTGGCAGGGTTGCTTGCCGCTCTCGTAGGGGTCTAGGGGTGTGGGATTGGCTATTCATCACGACCGTGGAATCCGTGTTTTATACTGGCTCGTATTGAAAACACGGACGTCCTAGTATATCCAATATTTCATATGTTTATTTCTGCTGCGATATCTGTGTTGTGACTCTGTGATGGATATAGTATATAGTATATATGATATATTATATAGACGTTACTTATGTTTGTCCTTTCCTCGTCGAATGAGGTGCGAGATATATCATATATATCGCTGTGCAAAGAAAAAAACCCAAAAGCAGTCAAAAGCAAACCGAGTGTGTAGCATCTGCCAGTTATTGCTAAAGGAGTCACTCCCGGTGAAGGGATCTCGGTCCTTTCCTCATCGAATAAGGTGCGGGGTATATCATATATACCGCTATGCAAAGCAAGAACTGTAGCTACCTGTTTTGTTTTAAAATCTGATTCTACAACATCTTAGGTTTCTTATCTTTCATTAATCACATTAATGAAGTCCCATCATTTAAATACCTAAACATCACAGATAGATATGACGTACACTTATGCCATCTGCATTCGCCTCGATGTCCCCTCGTGCACCGTTAGGTTAGGTAACTAACGACAGAGCAGGGCAGGGCTAGCGCGGGTGTAAGACATAAGAGTTGGAAATGGTGCAATTGTTGCAGCTAAGACTGTCGGGGAATATCACCTAGTATTACCAACTGGTGATACATTGGTTCTGAACGAATGCTATTACATGCCGAACCTGATATGCAACATTATATCGGTTTCTTTACTGAGTAAAGAGGGATATAATTTTGTATTGCAGGACAATGTTATGAACATTTTCCGTGACCAAAAGTTGGTTGGATCAGGCACGTTATGCAATGGCATTTATGTTCTAAATCAATCAACAGTTCTGAGCATAACAAACACACACAAGAGGAAGAGTTCAGAACTGAACGAATCCTTCTTGTGGCATTGTAGACTGGGTCACATCAATGTGACACGACTAGCTAAGTTGCATAAAGATGGATATTTAAATCCGTTTGAATTTTCATCTTATGACACTTGCCAGTCATGTCTCAAAGGCAAGATGACCAAAACTCCGTTTACGGGACACGGAGAAAGAGTTACCGAACACTTGGGACTGATACATAGTGATGTATGCGGTCCCATGTCTACACATGCCAGGGATGGTTCTTCATACTTCATTACATTCACTGACGATCTCTCTAGGTTCCGGTATGTGTTCCTGATGAAACACAAATCAGAAGCTTTTGAGAAATTTAGGGAATATAAGCAAGAAGTTGAGAACCAAACCGGAAAAAGTATTAAAATCCTTCGATCTGATCGAGGAGGAGAATACTTAAGCAATGAATTCCTGGACTTCCTAAAGGAGAATGGGATTCTCTCTCAGCTGACTCCTCCATATACACCACAGCACAACGGTGTATCAGAACGGAGGAACCGCACCCTATTAGATATGGTGCGCTCTATGATGAGCACAGCTGAGTTACCTATTTCCTTCTGGGGATATGCACTGGAAACAGCTGCAGACCTATTGAATATGGTTCCCACCAAAACCGTGCCGACCACTCCATATGAGATATGGAAAGGAAAGAGACCATATCTTAATTATGTTAAGATATGGGGTTGTCCGGCCTATGTAAAAACGCAAAATCCGGACAAACTCGCGGCAAGGTCCATTCTGTGTAAGTTTATTGGATATCCCAAACATTCGCGAGGGTATATCTTCTACCACCCTGAGGAACAAAGAGTGTTTGTTTCTCGGCATGCCACCTTTTTAGAAAAGGAATTTCTTGAAAAAGAGATTAGTGGTCATGAGGTAGAACTGGAAGAGGTTCCAGCTGCACAAGCTACAACAGAAGATCTGGTGGAACCAGAGGATTCCATAGTTCCCGATGAACCCCAGCCTCTCCGCCGATCTAGTAGGGTTTCTCGTCCACCTGAGAGATACTACGGTTTTCTCATTGACGGTGGAAGCGAGGATTGCATCATGGAGGATGATGACCCAACTAGCTTCGAGCAGGCCATCACGAGTAGGGACTCAGTGAAATGGCTGGATGCTATGCGGTCCGAGATGGAATCCATGTACACCAACAAAGTATGGACTTTGGAAGTTGCTCCTGAAGGGGTAAAACCCATTGGGAGCAAGTGGATCTTCAAGAAGAAACTTGGTGTAGATGGGAAAGTGGAGACTTTCAAAGCTAGACTTGTAGCAAAGGGTTTTCGTCAAAGACCAGGTGTGGACTATGACGAAACCTTTTCTCCAGTGGCTATGCTTAAATCCATCCGGATCATGCTTGCCATTGCTGCCTTTCATGACTTCGAAATCTGGCAAATGGATGTTAAGACCGCCTTTCTAAATGGTGATTTAGAAGAGTGCGTGTACATGACTCAGCCAGAGGGCTTCGTAGACAGTGGGAGCAGCAGGAAAGTGTGCAAGCTGCTTAAATCCATTTATGGATTAAAGCAAGCATCGCGGAGTTGGAACATCTGCTTTGATGTCGTTATCAAAGAGTTTGATTTCGTCAAAAATCCAGATGAACCTTGTATCTACAAGAAGGTGGCAGAGAGTAAGGTTGTCTTCCTCGTATTGTACGTGGACGACATACTCTTGATAGGAAATGATATTCCTATGCTGCAATCGGTCAAGCTCTTCTTATCACAAAGATTCTCAATGAAAGATCTTGGTGATGCCTCCTGCATATTGGGAATCAGGATCTATAGAGATAGATCCAAAAGGATATTGGGATTGTCCCAATCCAGGTACATTGACACCATACTAAAGAGGTTTAGTATGGAAGAGTCCAAGCGTGGGAATTTGCCCACGATCTCTGGAGTCACTCTCTCCAAAGAGATGTCTCCTAAGACTGATTTGGAGAGAGCTCGCATGCAAGGGATACCCTATGCTTCGGCAGTAGGCTCTATCATGTATGCGATGCTATGTACCAGACCCGATGTAGCATACTCACTAAGTGTAGTGAGCAGGTATCAAGCTGATCCTGGAGAGAGTCACTGGACAGCTGTGAAGAGCATTCTCAAGTACTTGTGAAGGACTAGAGATATGTTCTTGGTGTATGGTAATGGAGAACTCCAAGTAGAGTCCTTTACCGATTCGAGCTTCCAAAGTGATAAGGACGACTCTAAGTCGCAGTCGGGCTTTATCTTTACCCTTTACGGAGGGGCGGTTAGCTGGAAGAGTTCCAAGCAGGAAACCGTGGCAGACTCGACGATGGAGGCTGAATACATCGCTGCCAACGATGCTGCCAAAGAGGCTGTCTGGATCAAAAGTTCATTACTGAACTTGGAGTGGTTCCATCCATTGAGCGTCCAATACCTTTGTATTGCGATAACAATGGAGCGGTGGCTTTGGCCAAGGAACCCAGGTCCCATCAGCGGTCCAGGCATATTCTGAGGCGGTATCACCTGATCCGGGAGATAGTTGATCGCCGGGAGATCGAGGTCAGGAGAGTTGACACGAAGAACAACACGGCGGATCCACTCACGAAGGCCATTCACCAGATACAGTTTGAGAGACTCTTCGGGATGCTCGGTATGAGATACTACAGCAGCTGGCCCTAGTGCAAGTGGGAGATTGTTAGTTGTATGTATGCCCTAGAGGCCAGTATTGTACAGATTATGTATATTATATTGGATGCTTGGACATATATAGAGATGACTTTCTTGCTCGATATGATAGTATGCTATCTGGTTACTCTTTATCTTAACATGTACACTAGTCTCTTTATACTGTCTTATAGTTACATGTTGGTAAAGCCCTTAGGATTTGTACTTGACTACCTAGACTATGATGCAGATCATACTAGTGGGGACATGGTAGTCCATAAGTACATCCTTCAAGGTCCCTAGTCGTGGGTGTATCGAGACGGGGCATCGATATACCAGAGTAGACTAGCGTATACGCTTCTCGACCCATGAGATGGGCGATGGATGATCCCATATCCATTGGTGTTTGACATCAGAGATGGTATACGGGTGCTCAGTGGAGACTGGGTACACTAGACGGACTCGCCGAGAACTCCCAGATGGTATTATACCTCACGTCAGATGGCAGTTCTCAGGTGACACTTGTACAGGTTAGTCTGTAGACCCGAGATCGTCATAGAGTCTTGTATGATTCCCACTGTGCTTTGATCTCCACCTTACCACGTCCATGAGGGCGTGCAAAACGGTGGTCTTTGGGTACAGTCCCGAGTCACATGGAGGCAATGAGCGATAGGAGGGGTTTCGTCTCTCCCGGTATTGGGGGTTGATGTTGCGCTGTGCTCGATTGGCCGTAACAGGGAAGTCCCTGGCCAGGGCTGATTAGAGATTTGCTGGTAAGTGTTACCAGTAGTTTCTCGACCCGTTACGAGCCTCACATCAGCACGACTTATCGGGTTATTGGGGTCTGACGTATACCACCCCTAGACTTGATATGCGACATATCAGACGAAGAGACCGGACTGTATGGTAAGTGTTACTGGTCGGATTCGCAGGAGTGTGAGCGGGCTAGCTCGTCGATCTTCTGATCGCTCAATACCCGGGTGGCCGTTACGTTTAGCAGACCGCTTGCGGCTTGTGGGTGCTTGATATGATCATCATCTGCTACCAGCGTATTGATGAGTCTTTAGAGACCTACACAGAGGTTTCCTGGCTCAAGCGAAACGAAATAGGAGCGCATATGAGATATGTGCAGGACCGAGAATAATGCGTGTATGTGATACCGCATTTCATTCTCGCGATATATGTTTCGATTGGTTATATTCGATATGACCTAGTTATCGAATCATTGATTCGATAAATCGATACATTGGATTCTAGTCGGTTATGTACGACATGACCGGATCATTGAATCAAATGTTGATTTAATGATTTGATGCATAATTATATATTTGATATATTGCATTGCATTAACTAGTATTGGTTCACTTTAAACGGATTTTTCTCACTTGATGCACATTGTATATGTGATATACTTTTGTGCACATATTTGTATCATGTTTGATGATACATGATCTTGTTGTTAAGTATAAAGAATTAAACCATGGTTAAAAGTTGATTAGGGTTTTGCATTTTCATCTATTTATTTATTTATTTGTTTGAAAAGGATTATGATGAGAATGGTGGCTCTTTTTGTTTTAAGTTGAAGCTTCATGAAGCTTTGCCTTTTGTAACCATCCTTATCTTCATGCTTAACCCTAACCCTCTCAAGTGACCATGGTTTATTCTCTACACTTAACCCTAGTTAAAGTTATGATAAGTATTTGATTTTCTATTTCTTTTTATCACAACTTATCATAACTATCTTCATCTTCTTCTTCTTCTTCAAGCTTGCTACATCAATGGCAACTTGAGATTTAGTGAGAGAAATCCAAATCTAAAGTGAACCCACCTCCTATTTCTTCATCCTCTACCTCTTGCAAAGTGGTTTTGGGTGTTTTCTTCACAAGTTTCACTACTTGGTGAAGTCGGAGCTTGAACTAGTGCAACCTCGACGTAGATCGTCTTTGACACGAAGCCGACGAACTATTCCGCTCACTTCTCCGATGAAGCCGTCGCGAGAGTCCGAGGTTCGTGATGGACAGAGAGGGGACGACCACATGGAGCTAAGCAAGTGGAAATCCGGATCTACAAAGGTTGTAGCATCTTAACTTTAGTTAAATTGTTAACTAGTTTCCTTTTTCGCCTAGACATCTAGTAAACGATCCGTGTTAGGGTTTCTCGGCTTCCATAATTTTTGAATTTGGCATGTTCGACGCCTTGTGAGACTTCATTAGGATGCCTAGGAACCCTACAATAAAAGACCATGAGAAGGCCGAAGACTGGAGGGAAGTCTTCATAGACTACTTTAAGTCCCACCGAATGCCCGAAGAAGCGTCCTCAAGACATCAGCTCATGAAACGAGCTTTATCTTTCGCTTTCGTCAACGATATTCTATACAAGAGATCGTTTGATTCTCTATGGCTGAGATGCTTAGGACCTGACGAAGCAGAAAGAGTCATTCAGGAAGTTCATGACGGACTTTGCGGTTCTCACCAAGCAGGCCCAAAGATGAAGTTAAAAATTAAACGGATGGGTTATTACTGGCCCACGATGATCCAGGACTGCCTCGAGTATGCGAAGCAATGCCACTCATGCCAGATTCATGGAGACTTCATCCACCAACATCCGAATCCACTGCACCCAACGCTGGCTAGTTGGCCATTCGAAATGTGGGGGACTGACATAGTCGGCCCCATCGAGCCAGCATCATCCCGGGGACACCGTTTTATCCTGGCGACGACTGATTACTTCTCCAAATGGGCAGAAGCAGTACCACTGAGGGAAGTGAAGACGGAGAATATCCTCCAGTTCTTCAAGACGCACGTCATCTATCGGTTTGGAACCCCACGGCGGATTATCTCCGATAATGGGCCGGCCAACCGAAGCCATAAGATTAGCTGCTTCGCACAGCAGCACAATATAGACTCGAGATATTCTTCGGTTTACAATCCACGAGCTAACGGTCTGGCCGAGGCCTTCAATAAGACCTTGACGAAGATCATAAAAAAGACCGTTTTCAGGAATAAGAGAGACTGGCACGAAAGGCTGCAAGAAGCCCTTTGGGCTTATCGAACTACATTCAAGACGGCCACAAACACAACGCCGTACGCGTTGGTATTTGGGACGGAAGCAGTGCTCCCCCTCGAAATAGAGTTACCCTCTCTACGAGTAGCAGTCCACCACGAGCTGACGAACGAAGAAAATGCTCACCTTCGGCTTGAGGAGCTTGATGCCCTCGACGAAACCCGGCTCATAGCGCAACAACATCTAGAGGCCTACAAAGCAAAGATGACGCGCTCATACGAAAGATTGACCAGGCCGAGGACATTCCGCCAAGGCGAACTCGTACTAGTGGTCAAAAGACCTATGATCCCCAATCGTGCCAAGCGAGGAAAATTTGAGCCAAACTATGAAGGCCCGTACATCATCGACAAGGTCTACCAGGGTGGAGCCTACCTACTCATGGACATGCACGGTGAAAGGCCTTTCAGGCCAATAAACGGCCGCTTCTTAAAGAAATACTATGCTTAATAAGCCACAGCCTGGGTCAATGATAGATGACGACGACTATGTCCACTCACTATCTTCCTAGGCTCAGACTTTACAAGCAGCAGCCGGCCTTCCCATAACGACGGACCGAAACGTCCTTAAACTAACGGCGGACCGAAACGTCCTTAAACTAACGGCGGACCGAAACGTCCTTAAACTATCGACGGACCGAAACGTCCTTAAACTAACGACGGACCGAAACGTCCCTAAACTACTACCGCAACATCCTTAGGTTGACGAGATGGATAAAAAAAAAAGAAGATAAAAAATGATTAAAAAAAACGGTATGTCCATAAGCAAAGTGGGCACGGATGAAAACCCGAAAGGGCTCCGTGAGTAAAAACAGCAGGGCTGCCGGCAAGTGTTCGTGAAAACCCGAAAGGGCGCGACCTTGTAAAAAAAAAGTGAAAAAGAATATAGAAAAAAAACGGTATGTCCATAAGCAAAATGGGCACCGATGAAAACCCGAAAGGGCTCCGTGAGTAAAAACAGCAGGACTACCGGCGAGTGTTTGTGAAAACCCGAAAGGGCGCAACCTCGTTAAAAGACACTTGTAGGGTCCTCTCGACCTTGTAAGGAGAAACCACCTGCGTGAGATCCTTACGACTCACAAAGGAGCAACACACTTAGGGATCCCCACGATTCCTAAGGAGAAAATACACTTACGAGATCCTCACGACTCGTAAGGAGAATTCTCTTATGGGACCCTCACGGCTCATGAGATTTGAAAGTCTTAAGTTACAGAAACCTAAACCTGTTCTTAAGCAAATCCTCCACAACCTTCGATATTGCCCTACAAGAGGCTCAATACTGACCCTTGTATACAATCCACGGGCGCGAATAAACATTTCCACAGCAAAGTCCAACCCTTGTAGGTCCTCTCGACCCATAAGGAGAAAACCCTCTTGTAGGATCCTTACGACTTACAGAGGAACATACACTTAGGAATCCTCACGATCCCTAAGGAGAAAATACACCTGCAAGATCCTCACGACTTGTAGGGAGAAATACCTTTGTGAGACCCTTACGGCTCATGAAGTCAAAAGCCTTAGTCGACAGGACCTTAACCCTGTTTGCTAAGCCACCTTTGTTCAACATCGACAGAGGTAAATGATGATTCGCTCCTGGTAATATTCCAGTTGCAGTGATGCTGATGCCTAAACCGGTATCAAATCCCAAGTTCTTTCATGGCAAATGATGATTCGTCCCTGGCAACATCCCAGTTGCAGCGATGCTGATGCCGAAATCGGTGTCCAAAATCCGAGCTTGCGGCGAAAAAGCTAGCAAGCCACACATGCCTACAAAATAGCCGAAATGATTGGGCAACTTGCAATAAAAAGCAGCAAGTAAGAATGAAGGCATAAAAAATAGCCGAAATGATGGGGCAACTCGCAATAAAAAGCAGCGAATAGAAAATAAATAAATAGCCGAAATGATTGGGCACCGCGAAAAATAGCCGAAATGATGGGGCAATCGCGACCTTCGCGATATAAAAGCTGAAACGATAGAGCATCGCGGAAAAAGAAATAAAATAAAAATAAAATGTATGCCTTACAGGTGATGTTCCATCACACCCTGTATACAATCTAATGGCATAAACAAAAAGGGAACGTACCTCCCTCCCCCAGGTTTCACCAAAGAACGAAGCTAAATCTCGACGGGCCACAAGCGACCTAGAGATCATCCCAACAATCGTCTCGTAACAACGGACACAACTTCAAGCTAAGCGGAACAGCGGCAACTCCCAGTTCCGTGGCTCGGTGGTATACATATCACCAACAGTCAAACCTTCATCCCGTGAAATGCGGATATATTCAGCAAAATTCCTGGTTACGTGGAACGCGGATAACGTCACTCTTTGACCCCGTGGAAAACGTCCAGAGCGGATCCTGGTCCTCGCAGAGCATGGCAGTGAACCCGTGCGAAGCATCCAGAGCGGAGCCTAGTCCTCGCCGAGCACGGCAGTGAACCCGTGTGGAGCATCTAGTGCAAAATTCCTGGTCACGTGGAACGCGGATAACGTCACTCTTTGACCCCGTGGAAAATGTCCAGAGCGGATCCTGGTCCTCGCAGAGCATGGCAGTGAACCCGTGCGAAGCATCCAGAGCGGAGCCTAGTCCTCGCCGAGCACGGCAGTGAACCCGTGTGAAGCATCTAGTGCAAAATTCCTGGTCACGTGGAACGCGGATAATGTCACTCTTTGACCCCGTGGAGAACGTCCAGAGCGGATCCTGGTCCTCGCAGAGCATGGCAGTGAACCCGTACGAAGCATCCAGAGCGGAGCCTAGTCCTCGCAGAGCATGGAAGTGAACCCGTGTGAAGCATCTAGTGCAAAATTCCTGGTCACGTGGAACGCGGATAATGTCACTCTTTGACCCCGTGGAAAACGTCCAGAGCGGATCCTGGTCCTCGCAGAGCATGACAGTGAACCCGTGCGAAGCATCCAGAGCGGAGCCTAGTCCTCGCCGAGCACGGCAGTGAACCCGTGTGGAGCATCTAGTGCAAAATTCCTGGTCACGTGGAACGCGGATAATGTCACTCTTTGACCCCGTGGAGAACGTCCAGAGCGGATCCTGGTCCTCGTAGAGCATGGCAGTGAACCCGTGCGAAGCATCCATAGCGGAGCCTAGTCCTCGCCGAGCACGGCAGTGAACCCGTGTGAAGCATCTAGTGCAAAATTCCTGGTCACGTGGAACGCGGATAATGTCACTCTTTGACCCCGTGGGAAACGTCCAGAGCGGATCCTGGTCCTCGCAGAGCACGGCAGTGAACCCGTGTGAAGCATCCAGAGCAGAGCCTGGTCCTCGCCAAGCACGGCAGTGAACCCGTGTGAAGCATCCAGAGAAAATACCGGACTGTGGAGTCCCTAAATCCACGGACTATGACGTCCTTAACCTCGACCGTGATGTCTTAAAACTAACGATCAACCACCCTGATTCCCTACGGATTCTGCCTTGGTTTAAGGTTACATCTCTTCACTCCTTTGATACCTGGCGTTGTAATTCCTCAACGTCTTCAAAGAGGTGACGGGTCCCTGCAACCAAACATTGGACTGTGGAGTCCCTAAATCCATGGACTATGAGGTCCTTAACCTTGACCGTGATGTCTTAAAACTAACAGCGGACGGTGGAGTCCCTAAATCCACGGACTATGAGGTCCTTAACCTTGACCGTGATGTCTTTAAACTACAATACCTGGAGAGACCCCTGACTCTGTGAAACACGGATAAGGACGATCACATCTGACACTTGCAGGTCCTCACGACCTGTAAGGAAGAAAAACTCTCTTGTGAGATCCTTACGACTCTCAAGGGAAAACCCGCTTAAGGATCCTCGCAATCTTTAAGAAGAACTCACACCTATGGGATCCTCTCGACCTGTAGGGAGAAAAACTCTTTATGAGACCCTCGTGACTCGTAAAAAGCAAAAGTCTTAGGAAGCAGATCTTAACCCTGAATCCTGAGCCATTGCTGTCCTGCAAGGAGATCAAGATAGAATATCCGCAGAATACATTCAATAAAAAGGAGACACATCGTTGAGAGAAAAAAATGTATCTTTTATTCATAAACCAAAATGGGTACAAGGTACAATTCATGAAAGAAACAAAAAGAAAATACTCTCATCCATGAGTATGTACAAAAAGGAAGGAAAAGATACAAATGTTTCAAGCCGGCGGGCGATTCAGCAGCTTGGTCAGCTCATCCTGCTTTTGTTGGACCACGGCTTCATGACGCAAGATCTCCAAAAGACGAGCCTCCGCCTGAGCTTGTTGGGACTGATATGAAGCAAGCCGGGCTTCAAGCTCTTTCTCAGTGGCCTTATGAGCCTCGACCCTCTCACGAGTGAACGTGGCAGCTTTATCGAGAGCCACAACCTTATGTTCGCTACGTATCGCTCTATCAGGCCACGTAAGCTCGCTTTCGTAACCACAGCAAACGCGCTCACATCCCCTGATGTGAAAGGCAACAAGAAAAGTTTCCGACATATTTCAAGCATACGTTCGCAATCATATGAGTATTCAAAAAGGGAATAATAATAATAGCGTTTGCAATCGCATGAACGTTCATAATACCCAAAATGGTCTGATGCGCAGGAAAGTGATGGTAGCATTTGCAATTAAAGAAAGTTCTCATGAGAAGAATACAAAGTTTATTTATGCAAGCGGAAACATACATACTAGCACCAAGCCTACACGGAATCTCGGCATAAAGCGTAAAAAAGGAGGGACTAATTTAAAAATGTTCTACGCTAACGGAAAAGGTCACCAAACATGGGATCAACGGCACAAGGGTTAATGAAACAGAGGACAAAATTCTCCATCTCTCTCTCTGCTTTCTCCAGCACGTCAAAGCGACGGTTCTCACGAGGAGTCGCTCCCCATCGATTGGCGCCGTGTTCGTCCGCAAAAGCAGACATAACAGCCCGTCGGGCTCTTATCTCACTCAGCAGATGAATTGAGCAGTCCTTCAAAGCCTGAGTAATCAGGCACGCCTCATGAAAGCCCTCGAGCTTTTCTTCCGCCGCATCAAGCATCGCCAGGGTCATCTCTGCCGGGTGAGGAGGGATGTCGGCAAGCACGGCCGTGAGGATCATCCGGAGCCAGAGAGAACCCATCGGGAGGGGGGACCCCCTATGGATCGAGAGTTCATGCATGGTTGAGTCGCATTCGTTGTCGGTAAGGAGGGGATCCACCAACCGAGCAGTAAAGCGAGGGACCATTTCCTCAATAGGAACCTCCCATGGCTGTCGACGAGCATGAGGGCGATTGCAGGCCATGGCGCTCATTTGTTTCTCAAGACAAGTTACTCCAAGATAAAAAAATAATAATAATAATAATAATATAAATCTCTTTGTGAGAGGAAAAGGAAAGCTATAGCCTCATATATAAGGAAATGCATTAAGTGCTGTGCGCGGAAAATCTTGCATGGTGAAACTATTTCCAAGGCCCAAAAAAGGAAAGGCATCGAAAATCAAGAAGATGGAACTATTTCCAAGGCCCTTTTTTCTGCGTCTAATATTGTACACCGAAAATAGGGCATGAGAAGGTTTTGTGAACAGCCACATCAAGGGACCCCACGTGCAGACTACGTGAGGCCTAAACCTGATGTACACTAAAAAAAAAAATGGAGTAGCACCCTGCATATTGAAAGCACCAACAACAACAGTAGCAAAATGATAAAATCCCAGAGAAAAGACATGCAAACATAGAAAGACATAATAACAATTGTCACTCATACTTCAAGAGGTTCATACAAAACACAGAGGACACATTTACAACGGTAAAACTTCAGATGCGGGACATGGGTTGAGAAACTCAAAATTAACTTTATTCAAGATTTTCCAAGCATTTCGAACCTTCCGAGTATGCTTCCTCTCACGATCACAAGCATCGGGGTCCTCACGAATGTCCTCCACCCTCCGATAGGCGGCAAGTATGGCCGACTGCTGGAACATCTGATGCAGGAGATCAATGAGATTATCCCGCCTTCTCTTTGAGATCAAGTGCATCAGATACACCGAGTGTACTTTATCCTCGGTGGCGTCCAATTCCCCAAGCGGCACACCAGCACAGAATAGAGGGAGAGCCTCCCTGATCGCCAGCACGATCAGCCTCAGAAGAGAAGATCGACGGGGGAGTAGCCAATGGTTGTACTCATCAAAGCGGCTCATAATCTCGGCACATTGAGCATCGGTGAACTCCTGGTTCAGACTGCGGCCCAGTGCATGAATATTCCCATAGGAAATGATCTCGTCAAGACCATACAGATGGGCATCCATGATACCTGAAATAAAGGTCATGAGATTCATTAGAAAACTCCTGTTTCATTAACTGCAGAAGAACAACCTCGGGTCAAGAGACCCCAGGAAGCCTCCGCATGAAGAAATCAAGTCCTTCATTGGAATTAAAATTCCTTATTAAGAAAAGGGAATTAAATTCCCAGAAACATTTTCGGATGGAATTAAATTCCATGGAGTTGAAACGCCATTATCATCTCCCCAAAGATCATCTAAACCCTAAAAGATCTACAGTTTGAAGGTTAAGCGGTTCTTATGGGAAAACATGACGAGAAAAGGGTAAAAACCCTTGTTTTGGATTTAAAATCCAGAGGAATGTGAAGGTCCATCGTCTGTCCCAGAACATTACCTGAGGAAAAGAAATCTTTTAAAAACAGAGTTAAACTCTGAAAATTGTTTCAAGGCAGAGAACTAAGCTCTGGAAGCGAGAATTAAATTCTCAGAAAGAGTTCTCAGAAGAAGAAGATGAGCAAAGTGAAGGCTCCTATGAAGAGACAGAGGTATTTATAGAAGGCAATGGAAACGTTTCATCACCCCAGATCCCTAAAGGAATCCAACGGTCACAAGAGGTGACAGCGTTGCACTCACGTGCTGACACGTGAGAACAACGCTGTGGGGGCATTTATTTCCTGATTTAAAATCAGGAAAGCTTATGGAAAAAGCTTGAGAAGAGGGTCACGTGCTTACACGTGACCAGCAGTCATGTGTTGGCACGTGACACCCAAAAGTACCGGCAAAGCAAGTTCAGCTTCCTGACTACATCAAAGAAAAAGGGCTTGAGAAAGGGTCACATGCTCCCACGTGACCAGGGTCACGTGTTGGCACGTGACGTTTTAAAGCGGATTCAAAGGCATATCGGTTCCCTGATCAAGTCAAGAAAAAAGAGTCCAGACCAGGGTCACGTGCTCACACGTGACCAGGGGTCACGTGGTGGCACGTGACGGTTAAGCAACAACCAGAAGACAGCGCAAAAGGAAAGGAAAGGCTCATTCCAAAGGGGGTCACGTGCCCACACGTGACCATGGGTCACGTGGTCACACGTGACTGGCTTTCAAAGCCCATTTTGTCAACAGAATTAAATTCTGAAAGAAATTCAAATCTTTCCAAAGGAAAGCGGCTATCTGGAACCAATCGAATTAAAGATTCAGAGGTGATGAAATATCATCTATCTATGGGAAAATCTCGGGTTTCGAAAGATTTCCCCTTTAAATCTAACCGAAACAACAAAGGAGAATCCCTGGATTTGAAATCCAATGGTGAATAAAATTCACCTAATAATCCAAAGGTCCAAAACGAATGATGGATGCAAATCAAATCTCTCATGAAGATTCGTCCAAAACTGATTGATTCGGCTGCTTCTCCTATAAATAGGAGCCAAGAGACACAAAAAGGGAGATATACAGAGACAGGGAGAGAAAAAGAAAAGGAAGAGAGCTTCGATACTTGGAGAAACTTGGATCTTCTGCAAAAACCCTAGGTAAGAAAGGGAAAAGCTCCTTGAAAGAAAAAGAGAATTTAATTCTCAACAGAGTTTAACTCTGATACATAAAACAGAAGAACATATTTCTTCTCTCTTTGATAGAGGATCTGCAAAGTGCACATCTCCCCTTGAGGTTGAGAATTTAATTCTCAACGGGTTGAGATCCTGCCATGCAGATCCAAAACATAGAGAGGGAATGCAAGCACGAGAATTTAATTCTCACAGAACTATAGGAATTTAATTCCTTTAAAATAAAATTAGGGCTTGACCCTGTATCATGGGAATTTAATTCCTTCAGCACAAAAAGGGACAGGGTTTAACCCTAATTAAGAACCTAGTTCTGTTGAAACAGCGGGAATTTAATTCCTTTAATCATAATTTAACAGAGGATGAAAGTTCAAATTCCTTAAAAAGCTTTTTTTAGGGTTTAACCCTATTTGGTTCTTCACATGTATGAGGAATTTAATTCCTACGGAAAATTCAGAGTTCAACTCTATTCAGAATATAAACCTTCAAAAGGAAGTAGGAATTTAATTCCTCTGAAATTACTGTCAGGGTTTAACCCTACGAGGAACTTAATTCCGGAGAAAAGGTTAACAGATCCTCTAAATAACATACATAGAGGCAGGGTCACGTGTCACCACGTGACCCCCCAAGAGATCTACAGAAAGCCCCTTTGAGGCAGCACCCCACGTGACCCACGTGACCCTCGGCAGAAGCTCTAACATATAGGCATTTGAATGCCCATCACGTGATGGCACGTGATGCTCTGAAAGACGCGATAATCTCAGCAGAATAAATGAAGGGAGGGCGCTCTCACGTGCTGCCACGTGACCCCTCTTGCCTTAGTGTTTAACACTAAATTGAAACTCTCGAACCCAGTGTTAAAATACTGTTGGGCCTTAGTGTTCAACACTAATCAAAAAGCTTTATTTGCAGTGTTCAACACTGATCTGTTTTAGTGTTTAACACTAATTTGAAAAGCCTTGTTGCTGGTGTTTAACACCGATTATCTTTTAGTGTTAAACACTAACTTGTCAACCTCATTCCCAGTGTTCAACACTGACTGCTCTGTAGTGTTTAACACTAGGCTTTGGCCCAATTGGCCAAAATGGATAGAGGCAAAGCTTCTCCTGATTGGACTTAGCCCAAGATGGCCATAAGTCCTCAATTTGTGATTAACTGGGCCAATGGGCTCATAACATAATTAATCGGTCTTGATCCCAAATTGGGCCAAGGACTATTTAATCCACTCCGGTTCTAGGGTACATCTCTTCACTCCTTTGATACTTGGCATTGTAATCCCTCAATGTCTTCAAAGAGGTGACGGGTCCCGACGACCACACATTGATACGGACTGTGGGGTCCTTAAACCCATGTTTAATGCAAAATTCCTGGTTACGTGGAACGCGGATAATGTCACTCTTTGACCCCGTGGAAAACGTCCAGAGCGGAGCCTGGTCCTCGCAGAGCACGGCAGTGAACCCGTGTGAAGCATCCAGAGCACATACCGGACTGTGGGGTCCTTAAACCCATGGACTACGATGTCCTTAACCTTGACCGAGATGTCTTAAAACTAACAATGGACTGTGGGGTCCTTAAACCCATGGACTACGACGTCCTTAACCTTGACCGAGATGTCTTAAAACTAACAATGGACCGCAATGTCCTTAAACTACCCATGGACCGCAACGTCCTTAAACTACCCATGGACCGCAACGTCCTTAAACTAGAACAATAGAGCCCCGTAGGCTCTTTTGTCGGATCTAAACGGTCCCGTTTAAGTTGATCTTAGCCTCAAAGATGGCTAACGTATCCTTAAACCTTCAAACAGACTGGACTATGAATCCCCCCAATTAACTCTGGCTCGAGGGTACATCTCTGAACTCCTCTGACATCCGTCGTTGTAATCCTTCAACGTCGTCAGAGAGGTGATGGGTCCCGACGGCTATACATACGATGGACCACTACGTCCCTAAACTGGAACAATAGAGTCCAAACGCTCCTTTGTCGGATCTAAACGATCCCGTTAAGTTGATCTTAGTCTCAAAGTGAGACTAACGTATCCTTAAGAAACGTTTGAGTTGAT
Source organism: Agapanthus africanus (assembly GCA_030015575.1). Lineage (NCBI taxonomy): Eukaryota > Viridiplantae > Streptophyta > Magnoliopsida > Asparagales > Amaryllidaceae > Agapanthus > Agapanthus africanus. The sequence continues at coordinate 573,016,839 of CM057337.1, read as the reverse complement.
CTTAGCCTCAAATACGGCTAACGTATCCTCAAACCCAACCCCCAAACCCAAATCTAAGATAATACGGATTTGGACTAGTCCACGCCCTACGGGCGACGACATAACTCGGTCTCCGTAAACATTCCACGGGCAACCACAAATAAAACAAACACCCACGACACGAAGTGACCATCTGGAGAAGGAGAAAGTTGTTACCGCAATGCGGTAGCGTAATTAACTGCAGGGGCTTGCGCCTGCAGGGAAGAGCGTCCCCACAATTAAAAACCCCTCAAGCAAGGGGGAATCTGACGAAGTCTGCTACATCGGACGCATCCGTCTAAACCTTCGACACATGGTGCCATAAATCAACTTGGTATCTTCGGAGAGGTGGACGGATAGCACCTATTAGCATCTGCCCCGAACCTCAGGCAAGGCATTCCATGTCTCGGCCGCCGTTCGGAGGGGAACACCAGATATTGACCAAAAGGGACATCGATGAGCGAACTCATCCTGACACCCTACTGAGCCTGTCAGAGACAATATCCGTACAGTCCGGTCCGTTCGTCTATGAGCATCGCATGTCAGGCTTAGGGGGTTGGTAAAAGTCAGACCCCCAAAAGTGGTACAAGTCGTGTCGGAGTGTAGCCCAGAACACCCTGAGATACTACTGGAATACCTACCAGTAAATCTCCTGCCTTAGCCAAGGACTTCGTGTAATGGCTCTCCTAGACACAGCGCGATCTCACCCCCAATACCGGGAGAGACGAAACCCCTGCCGATCCGCTCACTGCCTCCATGTGGCTCGGGACTGTACCCAACTAAAACCTATTTGCATGACACCTTTGAACTGTGGTAGGGTAGTAATCAAAGCACAGTGGGAACTCACACGAGACAAATGACGATCTCAGGTCACTGAACTAACCTGTACACATGTCACCAGGGAACTGCTATCTGACGTCAGGTATAATACCAACTAACATGTTCCCGGCGAGTCCTGTCCGGTGTACTCATAACCTAATGAGCACCTGTATATATCTTAGGTGATCCAACTGACACCAATGGCTTGTGAGACCGGCCACCGCCCCTCTTCGGGGTCTCGACTGTATACACTAGTCTACTAATGGAGTATCAATGCACAGTCTCGAAACGCCCACGACTAGGGACCATTTTAAGGATGTGATTATAGACTACCTAACACTCACGTATATGATCGCCATCATACTTGTAGGGTTGCTAGGCACGCGCACAAGGGTCTACGAGGCATCAACCATGCCCGATTAAAATTTTAGCCGTGCCGAACAACCCGAAGCCGGATCTTTAAACTAGGGTTTAGGCGAAAACAAGCATGTTAAACTCTTTAACACTAAGTGAGAGAGATTACAACCTTTGTAGATCCGGTCCTTCACTTCATTAGCTCCGTGTAGATGTCCCCATCACTACGATCGTAAACTCCGGACTCTAGAGAAGGTCCACAAGATGAACGAACGTGCTTGCTTCGATGACTTCGAGGTCGAAGATGATCTACGTCTGGGTGACACTAACTCAAGCTATTCCTTCACTAGGTCATGAACTTTGTGAAGAGAACACACACTACTACATGTCAAGTGGTAGAGGATGAAGAAGTAGGAAGTGGGCTCAATTTAGAATTGATTTTCTCACACTTTTTCTCATGGAACCATTGGAGCTAGTAAGCTTTTCATGGAGCTTGATGAAGAAGAAGAAGAAAGAATAATATCATCATATGAATCATTATCCTCAACAATGTAACCATGCGTTAGTTAAGCTATCATGCTTAACTCATGTAGAGAATTAACCAAAGCATGAGGTTAAGGGTTGGGTTAAGTAAATATCCTTAAGAATGACAAAAAAGTTGACTTTGTCAATGTTTCCACAAGCTTCATGAAAGCTTGAGAATTTTGACAAAGTCTTTCTCTTTTGTTATTCTTAAGATATAAAAAAAACCCTAATCTTTATCCTAATCTTGGTATAAGTCTCATACACCCATCTTTGATGTATCATCAAGCATGATACAATCATATGTACACAAATATATATCACATATACACTTATGCACAATCAAGTGAGAAAATAAATCTCAAGTGAGCTAATACTAGTTAATGTAATGTGATATATCAAATATATAATTATACATTAAATTATTAAATCAACTCTTGATTTAATAACCCGGCTATAACCGACTATTATCATGTGTAACAACTTATCGAATCAACACTTGATCGGATAACCCGGCTATATCTCATACAACCGATCAATGTTACAAATCGCGAGAATAGAATACGGTATCTCATATCGTATCAATCTCGGTCCCGCACATATCACATATGTGCTCCTACTCCGTTTCGCTTGAGCCAGGAAACCCCTATGTAGGACTCTAAAGACTCGTCAATACGCCGGCAGTAGGTGATGATCATATCAAACACCCACAAGCCGCAAGCGGTCTGCTAAACGTAACGGCCACCCGGGTATTGAGCGATCAGAAGATCAACAAGCAACCCTGTACATTCTCCTGTGAATCTAATCAGTAACACTCCCGTACAGTCCGGTCTCGTCGTCTGATATGTCGCATACCTCGCCTAGGGGTGGTAAATGTTAGACCCCAGTAGCTCGAAAAGTCGTGTCGATATGAGGTCTATAATAGTTCGAGAAACTACTGATAACACTTACCAGTAAATCTCAGCAACCCTGGCCAGGGATTTCCGGTTATAGCCAATCGAACACAGAACAACATCAACTCCCTATACCGGGAGAGACGAATCCCCTTCTATCGCTCATTGCCTCCATGTGATTCGGGACTGTACCAAAAAGCCACCTTTTTGCATGCCCTCTTGGACGTGGTATGATGGAAATCAAAGCACAGTGGGAATCACACAAGACTCTATGACGATCTCGGGTCAACAGACTACTCTGTACCAGTGTCACCGGAGAACTGCCATCTGACGTAAGGTATAATACTATCTAGGAGTTCTCGGCGAGTCCGTCCAGTGTACCCAGTCTCTACCGAGCACCCGTATATCATCTCTGATGTCAAACACCAATGGATTTGGGATCATCCATCGCCCATCTGTATGGGTCGAGAAGGCATACGCTAGTCTATATTGGTATATCGATGCCCTGTCTCGACATACCCACGACTAGGAACCTTGAAGGATGTACTTGTCGACTACCATGGCCCCACTAGTATGATCTCATCATAGTCCTAGTAGTCTAGTACATATCCTAAGGGCTTTATCAACATGTATGTAACGACTTAGATTTCGGTTAGTGTTCGTTTAGACGTTAATGCGGGTTTACTGTAAAAAGTTTACCAATTCGGGTTCCTCACATTTTATAACATTTAATTAATAATTTATTATTATTTGTTATAAGCATGCACGCACGTGTGCACGTAAATGCGAGGATTTGTTTGTGCTAATTTTGATCTTAGCAACCTTGACACTTAACCTGATCCTTTGTTTATCCTAATCATTTCTTTAATCCAATCCTTAACCCTAATTCCTAGATCTTTTGTGAGAAAAAGAGAAGATATTTGTTTGGATAAGATGAGCTGGCAAGGTGTGTGTGAAAGCATTAATGATGTTTTAAATGCAAGGTGCACTCACCCTTAACCTCACCTCCCTCTCTCTCTTTATCATTTCTTCTCACTCTCATTTCTCTCTCTCTTTTCTTTTTCTCTCTTCCTTTCTTCACAACTGAACACTCTCTCATTTTCATCTCAAAATCCATCACAAAACCACAAATTCTTCATAAAATCACACCTTTTCTTGGATTTTGCCTCATAGATGCCTTGGATCATACAAAGCATGGATCTTTGTGTTCTTTTGAGTAGGTATTGATCTCTTTCTGTTCATTAGGTGTTTGTTGTGTATCTTAGCTTTAAAGTTTCAGTTTTTATCGCGTATCGTATCGTTTCAGGTAAATATCGTATTTTTAGTGTCGATTTGGGGTCTCGGATGATCTGCTGTTAAACTAAGTATTTGTTGCAAAAATAGACTTGACAGTAACCTAGTATAGAGACCTAGAACCTACCCTCAAAATACGAGTCCAATCCCATTCCGTACGGCCGCAGATTTATTAGTTCTGGCCGCAATTTGTGGCTAGAGGAGGGAGTTAGGTTTTGGGTTTTTGGGTAGGGGTCTCTGGGGTTGTTTGTGATCTCATGGTACATGCAATTTTTATAAATTATTGGTACAGAAAAATCTGGGACCACTTGTATGTTTCTAATGTTTCATTTCGTGTGATACGTTATCCGATACGGTGCGTGTTCTGTGTTGCTGTTGTTCTGAGTTGGTTTCGTAGTGTCGCTATACGCATTAGCTACAATACGAACCCTTTAGAGTATGTAGGTGTGTCGTGTTGGTCCGTGAAGATTGTATGTATTTTGGGTCGATTATTAATATGTACTTGTTTTATCGTATTATGTTGCAGGTTCACAGGCGGGGACTTCGGACACTGCTATAAGGGAAAACAGGTGGGAGACTTCACCTAGCCAGAAGCGTTGGTGAGTAGATTTAATATCTACAGGAGAATCGCCCGCATGTCGTTATGCGTCTGGGCTAGCGATGTTATTTCTGTCGCATATTCTATGTCATATTTAGAATTGCGCATTTACCCTATTACTTAGATATTGTTGTGCTTGGACAAGTAGCCTTAGGACACTGCACACATTAATGACGATTCATATTGCACGAGCATTGATTGTATGCTACACACACCGTCAATAATTGCCATGTCACGCACAACCCACTTATAAATATGATATTGCTTGGTTAGGGTCATTGAGACTTTGATTCATATTTCTTATTGCATATGACATATAGCATACCTGTATACCTACATGCTTACACATATGCCTTGACATGCTCACATGCTAGTTACCTGTATACCTATAGAGTATTGTACCATTAGCGATAGGTACATACACACTTCATGATATGGCTACAGGTATAACTTGCACACATACTTCACTTATACCCTGGGGTATATTATATCATTTACTTATAAGTAGATACATATACCTTGCTATACCCTTATATTTACACATATATCAGGTTATAGCTACATTCTTTACCTTTACTTGATATTATTTAGAATTGGGGAAATTAGGAATCGCATGATATTTATATTAACTTGTTGCAGTTAATTAGCGGTTTTTCCTTTATATGCTTTCATTACAGTTTTATGTTGCATATATTATATTCATCGATTTTCGCTGTGTGATATTGATTTTTCATGATATTTTCTGGATTTGGGGACCGTGGGAGTTAATGAAATTATGCATTATTTGAAAAACCCGGTTTTCCTTGTTAAGATATTTCAGCAGCCACCATGAGATTTATCGGTTCTGATTATATACCCGATGCGAGAAAAGGAGGGGTCCGTGTGCGGGTACATGGTGGGGCCCAGAGTTACCCCAGGGCAAGAATCTCAGTGAGGAGATGAGTTAGTGGGGGAACCATACTTTCCGGTGACATTACCAATGATTCAGCGGTTATCGTGGGGATACCGACGGGAGTCATGTACGTATAGATACGTCGGGAGGCGAGGGTCAGAGCTAGGCACTCGAGCTTTCGAGATAGCGTATGGTACGTACCTATCAGGGTGCCAGTCGTGGTGACAGCACCTGATAGACTTGCATTTCTGTGTCGATACTTGACACATTGGTTTTATGATATTTCTTTTTACTCCTTTGTATATATAACAGGGGTTTAGGCCGCTGTTATATATGCCCTTACACCAATATTTGTGGAATGGGACGCTAATATATGTGTATTGACATTTTTTTACTTCTTTGTATATATAACAGGGGATTAGGCTGCTGTTATATATGCCCTTACACCAATATTAGTGGAATGGGACGCTAATATATGTGTATTGACTTTAAGTTATATACATCATCATATTTCTTCGTACAAACATATTTAGGGTGTTAGAGTTTTACTTGATATTGGATTTGGGATATACGTGATTTATTTGAGACTTGATACAGGATAAATGAGATTCACTTAATTTTGTACATTCAGGATATAGGAGATTTATTCGATATTGTACATTCAGGATTTGTGAGACTTATATGATATGAGAGCCAATTTGGAGGCTGATTTGAGGAATTGGGATTTGGATTTGTCTTGATGGATTTTGATCCTACCACGATGTCAGGATTCCGTGGAAATGACATATTTCATTCCATACTTCACATTTATTGTTTATGCACTGCTTCATATATTAGTAGTACATGTTAGAGTACCTTTCATGATTGTTGCATTTACATACCTTTATTTATATGCATTGCTTCATGTATTAGTTGTACCTGCTAGTGTACCTTTCATGATTATGGCATTCATATGACTTTTTATTGCTTTTAATTGCACATGTTAGATTCGCGCTGTACGTGCATACTCGCGATTACCTGCATATGTTTTTACTATTCACGAGTTGGCAACTCACCCCTGTTGTGGCACAGTGTTTGCAGGTGTTCCTCAGGATAGTCAGAGGCAGGCTATTATCACACATCTTATAATCTTTTGCTACGGATACCGCATCAGCTCACAGTGTGCAGTTTGCTTAGGTAGGTTTTGTGGTTATTCGTTGTATTGTATATTCGTTGTATCCCTGTACTCTCCATCTACTATTTTCATTTTGACTTAGAGACTTGGTGAGGACGATGTTGTATATTATTTATGACTTGTTGTCTTTTATACAGTTTCCTTTCTACCGTCTTTTATTTCTTCGCTACGGTGTCGTATATTTGTTGTGGTGGTTGTTTTCCGTCTTTGGGCGTGTATTTGCTCCCGTTTGGGGATGCTTTACATTATATTTTTGTTGTACCCATATTTGGGGCTAGCTTTTACAAAGGCGGTGCTGCAAAAATTTTAAAGGAAATAAGTTGGGCTTTTAAAGAATTTGGGTTGTGATTTCAAATGTTTCAAAACTTCTATTATCTTTCCGTGTCTTTTTTAATGGTTTAGATTTCTGGGTTTTGGCTTTCTTTTGCTGCGTTACGTCTGTAGGCGTTGCGTAGTATTAGGGCCGTCACGTGCCAATTTCGGGTCGTGACAAAGTTGGTATCAGAGCCAAGTTTTTACCTTACGGAGTGTAGGATGACCTTAATATGATGGAGTAGGTAGCTTAAGCAGAGTAACGTAGTGTGTGTATGTCTGCAGCATACTCACGATGCAGTACTCCGCCTAAAGTGACCCAAGTACAATTACTTGAAATTCCTTTCTTGATGATTCATATCCTTGTGATTCGATTTCCGTGTTCATATCGAATCCTATCCCTATTTATTGCCTTTGCCGCCGACAACTATGGGGAATCCAATACAAAACCAATATGATATAACTCGAAACTATACACGTAAATACCAAATCTATATATGTAAATATCTGAAGGAAATGAATGCCAAATATATTCAGGTACTGTCCTCTGACTAGTCCTGCCCAGTACGAAAGCACATAGCAAATATCATAAAAACATACTGCTCTATAAGAAATCAATCCCAAAATATGCGTAGGAATACTATGTGCGTCTGGTGCGCACGGAAATCAAAATCCATATACGTGCCATACAAGTGCACAGAAACAAGATCTAAGTGCATCGGGTGTGCACAAAACATCTGTCGTAGGCAACGTGTGTGCCTGACAGCAAAATCAGGTGCATCTGACATGCACGAAAAATATCAATTTAGTGTATCTGGTGTGCACCAAAATCATATCTCAAAACATGAGCTCGACATGCATGAAAATCCAAGGCCGGTGCATCTATCATGTATGAAATCATAAAATCCAATATCAAGCGCCGAACATGCGCAAAATCAAATCAGGTGCACAAGGTGCACGAAACAAATATCGAGTATCACAATCGAAATCGAAGTCCAGTGCATCTAAGTGCACAAAAGGCGTATCACTGCACTGCAAGCATATATAAACTATACAGAGTGCAGGAACCAAATCGTGTACGTGCATACGCACAAAATCAACTCAAATGTCTAAAACCGTAAAATCACAAACATGTGAAACCAAAGCACGAAAACGATATCAAGTGCAACGACTGCACGAAAATCGTAAATCCTCAATCATCAAAATCAAATCATGCGAATAAATCACCCAAAACATCGAAATCTAGTATGGCGGAATAGTCCCGCTTAAGCGCATCCTCCAAGAATCTCGGGCCAACTGTCATCGTCACTCATAGCATGTCTCGTCGATGATCCTGAACTCTAGCCAGCCGGTGTGCGTAACATGACCACTCCTGGGTCCTAGTCTTCTCGTAATTCATTCCAGAAAGGTCCTATCGAGATCTCTCCCAAATCTTGCCTCTGCCGAACTGTCCGGAAGTCATCGTCCCTTAATAGATCTATTCTCGTTCCTGAACGGCTACATACTCATCGCGACTCCTTCTGGAAGGTATATCCAAGTACAATGCCTCGGCATGCGTACCGCATCTCTGATGTCGGCGGAGTGGAACGTCATCTCATCTAGATCTGGTACGAACCTCTTACTTCACTTTTCTCTAATGTCGTCTGCTTTGGACTCGCCTCGTCGCGGCTGCATGGACTGAGCTCCAACGGCTATCCTCGTATCGGGAGTCTCCCAAGAAATGCATCTCACCACCTAGCATCCGAATTAAGTCGAGCCATCCGATCGAGTCGTCAAAACCTCATAATCCCCTAAGAGCTCAACATCTTGGGCACAGTTTAATAGTATCGAGTACATACCACAGTATCGGTGGTCCAGCCGTAGAAGGGCATACCCAAGCCTCACTAATGGCGCCGTAGAACTGCCGCAAACCCGAAGGTTCAAAGGCTTTCACACGGTCATTAAGTCGAGTTAGGGTTTCATTCTTCTAGAGGGACCATAGAATTGCCTGCATGTTTTTCCGACTACTTTAAACTTGGAATAATAGGTTTCTGACATTCGATCGTCTCTGTCGACTCCCAACGTCTCCGCGTGAAGTCGTCTCTAGCTGGAGTCAATCTATCTGATGACCTCTGTCAGTGGCCCAATCCTCTGATACTGATCGGAACGTCCGAGAAATCTCATAAAGGCGATCCGCCAAACGCTCGTGGCGCGGAAACACAGTAAAAAGACACATCTCCGCAATCGTGTGTCGCCGGAATTTCGCCCTGGTCAGTCCTCGTTCATGACGAGCTCGTGTTGACCGCAACTCTAGCTGTAGCTCTCCCTGCCCGTAATCGTTGCAGCAAAACCATAACTGGCACCGATGAGGCTAGATCAGGAATGAATATAATACTGAACAAGGAAATGTATATCCTAAGACTTCGTAAGTGGAGTAGCGTATCGTAAATATGCCGCGGAACATACCTACGGTACGTCACTCTACTTTAGTCACCTATTCCATCAACCAAGTGTCACCCTACGCTCCGAAGGTAAAACCTAACGCTCTGATACCAACTTTGTCACGACCCGATGTACGGAACATGACCGGCACTTAAACTACGAACGTCTCGAGGCGTACGTAATCTAAGTAAACCGAAAACCCAGAAATCCAAACCAAGAAAAGATATAGAGTGCAGGAAAACCAACTTAAAGCAAGTAGCTTCAATAGCATAAGCCGAATTATGCAGGTTTCTAAAAACATAAAAAATTTACTGAAAATTTCGGCAGAGTCTCCTTTGTAAATACTGACTCCCAAACGGGATACAACATGAATAGTATACGAAATCAATAAAAAGGCATCCCCAAGCTGGAGCTAGCTCTTCGTCAATCGACGGTCATAACCACTCAAGCAATATAATATACAACGCCAAGGGCGAGGATTAAAACTCAAAAGGAAAACTCAAAATAACAAGAAATCCACAGGAATATAACGCGCGACTCTAAGGTCGAAAGAATAACATCACTGGTCTCTATCTCAAAAATAAATACATGTTTGGTTGATGGAACTTCTAGATACAATGGAATAATGATATACAAGATATATAATGGGGGTACGATACAAGTAGAACCACCTACTAGCAAATCACCCGAAGGAAACTATGCCCGTAAAGCCGTAATGAAACCTGTACGGCAAACCTGCAAGAAACTGGGGCACAACGGGGGTGAGTTGCCAACTCGTGAATAGAAAAACATCTACGAAAAGAAATCGCATAAATAACACAACCTAGGTCAATGATCATAATATATCCTCAAATATATGTATAACAGGCAGCCTATAACAATGGCTAGGGTAATATCTAACCCGAGTGTAATCTCATGTGCCCGTGTCAGTGCCTCAGGTAGCAATATATCATATGAATGAGGTATGAATGCATGAAGACAGAATACATGCAAATGAAGAAACTGTTTTCATAAATTAGTGAGATTTCCTTTGTACATTTTCGAAATGAGGTATCATAATGAAATCAGCATAAAACAGTGCCTAGCATCGGCACAAAACGTAATCCCAATATCTCGATATCTCTGTATCACAGTCTCTGTACCTCAATATCTCGAAATCTCAATGCCCCAATCACAATATCTAGGGCGCCGTCAGTCCAGACCGGCCCCTACCATCCATCTCAAGACCACGACGGTATCCTCCGGATATCCGATGCGTCGGGTAAAATCACCAGTAGGTAGTGCTCCCGTGCCAGGCTCACATCGTCATCATCACGCGCTTCTTGCCCCGGGGTACATTACCGGGTCCACCATGTACCTGAAACGGTTCATCCGTCTCTTCGAATCGGGTCTCGAAATCCATCAGCAAACTCATGGTGGACGACTCATACATCATGGGAAAACCGCACTTTTTATTTTAAAAGAGAGAAAAGGTTTATTTATGTTTTTGCGGTTTTCCTCCAAATCCAGAAAATCTCATGGAAATCCGAATCCAAAATCTCAATAACACGTAAAATAGTGAATATACGCATGAGAATCCATGAATGCGGCATAACAATGAATAACAGTATGCATGAAGTAGCAGGTAATAACTACAATGTCTAAACTAACATATGAGGCAAGTACACTAATATCATGTCTAAGCTATTAGCTAACAGGCTATGTCAAGCAATAATATTTTCTAAGTGTACGTGACATGGCAATTACCGATGAAAATGTGTGTGAGCCGGCAAATAAGTGTACGTGGTACATACGCATCATCGGTAATGGTGCTGGTGTCCTAACCGCATGATATCAATAATGGAGTATGAAACATAAAATAAGCATGCGATGCGAAGCGGACCACAAAAATGAGCGGGAGCTGAAAACTAGACGCAACTATAACTAATCTGCATTAATCTAATATAAGTCCTACAAATGGTGCCTTTTGAAATAACACGAATCATGGGGTTTTGAAAATAGAGGCTACGGTGTTTTTATGAAAAGATACGTCTTTTGAAATATCCGTAGGATCCCTTGAGCTGTATTTTTAAAATACCTACGATTCGTTAGTTTTTGAAATAGGTAAGAATCGAATCTAATCTAACAACTAAACTAAACTAAAGGGCTAAGCTAACAAGCTGGACTACAGGTAAGGAAACCGCCTAACATCTGAGTCAATCCATATACATACCTGTATATATATATATTAGTCGGTGATCCCGCCTTAATAATATCATATCCGATACCATATATATAATCAAACATCCCAAGTCAAGAGTGTGGATCAATCATCAAAATATAGCTCGTACGTAAATCCGTCGTACGGCATCCCCAAATCTGGGTACGGGTCAATATCATATTCCTCACACTAATCCTCATGTATCCTCTTTATCCAAGATCATCGTTTAGGGTACTGACCTATGTCTAGTACAATACTAATATCCTCAATGTACTCATGATCTGACCACTGATCGACAATCTCGTACAAACCGATATCGTCTGCACAATCATCATCAAGGGGTATACATCGCCCAATACGGCCTAGTATCCATATCCTAGTATATGATATCTCATATCACGATCACATGTCGACCACTTAATTTATAACACTATTCATCCGTATCGTCGCCCCAAGATCCGCTATAACACCAGGACGTACCTCAAGTACGAATCCTGCCATATCACCGATATCACAATCTCAACACAAATCTCATCGACTCATCTCAAACCCAAGTATCATCCTCAAATCCGTATGTGAACACATAGTCCCATACCTATGTGAACACATAACTATATATTTCAGTATAAGCACAAAAGAAGGAAGAAAGTATGCAAGTATGGGTGGGTGGGTGTAAGTGTGGTGCGACCGCTACTCTAGGGTTTCGCGACACTCAATCACCCAAGAACACCAAATATCCATATTTATCATCAATAACTCAAACAATATATAAACAATATATATATGTGTGTGTATACGTATTCGTATACATCACCACGAACTGCGGGGGTGCTATACGCCATCCACCCGACTTCTCCCCGTAGATATAAATCTACTCACCTGGTCCTCGCCCGCCGGTGCCGACGTCGCCACGCGCTTGCTTGTCGTCTCGAAGTCCACATGGGGTACCTATATATCATAACGCACCATATCGCATTAAAATCCGACTCATGACCAAAACGACGCACGAATCCTACATAGGTCAAAACCTATGGTTGCTTTCACAAATCGACCCAAAAACCCTCGACGTCGGCGTACAAACGCCAAACCATCGAGAAAGCTTTCAACACACTCATTTGTACAATTACAAGCACTAATTATAATATAAAATAGCTTAAAATTCACAAAAACCCCAAATTCACTTAAAAAGCCATTTTTCCGAAAATCTAGCAAGCAAATATTACCCGTTTTAGTACAAAACCTGACATTTAAACAAATCTAGCGGCCATAATACTTATTAAACATCTTAAATAAGCCATACAACCATTTCCAAAATTTAATCTCATCAATTTGTATTAATTCCAAATTCCTAGTTTGCAAAAATAACCGATTTAAACATTTTTTTAAAGCAAAATTCACAATTTAACAATTAAGCTAGGTTTTGCATAACCCTAAAGTGTTAATTTACACATTATATTGTTAATGAGGTGATAAAACCCTAACCATAATTTTAATCCCACATTTTAATTCAATCTCAAAAACCTAGTAAGCATGAAACTAGAAAATTTGCGCAAACATCGCGGATTTGCGACAAAAGTGATCACATCATCGTACAAACTTCCAACCACACAACTAGTTAGCCACAATCACTTAAATTCATCTCATATACCATGCTTCAAATCCTTGTTTTCATAAACAACCCTTTCATGATTTTACAAACTAGCACTTCGAAACAAATTTCACACTAGAAAAACCTAGATTAACACTAATTTGAAGCCCAAATAGCAAGTTAACCTCTTAGATTTAGGTTAGAAAAATAACTAGATAGCAAAATAGAATTAATTATCTTAGTAATGGTGTGCTAAAACCCTAATTCAAATCAAACTACACTCTTTAAAACCTAGATTAGAAATTAACAAAAATTTAACATTTCAAAGTTCTAATTTAGCACACATAAACTACAAATTAACCAATTGATTAGAAATTATACCTCACAAGATCAACCTTAGATTGCTCTAGCCTCCCAAGATGCCATCTTTCTCCTTGTTTTAACCTAATATGGGTGTGAGAAGAGGTAGAATAGGGATTATCCTTGAATTAGTAAAGTAATTGTCGATTTTGAATGGATTTTGATGAAATTTAGAAGCAAAATGAGAAGGAGAATTTGGGGGGAAATATGGACAGCAGCTGGGGAAGCTCTCGGATTGGGGTGATGGGGGAGAATGAGAGAGAGTTGTGTAGAAAATTTCAAAGTCAAAGACCCCCCATATCACCTAATACCCATACTCAAATTAATATATTTAAATCCCTTCAAACCATATCTTTTTACATGAGTTGAAGGCCAAAAAGGAGGGGACATTTCCTGCTGTGGTGGGGACAGCCAAGGAGGGGTGAGGGAGTTGTGAGAGAATGTATAAAAAAACCTATGCAAAAAGACCCCCCACAAGCTCAAAAATTGCAAGTTTTAGCTCAATTATTTAAATTTTAGTTTTCCCTTAATTATAACCATATAGAACTTGAAATAAATTGACAAAAATTTATATTACTAACTAAATTTTAGTTGTCATGGTTCTATAGCATGTAATTAGCCTAATCAAATTTTATTTATTGCTAATTTAATGTATTATTGACGGCTTAAAATAATATTAAAATAACTAATTTCGGAATTTTTTTCAGAAAATTTGAAATTTCTCCAGTAGCTCAAGATACACCAAATACTAGCAATTACATAGCTAGAATATGTATATTTAATTTTATAATAAATAAATTTGTATTTTGACTTTTTTACAGAAAACCCCCTTATTTTGCCGATTTTCCGAAATTTCACCGAAACGATTTTCAAAACGTTACAATCTTCCCCCCTTAAAGAAATTCGGTCCCTAAATTTAAATTAAAACTTCCCCCAAATATTAAAACATTTAAGCAAAACCATCAAGTCGTCGGGGCTCCGAAATCATAAGTACATAAAACGCATCATAGCGCAATGCATGCGCATGAGTAATGAGCAGATAACTCAAAATCAAAACTCCGTCAAGCATCCCGCAATCACTGGAGTCATGGTAAAGACTCAAATGTCAAATCCAATACAAAACCAATATGATATAACTCGAAACTATACACGTAAATACCAAATCTATATATGTAAATATCTGAAGGAAATGAATGCCAAATATATTCAGGTAGTGTCCTCTGACTAGTCCTGCCCAGTACGAAAACACATAGCAAATATCATAAAAACATACTGCTCTATAAGAAATCAATCCCAAAATATGCGTAGGAATACTATGTGCGTCTGGTGCGCACGGAAATCAAAATCCATATACGTGCCATACAAGTGCACAGAAACAAGATCTAAGTGCATCGGGTGTGCACAAAGCATCTGTCGTAGGCAACGTGTGTGCCTGACAGCAAAATCAGGTGCATCTGACATGCACGAAAAATCTCGATCTGGTGTGCACCAAAATCATATCTCAAAACATGCGCTCGACATGCGCGAAAATCCAAGGCCGGTGCATCTATCATGTATGAAATCATGAAATCCAATATCAAGCGCCGAACATGCGCAAAATCAAATCAGGTGCACAAGGTGCACGAAACAAATATCGAGTATCACAATCGAAATCGAAGTCCAGTGCATCTAAGTGCACAAAAGACGTATCACTGCACTGCAAGCATATATAAACTATACAGAGGGCAAGAACCAAATCGTGTGCGTGCATACGCACAAAATCAACTCAAATGTCTAAAACCGTAAAATCACAAACATGTGAAACCAAAGCACGAAAACGATATCAAGTGCAGCGACTGTGCGAAAATCGTAAATCCTCAATCATCAAAATCAAATCATGCGAATAAATCACCCAAAACATCGAAATCTAGTATGGCGGAATAGTCCCGCTTAAGCGCATCCTCCAAGAATCTCGGGCCAACTGTCATCGTCACTCATAGCATGTCTCGTCGATGATCCTGAACTCTGGCCTGCCGGTGTGCGTAACATGACCACTCCTGGGTCCTAGTCTTCTCGTAATTCATTCCAGAAAAGTCCTATCGAGATCTCTCCCAAATCTCGCCTCTGCCGAACTGTCCGGAAGTCATCGTCCCTTACTAGATCTATTCTCATTCCTGAACGGCTACATACTCATCGCGACTCCTTCTGGAAGGTATATCCAAGTATAATGCCTCGGCATGCGTACCGCATCTCTGATGTCGGCGGAGTGGAACGTCATCTCATCTAGATCTGGTACGAACCTCTTACTTCACTTTTCTCTAATGTCGTCTGCTTTGGACTCGCCTCGTCGCGGCTGCATAGACTGAGCTCCAACGGCTATCCTCGTATCGGGAGTCTCCCAAGAAATGCATCTCACCACATAGCATCCGAATTAAGTCGGGCCATCTGATCGAGTCGTCAAAATCTCATAATCCCCCAAGAGCTCAACATCTTGGTCACAGTTTAATAGTATCGAGTACATACCACAGCATCGGTGGTCCAGCCGTAGAAGGGCATACCCAAGCCTCACTAATGGCGCCGTAGAACTGCCGCAAACCCGAAGGTTCAAAGGCTTTTACACGGTCATTAAGTCGAGTTAGGGTTTCATTCTTCTAGACGGACCATAGAATTGCCTGCATGTCTTTCCGACTACTTTAAACTTGGAATAATAGGTTTCTGACATTCGATCGTCTCTGTCGACTCCCAACGTCTCCGCGTGAAGTCGTCTCTAGCTGGAGTCAATCTATCTGATGACCTCTGTCAGTGGCCCAATCCTCTGATACTGATCGGCACGTCCGAGAAATCTCATAAAGGCGATCCGCCAAACGCTCATGGCGCGGAAACACAGTAAAAAGACACATCTCCGCAATCGTGTGTCGCCGGAATTTCGCCCTGGTCAGTCCTCGTTCGTGACGAGCTCGTGTTGACCGCAACTCTAGCTGTAGCTCTCCCTGCCCGTAATCATGGCAGCAAAACCATAACTGGCACCGATGAGGCTAGATCAGGAATGAATATAATACTGAACAAGGAAATGTACATCCTAAGGCTTCGTAAGTGGAGTAGCGTATCGTAAATATGCCGCGGAACATACCCTCGGTACGGCACTCTACTTTAGTCACCTATTCCATCAACCAAGGGTCACCCTACGCTTCGAAGGTAAAACCTAACGCTCTGATACCAACTTTGTCACGACCCGAAATACGGAACATGACCGGCACTTAAACTACGAACGTCTCGAGGCGTACGTAATCTAAGTAAACCGAAAACCCAGAAATCCAAACCAAGAAAAGATATAGAGTGCAGGAAAACCAACTTAAAGCAAGTAGTTCCAATAGCATAAGCCGAATTATGCGGGTTTCTAAAAACATCAAAAATTTACTGAAAATTTCGGCAGAGTCTCCTTTGTAAATACTGACTCCCAAACGGGATACAACATAAATAGTATACGAAATCAATAAAAAGGCATCCCCAAGCGGGAGCTAGCTCTTCGTCAATCGACGGTCATAACCACTCAAGCAATATAATATACAACGCCAAGGGCGAGGATCAAAACTCAAAAGGAAAACTCAAAATAATAAGAAATCCACAGGAATATAACGCGCGACTCTAAGGTCGAAAGAATAACATCACTGGTCTCTATCTCAAAAATAAATACATGTTTGGTTGATGGAACTTCTAGATACAACGGAATAATGATATACAAGATATATAATGGGGGTACGATACAAGTAAACCCACCTACTAGCAAATCACCCGAAGGAAACTATGCCCGCAAAGCCGTAATGAAACCTGTACGGCAAACCTGGAAGAAACTGGGGCACAACGGGGGTGAGTTGCCAACTCGTGAATAGAAAAACATCTACGAAAAGAAATCGCATAAATAACGCAACCTAGGTCAATGATCATAATATATCCTCAAATATATGTGTAACAGACATCCTATAACAATGGCTAGGGTAATATCTAACCCGAGTGTAATCTCATGTGCCCGTGTCAGTGCCTCAGGTAGCAATATATCATATGAATGAGGTATGAATGCATGAAGACAGAATACATGCAAATGAAGAAACTGTTTTCATAAATTAGTGAGATTTCCTTTGTATATTTTCGAAATGAGGTATCATAATGAAATCAGCATAAAACAGTGCCTAGCATCGGCACAAAACGTAATCCCAATATCTCGATATCTCTGTATCACAGTCTCTGTACCTCAATATCTCGAAATCTCAATGCCTCAATCACAATATCTAGGGCGCCGTCAGTCCAGACCGGCCCCTACCATCCATCTCAATACCACGACGGTATCCTCCGGATATCCGACGCGTCGGGTTAAATCACCGGTAGGTAGTGCTCCCGTGCCAGGCTCACATCGTCATCATCACGCGCTTCTTGCCCCGGGGTACATTACCGGGTCCACCATGTACCCGAAACGGTTCATCCGTCTGTAAGTCCACGTTGCGACCCCCGGTTCTTACGGGGAGGCGGAAACGGTATAAAAATCAAATTTTTAGCGCATGGGGCAACATGGACTAACAAAGTCGGGATCTTTTCTAAACTAAACTAGCTATCATGCTAAAGAGAGTTAGCTACTCGGCAAAGTGGTTATACCTAACTTGAACTCCTTCTTCTTGAAACCTTATAGAGGTTGATGGTTCTTTCCTCGTCGCCTTCTTCCGTCAAAGATGGATCCACCTGAGGGTTCAACCTTCGGGCTCTTTCTCGAACTTAGAGTGAACTAGGATCTCCGGCTTGCTAAACCTTGAACCCTAGAGAGAGTAGAGAGTGTCTATGGGGTGTTTTCTTTTCAAGGAGAGGGATTCTCAACACATGAGAAGGATTCTCCTTGAGCTTGAGGAAGAAGAAGATGAAATGAAGAGAGAGAATCAATATGATAGAAATGAGCTATCTTTTTCTTTTTGCAACCATAACAAAAGAAAAAGAATTATCTAATTAATAATAATAATTCAAATGAAATAGTTGATGGTTGGTTTTGGAATGACCACTATCATTACTTCATTAAATGAATGTAAGCTAGAATCAAGGAGTATCCTTGCAAAGTAATGATGATGGTCAAACATTCAACCATGGTCAACAAGTCAACCATGGTCAACAAGTCAACAAAACCAACCATGACACAATTTCATTTAATTACTATTATTAATTGATATTTCATAAATCTATTAGGGTTTGGAAAAAGACGACTGTCAACTGTGCATACGCACCCGTTCCGAAACCCTAATGAAAGTCCTCTTCCTCCGCCTCAAACAACTGTGCATACACACCTGCATTCTCGTTCCGAGGAACATGAATACTGAGAGATAAAAGAAACCCCAAAACATATACCAGTATCTAGCTCAAACCAGAGCCTGCTAGTATAAACCGTCCGGACTCCAAACGTGAACAAGTGCGCGGATGAGAACGAACCCTGCCGCAAAACCATGCGACCTCTACTCAGTTTTTCCCAGAGGCGAATAACCCTCCGTGTGGGACTCTAAAGACTCGACACTACGCTGGCAGTGGGTTTAACCACAGACCGCAAGCGGCACTAGCTGTGCGTAACGGTCCCCAGGTAGATGCCGACAAGAAGACTGACGAGGTAAAACCCATCTGAACTCCTACTGAGTCTGATTGTAACAGTCTCCGTACAGTTCGGTCTGTTCGTCTGATACATCGCATGTCGGGCCTAGGGGCGGTAAACGTCAGTCCCTAAATAGCGGTACAAGTCGTGTCGGAGTGAAGCCCAAAACACCCTGAGATAACACTGGAAGCCTACCAGTATATCTCGCTTGCCCTGGCCAAAGACTACTCGTGTAATGGCTCTCCTAGACACAGCGCGATGTCAGACCCCAATACCGGGAGAGACGAATCCTGTCTAACCGGCACTGCCTCCAAGTGCTTCGGGACTGCACCCAACTACCACCGGTTTGCACGACTCCTTTGAGCCGTGGTAGGGTAGTAGTCAAAATACAGTGGGAACACACTCGAGGCGAAGTGCCAGTGTCAAGTCAGCGGACTAAGCTGTACTCATGTCACCTGGGAACTGATAACTGACGATAGGTATGAAAACCAACTAGTCAGTTCCCGACGAGTCCTGTCCAGTGTACTCGTAACCTAACGAGCACCCGCATACTATCTCAAGTACGACGTACTGACGGCTGTGGGACAGACCGTCTTCCACACTGGGATGAGAAGCGCATGCGCTAGTCTACTCCGGAGTATCGATGCCCTGTCTCGATAGTCCTGCGACTAGGGACCTACATAAGGATGTGCTTATAGATTACCCAGCCCCCACTAGTGTGACTGCCATCACAACGCTGGTAATCAAGCAAAGATCCTAAGGGCTCCACTAATGCGTATAGGTGATATCGCAAAATAAACACATGTACACATTGAAGTAGAAACAAACCAAGTAGCATACTACCATTTTGAGCAAGATTGTATATACAAGGTGAATATCCCAAGCTTCCATTAAGTAATATAAAAACCAGTATGATACAGTAATGGCCTCTAGGGCATATACACTAACAATCTCCCACTTGCACTAAGGCCATGTACTGGCGTATCGTAGACCTATCATCTCGATCAGCCGCTCGAACTGAGTCTGGGGCAGGGCCTTGGTGAATGGATCTGCAGTGTTTTCTTCTGAAGCAACTCTCCGAACCTCGATCTCCTTGCGATCCACGATCTCTCTGATAAGGTGATACCGCCTCATGATGTGTCTGGATCTCTGATGGGACCTGGGTTCCTTTGCTAAAGCTATAGCCCCGTTGTTGTCGCAATACAGAGGTATTGGATCAACAATGGACGGAACCACCTGAAGTTCTTTCAAGAACTTCCTCATCCAGACTGCTTCTTTTGCGGCATCAGATGCAGCGATATATTCCGCTTCCATCGTCGAGTCTGCAACGGTTTCCTGTTTGGAACTCTTCCAACACACCGCCCCTCCATTGAGGGTAAAGACAAAACCCGACATGGACTTGGAATCATCCTTGTCACTCTGGAAGCTGGAGTCAGCAAAGGCCTCGATCTGGAGGTCTTTTCCGCCATACACCAAGAACATCTCCTTAGTCCTTCTCAGGTACTTGAGAATGTTCTTTACCGCTATCCAGTGCTTCTCCCCAGGGTTTGACTGATACCGGCTTACCACACTCAGTGCATAAGCTACATCCGGTCTGGTACACAACATCGCATACATTATAGAGCCTACCGCAGAAGCGTAGGGTATAATAGACATGCGATCCCTCTCCAAATCAGTCTTGGGAGACATCTCTTTAGAGAGGGTGATCCCGTGACAAGCCGGTAGGTTACCGCGCTTGGAATCTTCCATACTGAATCTTTTCAGTACGGTGTCGATGTACCTAGACTGTGAAAGTCCTAATATCCTCTTGGATCTATCACGATGGATCCGGATCCCCAGGATGTATGAGGCATCACCCAGGTCTTTCATGGAGAACCTGTGTGACAAGAATCCCTTGACAGATTGTAGCATAGGAATGTCATTTCCTATTAAGAGAATGTCATCCACGTATAAAACGAGGAATACTACAGTTCTCGCTACAAATCTACTATAGATGACTGGTTCGTCTGGATTTTTGATAAAGCCAAATTCTTTGACCGTCTCATCAAAGAAGATGTTCCAACTCCGCGATGCCTTCTTTAGTCCATAGATGGACTTAAGCAACTTGCACACCTTTCCGCTGCTCCCACTCTGAATGAAACCCTCTGGCTGGTCCATATAGACACACTCCTCTAAATTTCCATTTAGAAAAGCGGTTTTTACGTCCATCTGCCAAATCTCATAATCGTGAAAGGCAGCAATGGCAAGAAGGATCCGAATGGATTTCAGCATAGCCACTGGAGAAAAGGTTTCGTCATAGTCCAAGCCAGGTCTTTGACGGAAACCCTTTGCTACAAGTCTAGCTTTATAGGTCTCAACCTGTCCATCTACACCAATCTTCCTTTGGAAGATCCACTTGCATCCTACGGGTTTTACCCCGTCTGGAGCAATGTCCAACGTCCATACTTTGTTGGTGTACATGGACACCATTTCGGTCCGCATTGCATCCAGCCATTTTACCGAGTCAACGCTCTGAACGGCCTGCTGGAAGCTAGTAGGCTCATCATAATCTATGATGCAATCCTCTCTATCCCCGTCTATGAGAAAACCGTAGTATCTCTCGGGCGGATGAGACTGCCTACTACTCCTGCGGAGCGGCGTAGGAATGTCCTGTTCATTTGAACCTTCTGGTTCCACTAAGCTTTCAGTAATAGTCTGTGGTTCTGGAATTTCTTCCAGTTCTACTGCGCTCCCACTTAATTCTTTTTCTAAGAACTGGTGTTCTAGAAAGTGGGCATGACGAGAAACGAGAACTTTTTGTTCCTCCTCGTAGTAGAAGAGATATCCCTTGGAATTCTTTGGATATCCCACAAACTTACACAGTACTGAGCGCGCCTCGAGCTTGTCCGTATGCTGCTTTTTAACAAAAGCTGGACTTCCCCAAGTCTTAATGTGACTGAGATGGGGCCTCTTCCCACACCACATCTCATATGGTGTAGTAGGCACAGTCTTAGTAGGAACTCGGTTCAAAAGGTACGCAGCTGATTCTAGCGCATACCCCCAGAATGATCGCGGTAACTCAGCATTCATGGACCGTACCATATCTAATAGGGTTCGGTTGCTTCTCTCCGATACACCGTTGTGTTGCGGAGTGTATGGAGGAGTAAGCTGAGAGAGAATTCCGTTCTCTTTTAAATAATTCAGGAACTCGGCACTTAAGTATTCTCCACCTCGATCCGATCTTTGAATCTTGATACTTTTGCCGGTCTGTTTTTCTACTTCATTCTTATATTCCCGGAACTTTTCAAAGGCTTCGGACTTATGTTTCATTAAGAAGACATAACCGTACCTTGAAAAATCATCCGTAAAAGTAATGAAGTAAGAGTAACCGCTTCGCGCATGTGTAGACATTGGACCGCACACGTCGCTGTGTACGAGCCCTAAGAGCTCGCTTGCTCTTATTCCGTGTCCAGTGAACGGAGTCTTTGTCATCTTTCCTTTGAGACAGGATTGACAAGTGGCATATGATTGATATTCGAACGGATCCAAATATCCTTCTGTATGTAACTTAGTCAACCTTCTCTCATTGATGTGACCCAGTCTACAATGCCATAAGAAAGTCTGATTGATTTCTGGAGACTTTCTTTTGTGTGTATTCTGGACATTGAAAATCTGTGGTTGGTTTAATACGTATATACCCTTGCTCAATGTACCTGACCCAATCAGAACTTGATTAAGGTGAATGTTTACAACATTACTTACAAACGCAAATTCATAACCTTCTTTAGAAACCAAAGATACAGAATGATATTACAAGTTGCGTTGGGTACAAAAAAGCAATTACGCAAAACCAAAACATGCCCATCTGTCATTCCCAGGTGATAGTCCCCTACGGCTTTAGCATTCATGCTAGCTCCGTTCGCAACTCTGAGGGTCATGTCACCTGCCTTCAAAAACCTACGGTTTCTCAACGCCTGCAAAGAATTACAGATATGAGATCCTGATCCGGTATCCAATACCCAGGAAGTAGAGTTTATAGAAAGACAGTTTTCAATAACATACACACCTGAAGCTGAAGCCGCAACCTGCTTCAGTTCCTGTGTCCTGGCCTTCCAAGCCCTGCAATCTTTCTTCCAGTGTCCACTCTTATGACAATAGAAGCATTCTTCCTTTCCCACAAGCTTCCCCGCAATCTTTGTTGCCTTTTCCTTTCCCTTCGTACCCACTTTACTAACACCGCCCCTTGGTTTGGCTGGGGCTTTCTTCCTCTTTCCCTTGGCTTTCGCCTTGGATCTAGAAGAAGAAGATCCTCCTACAAACAAAGCGGGTGTTTCCCTACCTTTCTGTAGGGTGCCCTCTGCGCTCCTCAGCATGTTGAGGAGTTCTGAAAGTTCAACTTCCTTTTCTTGTAAGTTGAAGTTCAGTATAAACTGGGCGTAAGTGGATGGAAGGGACTGGAGAATTAAATCTGTATAGAGTTCACTTTCCAACGTGGTCCCAAGTTCCGCGAGCTCCTCAATGTAGCCAATCATCTTAAGCACGTGGTCCGCTACCGATGATCCGACGGCCAACTTTGTCAAAAATAACTTCTTCGACACTTCGTATCTTGCGATACGAGACTGCTCTCCATACAGTTCTTTTGTATGAAGAAATATGGATTCCAAGTCCATATTCTCGTGCCTCCTCTGATGTTCGTTGTCCATAGAGGCAAGCACGAGGCACCTGGCCTTCGCGCAATCAATCTCCCAAGTCTTAAGGATTTCCTTATCCGCGACGCTGGAGGTGGGACCAGGGATGGGGGGAGCTTTGGTGGTAAGAAGATACCCCAGCTTGTCGTAAGTGATTGCCATTTTGACATTCCTGAGCCAATCTTTGTAGTTTGGCCCTGTCAGTATGTATTTATCTAGAAGTAACTTAAGTCCAGTCATTTCGATTTGGTCGCTGCAGGGGGAGAGAGAAGAAACACTTTAGCATGATGCTCTTGCAAGTTTAGAGTGGTTTTTAATTTGTCTAAACAGGATGGCTCCCACTGTCTCTCGAATCCCTCCTCAAACCATAAAGGAAGAATCAGTCGGGATCAATCCCACCGCACAATACTTGCTTAACCGTTCAGCCAGGCTAGTGTCGGTACTTCGAGGGAGGTTTTCCAACGCTTTCGCGAAGTTCCTTAATTTAAGAACCTCTTTTCCCTGGGGGCGTAGCCCCGCTAACACCTTTCTAGGCACCTACTAGGTTTATAGCATTGATCGTTTAGTGAGAAATTTCCTGAGGAGTAGCATATACTCACTGTAGGGTTCCTAGGCACCCTAATGAGGTCTCACAAGGCATCAACCATGCCAATTTATAATTTTACGGTGCCGAGAAACCCTAAACTACGGATCGTTTGCTAGAAATCTAGGCGAAAAGATAACTAGTTAACACTTAACTAAGAGAATACGGAAATACAACCTTTGTAGATCCGGTGCACCACCTCCATAGCTCCGCAATGAAGTGCTCTCGCTGTCCAAAACAAATCCCGGGCTCTAGCGTCGGCTTCATCGGAGAATAGGCGAGCTAGGTCGTCGATGTCCATGTCGAAGATGATCTACATCGAAGCATCGCAAGATCAAGCTCTCACTTCACCAAGTCATGAAACTTGTGAAGAAAACACACTCTACTACTTGGCAAGAGGTAGAGGATGAAGAAATAGGAAGTGGGTAGACTTTAGAATTGGATTTCTCACTTGTTTCATCAATCCACCATTGATGAAGAAAAGCTTCTTCATGTGAAGAAGATGAAGAAGAAGATGAATAAGTTATGATAAGTTATTAAAAAATAGAAAATAAAAGAATACTTATCATAATCTTAACCTTAGTTAAGTGTAGAGAATTGACTAAGGTTGGGTTGATTGGTTAGGGTTAAGGATGAGAACAAAAAGGTCATCAAGTCAAAGCTTCATGAACCTTCAACTAAAAACAAATGAAGCCACCATTCATTTATCTTTCAATTTATTCAAAATGAATAAATAAATAAGATAAATGAATAAGTAAAACCCTAATCAACAACTTAACCTTGGTTTTATTCTTTACATTTAACCAAAAAGCATGTATCATCAAACATGATACAATCATGTGTACAAAAGTATATCACATATACAATGTGCACAAACCGAGTGAGAAAATCCATTTAAAAGTGAACCGATACTAGTTAATGCAAAGTAATATATCATATATATAATTATACATTAGATCATTAAATCAACACTTGATTTAACGATCCGGTTATATCGCATATAACCGACTAGTATCCAATGTATCGGCTTATCGAATCAACCCTTGATTCGATAACTAGGATATATCGCATACAACCAATCGATACATTCATCGCGAGAACAGAATACGGTATCACATACACGTATTATTCTCGGTCCCGCACATATCTCATATGCGCTCCTATTTCGTTTCGCTTGAGCCAGGAAACCTCTGTGTAGGACTCTAAAGACTCGTCAATACGCCGGCAGCAGGCGATGATCATATCAAACACCCACAAGCCGCAAGCGGTCTGCTAAACGTAACGGCCACCCGGGTATTGAGCGATCTGAAGATCGACGAGCAAGCCCGCTCACACTCCAGTGAATCCAACCAGTAACACTACCGTACAGTCCGGTCTGATCGTCTGATATGTCGCATATCTCGCCTAGGGGTGGTAAACGTCAGACCCCAATAGCTCGATAAGTCGTGTCGATATGAGGTCTATAACAATTCGAGAAACTACTGGTAACACTTACCAGTAAATCTCAGCAACCCTGGCCAGGGATTTCCTGTTATAGCCAATCGAACACAGCGCAACATCAACTCCCTATACCGGGAGAGACGAATCCCCTCCTATCGCTCATTGCCTCCATGTGACTCGGGACTGTACCCAAAAACCACCGTTTTGCATGCCCTCTTGGACGTGGTAAGATGGAAATCAAAGCACAGTGGGAACCACACAAGACTCTATGACGATCTCGGGTCAACAGACTACTCTGTACCAGTGTCACCAGAGAACTGCAATCTGACGTGAGGTATAATACCATCTGGGAGTTCTCGGCGAGTCCGTCCAGTGTACCCAGTCTCTACTGAGCACCCGTATATCATCTCTGATGTCAAACACCAATGGATATGGGATCATCCATCGCCCATCTGTATGGGTCGAGAAGGTATACGCTAGTCTACTCTGGTATATCGATGCCCGGTCTCAATACACCCACGACTAGGGACTTTGAAGGATGTACTTATAGACTATCTGTCCCCACTAGTATGATCTGCATCATAGTCCAGGTAGTCAAGTACACATCCTAAGGGCTTTACCAACATGTAACAGAGAGACAATCAGTATACACGTTAAGGTAAAGAGCAACCAGATAGCATACTATCATGTCGAGCAAGAAAGTCCTCCCTATACATGTCCCAGCATCCACTACAATATACATCCTATGTATAGTAATGGCCTCTAGGGCATACATATAACTAACAATCTCCCACTTGCACTAGGGCCATCTGTAGCAGTGGTTGCAGTATCTCATACTCAACCATCCCATAAAAGTCTCTCTCTGGGAAAAGGCCTTCATGAGTGGATCCGCCGTGTTTATCCTCTTAGTCTACTCTCCTGACCACGATCCCCTGGAGATCAACCATCTCCATGATCTGGTAATACTGCCTTAGAATATGTCTGGATCACTGATGGGACGGACGTTCCTTGGCATAAGCCACAACTCCATTGTCACACAATGGGAGGAACTAAGTTCATCTCATGAACAAATATGCATCCAGACTGCCTCTTTGGTAGCATCTGAAGTAGCGATGTATCAAGCCTTTATCGTCTAGTATGTCACGGTATCTAGCTTGGAACTCTTCCAACATACCGTCCCTCCACTGAGGGTAAAGACAATGCCTGTGACTGACATTCAGTCGTCTTTATCACCCTGGAACCCT
This sequence comes from Agapanthus africanus, assembly GCA_030015575.1. NCBI lineage: Eukaryota > Viridiplantae > Streptophyta > Magnoliopsida > Asparagales > Amaryllidaceae > Agapanthus > Agapanthus africanus. The sequence continues at coordinate 572,989,865 of CM057337.1, read as the reverse complement.
TCCAGTGATTCTCCCCAGGATCGGTTGATACCATCTCACTACAACTAGTGAGTATCCTAACATCCATTTAGATCTATCTCATAGATCCAAAATCCAGGATTTAGTAGGTATCACTTTGATCCTATATGGAGAATCCTAGTGATAAGCGGAGATTGATCGAGCGTAGCATAGGAAACTCCTTCCCTATCAAGAGTATGTCATCCACGTACTCTATGAGGATCATTACCATACTCCCTACTAGCTTTTTGTATATACAAGGTTCATCTACCATTTTGATGATTTCAAACTGTTTGACTATTACATCAAAACAGACGTTCCAACTCCGCGATGCCTGCTTTATCATATAAAACATCTTGCACACGTTTCCGCTGCTCCCACTGTCTACGAGGCCCTCTGGCTGTGTACTTATAGACGCACTCTTCTAAAACATCATTTAGAAAAGCAGTCATGGCACCCAACCGCCAGATATCGTAGTTATGGTATGTAGCCGTGGCAAGTAGGATCTAGATGGACTTAAGCATAGCTACTGGAAAAGGTTTCATCATTATCCACGCCTGGTCGATGACGAAAACCTTTAACAAGTCTAGCTTTGAAAGTCTCAACTTTTCCATGTACACCAAGTAATCTTCTCAAGATATACTTGCTCCTGATGGGGATTTAACCCTTCAGATATAGCAACTAAAGTCCATACTTTGTTGGTGTATAAGGATTCCATCTCAGATCGATAAACATCCAGCCATTCTCACAGAGTCTCACTCCTGATGGCCAGCTCGAAACTAGTTGGGTCATCATCTCATGATGCAATTCTCGCTCCCACTATCATAGAGAAACCGAAATATCTCTCAGGAGGGTGAGGAACTCAACTAGATCGGCGGAGAGGCCGAGGTTCGTTGGTAACTATTGAATCCTTTGGTTTTACCAAATCATCTGCTGTACTTTGCATAGCTGGAACCTTTCAAGCTCTACATAACTAACCTTTCCTCGAGCTTGTCCGGATTTTGCTTTTAGACATAGGCCGGACAATCCCAAATTTTAACTAGTTTAAGACATGGGCTCTTCCCATACCATATCTCATATGGAGTGGTAGGCTGTGATCTGATTCAAACCCTATTCAATAGGTATGCAGCTTCTCAAGTGCATAACTCCCAAAAGGAAAAAGGTAACTCAGCAGTACTCATCATAGAGCACACCATATCATATAGGGTGTATTTGCTCCGCCCCGACATACCATCGTGCAATGGTGTATACGGAGGAGTAATGCTGAGAGAGAATCTCATTCTCCTTTAGAATAGTCCAGTATTTCCGTGCTCAAGTATTCTCCTCCTTGATCTCATCATAGGACATAATATTTATACCCGTATTCTGGTTCTCTACTTCTCGCTTATATTCTGTGAATATCTCAAAAGGTTCGGACTTGTGTTTTAACAGGAACATAGGTCTGAATCTCGAAAGATCATCAGAGAATGTAATGAAGTATAAAGAACCAGTCCTGGCATGTGTAGACAGGAGACCTTACATGTTAGGTCCACGTTACCTCTCCCGGTACTTTCGGGGATGCGGAAACGGTAAAATTTTTTTTTTTCTAAACTTTGTAACATGGACCGTAAAAGCCGGATCTTTGCTAAACTAAACTAGCATACTTGCAAAGAAGAGTTAACTACTATGCAAAGTGGTTATACCTCAACTTGAACTCCTTCTCTTCTTGTTGTTCTTCTTCTTTCTTGCTCTTTGTAGTAGCTTGAATGGCTTTCCCTCCTCATCTCCTCTTTTCCGAAGATAGATCCACCTGAGGGCTTCATCCTTGGGCTCCTTTCTCGATCTTGAGAGAACTAAGGTATTCGGCTTGCTAGACCTTCTACCTTAGAGTGAGTAGAGTGTGCTATGGGGTGTTATATCTTCAAGGAGATGATTCTCAACACATGAGATTTGCTCTCCTTGAACAAGAGGAGGAAGAAGATGAAGTGAGGAGAGAGAATCAATATGATAGAATGAGCTCTCTCTTTTCCTTTTTGCAACCATATCAAAAAGAAAAAGAATTATCTAATTAATAATAATTCAAATGAGAATAGTTGATGGTTGTTTTGGAATGACCACTATCATACTTCATTAAATGAAATGTAAGCATGAATCAAGGAGCATCCTTGCAAAGTAATGATGATGGTCAAACATTCAACCATGGTCAACAAGTCAACCATGGTCAACAAGTCAACAAAACCAACCATAACATAATTTCATTTAATTACTATTATTAATTGATATCTCACTAATTCATTAGGGTTTGGAAAAACGACTGTCAACTGTGCATGCGCACCCGTTCCGAAACCCTAATGAAAAACCTCTTCTTCCGCCTCAAACAACTGTGCATACACACCTGCATTCTTGTTTCGAGGAACATGAATACTGAGAGATAAAAGTAACCCCAAAACATATACCAGTATCCGGCTCAAACCAGAGCCCGCTGGCAATATCCGTCCGGACTCCAAACGTGCACAAGTGCGCGGATGAGAACGAACCCTGTCGCAAAACCATGCGACCTCTACTCTGTTTTGCCCAGAGGCGAATAGCCCTCTGTGTGGGACTCTAAAGACTCGACACTACGCTGGCAGTGGGTTTAACCACAGACCGCAAGCGGCACTAGCTGTGCGTAACGGTCCCCAGGTAGATGCCGATAAGAAGACTGACGAGGTTAAACCCATCTGAACTCCTACTGAGTCTGAATGTGACATTCTCCGTACAGTCCGGTTTGTTCGTCTGATACATCGCATGTCGGGCCTAGGGGGGCGGCAAGCGTCAGACCCCTAATAGCGGTACAAGTCGTGTCGGAGTGAAGCCCAGAACACCCTGAGATAGCACTGGAACCTACCAGTATATCTCGCTTGCCCTAGCCAGGGACTACTTGTGTAATGGCTTTTCTAGACACAGCGCGATGTCAACCCCCAATACCGGGAGAGACGAATCCTGTCTAACCGTCACTGCCTCTAAGTGCTTCGGGACTGCTCCCAACTACTACCTGTTTGCACGACTCAGAAGAGCCGCGGTAGGGTAGTAATCAAAGAACAGTGGGAACACACTCGAGGCGAAGTGACAGTGTCAAGTCAGCGGACTAAGCTGTACTCATGTCACCTGGGAACTGATAACTGACGATAGGTATAATACCAACCATCAGTTCCCTACGAGTCCTGTCCAGTGTACTCGTAACCTAACGAGCACCCGCATACTATCTCAAGTACGACGTACCGACGGCTGTGGGACAGACCGTCTCCCTTGCTGGGATGAGAAGCGCATACGCTAGTCTACTCCGGAGTATCGATGCCCTATCTCGATACTCCCACGACTAGGGACGTGTATAAGGATGTGCTTGTAGATTACCCAGCCCCCACGAGTGTGATCGCCATCACAACGCCGGTAATCAAGCAAAGATCCAAAGGGCTCTACTAATGCGTATAGGTGATATAATAAATAAACACACAAGTACACATTAAAGCAGAGACAAACCAAGTAGCATACTACTATATTGAGCAAGATTGTCTGTACAACTGTGAATATCCCAAGCTTCCATCAAGTAATATACATACTAGTATGATACAGTAATGGCCTCTAGGGCATATACACTAACAATCTCCCACTTGCACTAAGGCCATGTACTGGCGTATCGAAGACCTATCATCTCGATCAGCCGCTCGAACTGAGTCTGGGGTAAAGCCTTTGTGAATGGGTCTGCAGTGTTGTCCTTTGTGTCCACTCTCCGCACCTCGATCTCCTATCGATCAATGATCTCCCTGATCAGGTGATACCGCCTTAAGATGTGCCTGGATTTCTGATGGGGCCTTGGTTCCTTTGCTAAAGCTATAGCCCCATTGTTATCGCAATACAAAGGTATTGGGTCAACAATGGACGGAACCACCTGAATTTCACTAATGAAGTTCTTAATCCAGACCGCCTCTTTTGCGGCATCGCTTGCAGCAATGTATTCAGCCTCCATCGTCGAGTCTGCGACGGTATCCTGCTTGGAACTCCTCCGACATACCGCCCCTCCGTTGAGGGTAAACACAAAACCCGAGACAGACTTGCTGTCATCTTTGTCACTCTGGAAGCTTGAATCGGTAAAGGACTCGACCCTGAGGTCTCCATTACCGTAAACCAGGAACATCTCCTTAGTCCTTCTCAGGTACTTGAGAATGTTCTTCACTGCTGTCCAGTGGTCCTCCCCTGGGTCTGACTGATACCGGCTTACCGCGTTTAGCGCGTAAGCTACATCTGGTCTTGTACATAGCATCGCATACATTATAGATCCTACCGCCGAAGCGTAGGGTATAGTGCTCATGCGAACCCTCTCCTCGTCAGTCTTAGGAGACATCTTCTTGGAGAGGGTAATTCCGTGCAATGCGGGTATATTACCGCGCTTGGAATCCTCCATACTAAATCTCTTTAGTACGGTCTCTATGTACCTGGACTGCGAAAGTCCCAGTAGTCTCTTGGATCTATCTCTATAGATCTTGATCCCCAGAATGTACGAGGCATCACCCAGGTCTTTCATGGAGAACCTTTGTGACAAAAATAGCTTGACCGATTGTAGCATAGGAATATCATTTCCTATCAAAAGAATGTCGTCCACGTACAAGACTAGGAACACGACAGTTCGTCCTACAATCTTCTTATATACACAGGGTTCATCTTCGTTCTTGATGAAATCAAATTCCTTGATTGCCTCATCAAAACAGATGTTCCAGCTCCGCGATGCCTGCTTTAATCCATAAATGGATTTAAGCAACTTGCACACCCTTCCGCTGCTCCCACTGTCTATGAAACCTTCTGGTTGATCCATGTAAACGCACTCTTCCAAACAACCGTTTAGGAAAGCCGTCTTAACATCCATCTGCCAGATTTCATAGTCATGGAAGGCAGCAATGGCAAGTAGGATCCGAATGGATTTGAGCATAGCCACCGGAGAAAAAGTCTCGTCATAGTCCAAACCAGGTCTTTGACGAAAACCTTTTGCAACGAGTCTAGCTTTATAGGTTTCCACCTGCCCATCTACACCAAGTTTCCTTTTGTAGATCCATTTGCATCCAACGGGTTTTACCCCAGGTGGAGCAATATCCAAGGTCCACACTTTATTGGCGTACATGGACTCCATTTCGGATTGCATTGCATCCTACCACTTATCAGAGTCCCTACTGATAATGGCCTGCCTGAAACTGGTAGGGTCATCTTCTTCCAAGATGCAATCCTCTCGATCCCCGTCTATGAGAAAACCATAGTATCTCTCGGGCGGATGAGAAATCCTACCAGATCTGCGGAGTGGCTGAGGTTCGTCTGGGGTTATTGAATCCTGAGGTTCTGTCAAATTTTCAGTTTCAGTTTGTGGTCGCTGAATTTCTTCCAATTCTACCTTGCTCCCACTAATTTCTTTTGCAAGAAACTCCGTTTCTAAGAAAACGGCATGCTGAGCAACAAACACCTTCTGTTCCTCGGTGTGGTAGAATAGATATCCATAACCATTCTTTGGATATCCCACAAATTTACATAAAACTGACCGTGCCTCTAGTTTATCTGGTTTATGCGTTTTAACATAAGCCGGACAACCCCATATCTTAGATCTTTTAAGATATGGCCTCTTTCCATTCCATATCTCGAACGGAGTCTTAGGCACTGATTTAGACGGAACATCATTCAATAGGTATGCTGCTGTCAATAGTGCATGTCCCCAAAATGAAAGAGGCAACTCGGCATTACTCATCATGGAGCGAACCATATCCAGCAGGGTACGATTCCTCCGCTCCGAAACACCGTTGTACTGTGGTGTATAAGGAGGAGTAAGCTGAGAGAGAATACCATTCTCTTTTAAGTAATCCAGGAATTCCGTGCTTAAGTACTCCCCTCCCCTGTCAGACCGGAGGATCTTGATACTTTTGCCTGTCTGGTTCTCTACTTCGTTTCTGAATTCCTTGAATTTCTCAAAAGCTTCAGATTTGTGTTTCATCAGATTCACATATCCGAACCTAGAGAGATCGTCAGTGAATGTGATGAAGTACGAGAACCCACCCCTTGCATGTATAGACATCGGACCGCATACATCACTATGTACGAGTCCCAAGAGCTCGGTTGCTCTTTCTCCATGTCCGGTGAACGGAGATTTGGTCATCTTCCCTTTGAGACAAGACTGACAAGTTCCATAAGATGAAAACTCGAACGTATTCAAGAGTCCATCTTTATGCAACTTACTCAGTCTTTTCTCTCCGATATGACCAAGTCTACAATGCCACAAGTAGGATTCATTCGTATCTGAATTCTTCCTCTTGCGTGTGTTTTGTATATTGAGAACTGTATTCTGATTTAGAACGTAGATACCATTACACAGTGTACCCTCTGCAACCAGTACCTTATGAAGGTAAATGTTCATGATATTCTTTTCAAGAACAAAGTTATATCCATCTTTATCGAGTAAAGAAACTGATATGATGTTGCAAACCATGGAGGGTACATAGTAGCAATCGTTCAAAATCATAGTCTTGCCATTTGGCAATACTAGGTGATATTCACCGACGGCTGCCGCATTAACTTGTGCTCCGTTCGCTACTCTGAGCGACATATCACCCGGTGCAACTTTCCTACTTTTTCTCAGTCCCTGCAATAAATTACAGATATGAGATCCTGATCCGGTATCAAGTACCCAGGAGGTAGGGCTGACCGTAAAACAGTTCTCAATTACAAGAACACCTGAAGTAGATGCAAAACCATGCTTCTTCTTCGACTGGGTATCCTGGAAATCCATACATTCCCCTTTCCCATTCTCATACTCATGACTGTTGTCACAAGTCAGAGCTGAACCAACTTTCCCCAGTCCCGAATAAGAATTCGGATTGGTCAAGCGATACATTTTATTATCTTGATTAGGGCGTGAAAAGGTTGCTGCCTGGAGAGAGAAAAGAAACACTCAGCGTATGCTCTTGCAAGATTAGATTGGTTTATTAATTTATCTAACCAGGATGTCTCCCACTGTTTACTCAAATTCTTCTTAAAACCTTTTTAAAAGAAGAACTAGCCGGGTTTTTAATTCACGTTACAATACTTGCTTAACCTTTCAGCCAGGCTGGTGTCGGTACTTCGAGGGAGGTTTTCCAACGCTTTTGCGAAGTTCCTTAATTAAAGAACCTCTTTTCCCTGGGGGCGTAACCTCGCTAACACCTTTCTTGACACCTACTAGATTTATAGCATTGATCGTTAAGTGAAATAACCTCCCGAGAGTAATCCAACTCATCAGTGGGATCGGGATCCAACTGTCATTGTGTGATAACCTAGACGGAATCCACTCTAGTCACCACACTCCAGAAGGTATGCTAAATCTGCAAGTTTCAGTTCTTTTGAAACTCCCGATGTGGTTTTTACCCCTAACTGTTCATGACCTTGACTAGGTCAACAAGCCACAAACTGTTAGACAAGTTCTACCCGTCATAATCCTGATTGCATTAGACCCACCCGTACGTGCCCTTGACTAGGTCAACAAGGCCGCACGACTGTCCTAACCAATCACATTTGCAATCCACAGAAAAAATATTATTTAGCTACCGTTCACTACGCCTTGACTAGGTCAACAAACGCAGCACGAATACTGAATAATATTAATCCGAAACGACGGAGGGCTACGGCTGGGTTTTTGGCGAAAAACCCGTTAACGTAATGAACTTGATATTGTTGAAGGAACCCGATTGCACCTTTTTGAAAATACAGTGGCGAAAACTTTTGCTAAAGAGGTCACTCCTTGTGAAGGGATCTCGGCTCTTTCCTCGTCGAATGAGGTGCAGGATATTCCAAACTGAATACCTCGATGCAAAGCAAGAATAATCGACTATAGTGAAGTTATTACCCTGACGCAAACTTTTGTCCAAGGGGTCACTCCCGATGAAGGGATCTCGGCCCTTGCCTCGTCGATTGAGGTGCTGGGCATTCATAACCGAATACCTCGATGCAAAACAAAAAGATGAACGTCCTTGTAATAACAGCTTTTTGAAAAAAACTTGTTCCAACAACGTCTTTTAGGTTTATTTTCTTGCATTAGTTCTTTTAATGCATCCCATCATTTAAATCCTACCATTGCAGAAAACAACCAAAATATGACGTACGCTTATGCCATTCGCATTCGCCACGGGGTCCCGTCATCACCCGTTATGTTACTTAACTAACGACAGAGCGGGGGCTGGGCTAGCGCGGCTGTAAAACATAAGCAACGCCTAAATAGTAAAGCAATGATAGACATTACAGATCACAGATGAATACATTGGATATACTAGGAATCCGCAATCCGTTCGAGCCTGCAACGAAAAGCGGATTACACGGTCGCGGTGAATAGCCAAAACCCCACCCAAGACCCCTACGGGTGCGGCAAACCACCCGCCAAGTACTCGGTAGTTTGTGCACCCCTCCATGGGTCTATCCTAGGAGCAAAAACAGTAAAAAGAATTATACAATGACGGCTACAACCCCGACCCGGTTGTGCGGCCATACAAATAATATTATTACATCAATTTACATTTACAAATGAATGAAAGAAAAACAAAAGCTCATCTCACATCCACCCCGGCTATTCACCCGCGACAGTCCAACACATTCATATACACATTCCAATATCAAACACAGATCACAGGGATGTATAACCCCGACTAATCGACTTATAGCGATTAGCCGACGTTCAATACATGCAAACATCACAGATATAACCTTTATAGTCAAAGTATATTGAAGTTCGGAAAAAATACGGAATTATAGGCCCCCAAAAACAAATTTCTATTCTGGAAAATCTGGGCACATATAATATATCTTGAAAATCCTAAAACCAGGTTAGAAACACTCTGCACCAAAAACGACACAGCAACTCACCAAGTTGGCCGCGTTTCCGCGGCAATAGCAAGCTATTGCCGCGGAAACGCGGCTCTTTGGTCGAGTCGCTGTCTCGTTTTTGGTGGCTTTCTTCTAAAAACCCTGAGATGATTTTTGGAGTATAACAAATTTTGTTTTGACCAGAAAAAAATTTAACAGAAACTCAGGTTTTTATAACTTGGTTTTTTCGATTTTTCCGTTTCGAACTTCGATACACTTTACTACCAAGCTAGTTTATGTTTAGTTAGGCTCTGATACCACTGTTAGGTCCACGTTACCTCTCCCGGTACTTTCGGGGATGCGGAAACGGTAAAACAAAATTTTTTCTAAACTTTGTAACATGGACCGTAAAAGCCGGATCTTTGCTAAACTAAACTAGCATACTTGCAAAGAAGAGTTAACTACTATGCAAAGTGGTTATACCTCAACTTGAACTCCTTCTCTTCTTGTTGTTCTTCTTCTTTCTTGCTCTTTGTAGTAGCTTGAATGGCTTTCCCTCCTCATCTCCTCTTTGCCGAAGATAGATCCACCTGAGGGCTTCATCCTTGGGCTCCTTTCTCGATCTTGAGAGAACTAAGGTATTCGGCTTGCTAGACCTTCTACCTTAGAGTGAGTAGAGTGTGCTATGGGGTGTTATATCTTCAAGGAGATGATTCTCAACACATGAGATTTGCTCTCCTTGAACAAGAGGAGGAAGAAGATGAAGTGAGGAGAGAGAATCAATATGATAGAATGAGCTCTCTCTTTTCCTTTTTGCAACCATATCAAAAAGAAAAAGAATTATCTAATTAATAATAATTCAAATGAGAATAGTTGATGGTTGTTTTGGAATGACCACTATCATACTTCATTAAATGAAATGTAAGCAAGAATCAAGGAGCATCCTTGCAAAGTAATGATGATGGTCAAACATTCAACCATGGTCAACAAGTCAACCATGGTCAACAAGTCAACAAAACCAACCATAACATAATTTCATTTAATTACTATTATTAATTGATATCTCACTAATTCATTAGGGTTTGGAAAAACGACTGTCAACTGTGCATGCGCACCCGTTCCGAAACCCTAATGAAAAACCTCTTCTTCCGCCTCAAACAACTGTGCATACACACCTGCATTCTTGTTCCGAGGAACATGAATACTGAGAGATAAAAGTAACCCCAAAACATATACCAGTATCCGGCTCAAACCAGAGCCCGCTGGCAATATCCGTCCGGACTCCAAACGTGCACAAGTGCGCGGATGAGAACGAACCCAGTCGCAAAACCATGCGACCTCTACTCTGTTTTGCCCAGAGGCGAATAGCCCTCTGTGTGGGACTCTAAAGACTCGACACTACGCTGGCAGTGGGTTTAACCACAGACCGCAAGCGGCACTAGCTGTGCGTAACGGTCCCCAGGTAGATGCCGATAAGAAGACTGACGAGGTTAAACCCATCTGAACTCCTACTGAGTCTGAATGTGACATTCTCCGTACAGTCCGGTCTGTTCGTCTGATACATCGCATGTCGGGCCTAGGGGGGCGGCAAGCTTCAGACCCCTAATAGCGGTACAAGTCGTGTCGGAGTGAAGCCCAGAACACCCTGAGATATCACTGGAACCTACCAGTATATCTCGCTTGCCCTGGCCAGGGACTACTTGTGTAATGGCTCTCCTAGACACAGCGCGATGTCAACCCCCAATACCGGAAGAGACGAATCCGGTCTAACCGTTACTGCCTCCAAGTGCTTCGGGACTGCTCCCAACTACTACCTGTTTGTACAACTCAGAAGAGCCGCGGTAGGGTAGTAATCAAGGAACAGTGGGAACACACTCGAGGCGAAGTGACAGTGTCAAGTCAGCGGACTAAGCTGTACTCATGTCACCTGGGAACTGATAACTGACGATAGGTATAATACCAACCATCAGTTCCCTACGAGTCCTGTCCAGTGTACTCGTAACCTAACGAGCACCCGCATACTATCTCAAGTACGACGTACCGACGGCTGTGGGACAGACCGTCTCCCTTGCTGGGATGAGAAGCGCATACGCTAGTCTACTCCGGAGTATCGATGCCCTATCTCGATACTCCCACGACTAGGGACGTGTATAAGGATGTGCTTGTAGATTACCCAGCCCCCACGAGTGTGATCGCCATCACAACGCCGGTAATCAAGAAAAGATCCAAAGGGCTCTACTAATGCGTATAGGTGATATAATAAATAAACACACAAGTACACATTAAAGCAGAGACAAACCAAGTAGCATACTACTATATTGAGCAAGATTGTCTGTACAACTGTGAATATCCCAAGCTTCCATCAAGTAATATACATACTAGTATGATACAGTAATGGCCTCTAGGGCATATACACTAACATTACATACATCATCATGTATCAGTCCCAAGAGTTCATTAACCCTTTCTCTGTTTCCAGTAAACGGAGCTATGGTCATCTTATCTTTGTGACATGACTGGCGAGTTTCACAAGATGTAAATTCAAACTAATTTAAATATGCATTTAAATGTAACTTCATCCAGTCGGGTCGCATTGATATGACCTAGTCTACAATGCCTCAAGAAGGATTCGTTCATTTCTGAACTCTTCCTTTTGTGTGTGTTCCGTATACTAAGAACTGTAGTTTGATTTAGAACATTAATGCTTTTAGATAACGTGCCTGAACCGATCAACTTTTGATATAGGAAATGTTCAAAACATTATCCAACAATACAAAATTTTATCATTTCTTTACTAATAAAGAGACTGATATGATTTTGTATATCAGGTTCGGTATCTAATAACATTCGTTCAGAATCAATGTATTGTAATACAGGGTGACAGTGACCAACAGACTTGGCTGCAACACTTGCCCCGTTTTCTGCCTCATGAAACTTATCACCCGATCTCAGTTCTCTATCTATCAGTAGCCCTATGTAACAGATTACATATCTGGTATCCTGATCTGGTATCACATACCCAGGACGTAGAGGATACAGAGAAACAGTTCTTTGTAATGAACACACCCGAAGATGATGCATCAACATGCACTCTCTTCGTTTGGGCGGCACGGGAATTCTGGTAATCCCCAATTTCCTGCTCTGTCTTATAACATTTATAAGTTGGAGCGGGACCAACGTTCCCCAGCTCAGTATAACAAGCGGGTTCGGTCAATATTCCGTATTATTATCTTGATTAAGGCGTGATATGGTCGCTACCAGGAGAGAGAGAGAAGAAAACACTCAGCGTGCGCTCTTGCAAGAATAGATTGGTTATTATTTTATCTAATCAGGATGGCTCCCACTGCTTTTTATCAAATCTTCCTTCAAACCCTAAAAGGAAAGACTAGCCGGGATTAATTACACACTACAAGTTCGCCAATCTTTCAGCCAGGCCAGTGTCGGTACTTTGAGGGAGGTCCCCCGTGCTTTCGCACGAACCTAATTAATGTAAACCTCGTTTTCCCAGAGGCGTAACCCCGTTGACACCTTTCTAGACACCTACTTGATCGGCTAGTTGTAATGTGTAAAACTCTCCCAGGAGTAACTCTTACTCGCAGCGGGTATCGGGATCCAACTATCTCATAGAAGGTATGCAATCTCATTGCAAATTTCAACACTTGAAATTCCCGATAATATTTTTCTCCTAGTGTTCTATGACCTTGACGAATGCCAAACAACCCATAGTCCACTAGTCAAGTTCAACCCGTACATTTCTTGATCGAATTAAACCCACCCGCACGACCCTTGACGAATGCCAAACAACGCCGTACGAATACCCTAATCCAATCGCATCATATGCTCAAACAGATAAATACTAGTTAGCTACCGTACACTACGCCTTGACGAATGCCAAACTACCGCAGCACGAATACTAACTAGTACATATCTGAAATGACGGAGGGCTACGACAGGTTTTTCTGAAAACCTATTGCGTAATGAACTTGATATCGTTGTAGGATCGAATGAATTTTGAAATGGAGTGTTTTTGAGACTTTTCTAGTTTTGCTAAAAGAGTCACTCCTGGTGAAGGGATCGTCGGTCCTTTCCTCGTCGAATGAGGTGCGGGATATATCATATATATCACTGTGCAAAGCAAAAACACTTAAAAGCAATCAAAAGACAATCCGAGTGTGTAGCATCTGCCAGTTATTGCTAAAGGAGTCACTCCCGGTGAAGGGATCTCGGTCCTTTCCTCATCGAATAAGGTGCAGGATATATCTCATATACCGCTATGCAAAGCAAGAACTGTAGCTACCTGTTTTATTTTTGAAATTCGATTCTACAACATCTTAGGTTTCTTTTATTTCATTAATCACATTAATGAAGTCCCATCATTTAAGTACCTAAACATCACAGATAAATACGACGTACGCTTATGCCATCCGCATTCGCCTCAATGTCCCGTCTGCACCGTTAGGTTAGGTAACTAACGCCAGAGCGGGGCGGGCTAGCGCGGGTGTAAAACATAAGTAACGCCTATATAATATATCATATATACTATATACTGTATCTATCACAGAACATCACATGATCACATCACAGATATCGCAGCAGAAGAAACATATGAAATATTGGATATACTAGGACGTCCGTGTTTTCAATACGAGCCAGTATAAAACACGGATTCCACGGTCGTGATGAATAGCCAAACCCACACCCCTAGACCCCTACGAGAGCGGCAAGCAACCCTACCAATTCTAGAGTTAGGAGACCCAGACTCGACTCCTCGAGTTGGTCTCCCACTGGACTCCAGAACCAGGTTACTTGTGCTCCCCTCCTTGGGTCTATCCTAGTGCGGAAAAGTAAATAATATACAAAGGGTGACAACTTCCGCAACCTGGAAGTGCCCCAATAAAAGAATATTACATACAAGTTTTTACATGAATGAAAATGAAAAACACTCATCTCATATAAAAAACCCCGGCTATTCAAACACGACGATCCAATATAACATATCCAGCAACACATAACATCACATGTCATCAACGTAAGTAAATATGTCCATCCCAATTGTCGTTGACATATAGCAACGAAACCGGCGATATCACAAATTACACTTACGGTCACAGAAAAGAAAGTGTAAAACTACAACAATTGGAATCCGCAACCACCTCAGATATCGCATGCCTGACCAAATGAATTTCTTAGACATCGCATGCCTAACAATTATAAACCCCGTATTTTAGTCTCAAAATTGAAAACACTTTTCAATACCAAGTCGGGTAATTCAACAAGATTCCCGACATCCTGATCGAATGCTCGTCGCAAACTTTAGTAGGCGGCCGCACCCCCGATACCGTCGACGAAGTGCACCAAGGCGGAACACCGCTACCGCGAGCACCCTGACGGATGCTTTCGGCGACGGGGTTCCCCTACAGTCACTTGGTAGGGGCTATGGAGTGAGGCTGTCTATTAAGTTTATCCGGCGAGTATCCGCGTACGCTACGTGATTGCGACGGACTTTTGATCGCATCAAAATTCCGTGGCAACCGATCAAGCGAGACTAAAGTGCTATGTTTAGAACATTCATTCAGTTATCTCATAACTTCTTGTGAATTCCAATTATTGTATCCCATTCCAGATAATTAGAAAATGTTAAACTTTCCGATTGAACATTCGAACACCCAAGTTTTCCCGATACAGATCAACACATGAAATAAGTCTAACAACATTCAGTTCGTGCCTCAGTACCGAAGGTCCAGCCGTAGAAGGGTCAAGCCAACGCCTCACATGTGGCACGCCGTACTGCCCCAAACCCGAAGGTTCAAAGGGCAGTTCAAGACGGTCACATAATCGAGTTAAGGTTTGTTGTCTTCTAGAGGGTCCATCGAGTTACTTGCACTACTTAGAACGTCGTTAAACTACGGAAAAATCCAACACTTGGAAATTTCCCGACAGGGGAAAAATTGGGTATTTATATCCGGTCGAACTTTTTAATATATTCTAAAATTTATCCGGAAAGCTAAACAGACAAAATTTGATAATCCGATCGAACATTCGAATCCCCAAAACAATCCCAGAAAATTCAACTCTTGAATAAAATTTAAAAATACCCAGAAAATCCAGCATAATATAATAAGAGTTACTGTGCAAACATAGGAGGATGACGTCATCATCTCGCCGCGGAACCGCCGCGGAAGCCAGGCTTCTGCCGCGGTTCCGCCGCGATATTTACTGTTCATGACTCAATTTTTGCGTCGTAATTCTTATAATTCCCTGCTGAATTTTTTAAGCATTTTTAATATCGAAAAACTCCAGATTTTAGAAAAAGTCCAGAGAGCAAGTTTGTGATCGGGTTTCGGGTTCGTTCAGACTTCAAATTCCGTCTGGACTTCGCCTAAGGCTCTAGCTAGGCTCTGATACCACTGTAGGGTTCCTAGGCACCCTAATGAGGTCTCACAAGGCATCAACCATGCCAATTTATAATTTTACGGTGCCGAGAAACCCTAAACTACGGATCGTTTGCTAGAAATCTAGGCGAAAAGATAACTAGTCAACACTTAACTAAGAGAATACGGAAATACAACCTTTGTAGATCCGGTGCACCACCTCCATAGCTCCGCAATGAAGTGCTCTCGCTGTCCAAAACAAATCCCGGGCTCTAGCGTCGGCTTCATCGGAGAATAGGCGAGCTAGGTCGTCGATGTCCATGCCGAAGATGATCTACGTCGAAGCATCGCAAGATCAAGCTCTCACTTCACCAAGTCATGAAACTTGTGAAGAAAACACACTCTACTACTTGGCAAGAGGTAGAGGATGAAGAAATAGGAAGTGGGTAGACTTTAGAATTGGATTTCTCACTTGTTTCATCAATCCACCATTGATGAAGAAAAGCTTCTTCATGTGAAGAAGATGAAGAAGAAGATGAATAAGTTATGATAAGTTATTAAAAAATAGAAAATAAAAGAATACTTATCATAATATTAACCTTAGTTAAGTGTAGAGAATTGACTAAGGTTGGGTTGATTGGTTAGGGTTAAGGATGAGAACAAAAAGGTCATCAAGTCAAAGCTTCATGAACCTTCAACTAAAAACAAATGAAGCCACCATTCATTTATCTTTCAATTTATTCAAAATGAATAAATAAATAAGATAAATGAATAAGTAAAACCCTAATCAACAACTTAACCTTGGTTTTATTCTTTACATTTAACCAAAAAGCATGTATCATCAAACATGATACAATCATGTGTACAAAAGTATATCACATATACAATGTGCACAAACCGAGTGAGAAAATCCATTTAAAAGTGAACCGATACTAGTTAATGCAAAGTAATATATCATATATATAATTATACATTAGATCATTAAATCAACACTTGATTTAACGATCCGGTTATATCACATATAACCGACTAGTATCCAATGTATCGGCTTATCGAATCAACCCTTGATTCGATAACTAGGTTATATCGCATACAACCAATCGATACATTCATCACGAGAACAGAATACGGTATCACATACACGTATTATTCTCGGTCCCGCACATATCTCATATGCGCTCCTATTTCGTTTCGCTTGAGCCAGGAAACCTCTGTGTAGGACTCTAAAGACTCGTCAATACGCCGGCAGCAGGCGATGATCATATCAAACACCCACAAGCCGCAAGCGGTCTGCTAAACGTAACGGCCACCCGGGTATTGAGCGATCTGAAGATCGACGAGCAAGCCCGCTCACACTCCAGTGAATCCAACCAGTAACACTACCGTACAGTCCGGTCTGATCGTCTGATATGTCGCATATCTCGCCTAGGGGTGGTAAACGTCAGACCCCAATAGCTCGATAAGTCGTGTCGATATGAGGTCTATAACAATTCGAGAAACTACTGGTAACACTTACCAGTAAATCTCAGCAACCCTGGCCAGGGATTTCCTGTTATAGCCAATCGAACACAGCGCAACATCAACTCCCTATACCGGGAGAGACGAATCCTCTCCTATCGCTCATTGCCTCCATGTGACTCGGGACTGTACCCAAAAACCACCGTTTTGCACGCCCTCTTGGACGTGGTAAGATGGAAATCAAAGCACAGTGGGAACCACACAAGACTCTATGACGATCTCGGGTCAACAGACTACTCTGTACCAGTGTCACCAGAGAACTGCCATCTGACGTGAGGTATAATACCATCTGGGAGTTCTCGGCGAGTCCGTCCAGTGTACCCAGTCTCTACTGAGCACCCGTATATCATCTCTGATGTCAAAAACCAATGGATATGGGATCATCCATCGCCCATCTGTATGGGTCGAGAAGGTATACGCTAGTCTACTCTGGTATATCGATGCCCCGTCTCGATACACCCACGACTAGGGACTTTGAAGGATGTACTTATAGACTATCTGTCCCCACTAGTATGATCTGCATCATAGTCCAGGTAGTCAAGTACACATCCTAAGGGCTTTACCAACATGTAACAGAGAGACAATCAGTATACACGTCAAGGTAAATAGCAACCAGATAGCATACTATCATGTCGAGCAAGAAAGTCCTCCCTATACATGTCCCAGCATCCACTATAATATACATCCTATGTATAGTAATGGCCTCTAGAGCATACATATAACTAACACTCATAGTAGGATCGGGATCCAAATATCATCGCGTGACGAAACTGAAGGAATCCTACCAGAATCATCACACTCCAAATGGTATGCAAATCTAGCAAGTTTCAGTACTTATGAAACTCCCGATGTGGATTTTTGCCCCATGCTCTTATGACCTTGACTTTGGCCAAAATATCATAAGTCACATGTCAAGTTCTACCCGTCACTATCCAGGTTAATTTGGATCCATCCGTACCTACCCTTGACTTTGGCCAAAATGGCAGTACGACTGTCCCAAATCAGCGCATCTATCTATGCTACATATGAATACCCAATATCTACCAATCACTATGCCTTGACTTGTGGGTGTTTGATAAAACATAAGCAACGCCTAAATATAAAGCAATGATAGACATTACAGATCACAGATGAATACATTGGATATACTAGGAATCCGCAATCCTTTCGAGCCTGCAACGAAAAGCGGATTACACGGTCGCGGTGAATAGCCAAATACCCCACCCAAGACCCCTATGGGTGCAGCAAACTACCCGCCAAGTACCCGGTTGTTTGTGCACCCCTCCATGGGTCTATCCTAGGAGCAAAAACAGTAAAAAGAATTATACAATGACGGCTACAACCCCGACCCGGTTGTGCGGCAATACAAATAATAATATTACATCAATTTACATATTACAAATGAATGAAAGAAAAACAACACTCATCTCACATCCATCCCGGCTATTCACCCGCGACAATCCAATCCATTCATATACACATACCATCAACAAACACAGATCACAGATATGTATAACTCCGACTAATCGACATATAGCGATTAGCCGACGTTCAATACATGCAAACATCACAGATATAACCAACATAGTCAAAATGTAGTGAAGTTCGGAAAAAATACGGAATTATAGGCCCCCAAAAACAAATTTCTATTCTGGAAAATCTGGGCACATATAATATATCTCAAAAATCCTAAAACCAATCCAGAGATACACTGCACCAAAATCGAGGCAGAGAGGAGACAAGACGGCCGGGGATCCGCGGCAACATAACTTGCTGCTGCCGCGGAAACGCGGTCGTTTGGTCAGATCTCTGGCTCGTTTTTGGTGGTTATCTTTAAAAAAACCCTGAGATGATTTTAGGTGAATAACAAATTTTGTTTTGACCAGAAAAAAATTTAACAGAAACTAGGGCTTTTGAAAAGTTTGGTTTTTGGTTTTTTTCGGTTCCGAACTTCGTTACACTTCACTTCCTAGCTAGTTTATGTTTAGTTTGGCTCTGATACCACTGTAAGTCCACGTTGCGACCCCCGGTTCTTACGGGGAGGCGGAAACGGTATAAAAATCAAATTTTTAGCGCATGGGGCAACATGGACTAACAAAGTCGGGATCTTTTCTAAACTAAACTAGCTATCATGCTAAAGAGAGTTAGCTACTCGGCAAAGTGGTTATACCTAACTTGAACTCCTTCTTCTTGAAACCTTGTAGAGGTTGATGGTTCTTTCCTCGTCGCCTTCTTGGATCAAAGATGGATCCACTTAAGGGTTCAACCTTCGGGCTCTTTCTCGAACTTAGAGTGAACTAAGATCTCCGGCTTGCTAAACCTTGAACCCTAGAGAGAGTAGAGAGTATCTATGGGGTGTTTTCTTTTCAAGGAGAGGGATTCTCAACACATGAGAAGGATTCTCCTTGAGCTTGAGGAAGAAGAAGATGAAATGAAGAGAGAGAATCAATATGATAGAAATGAGCTATCTTTTTCTTTTTGCAACCATAACAAAAGAAAAAGAATTATCTAATTAATAATAATAATTCAAATGAAATAGTTGATGGTTGGTTTTGGAATGACCACTATCATCACTTCATTAAATGAATGTAAGCTAGAATCAAGGAGTATCCTTGCAAAGTAATGATGATGGTTAAACATTCAACCATGGCCAACAAGTCAACCATGGTCAACAAGTCAACAAAACCAACCATGACACAATTTCATTTAATTACTATTATTAATTGATATTTCATAAATCCATTAGGGTTTGGAAAAAGACGACTGTCAACTGTGCATACGCACCCGTTCCGAAACCCTAATGAAAGTCCTCTTCCTCCACCTCAAACAACAGTGCATACACACCTGCATTCTCGTTCCGAGGAACATGAATACTGAGAGATAAAAGCAACCCCAAAACATATACCAGTATCTGGCTCAAACCAGAGCCTGCTAGTATAAACCGTCCGGACTCCAAACGTGCACAAGTGCGCGGATGAGAACGAACCCTGCCGCAAAACCATGCGACCTCTACTCAGTTTTGCCCAGAGGCGAATAGCCCTCCGTGTGGGACTCTAAAGACTCGACACTACGCTGGTAGTGGGTTTAACCACAGACCGCAAGCGGCACTAGCTGTGCTCCACTAATGCGTATAGGTGATATCGCAAAATAAACACATGTACACATTGAAGTAGAAACAAACCAAGTAGCATACTACCATTTTGAGCAAGATTGTATATACAAGGTGAATATCCCAAGCTTCCATTAAGTAATATACAAACCAGTATGATACAGTAATGGCCTCTAGGGCATATACACTAACACCGTCTCCTCGAATCGGGTCTCGAAATCCATCAGCAAACTCATGGTGGACGACTCATACATCATGGGAAAACCGCACTTTTTATTTTAAAAGAGAGAAAAGGTTTATTTATGTTTTTGCGGTTTTCCTCCAAATCCAGAAAATCTCATGGAAATCCGAATCCGAAATCTCAATAACACGTAAAATAGTGAATATAAGCATAAGAATCCATGAATGCGGCATAACAATGAATAACAGTATGCATGAAGTAGCAGGTAATAACTACAATGTCTAAACTAACATATGAGGCAAGTACACTAATATCATGTCTAAGCTATTAGCTAACAGGCTATGTCAAGCAATAATATTTTCTAAGTGTACGTGACATGGCAATTACCGATGAAAATGTGTGTGAGCCGGCAAATAAGTGTACGTGGTACATACGCATCATCGGTAATGGTGCTGGTGTCCTAACCGCATGATATCAATAATGGAGTATGAAACATAAAATAAGCATGCGATGCGAAGCGGACCACAAAAATGAGCGGGAGCTGAAAACTAGACGCAACTATAACTAATCTGCATTAATCTAATATAAGTCCTACAAATGGTGCCTTTTGAAATAACACGAATCATGGGGTTTTGAAAATAGGGGCTACGGTGTTTTTATGAAAAGATTCGTCTTTTGAAATATCCGTATGATCCCTTGGGCTGTCTTTTTAAAATACCTACGATTCGTTAGTTTTTGAAATAGGTAAGAATCGAATCTAATCTAACAACTAAACTAAACTAAAGGGCTAAGCTAACAAGCTGGACTACAGGTAAGGAAACCGCCTAACATCTGAGTCGATCCATATACATACCTGTATATATATATATTAGTCGGTGATCCCGCCTCAATAATATCATATCCGATACCATATCTATAATCAGACATCCCAAGTCAAGAGTGTAGATCAATCATCAAAATATAGCTCGTACGTAAATCCGTCGTACGGCATCCCCAAATCTGGGTACGGGTCAATATCATATTCCTCACACTAATTCTCAGGTATCCTCTTTATCCAAGATCATCGTTTAGGGTACTGACCTATGTCTAGTACAATACTAATATCCTCAATGTACTCATGATCTGACCACTGATCGACAATCTCGTACAAACCGATATCGTCAGCACAATCATCATCAAGGGGTATACATCGCCCAATACGGCCTAGTATCCATATCCTAGTATATGATATCTCATATCACGATCACATGTCGACCACTTTATTTATAACACTATTCATCCGTATCGTCGCCCCAAGATCCGCTATAACACCAGGACGTACCTCAAGTATGAATCCTGCCATATCACCGATATCACAATCTCAACACAAATCTCATCGACTCATCTCAAACCCAAGTATCATCCTCAAATCCGTATGTGAACACATAGTCCCATACCTATGTGAACACATAACTATATATTTCTGTATAAGCACAAAAGAAGGAAGAAAGTACGCAAGTATGGGTGGGTGGGTGTAAGTGTGGTGCGACCGCTACTCTAGGGTTTCGCGACACTCAATCACCCAAGAACACCAAATATCCATATTTATCATCAATAACTCAAACAATATATAAACAATATATATATGTGTGTGTATACGTATTCGTATACATCACCACGAACTGCGGGGGTGCTATACGCCATCCACCCGACTTCTCCCCGTAGATATAAATCTACTCACCTGGTCCTCGCCCGCCGGTGCCGACGTCGCCACGCGCTTGCTTGTCGTCTCGAAGTCCACATGGGGTACCTATATATCATAACGCACCATATCGCATTAAAATCCGACTCATGACCAAAACGACGCACGAATCCTACATAGGTCAAAACCTATGGTTGCTTTCACAAATCCACCCAAAAACCCTCGACGTCGGCGTACAAACGCCAAACCATCGAGAAAGCTTCCAACACACTCATTTGTACAATTACAAGCACTAATTATAATATAAAATAGCTTAAAATTCACAAAAACCCCAAATTCACTTAAAAAGCAATTTTTCCGAAAATCTAGCAAGCAAATATTACCCGTTTTAGTACAAAACCTGACATTTAAACAAATCTAGCGGCCATAATACTTATTAAACATCTTAAATAAGCCATACAACCATTTCCAAAATTTAATCTCATCAATTTGTATTAATTCCAAATTCCTAGTTTGCAAAAATAACCGATTTAAACATTTTTTTAAAGCAAAATTCACAATTTAACAATTAAGCTAGGTTTTGCATAACCCTAAAGTGTTAATTTACACATTATATTGTTAATGAGGTGATAAAACCCTAACCATAATTTTAATCCCACATTTTAATTCAATCTCAAAAACCTAGTAAGCATGAAATTAGAAAACTTGCGCAAACATCGCGGATTTGCGACAAAAGTGATCACATCATCGTACAAACTTCCAACCACACAACTAGTTAGCCACAATCACTTAAATTCATCTCATATACCATGCTTCAAATCCTTGTTTCCATAAACAACCCTTTCATGATTTTACAAACTAGCACTTCCAAACAAATTTCACACTAGAAAAACCTAGATTAACACTAATTTGAAGCCCAAATAGCAAGTTAACCTCTTAGATTTAGGTTAGAAAAACAACTAGATAGCAAAATAGAATTAATTAACTTAGTAATGGTGTGCTAAAACCCTAGTTCAAATCAAACTACACTCTTTAAAACCTAGATTAGAAATTAACAAAAATTTAACATTTCAAAGTTCTAATTTAGCACACGTAAACTACAAATTAACCAATTGATTAGAAATTATACCTCACAAGATCAACCTTAGATTGCTCTAGCCTCCCAAGATGCCATCTTTCTCCTTGTTTTAACCTAATATGGGTGTGAGAAGAGGTAGAATAGGGATTAGCCTTGAATTAGTAAAGAAATTGTCGATTTTGAATGGATTTTGATGGAATTTAGAAGCAAAATGAGAAGGAGAATTTGGGGGGAAATATGGACAGCAGCTGGGGAAGCTCTCGGATTGGGGAGATGGGGGAGAATGAGAGAGAGTTGTGTAGAAAATTTCAAAGTCAAAGACCCCCATATCACCTAATACCCATACTCAAATTAATATATTTAAATCCCTTCAAACCATATCTTTTTACATGAGTTGAAGGCCAAAAAGGAGGGGACGTTTCCTGCTATGGTAGGGACAGCCAAGGAGGGGTGAGGGAGTTGTGAGAGAATGTATAAAAAAAACTATGCAAAAAGACCCCTCACAAGCTCAAAAATTGCAAGTTTTAGCTTAATTATTTAAATTTTAGTTTTCCCTTAATTATAACCAAATAGAACTTGAAATAAATTGACAAAAATTTATATTACTAACTAAATTTTAGTTGTCATGGTTCTATAGCATGTAATTAGCCTAATCAAATTTTATTTATTGCTAATTTAATGTATTATTGACGGCTTAAAATAATATTAAAATAATTAATTTCGGAAATTTTTTCTGAAAATTTGAAATTTCACCAGTAGCTCAAGATACACCAAATACTAGCAATTACATAACTAGAATATTTATATTTAATTTTATAATAAATAAATTTGTATTTTGACTTTTTTTACAGAAAACCCCCTTATTTTGCCGATTTTCCGAAATTTCACCGAAACGATTTTCAAAACGTTACAATTGTGATAAGCGGAGATTGACCGAGCGTAGCATAGGAAACTCCTTTCTTATCAAGAGTATGTCATCCACGTACTCTACGAGGATCATCACCATACTCCCTACTACCTTTTTGTATATACAAGGTTCATCTACCATTTTGATGACGTCAAACTGTTTGACTACTACATCAAAACTGATGTTCCAACTCCGCGATACCTGCTTTATCCTATAAAGCATCTTGTACACGTTTCCGCTGCTCCCACTGTCTACGAAGCCCTCTGGCTGTGTACTTATAGACGTTCTCTTCTAAAACATCATTTAGAAAAGCAGTCATGGCACCCAACCGCCAGATATCGTAGTCATGGTATGTAGCCGTGGCAAGTAGGATCTAGATGGACTTAAGCATAGCTACTTGGAAAGGTTTCATCATTATCCACGCCTGGTCGATGACGAAAAGCTTTAACAAGTCTAGCTTTGAAAGTCTCAACTTTTCCATCTACACCAAGTAATCTTCTCAAGATATACTTGCTCCTGATGGGGATTTAACCCTTCAGATATAGCAATCAAAGTCCATACTTTGTTGGTGTACATGGATTCCATCTCAGATCGCTAAGCATCCAGCCATTCTTACAGAGTCCCACTCCTGATGGCCAGCTCGAAACTAGTTGGGTCATCATCTCATGATGCAATCCTCGCTCCCACTGTCATAGAGAAACCGAAATATCTCTCAGGTGGGTGAGGAACCCTACTAGATCGGCGGAGAGGCAGAGGTTCATTGGAATCTACTGAATCCTTTGGTTCTACCAAATCATCTGCTGTTGTTTGTATAGCTGGAACCTTTCCAGTTGTACATAACAGACCTTGCCTCGAGCTTGTCCGGATTATGCTTTTAGACATAGCCCGGACAACCCCAAATCTTAACTAACTTAAGATATGGGCTCTTCCCTTTCCATATCACATATGAAGCGGTAGGCAACTGATTTGATTGGAACCCAATTCAATTGGTATGCAGCTTCTCAAGTGCATAACTCCCAAAAGGAAATAGGAAACTCAGTAGTACTCATCATAGAGCACACCATATCACATAGGGTGCTATTGCTCCACCCCGATATACCATCGTGCTATGGTGTATACGGAGGAGTAATGCTGAGAGAGAATCTCATTCTCCTTTAAAATAATCCAGGATTTCCGTGCTTAAGTATTCTCCTCCTCGATCTCATCAAAGGACATAATACTTATACCCGTGTTTTGGTTTTCTACTTCTAAATCATATTCTGTGAATATCTCAAAAGGTTCGGACTTGTATTTCAACAGGAACATATGTCTGAATCTTGAGAGATTATCAGAGAATGTAACGAAGTACAAAGTACTAGTCCTGGCATATGTAGACAGGGGACCTTACATACATCAACATGTATCATCCCAATAGTTTACTAACCATTTCTCTGTTTCCAGTAAACAGAGCTATGGTCATCGTATCTTTGTGACATGACTGGCAAGTTTCATACGATGTAAATTCAAACAGATTTAAATATGCATCTAAATGTAACTTCAGCTAGTCAGGTCGCATTGATATGACCTAGTCTACAATACCTCAAGAAGGATCCGTTCATTTCTGAACTCTTTCTCTTGTGTGTGTTCTGTATACAAGGAACTGTAGTTTGATTTAGAACGTTAATGCTTTTAGATAACGTGCCTGAAACGATCAACTTTTGATATAGCAAATGTTCAAAACATTATCCAACAATACAAGATTATATCCTTTCTTTACAAATAAAGAGACTGATATGATTTTGTATATCAGGTTCGGTATCTAATAACATTCGTTCAGAATCAATGTATTGATAGTACAGGGTGACAGTGACCAACAGACTTGGCTGCAACACTTGCCCCGTTTTCTGCCTCATGAAACTTATCACCCGTTCTCAGTTCTTTACCTATCTGTAGCCTATGTAACAAATTACATATGCGGGATCCTGATCTGGTATCACATACCCAGGACGTAAAGAATACTGAGAAACAGTTTTGTATAATGAACACACCCGAAGATGATGCATCAACATGCACTTACTTCGTTTGGGTGGCACGGCATTTCTGGTAATCCCCAATTTCCTGCTCTGTCTTATAACAATTATAAGTTGGAGTGGGACCAACGTCCCCCAGCACAGTATAACAAGCGGGTTCGGTCAATAATCCGTATTATTATCTTGATTAAGGCGTGATATGGTCGCTACCTGGAGAGAGAGAGAAGAAAACAATCAGCGTGCGCTCTTGTAAGAATAGATTGGTTATTATTTTATCTAATCAGGATGGCTCCCACTGTTTTTATCAAATCTTCCGTCAAACCCTAAAGGAAAGACTAGCCGGGATTAATTACACGCTACAAGTTCGCCAATCTTTCAGCCAGGCCAGTGTCGGTACTTTGAGGGAGGTCCCCCGTGCTTTCGCACGAACCTAATTACAGTAAACCTCGTTCCCAGAGGCGTAACCTCGTTAACACCTTTCTAGACACCTACTTGATAGGCTAATTGTAATGTGTAAAACTCTCCCAGGAGTAACAATTACTCGCAGTGGGTATCGGGATCCAACTATCTCATAGAAGGTATGCAATCTCATTGCAAATTTCAACACTTGAAATTCCCGATAATTTTGCCCCTAGCGTCCTATGATCTTGACGGAGGCCAAACTACCCATAGTCCGCTAGTCAAGTTCAACCCGTCATTTCCTGATTGAATTAAACCCACCCGCACGACCCTTGACGGAGGCCAAACAACGCCGTACGAATACCCTAATCCAATCGCATCATATGCAAGCAGATAAGCACTAGTTAGCTACCGTACACTACGCCTTGACGGAGGCCAAACTACCGCAGCACGAATACTAACTAGTACTTATCTGAAATGATGGAGGGCTACGACAGGTTTTTCTGTAAACCTATTGCGTAATGAACTTGATATCGTTGTAGGATCGAATGAATTTTTAAATGGAGTGTTTTTGAGGCTTTTCTAGTTTTGCTAAAGGAGTCACTCCCGGTGAAAGGATCGTCGGTCCTTTCCTCGTCGAATGAGGTGCGGGATATATCATATATATCACTGTGCAAAGCAAAAACTTTTAAAAGCAATCAAAAGACAAACCGAGTGTGTAGCATCTGCCAGTTATTGCTAAAGGAGTCACTCCCGGTGAACGGATCTCGGTCCTTTCCTTATCGAATAAGGTGCAGGATATATCATATATACCGCTGTGCAAAGCAAGAACTGTAGCTACCTGTTTTATTTTTGAAATTCGATTCCACAACATCTTAAGGTTTCTTTTTACTTTCATTAATCACATTAATGAAGTTCCATCATTTAAAGTACCTAAACATCACAGATAAATACGACGTACACTTATGCCATCCGCATTCGCCTCGATGTCCCCGCGTGCACCGTTAGGTTAGGTAACTAACGGCAGAGCGGGGCAGGGCTAGCGCGGGTGTAAAACATAAGTAACGTCTATATAATATATCATATATACTATATACAGTATTTATCATAGAACATATCACATGATCACATCACAGATATCGCAGCAGAAGAATCATATGAAACATTGGATATACTAGGACGTCCGTGTTTTCAATACGAGCCAGTATAAAACACGGATTCCACGGTCGCGATGAATAGCCAAACCCACACCCC
The DNA here is from genome assembly GCA_030015575.1 of Agapanthus africanus. Taxonomy (NCBI): domain Eukaryota; kingdom Viridiplantae; phylum Streptophyta; class Magnoliopsida; order Asparagales; family Amaryllidaceae; genus Agapanthus; species Agapanthus africanus. The sequence continues at coordinate 572,962,541 of CM057337.1, read as the reverse complement.
TAGACCCCTACGAGAGCGGCAAGCAACCCTACCAATCCTAGAGTTAGGAGACCCGAACTCGACTCCTCGAGTTGGTCTCCCACTGGACTCCAGAACCCGGTTACTTGTGCCCTCCTCCTTGGGTCTATCCTAGTGTGGAAACGTAAATAATATACAAAGGGTGACATCTTCCGCAACCTGGAAGTGCCCCAATAAAAGAATATTACATACAGATTTTTACATGAATGAAAATGAAAAACACTCATCTCACATAAAAACCCCCGGCTATTCAAACACGACGATCCAATATAACATATCCAGCAACACATGACATCACATGTCATCAACGTAAGTAAACATGCGTATCCCAATTGTCGTTGACATATAGCAACGAAACCGGCGATATCACATATTACACTTACGGTCACAGAAAAGAAAGTGTAAAACTACAACAGTTGGAATCCGCAATCTCTTTAGACATCGCATGCCTAATCAAATGAAATACTTAGACATCACATGCCTAACAATTATAAACCCCACATTTTAGTCTCATTATCGAAAACACTTTTCAATATCATGTCGGGCAATTCAACGAGATTCCCGACATCCTGATCGAATGCTCGTCGCAAACTTTAGTAGGCGGCCGCACCCCCGACGCCGTCGACGAAGTGCACCAAGGCGGAACACCGCTACCGCTAGCACCCGAACGGATGCTTTCGGCGACGGGGTTCTCATACAGTCACTTGGTCGGGGTTAAGGGATGTAGCTGTCTAATAAGTTTATCCGGCGAGTATCCGCGTACGCTACGTGATTGCGACGGACTTTTGGTCACATCAAAATTCCGTGGCAACCGATCAAGTGAGACTAAACTGCTATGTTTATAACATTCATTCAGTTATCTCATAACTTCTTGTAAATTCTAATTGTTTTATCACATTCCAGATAAACAGAAAATGTTAAACTTTCCGATCGAACAGTCGAACACCCAAGTTTTCCCGATACAGCTCAACACATGAAATAAGTCTAAAAACATTCAGTTCATGCCTCAGTACCAACGGTCCAGCCGTAGAAGGGTCAAGCCAACGCCTCACATGTGGCACGCCGTACTGCCCCAAACCCTAAGGTTCAAAGGGCAGTTCAAGACGGTCACATAATCGAGTTAAGGTTTGTTGTCTTCTAGAGGGTCCATCGCGTTACTTGCACTACTTAGAACGTCTTTAAACTACAGAAAAATCCAACACTTGGAAATTTCCCGACAGAGGAAAAATTGGGTATTTATATCCAGTCGAACTTTTTAACATATTCAAAAATCATCCGGAAAACACCTAGACAAAGTTTGTTAATCCGATCGAATAATCAAATCTACAAAACAACCCCAGAAAAACTCAACTGTTGAGTAAAATATAAAAATTTCCAGAAGACTCAGCACTTCAAGACAAGAATTACTGTGCAAGCCACGTGGTCTAACTCACCAAAATGGCCGCGGAACCGCCGCGAAACCCATGGTGGGGGCCGCGGTTCCACGGCTCTTTGGTCGAGTTAGCATCACGTGCTTCACAGTAACTCATAGAATTTCCTGCTGAATTTTTTGGCAAATTTTAATTCACAAAAATCCAAATTTTCAGAAAATTTCCAGAGAGCAATTTGGATTAGGGTTTCGATGTTCGTTCGGATTTCAAACGTCGTCTACACTTCGCCTAAGGCTCTAGCTAGTCTCTAATACCACTATAGGGTTCTTAGGCACACACTAGAGGTCTTACAAGGCATCAACCATGCCAAATTCAAATTTTACAAGTGCCGAGAAACCCTAATACGGATCGTTGACTAGAGTTTAGGCGAAACATGCAACTAGTTAACAACTTAACTAAGGGAACGGAAATACAACCTTTGTAGATCCGGTCCTCCACCTCCATAGCTCCATGATGAAGTCTCCTTGCTGTCCAAATCGAATCCCGGGCTCTAGCGTCGGCTTCATCGGAGAAATGGGCGGGCTTGGTCGTCGGCTTCGATGCCGAAGATGATCTACGTCGAGGCAACACAAGATCAAGCTCCAACTTCATCAAGTCATGAAACTTGTGAAGAAAACACCCTATACTACTTGGCAAGTGGTAGAGGATGAAGAAATAGGAAGTGGGTTCACTTTAGAATTGGATTTCTCACTCTTTTTCTCAAGTTGCCATTGATGGAGGCAAGCTTTCTTCATTGTTGAAGAAGGAGAAGAAGAAGAAGATCATATGATAAGTATTATCTAAAATAGAAAATAAAAGGAATACTTATCATATTGCAACCATGGTCAAGTGTAGAGAATGAACTAGGGTTAAGTGGAATGGTTAGGGTTAAGCATGAAAACAAAAAAAGGTCACTTAGTCAAAGTTTCAAGAAGCTTCAACTAGCAAACAAAGAAAGCCTCCATTCATTTATTTTGCAAAAATAAATAAACAAAATAAATGAATAAGTAAATCAAAACCCGAACCATTACACAACCATGTTTTAATCATACACTTAACAAAGTATGCATGTATCATCAAACATGATACAAACAAGTGCACAAAAAATATATCACATATACAATGTGCACATCAAGTGAGAAAATCCTTTTAAAGTGAACCAATACTAGTTAATGCAAAGTAATATATCAAATATATATAATTATACATTAAATCATTAAATCAACACTTGATTCAATGATCCGGTCATATCTCATATAACCGACTAGTATCCAATGTATCGACTTATCGAATCAATCCTCGATTCGATAACAAGGTTATATCGCATACAACCATTCGATACATTCATCGCGAGAATAGAATACGGTATCACATACACGCATTATTCTCGGTCCCGCAGATATCTCATATGCGCTCCTATTTCGTTTCGCTTAAGCCAGGAAACCTCTGTGTAGGACTCTAAAGACTCGTCAATACGCCGGCAGCAGGTGATGATCATATCAAGCACCCACAAGCCGCAAGCGGTCTGCTAAACGTAACGGCCACCCGGGTATTGAGCGATCAGAAGATCGACGAGCAAGCCCGCTCACACTCCTATGAATCCAACCAGTAACACTTACCGTACAGTCCGGTCTCGTCGTCTGATATGTCGCATATCTCGCCTAGGGGTGGTAAACGTCAGACCCCAATAGCTCGATAAATCGTGTCGATATGAGGTCTATAACAGTTCGAGAAACTACAGGTAACACTTACCAGTAAATCTCAGCAACCCTGGCCAGGGATTTCCGGTTATAGCCAATCGAAAACAGCGCAACATCAACCCCCTATACCGGGAGAGACGAATCCCCTCCTATCGCTCATTGCCTCCATGTGACTCGGGACTGTACCCAAAAACCACCATTTTGCACGCCCTCTTGGATGTGGTAAGGTGGAAATCAAAGCACAGTGGGAACCACACAAGACTCTATGACGATCTCGGGTCAACAGACTACTCTGTACCAATGTCATCAGAGAACTGCCATCTGACGTAAGGTATAATACCATCTGGGAGTTCTCGGCGAGTCCGTCCAGTGTACCCAGTCTCCACTGAGCACCCGTATATCATCTCCGATGTAAAACACCAATGGATATGGGATCATCCATCGCCCATCTGTATAGGTCGAGAAGGTATACGCTAGTCTACTCTGGTATATCGATGCCCCGTCTCGATACACCCATGACTAGGGACCTTGAAGGATGTACTTATGGACTACCATGTCCCCACTAGTATGATCCGCATCATAGTCCAGGTAGTCAAGTACACATCCTAAGGGCTTTACCAACATGTAACAGAGAGACAATCAATGTACACGTTAAGGTAAAGAGTAACCAGATAGCATACTATCATGTCGATCAAGAAAGTCCTCCCTATAAATGTCCCGGCATCCACTACAATATACATCCAATGTACAGTAATGGCCTCTAGGGCATACATATAACTAACAACGTTATCCGATACGGTGCGTGTTCTGTGTTGCTGTTATTCTGAGTTGGTTTTGTAGTGTCGCTATACGCATTAGCTACAATACGAACTCCTTAGAGTACGTAGGTGTGTCGTGTTGGTCCGTGAAGATTGTATGTATTTTGGGTCTATTATTAATATGTACTTGTTTTATCGTATTATGTTGTAGGTTCGCAGGCGGGGACTTCGGACACAGCTACAAGGGAAAACAAGGGTAGACTTCACCTAGCCAGGAGCGTTGGTGAGTAGATTTAACATCTACAGGGGAATCGCCCGCATGGTGTTATGCGTCTGGGCTGGCGATGTTATTTCTGTCGCATATTCTATGTCATATTTAGAATTGCGCATTTACCCTATTACTTAGATATTGTTGTGCTTGGACTAGTAGCCTTAGGACACTGCACACATTATTGACGATTCATGTTGCACGATCACTGATTGTATGCTACACACACCGTCAATAATTGCCATGTCACGCAGAACCCACTTATAGATATGATATTGCTTGGTTATGGTCATTGAGACTTTGATTCATATTTTTTATTGCATATGACATATAGCATACCTGTATACCTACATGCTTATACATATGCCTTGACATGCTTACATGCTAGTTACCTGTACACCTATAGAGTATTGTACCATTAGCGATAGGTACATACACACTTCATGACATAGCTACTGGTATACCCTGCACACATACTTCACTTATACCCAGAGGGTATATTACATCATTTACTTATAGATTGATACATATACCTTGCTATACCCTTATGTTTACACATATATCAGGTTATAGCTACATTGATTACCTTTACTTGATATTATTTAGAATTGGAGAAATTAGGAATCGCATGATATTTATATTAACTTGTTACAGTTAATTAGCGGCTTTTCCTTTATATGCTTTCATTACAGTTTTATGTTGTATATATTATATTCATGGATTTTCGCAGTGTGATGGATTTTTCATGATGTTTTCTGGATTTGGGGACCGTGGGAGTTCATGAAATTATGCATTATTTGAAAAATCCGGTTTTCCTTGTTATGATATTTCAGCAGCCACCATGAGATTTATCGGTTCTGATTATATACCCGATGCTAGGAAAGGAGGGGTCCGTGTGCGGGTACATGGTGGGGCCCGGAGGTACCCCAGGGAAAGAATCTCAGTGAGGAGATGAGTTATTGGGGGAACCATACTTTCCGGTGACATTACCAATGACTCAGCGGTTATCGTGGGGATACCGACGGGAGTCATGTACGTATAGATACGTCGAGAGGCGAGGGTCAGAGCTAGGCACTCGAGCTTTCGGGATAGCGTATGATACATACCTATCAGGATGCCAGTCGTGGTGACAGCACCTGATAGACTTGCATTTTTGTGTCGATGCTTGACACATTGGTTTTATGATATTTCTTTTTACTCCTTTGTATATATAACAGGGGTTTAGGCCGCTGTTATATATGCCCTTATATCAATATTAGTGGAATGGGACGCTAATATATGTTTATTGACATTTTTTTTACTTCTTTGTATATATATCAGGGAATTAGGCCGCTGTTATATATGCCCTTACACCAATATTAGTGGAATAGGACGCTAATATATGTGTATTGACTTTAAGTTATATACATCATCATATTTATTCGTACAAACATATTTAGGGTGTTAGAGTTTTACTTGATATTGGATTTGGGATATACGTGATTTATTTGAGACTTGATACAGGATAAATGAGATTCACTTAATTTTGTACATTCAGGATATAGGAGATTTATTCGATATTGTACATTCAGGATTTGTGAGACTTATATGATATGAGAGCCAATTTGGGGGCTGATTTTGTTAGTTATGTATATGCCCTAGAGGCCATTGTTGTACATATGATGTATATTATAATGGATGCTTGGTTATATATAGAGATGACTTTCTTGCTCGTCATGATAGTATGCTATTTGGTTTCACTTTATCTTAACATGTTAACTTGTATTGGTTTACTGTTTTACTCTCGCATGTTGATAAAGCCCTTAGGATTTGTACTCGACTACTGGGACTGTGATGAGATCATACTAGTGGGGCTGCGGTAGTCGATGAGTACATCCTATAACTGTTCCTAGTCGAGGGTAAATCGAGACAGGACATCGATACATCAGAGTAGACTAGCGTATACGCATCTTGACCCATATGATGGGCGATGGATGATCCCATATCCATCGGTGTTAGACATCAGAGATGGTGTACGGGTGCTCAGTGGAGACTGGGTACACTGAACGGACTCGCCGAGAACTCCCAGATGGTGTTATACCACACGTCAGATGGCAGTTCTCCGGTGACACTGGTACATGGTAGTCTGTAGACCCGAGATCGTCATGGAGTCTTGTGTGATTCCCACTGTGCTTTGATTTCCACCTTACCACGTCCAAGAGGGCGTGCAAAACGGTGGCTTTTGGGTACAGTCCCGAATCACATGGAGGCAATGAGCGATAGGAGGGGATTCGTCTCTCCCGGTATAGGGAGTTGATGTTGTGCTGTGTTCGATTGGCTAAAACTGGAAGTCCCTGGCCAGGGCTGATATAGAGATTTACTGGTAAGTGTTACTAGTAGTTTCTCGACCCGTTATGAGCCACACATCGACACGACTTATCGGTTACTGGGGTCTGACGTATACCACCCCTAGACTTGATATGCGACATATCAGACGAACAGACCGGACTGTACGGGAGTGTTACTGGTTGGATTCACAGGAGAACGCACAGGCTAGCTTGTTGGTCTTCTGATCGCTCAATACCTGGGTGGCTGTTACGTTTAGCTGACCGCTTGCAGCTTGTGGGTGTTTGATATGATCATCACCTGCTACCGGCGTATTGACGATTCTTTAGAGTCCTACACAGAGGTTTCTTGGCTCAGGCGAAACGGAGTAGTGGCACATATGTGATATGCGCAGGAACGAGAATAATGCGATATGGGATACCGTATTATATTGTCGCGATATTTAGAAATGAACCGGGACATCGGATCAAGTGTTGATTCGATAAATCGGTACATGATATATTAGTCGGTAATATTCGATATAGCCGGATCGTCAAATCAAGTTTTGATTCGATGATTTAATGTATAATAATATATATGATATATTGTATTACATTATCTAATATTGGCTCTCTTTATTATTTCATTTTCTCAGTGGATGATACATTGATATATATGCGATATATGTTAATTGTATTATTTTCTTTTGTTGCTAATATATAATATATATGTGATATATATTATTGTGACATGATATGATTAATTGTTAAACATGTTTAAGGATGATTAATTGAGGTTAGGGTTTGATTAGGGTTAGTTGCTTCATGCACCTTCTAGAAGCAACTTCTTTTGTCATGGTTAAGATATTTTGTGATGACACATTTTAACCCAACCAAACCCTAACTCTAGTTATTTCTCTACAAAATCTTGACCACTCATCCTTGACCATGGTTTACAATTCAATCATATGGTTTATATTCTATTCATCACAAAAGAAAAATATATCATTATCTTTTCATTATCATCTTCTTCCTTCTTCAAGAAAGCTTGCTAGTTTTTCTTTAAGTGATGAAATAAAATGAGAAAATGATTTAAAAAGAATGCAAAATTACTACTCTCTCATCCTCATCTCATCTAGCCTATGGGATTAGTGTGTTCTTCTCTTTTGAGTGAGAAAGCTAGAGTCGTAGCAACTTCAAGGTAGATCATCGGAGATTTGGAATACTTCGAGCTAGCATGGATCGTTCGAGTCGTGGAGCCTCTCATGAGTCCGGGAGATCGTGGATCGCGGAAAAGGGACTTCTACTCGGAGCTTGTGAAGTGAAGGAGCGGACTACAAAGGTTGTAATCCCTCACACTTAGATAAAAGTTATCTTCTTGCATGTAAAACCCTAATAATCTAGTAAAGATCCCGGCTTTGGGTTGTTCGGCATGTCTAAAATTTAATCCGGGCATGTTTGATGCCTTATGAACCTTCACAAGAGTGCCTAAGAACCCTACAGTGGTATCAGAGCCTAGCTAGACCATTAGGCGATGTGTTTACGAAGTTAAAACTCCGATCGAACCCGAAACGACGCAAAAAGACCCCTCTCTGGAAATTTTTTAAATTTTGGGATTTTTCTAAATTAAAAATATGTAAAAAAATCAGCAGGGAATTCTAAGAATTACCAAGAAGCCCGAGCCCCCAATTCGATCAAACGGCCGCGGAAGCGCGGCGCAAGCTTGCTTGCGCGGCGGTTCCACGGCGGATTGATCGATTGGCGACACGTGGCTTCCTGGTAATAACCGTAGGTACTTGTTGACTTTTCTGGGTATTTTAATCTGTTTCAGGTGTTTAAAATCTGGGGTTTGTTTGTAATCGTAGATTCGATCAGAATATTTAAATTCGTATTTCTTTCCGGATATTTAGAAATTGTTAAACTATTTGAACGGATATCATTAACTCACTGTTTCCCGATACGGCAAACTTTCAAGTGTTGAAATTTATTCGGGTTTAAATCTTTCGGAAAAATTGTACAAGTTAAGCGGTGGACCCTCTAGAAGACAACAAACCTTAACTCGATTATGTGACCGCCTTGAACTGCCTTTTGAACCTTCGGGTTTGGGGCAGTACGGCGTGCCACATGTGAGGCGTTGGCTTGACCCTTCTACGGCTGGATCACCGGTACTGTGACATATTCTGGGATTATTTGAACCCCGCTCAAGTGTTGAGCAGTTTAGGAAATTTTGGGTGTTTGATTATCTGTTCGGAAAGTTTAATACTGTCTATTTATCTGGAATGTGATACAATATATGGAATTCATAGAGTTAGGCATGAAATACGAAGTATGTGATATTTCGGATTTACATTGTTTAAAGTGATTGTGGATTCCAAATATTGTAGTTTTACACTTTCTTTTCTGTGACCGTAAGTGTAATATGTGATATCGCCGGTTTCGTTGCTATATGTCAACGACAATTGGGATGCGCATATTTACTTACGTTGATGATATGAGATATTATGTGTTGCTGTGATATGTTATATTGGATCGTCGCGTTCTGAATAGCCGGGGGTTTTATGTGAGGTGAGGGTTTTTATTTTCATTCATGTAAAATTCATTTTTAATGTAATATTCTTTTATTTGGGGCACTTCTAGGTTGCGGTTGATGTCACCAGTGTATATTATTTACTTTTCCGCATTAGGTAGACCCAAGGAGGGGAGCACAAATAACCGGGTTCTAGGGTACAGTGGGAGGCCATCTCGAGGAGTCGAGACCGGGTCTCCTAACCCTAGAATTGGCAGTGTTACTTGCCGCTCTCGTAGGGGTCTTGGGATGTGGGTTTGGCTAATCGTCGCGACCGTGGAATCCGTGTTTTATACAGGCTCGTATTGAAAACACGGACGTCCTAGTATATCCAATATTTCATATATGTTCTTCTGCTGCAATGTTCTGTGATGAGATCATATTACTGCCTGAGACGAATGCTTATACTATATATATATGCTGATATATAAATATTACTGCTTTCGTTTCTTCTGTGATGCTTAGGAAGCATAAGCTGATTGGATTTTTATTAATGAGATTAATAAAAGAAAAGAAACCTGAAGATGTTGTAGAATCAAAACTTAATAAAAAGGGTAGCTACAGTTTTGCTTTGCACAGTGATATATAAAGTATATCCTGCACCTTATTCGATGAGGAAAGGACCGAGATCCCTTCACCGGGAGTGAATCCTTTAGCAAAACTGGCAGATGCTACAAAACTCGGTTTGTCTTTTGATTGCTTTTAGTGTTTTGCTTTGCACAGCGGTATATATGATATATCCTGCACCTTATTCGATGAGGAAAGGGCCGACGATCCCTTCACCGGGAGTGACCCCTTTAGCGAAACTAAGAAAAGCCTCAAAAACACTCATTTTCAAAAACTACTCGATTCTATGACGATATCAAGTTCATTACGCTCAGGGTTTTCTGAAAAACCTGCGTAGCCCTCCGTCATTTCAGATAAATCCTACTTAGTATTCGTGCTGTGTTTGTTGACCTTGTCAAGGCACAGTGTACGGTAGCTAATTAGTGTTTATCTGCAAAAACATGAGATGTGATTGGATTAGGGTATTCGTGCGGCCTTGTTGACCTTGTCAAGGGTCATGCGGGTGGGTTTAATTCAATCAGGAAATGACGGGTTAAACTTGACTTGCGATTTATGGTTTGTTGACCTTGTCAAGGTCATAGATCGCTAGGGGCAAAATATTATCGGGAATTTCAAGTGTTGAAATTTGCAATGAGATTGCATACCTCCTATGAGATAGTTGGATCCCGATACACACTGCGAGTAAGAGTTACTCCTGGGAGAGTTTTACACAGGACAATTAGCCGATCAAGTAGGTGTCGAGAAAAGTGTTAACGGGGTTACGCCTCTGGGAAAATGAGGTTTACTTTAATTAGGTCCGTGCGACAGCACGGGGAACCTCCCTCAAAGTACCGACACTGATCTGGCTGAAAGATTGACGAAATTGTAAGGTGTAATTAATCCCGGCTAATCTTACCATTTAGGGTTTTAAGGTAGATTTGATAAAACCAGTGGGAGACATCCTGATTAGATAAGATAATAACCAATCTAATCTTGCAAGAGCATACGCTAAAGTGTTTTCTTCTCTCTCTCTCCAGGTAGCGACCATGTCATGCCATAATCAAGATAATAATATGGATGTATTGACTGAACCCAATTATTGTACTGAGCTAGGGAATGTTGGACCCGTTCTTTCTTATAAGAGTTATAAGACTGAACAGGAAACAGGAGAATATCTAGATTCTCACGCCGCCCAAAAGAACATACATGTTGATGCATCTTCTTCGGGTGTGTTAGTTATTGAGAACTGTTTCTCAGTTCACCCTACGTCCTGGGTATTAGATACCGGATCAGGATCCCACATATGTAAACAGTTACATGGGCTGCGTAAAGGTAGAGAACTGGGAAAAGGTGATCATTCCGTTCAAGTAGGGAACGGTGCAAGTATTGTGGCCAAAGCAGTTGGCGAATATCACCTTGTATTACCAAGTCGTAATACACTGGTTCTAAATGAGTGCTATTATATACCGAACATGATGTGCAACATTATATCAGTCTCCTTATTAAGTAAAGAAGGATATAATTTTGTAGTACAGGATAATGTTATGAACATATTCCTAGATCAAAAGTTGATTGCATTAGGCTCGTTACATAATGGCATATTCATTCTAAATCAGAATACAGTCCTGAATATACAAAAAACACACAAGAGGAAAAGTTCGGATATGAACGAATCCTACTTGTGGCATTGTAGACTTGGTCATATCAATGCGACACGACTAGCTAAGTTACATAAAGATGGTTATTTGAATCCGTTCGAATTATCATCTTATGATACTTGCCATTCATGTCTCAAAGGAAAAATGACCAAAGCTCCGTTTAGTGGACACGGAGAAAGAGTTACTGAACTCTTAGGACTAATACATAGTGATGTTTGTGGTCCCATGTCAACGCATGCCAGGAACGGTTCTTCCTACTTCATTACATTCACTGACGATCTTTCTAGATTCGGACATGTGTTCCTGATGAAACACAAGTCTGAAGCTTTTGAGAAATTCAGAGAATATAAGCACGAAGTAGAGAATCAAACGGGCAAAAGTATTAAGATTCTTCGATCTGATCGAGGAGGTGAATACTTAAGCAATGAGTTCCTAGATTATCTAAAAGAGAATGGGATTCTCTCTCAGCTTACTCCTCCTTATACACCACAGCACAACGGTGTATCTGAGCGGAGGAATCGCACCCTATTAGATATGGTACGCTCTATGATGAGTACAGCTGAGTTACCTATTTCCTTCTGGGGGTATGCGCTTGAGACAGCAGCATACCTATTGAATCAAGTTCCAACTAAATCTGTACCTACCACACCATATGAGATATGGAGTGGGAAGAGACCGTGTCTTAAACGAGTTAAGATATGGGGTTGTCCGGCCTATGTAAAAAGGCAAAATCCGGACAAACTCGAGGCACGGTCAGTTCTTTGCAAGTTTGTAGGATATCCGAAGAATTCTTATGGATATTTTTTCTATCACGGTGAGGAGCAAAAAGTGTTTGTTGCTCAACATGCCACCTTTTTAGAAAAGGAATTTCTTGCAAAAGAGATTAGTGGCTTAGAGGTAGAACTGGAAGAAGTTCCAGCAACACAAACTGCAACTGAAGATTTAGTGGAACCAGAGGATTCAGTAGTACCCGACGAACCCCAGCCTCTTCGCCGATTTAGTAGGGTTTCTCGTCCACCTGAGAGATACTACGGTTTTCTCATTGATGGTGGAAGCGAGGACTGCATCATGGATGATGATGAACCGACTAGTTTCGAGCAGGCCATCACGAGTAGTGACTCTGTGAAATGGCTGGATGCAATGCGATCTGAGATGGAATCCATGTACACCAATAAAGTATGGATTTTGGAAAATGCTCCTGAAGGGGTAAAACCCATTGGGAGCAAGTGGATTTTTAAAAAGAAATTTGGTGTAGATGGAAAAGTTGAGACTTTCAAAGCTAGACTTGTAGCAAAGGGTTTTCGTGAACGACCAGGTGTGGATTATGACGAAACCTTTTCTCCAGTGGCTATGCTTAAGTCCATCCGGATCTTACTTGCCATTGCTGCATACCATGACTACGAAATCTGGCAAATGGATGTTAAGACCGCCTTTCTAAACGGTGATTTAGAAGATTGCGTGTACATGACCCAGCCAGAGGGCTTCGTAGATAGTGGGAGCAGCGGAAAGGTGTGCAAGCTGCTTAAATCCATTTATGGGTTAAAGCAAGCATCGCGGAGTTGGAACATCTGTTTTGATGTTGTAGTCAAAGAGTTTGACTTCATCAAAAATATAGATGAACCTTGTATCTATAAGAAGATAGCAGAGGGTAAGGTTGTCTTCCTCGTATTGTACGTGGATGACATACTCTTGATAGGAAATGATATTCCTATGCTACAATCAGTTAAGCTCTTCTTATCACAGAGATTCTTAATGAAAGATCTAGGTGATGCCTCCTGCATATTGGGAATCATGATCTATAGAGATAGATCTAAAAGAATACTGGGATTGTCCCAATCCAGGTACATTGACACCATACTAAAGAGGTTTAGTATGGAAGAATCCAAGCGTGGGAACCAACCCACGATCTCTGGACTCACTCTCTCCAAAGAGATGTCTCCCAAGACTGATTTGGAGAGAGTTCGCATGCAAGGGATACCCTATGCTTCGGCAGTAGGCTCTATCATGTATGCGATGCTATGTACCAGACCCGATGTAGCATACTCACTAAGTGTAGTGAGTCGGTATCAAGCAGATCCTGGAGAGAGTCATTGGACAGCTGTGAAGAACATTCTCAAGTACTTGCGAAGGACTAAGGAGATGTTCTTGGTATATGGTAACGGAGAACTCCAGGTGGATTCCTTTACCGATTCCAGCTTCCAGAGTGATAAGGACGACTCTAAGTCGCATTCGGGTTTTGTCTTTACCCTCAATGGAGGGGCGGTATGTTGGAAGAGTTCCAAACAGGATACCGTTGCAGACTCGACGATGGAGGCTGAATACATCGCTGCCAACGATGCTGCCAAAGAGGCTGTCTGGATAAAGAAGTACATTTGTGAACTTGGTGTGGTTCCATCCATTGAGCATCCAATACTTCTGTATTGCGATAACAATGGAGCTGTGGCTTTAGCCAAGGAACCCAGATCCCATCAGAAGTCCAGACATATTCTGAGGCGGTATCACCTGATCAGGGAGATAGTTGATCGCCGGGAGATCGAGGTCAGGAGAGTAGATACGAAGGACAACACTGCGGATCCATTCACGAAGGCTATTCCCCAGATACAGTTTGAGAGATCATTCGGGATGCTAGGTATGCGATACTACAGCAGCTGGCCTTAGTGCAAGTGGGAGATTGTTAGTTATGTATATGCCCTAGAGGCCATTGTTGTACATATGATGTATATTATAATGGATGCTTGGTTATATATAGAGATGACTTTCTTGCTCATCATGATAGTATGCTATTTGGTTTCACTTTATCTTAACATGTTGACTTGTATTGGTTTACTGTTTTACTCTCACATGTTGATAAAGCCCTTAGGATTTGTACTCGACTACTGGGACTGTGATGAGATCATACTAGTGGGGCCGCGGTAGTCGATGAGTACATCCTATAACTGTTCCTAGTCGAGGGTATATCGAGACAGGGCATCGATACACCAGAGTAGACTAGCGTATACGCATCTTGACCCATATAATGGGCGATGGATGATCCCATATCCATCGGTGTTAGACATCAGAGATGGTGTACGGGTGCTCAGTGGAGACTGGGTACACTGAACGGACTCGCCGAGAACTCCCAGATGGTGTTATACCACACGTCAGATGGCAGTTCTCCGGTGACACTGGTACAGGGTAGTCTGTAGACCCGAGATCGTCATGGAGTCTTGTGTGATTCCCACTGTGCTTTGATTTCCACCTTACCACGTCCAAGAGGGCGTGCAAAACGGTGGCTTTTGGGTACAGTCCCGAATCACATGGAGGCAATGAGCGATAGGAGGGGATTCGTCTCTTCCGGTATAGGGAGTTGATGTTGTGCTGTGTTCGATTGGCTATAACTGGAAGACCCTGGCCAGGGATGATATAGAGATTTACTGGTAAGTGTTACTAGTAGTTTCTCGAACCGTTATGAGCCACACATCGACACGACTTATCGGTTACTGGGGTCTGACGTATACCACCCCTAGACTTGATATGCGACATATCAGACGAACAGACCGGACTGTACGGGAGTGTTACTGGTTGGATTCATAGGAGAACGCATAGGCTAGCTTGTTGGTCTTCTGATCGCTCAATACCTGGGTGGCTGTTACGTTTAGCTGACCGCTTGCAGCTTGTGGGTGTTTGATATGATCATCACCTGCTACCGGCGTATTGACGATTCTTTAGAGTCCTACACAGAGGTTTCTTGGCTCAGGCGAAACGGAGTAGTGGCACATATGTGATATGCGCAGGAACGAGAATAATGCGATATGGGATACCGTATTATATTGTCGCGATATTTAGAAATGAACCGGGACATCGGATCATGTGTTGATTCGATAAATCGGTACATGATATATTAGTCGGTAATATTCGATATAGCCGGATCGTCGAATCAAGTGTTGATTCGATGATTTAATATATAATAATATATATGATATATTGTATTACATTATCTAATATTGGCTCGCTTTATTATTTCATTTTCTCAGTGGATGATACATTGATATATATGTGATATATGTTAATTGTATTATTTTCTTTTGTTGCAAATATATAATATATATGTGATATATATTATTGTGACATGATATGATTAATTGTTAAACATGTTTAAGGATGATTAATTGAGGTTAGGGTTTGATTAGGGTTAGTTGCTTCATGCACCTTCTAGAAGCAACTTCTTTTGTCATGGTTAAGATATTTTGTGATGACACATTTTAACCCAACCAAACCCTAACTCTAGTTATTTCTCTACAAAATCTTGACCACTCATCCTTGACCATGGTTTACAATTCAATCATATGGTTTATATTCTATTCATCACAAAAGAAAAATATATCATTATCTTTTCATTATCATCTTCTTCCTTCTTCAAGAAAGCTTGCTAGTTTTTCTTTAAGTGATGAAATAAAATGAGAAAATGATTTAAAAAGAAAGCAAAATTACTACTCTCTCATCCTCATCTCATCTAGCCCATGGGATTAGTGTGTTCTTCTCTTTTGAGTGAGAAAGCTAGAGTCGTAGCAACTTCAAGGTAGATCATCGGAGATTTGGAATACTTCGAGCTAGCATGGATCGTTCGAGTCGTGGAGCCTCTCATGAGTCCGGGAGATCGTGGATCGCGGCAAAGGGACTTCTACTCGGAGCTTGTGAAGTGAAGGAGCGGACTACAAAGGTTGTAATCCCTCACACTTAGATAAAAGTTATCTTCTTGCATGTAAAACCCTAATAATCTAGTAAAGATTCCGGCTTTGGGTTGTTCGGCACGTCTAAAATTTAATCCGGGCATGTTTGATGCCTTATGAACCTTCACAAGAGTGCTTAGGAACCCTACAGATTTGAGGAATTGGGATTTGGATTTGTCTTGATGGATTGTGATCTTACCATGATGTCAGGATTCCGTGGAAATGACATATTTCATTCCATACTTCACATTTATTGTTTATGCACTGCTTCATGTATTAGTAGTACCTGTTAGAGTACCTTTCATGATTGTTGCATTTACATACCATTATTTATATGCATTGCTTCATGTATTAGTTGTACCTGCTATTGTACCTTTCATGATTATGGCATTCATATGACTTTTTATTTCTTTTAATTGCACATGTTAGATTCGCGCTGTACGTGCATACTCGCGATTACCTGCATATGTTTTTACTATTCACGAGTTGGCAACTCACCCCTGTTGTGCCACAGTGTTTGCAGGTGTTCCTCAGGATAGTCAGAGGCAGGCTATTATCACACATCTTATCATCTTTTTCTACGGATACCGCATCAGCTCACACTGTGCAGTTTGCTTAGGTGGGTTTTGTGGTTATTCGTTGTATTGTATATTCGTTGTATCCCTGTACTCTCCATCTACTATTTTCATTTTGACTTAGAGACTTGGTGAGAACGATATTGTATATTATTTGTGACTTGTTGTCATTTATACAGTTTCTTTTCTACCGTCTTTTATTTCTTCGCTACGGCGTTGTATATTTGTTGTGGTGGTTGTTTTCCACATTTGGGCGTGTATTTGCTCCCGTTTGGGGATGCTTTACTTTATATTTTTGTTTTACCCATTTTTGGGGCTAGCTTTTACAAAGGAGGTGCTGCCAAAATTTTAAAGGAAATAAGTTGGGCTTTTAAAGAATTTGGGTTGTGATTTCAAATGTTTCAAAACTTCTATTATCTTTCCTTGTCTTTTTTAACGGTTTAGATTTCTGGGTTTTGGCTTTCTTTTGCTGCGTTACGTCTGTAGGCGTTGCGTAGTATTAGGACCGTCACGTGCCAATTTCGGGTCGTGACAATGTAACATAGAGACAATCAGAGTACATGTTAAGATAAAGTACAATCAGATAGCATACTATCATGTCGAGCAAGAAAGTCCTCCCTATATATGTCCTAGCATCCACTACAATATACATCGTATGTAAAGTAATGGCCTCTAGGGCATATATATAACTAACAATCTCCCACTTGCACTAGGGCTATCTGTTATGGTATCACATACCCAACAATTAGCTGTGGTTGAAGTATCTCATACTCAACCATCCCATAAAAGTCTCTACTGGGAAAAGGCCTTTGTGAGTGGATCCGCCGTGTTGTCCTCTTAGTCTACTCTCCTAACCTCAATCCCCTGGAGATCAACCATCTCCATGATCAAGTGATACTGCCTAAGAATTATATCTGGATTTCTGATGGGATGGGGGTTCCTTGGCTAAAGCCACAACTCCATTGTCACACAATGGTAGGAACGAAGTTCATCTCATGAACTTATATATATATCCAGACTGCCTCTTTGGTAGTATCCTTGGTAACGATGTATATTGCCTTTAATCGTCTAGTAAGTCACGGTATCTAGCTTGGAACTCTTCCAACATACCGTCCCTCCACTGAGGGTAAAGACAATGCCTGCGACTGACATTCAGTCGTCCTTATCACCCTGGAACCTTTCCAGTGATTCTCCCCAGGATCGATTGATACCATCTCACTACAACTAGTGAGAATCCTAACATCCAATTAGATCTATCTCATAGATCCAAAACCCAGAATTTAGGAGGTATCACGTTGATCCTATACGGAGAATCCTTATGATAACCGGAGATTAACCGAGCGTAGCATAGGAAACTCCTTCCCTATCAAGAGTATGTCATCCACGTACTCTACGAGGATCACCACCATACTCCCTACTACCTTTTTGTATATGCAAGGTTCATCTACCATTTTGATGAAGTCAAACTCTTTGACTACCACATCAAAACAGATGTTCCAACTCCGCGATGCCTGCTTTATCCTATAAAGCATCTTGCACACGTTTCCACTGCTCCCACTGTCTACGAAACCCTTTGGCTGTGTACTTATAGACGCTCTCTTCTAAAACATCATTTAGAAAAGCAGTCATGACACCCAACCACCAGATATCGTAGTCATGGTATGTAGTCATGGCAGGTAGGATCTGGATAGACTTAAGCATAGCTTTGAAAGTCTCAACATTTCCATGTACACCAAGTAATCTTCACAAGATATACTTGCTCCTGATAGGGTTTTAACCCTTCAGATAAAGCAACCAAAGTCCATACTTTTTTGGTGTATAAGGATTCCATCTCAGATCGATAAGCATCCAGTCATTCTTACAGAGTCCCACTCCTGATGGCCTGCTCGAAACTAGTTGGGTCATCATCTCATGATGCAATCCTCGCTCCCACTGTCATAGAGAAACCGAAGTATCTCTCAGGTGGGTGAGAAACCCAACTAGATCGGCGGAGAGGCTGAGTTTCGTTGGTTACTATTGAATCCTTTGGTTCTACCAAATCATCAGCTGCAGTTTGTATAGCTGGAACTTTTCCAGTTCTACATAACAGACCTTGTCTCGAGCTTGTCCGGATTTTTCTTTTAGACATAGTCCGGACAACCCTAAATCTTAACAAACTTAAGATATGGGCTCTTCCCTTTCCATATCACATATGAAGTGGTAGGCAACTGATTTGATTTGAACCCTATTCAATAGGTATGCATCTTCTCAAGCGCATAACACCCAAAAGGAAATAGGAAACTCAGTAGTACTCATCATAGAGCACACCATATCACATAGGGTGCTATTGCTCCGCCCCGATACACCGACGTGCTGTGATGTATACGGAGGAGTAATGCTGAGAGAGAATCTCATTCTCCTTTAGAATAGTCCAGGAATCACGTGCTCAAGTATTCTCCTCCCTGATCTCATCAAAGGACATAATACTTATACCTGTTTATGGTTCTCTACTTCTAACCTATATTCTGTGAATATCTCAAAAGGTTCGGACTTTTGTTTCAACAGGAACATATGTCTGAATCTTGAAAGATAATCAGAGAATGTAATGAAGTACAAAGGACCGATCTTGGCATGTGTAGACAGGGAAACTTCATACATCAACATGTATCAATCCCAAGAGTTCACTAACTCTTTCTCTGTTTCCAATAAACGGAGCTGTGGTCATCTTATCTCTGTGACATGACTGGCAAGTTTCACAAGATGTAAATTCAAACTAATTTAAATATGCATCTTTATATAACTTCAGCTAGTCGGGTCGTATTGATATGACCTAGTCTACAATGTCTCTAGAAGGATTCGTTCATTTCTGAACTCTTCCTCTTGTGTGTGTTCTGTATACTAAGAACTGTAGTTTGATTTAGAACGTCAATGCTTTTAGATAACGTGCCTGAACCGATCAACTCTTGATATAGAAAATGTTTAAAACATTATCCAACAATACAAAATTATATCCTTCTTTACTAATAATGAAAAAGATATGATGTTGTATATCAGGTTCGGTATCTAATAACAGTTGTTCGGAATCAATGTATTTTGGTAATACAGGGTAATAATGACCAACAGACTTAGCTGCAACACTTGCACCGTTTCTATCTCATGAAACTTATCACCCGTTCTCAGTTTTCTACCTATCTGTAGCCCATGTAACAAATTACATATGCGGGATCCTGATCCGGTATCACATACCCAGGACGTAAAGAATACTGAGAAACAGTTCTGTGTAATGAACACACCCGAAGATAATGCATCAACATGCACTTTCTTCGTTTGGGCGGCACGGGAATTCTGGTATTCCCCAATTTCCCGCTCTGTCTTATAACAATTATAAGTTAGAGCGGGACCAACGTTCCCCAGCTCAGTATAACAAGCGGGTTCGGTCAATATATCTGTATTATTATCTTGATTAAGGCGTGATATGGTCGCTACCTGGAGAGAGAGAGAAGAAAACACTCAGCGTATGCTCTTGCAAGATTAGATTGGTTATCTAATATATCTAATCAGGATGTCTCCCACTGTTTTTGTCAAATTTTCCTTCAAACCCTAAAAGGAAAGACTAGCCGGGATTAATTGCACGCTATAAGTTCGCCAATCTTTCAGCCAGGCCAGTGTCGGTACTTTGAGGGAGGTCCCTCGTACTTTCGCACGAACCTAATTAATGTAAACCTCGTTTTCCCAGGGGCGTAACGCTGTTGACACTTTTCTAGACACCTACTTGATCGGCTAATTGTAATGTGTAAAACTCTCCCAGGAGTAACTCTTACTCGCAGCGGGTATCGGGATCCAACTATCTCATAGAAGGTATGCAATCTCATTGCAAATTTCAACACTTGAAATTCCCAATAATATTTTACCCCTAGCGTTCTATGACCTTGACGAATGCCAAACAACCCATAGTCCACTAGTCAAGTTCAACCCGTACATTTCTTGATTGAATTAAACCCACCCGCACGACCCTTGACGAATGCCAAACAACGCCGTACGAATAACCTAATCCAATCTGCATCATATGCATAAGCAGATAAATACTAGTTAGCTACCACACACTACGCCTTGACGAATGCCAAACTACCGAAGCATGAATAGTAAGTAGTACTTATCTGAAATGACGGAGGGCTACGACAGGCTTTTAAGAAAACCCTTTGTGTAATGAACTTGATATCGTTGTAGAATCGAGTGATTTTTAAATGGAGTGTTTTTTAGGCCTTTCTAGTTTTGCTAAAGGGGTCACTCCCGGTGAAGGGATCGTCGGCCCTTTCCTCATCGAATAAGGTACATGATATTTCACAAATACCACTATGCAAAGCAAGAACTATAGAAGCAATCAAAAGACAAACCGAGGGGTGTAGCATCTGCCAGTCATTGCTAAAGGGGTCACTCCCGGTGAAAGGATCTCGGTCCTTTCCTTATCGAATAAGGTGCAGGATGTTCTACAAGGAACACCGCGATGCAAAGCAAGAACCGTAGCTACCTGTTTTTGAAAATTCGATTCCACAACATCTTTTAGGTTTTTTTTCTTTCATTAATCATATTAATGAAGTCCCATCATTTAAGTCACCTAAACATCACAGATAAATACGACGTACACTTATGCCATCCGCATTCGCATCGATTTCCCCTCGTGCACCGTTAGGTTAGGTAACTAACGGCAGAGCGGGGCAGGGCTAGCGCGGGTGTAAAACATAAGTAATGTCTATATAATATATCGTATATACTATATACAGTATCTATCATAACATATCAAATCATCACATCATAGATATCGCAGTAGAAGAAACATATATGAAATATTGGATATATTAGGACGTCCGTGTTTTCAATACGAGCCTGTATAAAACATGGATTCCACGGTCGCGATGAATAGCCAAACCCACATCCCCAGACCCCTACGAGAGCGGCAAGCAACACTGCCAATTCAAGGGTTAGGAGACCCGGTCTCGACTCCTCGAGATGGTCTCCCACTGGACCCTGGAACCCGGTTACTTGTGTTCCCCGCCTTGGGTCTACCTAATGAGGAAAAGTAAATAATATACAATGGTGACATCATCCTCAGCCCGGAAGTGCCCCAATAAAAGAATATTACATACAAACGAATTTTACATGAATGAAAAAGAAAAAAACTCTCATCTCACATAAAACCCCCGGCTATTCAGAACACGACGATCCAATATAACATATCACAGCAACACATAATATCTTATATCATCAACGTAAGCAAGTATGCGTATCCCGATTGTCGTTGATGTATAGCAACGAAGCCGGCGATACACCACATACTACGCTTACGGTAACAGAAAAGAAAGTGTAAAACTACAACAGTTGGAATCCGCAACCTTTTTAGATATCGCATGCCTAACCAAATGAATTCCTTAGACATCGCATGCCTAACAATTATAAACCCTGCATTTTAGTCTCATTATCGAAAAAACTTTTCAATATCTAGTCGGGAAATTCAACAAGATTCCCGATATCCTGATCGAATGCTCGTCGCAAACTTTAGTAGAAGGTCGCACCCCCGGATGCCGTCGACGAAGTGCACTAAGGCGGAACACCGCTGCCGCGAGCACCCGAACGGATGCTTTTGGCGATGGGGTTCTCCTACATTCACTTGGTCGGGGCTATGGGGCATGACTGTCTATTAACTTTACCCGGCGAGTATCCGCGTACACTACGTGATTGTAACAGACTTTTGATCACATCAAAATTCCGTGGCAACCGATCATCTGAGACTAAACTGCTATGTTTATAACATTCAAATTAGTTATCTCATAACTTTTTGTGGATTCCAAATATTGTATCACTTTCCAGATAAATAGACAATGTTAAACTTTCCGATCGAATAATCAAACACCCAAGTTTTCCCAAATAGCTCAACACTTGAGCGGAGTTCAAAAATATCCATCACATGCCACAGTACCAATGGTCCAGCCGTAGAAGGGTCAAGCCAGCGCCTCACATGTGGCACGCCGTACTGCCCCAAACCCTAAGGTTCAAAAGGCAGTTCAAGACCGTCACATAATTGAGTTAAGGTTTGTTGTCTTCTAGAGGGTCCATCGCGTTACTTGCACGACTTAGATCGTTCTTAAACAACGGAAAAATCCAACACTTGGAAATTTTTTGGGTCAAGAAAAAGTGAGTTATTGATATCCGGTCGGACTTTTTAACACGTTCTAAAATTATCCGGAAAAACTAAATAAAGTTAAATTATCCGATTGAATCATTAAGTCCCCAATACAACCCAGAAAACTCAACACTTGAGTGAAAAATAAAAATTCCCAGAAGAATCAGCAAGTACCAACGGTTATTACTGTGCAAAAACTAACCATTAATCCCCAAGTACGGCCACGGAACCGCCGCCAATACCCTAGTTTGGCCGCAGTTCCGCGGCGCTTTCAGCGATTCAGAGTGTCGTTTTGCAGACGTGTCCATAAAATTCCCTGCAGATTTTTTTAAGGATTTTTAATTCATAAAAATTCACAGTTTTAGAAAATTTCTAGAGAAGGGTATTCTTGGGGGTTTTCGGATTCAATCGGACTTTAAACTTCGCCTAGATTTCGCCTAAAGCTCTAGCTTGGCTCTGATACCACTGTAGGGTTTCTAGGCACGCGCACAAGGGTCTACGAGGCATCAACCACGCCCGATTAAAATTTTAGCTGTGCTGAACAACCCGAAGCCGGATCTTTAAACTAGGGTTTAGGCGAAATGTTAAACTCTTTAACACTAAGTGAGAGGGATTACAACCTTTGTAGATCCGGTCCTTCACTTCATTAGCTCCGTGTAGATGTCCCCATCGCTGCGATCGTGAACTCCGGACTCTAGAGAAGCTCCACAAGAAGAACGAACGTGCTTGCTTCGATGACTTCGAGGCCGAAGATGATCTACGTCGGGGAGACACTAACTCAGGCTATTGCTTCACTAGGTCATGAACTTTGTGAAGAGAACACACTCTACTACATGGCAAGTGGTAGAGGAGGAAGAAGTAGGAAGTGGGCTCACTTTAGAATTTATTTTCTCACACTTTTTCTCATGGCACCATTGGAGCTAGTAAGCTTTTCATGGAGCTTGATGAAGAAGAAGAAGAAGAAAGAATAATATCATCCTATGAATCATTATCCTCAATAATGTAACCATGGGTAAGTTAAGCTATCATGCTTAACTCATGTAGAGAATTAACCAAAGCATGAGGTTAAGGGTTGGGTTAAGTAAATATCCTTAAGAATGACAAAAGAGTTGACTTTGTCAATGTTTCCTCAAGCTTCATGAAAGCTTGAGAAATTTGGCAAAGTCTTTCTCTTTTGTTATTCTTAAGATATAAACAAAACCCTAATATTTATTCTAATCTTGGTATAAGTCTCATACACCTATCTTTGATGTATTATCAAACATGATACAATCATATGTATACAAATATATATCACATATACACTTATGCACAATCAAGTGAGAAAATAAATCTTAAGTGAGCTAATACTAGTTAATGTAATATAATATATCAAATATATAATTATACATTAAATTATTAAATCAACTCTTGATTTAATAACCCGGCTATAACCGACTAATATCATGTGTAACAACTTATCGAATCAATACTTGATCCGATAACCCGGCTATATTGCATACAACTGATCAATGTTACAAATCGCGAGAATAGAATACGGTATCCCATATCGTATCAATCTTGGTCCCGCACATATCACATATGTGCTCCTACTCCGTTTCTCTTGAGCCAGGAAACCCCTGTGTAGGACTCTAAAGACTCGTCAATACGCCGGCAGTAGGTGATGATCATATCAAACACCCACAAGCCGCAAGCGGTCTGCTAAACATAATGGCCACCCGGGTATTGAGCGATCAGAAGATCAACAAGCAAGCCTGTACATTCTCCTGTGAATCCAATCAGTAACACTCCCGTACAGACCGGTCTCGTCGTCTGATATGTCGCATATCTCGCCTAGGGGTGGTAAACGTCAGACCCCAGTAGCTCGATAAGTCGTGTCGATATGAGGTCTATAACTGTTCGAGAAACTACTGATAATACTTACCAGTAAATCTCAGCAACCCTGGCCAGGGATTTCCGGTTATAGCCAATCGAACACAGCACAACATCAACTCCCTATACCGGGAGGGACGAATCCCCTTCTATCGCTCATTGCTTCCATGTGATTCGGGACTGTACCCAAAAGCCACCTTTTTGCAAGCCCTCTTGGACATGGTATGATGGAAATCAAAGCACAGTAGGAATCGCACAAGACTCTATGACGATCTCGGGTCAACAGACTACTCTGTACCAGTGTCACCGGAGAACTGCCATCTGACGTGAGGTATAATACCATCTGGGAGTTCTCGGCGAGTTCGTCCAGTGTACCCAGTCTCTACTGAGCACCCGTATATCATCTCTAATGTCAAACACCAATGGTTATGGGATCATCCATCGCCCATCTGTATGGGTCGAGAAGGCATACGCTAGTCTACACTGGTATATCGATACCCCGTCTCGACACACCCACGACTAGGGACCTTGAAGGATGTACTTGTCGACTACCGTGGCCCTACTAGTATGATCTCATCATAGTCCTAGTAGTCGAGTACATATCCTAAGGGCTTTATCAACATGTAACATAGAGACAATCAGAGTACATGTTAAGATAAAGTACAACCAGATAACATACTATCATGTCGAGCAAGAAAGTCCTCCCTATATATGTCCTAGCATCCACTACAATATACATCGTATATACAATAATGGCCTCTAGGGCATACATATAACTAACAATACTGCTGGTAGTCATGCAAGAATCCTAAGGGCTCTATTAACGTGTAATAGCGACCTGTAAAGTCACCTAAAGTAGTACACGATGATAAAGAAAAACCATGGTAGCATACTATTTTCTATCAACGTGTAATAGTGAACAACAATGTCACCTGAAGCATGTACACGATGATAAAGACAAACCAGATAGTATACAATCCTCTTGAGTAAGACTGTCCTACCGGTATTGGTCCTCCCTCAATCATTGCAATCACGTTCTTGTGATCCAATAATTGACTCTGAGGGCACTATATCAAACAATCTCCCACTTGCACTCAAGGCTAATTATTGCGATGTCACATACTCGCAGCCCGTGTGATACCGAACACCCAACTCCTCTACTAATCAGTCTCACAAAGCCCGTTTGTGAAACTATTGTGTTTGAGGAATAGCCTCAGTGAGTGCATCCGCCCTGATGTCTCTTTTTATCTCAAGTTCGTGGAGAAAGCCATCTCTCGAAATGAGCAATACTTATCTTAGAATATGTCTGGATATCTGATGGGACCTGGTTCATAAATGAACTCCAAATCCAAACTTCTTAGACTGTATCGTCAACTGAACTTAATCAGTATCCTGCGCCACACCTCCCTCAGTATCCGCTTGGACCACCTGTCCAAAATGCCGCCCCTCATCAGAGGGAAAACTATAACTCTGACAGTCACTCTGTCATCCAGGTCACCTTGGAAGCCTGGAATGATAACCGTCCGCCGAAAGAGTCTGTCGTTATCATATCACTAGAACAACCACTTATGTTCTAAAACTGCTTCCGAACGTTTCTCCAGGATAGGATTAATATCAACTTACTGCATCTCGTGCAAAAAACAATATCTGTTGTGGTACTTGACATGTCATGATTGACTCAATTGCCTAAGCAAGTGATCTGCCAATCAAGCACATCCATATCCCCTTTAGTCTGTAAGACACCTTCAGAGAGGGTGACTCCATCACCTGCAGGTACACCACCATGCCAGGAGTCATCCATTCTAAAACGCCTTTAGATTGCTGTCTAAGTACCCAGATTGGGAAACTACCCAAATCTAGATCTAGTAACCAGAATGTCTGATATAATATCCAATTCCTATATGGAGAAACCACTGTGTGACAACCAAAGTATAACCGATCGTAGTATAGGAATTTCACTTCCTGCTCTGTGTATGTCATCCAAATACCAGGACATCACACCCTACTACCTTCTTATCAGATCCATCCCCTATTCTGATGAAGTCAAACCTATGACTGTCACATCAGAAATAGATGATCTATCTCCGCTATATCTGCTTTAGTCCATAAATAGACATAAGCTATCTGTCCACTATGCTTCCGCTGCTCCCACTGACTACGACAACCCTCGGGATGAGTCATATACACGTACACTTCTAAAGATAGTTTAGAACGACGCTATACTCATCCTCCTGCCGGGTCTGACAGTCTGGAACAACAGTAATGGCAAGTCTGGGTAAAAAAGAACCCCCTGTCACCGTCCTTGAGGCTACTGGAGTACCTCTCGGGTGCCTGAGGTTACCCACCATATCTGGGGAGTGGCTAATGGAATGTCAAACCAGATTGAATCTTTAGGTCCTATTAAATTTTCAGTAATCGTTTGCGGTTCTGGAATCACTTCCAGTTCTACCATACTCCCACTACTGTTTTCTGAAAAATCTATTTTACTAAAACTGTGGCGAGTCAAGAACATTATCACTATTGATCTTCCAGATGGTAGAAAGTCAACCCTCGTCATAGCCCGGGTCAACCCACAAACAGCCATTACAGAAACGTGCCTTTAGTTATCCAGAGTCTGGTTTTAAGCATAAGCCGGACAACTCCCCGTACCTTAACATTGTTAAGATATGAACTATTCTATATCCAATATAAAAACAGAGGCACCGATTTAATTGGAACCAGATTCAAATCATGCAGCTGTCTCCAGTGCATGTCAACTAAATGGAGAGAGGCCGATCAGCATTACTCAACTTAGGAGTGCATCCAATTATGAGTAACCTGAAAAGGAGCAAGTTCTCATAATCATTACTATCTACTGAATACCATACACAAGTATCTACATCTTCGATCACCTTGAAGAATCCTGATACTTGCAATACCTGGTTCTCTACTTTATTCATATACCTATAACTTCTCAAAACTTGGATCTTGTATTTCTATGAAACACATGTCTAAGAACTATAGAAGTCATAAGTAAACAGAATATAGTACGAGTACCAACCCCTCTGTCCTAATGGACACTGGACAACATACAATACTCTGTATAAGTCCCCTGAGTCTAATAACATAATCCCTTTGTGTCGTAGGTTGAAAACTGTACTTGTGGTTAAGAAGAATTACACCGTTGTTTAATGCTCCTTACCTAACCATCAACTGATATTGGTAAATGTCATAAACATAATTTCAAAAAGTTATATCTCACTTTATAAAATATAAACGTACAAATATATCAATTTGAAATTGGTGCATAACAACGGATATTCAAAACCAAATATTTGCCGTCCGGCAAACATCCCAGCTGATTTCCTCAAATATCACCAATTACAACAAATCCCGATATAATGAGGATGGTCACCTAATTCCCAATAACTTTCTCCCACTCATCATCTGTAAAACCATACAGATGTGAGAATCAAACTTGGTAAATACAAACCCTGGAGCAAGGGCTAATTGGGAAATCAGTTTTCTTTTAACAATACACAGTGAAACAGAAATATGTAAATGTTTCGAAGAGGTATCCGGGTATTCTTAGTAATGCCTCTTCCATTATCAGATTCACAACTGCAACCGTATATTTCTTTGCTATCTCTCCAAATCCCTTTATATGTCTTTAGTCATTACCTTCTGTACACCTCCTTTAGGCCAAATGGTTTTCTTCCTTCTCTACCGTTCGGTACCAGCCTATGATTTGGAAGAAGACTATCCAATAAGCATAATGGGTGTACTCGCCTAATCCTAGGAGTACTCGCAACGTGAGAGAAGGTAAAGATAAAAGACAACTGAATAAAAGCTTATTCCTATTTCTCCTGAACCAGAATCCATCCCCAAACTGGAACAAGTTCCTTCGAGTTCGTATATAACCATACGATGGAGTATCCAATAAACTGTGGATCTTCGTAGTGATACGGGGTGTTCCGGAGAAATACAAAGGTGAACTAGGAATGGCGATGAAATACTTGGTTTGGTCGTGAATAGCAGTCGCGGTTTACTTTGCCCTCTTTCTGTTCCCTTTATTTGTCTTTACTTAATACCTTCTGTACACCTTTTAGGCTAAATGGTTTTCTTCATGCCCTACCGTTCGGCACCTGCCTATGGTTTGGTAGAAGACTATCCAATTAGCGCAACAGGTGTACCGTCCTAATCCAAGGAGCACTCGCAACCTGAGAGAAGATAAAAGGAAAAGACAACTGAATAGTCCTATTCATTTTCTTCAGAACCAGAAACCATCCTCGAATCTGGAACAAGTTCCTAAAAGTTCGTATATAAGCATACGATGGTTTTATCCAATGGAAGTGGATGTTCATAGTAATACGGGGTGTTCTGGAGAAAAGGGTAAAAGTAGGAGTGGCAATGAGGTATGCAACTAAGACAATCCAAAAGCCAGTGTTTTAAGAAGGTTCGGTTAACTTGGTCACTGAGTCATAGTCAAGGGTCGGGTCATGGTCGCTGCCAAAGAGAGAGATAAAAGAAACACTCAGCGTGCACTCTAACCTAGATCAGAATGGTTATCAATTTATCTAATCAGGAAACCTCCCACTATAAGCTCAAATTCTCCTCCAAACTTGAAAGAAGAATTAGTCGGGATCACCCGAGGAGTAAACCAACTCATCAGTGGGAATCGGGATCCAACTATCATCGCATGATAACGTGATGGAATCCACTCACGTTATCACACTCCAGAAGGTATGCGCATATCCGGCAAGTTTCAGTTTCTTTAGAAACTCCCGAAGTGATTTTTACCCCTAGGACCCAAGTGACCTTGACTGAGCCAACATATCAAAAGATCCTAGCCAAGTTCAACCCGTCATTATCTTGATTGCATTAGACCCACCCGCACGAGTCCTTGACTGAGCAAAAATGACCGCACGACTGTCCTAACCAATCATATATCCATAAGACAGAAAAGCATTACAGAGCTACCGCACACTACGCCTCGGCTGAGCACGACATACGTAGCACGAATACTAAGCAAAACTAATCTGAAATGACGGAGGGCTATGGTTGGTTTTTGGCGAAAAACCTTTAACGTAATGAACTTGATATCGTTGAAGGAACCGGATAGCTTTTCATAAAAATATAGTGGCGAAAACCTTTGCTAAAGAGGTCACTCCCGGTGAAGGGATCTCGGCTCTTTCCCCATAGAATGAGGTGCAGGATATTCCAACTGAATACCACAATGCAAAGCAAAAGACAATCGGCTATAGTGAAGTTATTACCCTGACGCAAACTTCTGTCCAAGGGGTCACTCCCGGTGAAGGGATCTCGGCCCTTGCCTCATCGACTGAGGTGCTGGATATTCATAACCGAATACCATTGTGCAAAACAAAAGAAAACGTCCTTATAATAACAGCTTTTTGAAAAATGTTCCAACAACATCAGAATAGGTTTGTTTAGCTTGCATTGATCCGAATCAATGCAGTCCCATCAATTAATCACACCACAAAAGAATGAAAATATGATGTACATATATGCCATCCGCATTCGCCACTGGGTCCCGTCATCACCCGTTAGGTTACTTAACTAAAGACAGAGCGGGGACTGGACTAGCGCGGGTGTAAAACATATACAACATCTACTAGTATATATATCAATATATAATATTCGCTTAAGGCGTGATAAAATGAAACATCACAGAAATGTAATAAGCATCACAGAACAATACAGATAATCTGGGATCCCCGGGTTTCATAGAGCCGCTACTGAAACCCGACGTTCCCCTGGTCGTGTGGATAGCCTGTGCAATAAAATCTTAGACCGCTACGGGCGCGGCAAGTTGCCCGCCAAAACGTGAAGCGAGGCAGTTCCCTTCAACAACGTGAATAGACCACCCAGCACTTCACGGAATCCGGTAACTTGAGCACCGCTCCTTGGGTCAACCTGTACCCCATATGAGTGCGGCGAATAGCCCGCCAATTCTAGAGTGAAGCCCCCTCCGTCTCAAAGCCATGAGATGCGGGCCCGTTGCCCTCTAGAACCCGGCCATCCGTGCACCCCACCGCGGGGTAAGCCTAGTATAGAAAATAAAATATTTATACAACGGGTACATCGACCTCATCCCGGTTGTGCCCCGAAAGAATAATGTACAAACAGGCAGTGACAGCATTATTAGTTATGTATATGCCCTAGAGGCCATTGTTGTACATATGATGTATATTATAATGGATGCTTGGATATATATAGAGATGACTTTCTTGCTCGTCATGATAGTATGCTATTTGGTTTCACTTTATCTTAACATGTTGACTTGTATTGGTTTACTGTTTTACTCTCACATGTTGATAAAGCCCTTACGATCTGTACTCGACTACTGGGACTATGATGAGATCATACTAGTGGGGCCGCGGTAGTCGATGAGTACATCCTATAATTGTTCCTAGTCGAGGGTATATCGAGACAGGGCATCGATACACCAGAGTAGACTAGCGTATACGCATCTTGACCCATATGATGGGTGATGGATGATCCCATATCCATCGGTGTTTGACATCAGAGATGGTGTACGGGTGCTCAGTGGAGACTGGGTACACTGGACGGACTCGCCGAGAACTCCCAGATGGTGATATACTACACGTCAGATGGCAGTTCTCCGGTGACACTGGTACAGGGTAGTCTGTAGACCCGAGATCGTCATAGAGTCTTGTGTGATTCCCACTGTGCTTTGATTTCCACCTTACCACGTCCAAGAGGGCGTGCAAAACGGTGGCTTTTGGGTACAGTCCCGAATCACATGGAGGCAATGAGCGATAGGAGGGGATTCGTCTCTCCCGATATAGGGAGTTGATGTTGTGCTGTGTTCGATTGGCTATAACTGGAAGTCCCTGGCCAGGGCTGATATAGAGATTTACTGGTAAGTGTTACTATTAGTTTCTCGACCCGTTATGAGCCACACATCGACACGACTTATCGGTTACTGGGGTCTGACGTATACCACCCCTAGACTTGATATGCGACATATCAGACGAACAGACCGGACTGTACGGGAGTGTTACTAATTGGATTCACAGGAGAACGCACAGGCTAGCTTGTTGATCTTCTGATCGCTCAATACCTGGGTGGCTGTTACGTTTAGCTGACCGCTTGCAGCTTGTGGGTGTTTGATATGATCATCACCTGCTACCGGCGTATTGACGATTCTTTAGAGTCCTACACAGAGGTTTCTTGGCTCAGGCGAAACGGAGTAGAGGCACACATGTGATATGTGCAGGACCGAGAATAATGCGATATGGGATACCGTATTATATTCTCGCGATATTTAGTTATGAACCGGGTCATCGGATCAAGTGTTGATTCGATGAATCGGTACATGATATATTAGTCGGTAATATACGATATAGCCAGATCGTCGGATCAAGTGTTGATTCGATGATTTAATATATAATAATATATATGATATATTATTACATTATCTAATATTGGCTCGCTTTATTATTTCATTTTCTCACTGGATGATACATTGATATATATGCGATATATGTAAATTGTATTATTTTCTTTTGTTGCAAATATATAATATATATGTGATATATATTATTGTGACATGATATGATTAATTGTTAAACATGTTTAAGGATGATTAATTGAGGTTAGGGTTTGATTAGGGTTAGATGCTTCATGCACCTTCTAGAAGCTTTTTTCTTTTGTCATTCTTAAGATATTTTGGATAACACATTCTTAACCCAACCAAACCCTAACTCTAGTTTATTCTCTACTAAATCCTAGCCACTCATCCTTGACCATGGTTTATAATCAATCATATACTCTTTCTTTCTATTCATCACAAAAGAAAATAATTCATTATCTTTTCCATTATCATCTTCTTCTCTCTTGAAGAAAGCTTACTAGATTTTCTTTATGTGATGAAATAATATGAGAAAATGATTTAAAAAGAAAGCAAAAATACTACTCTCTCATCCTCATCTCATCTAGCCCATGAGATTAGTGTGTTCATCTCTTTAGAGTGAGAAAGCTTGAGTCTTTGCAACTTCGAGGTAGATCATCGGAGATTCGGAATACTTCGAGCTAGCATGGATCGTTCGAGTCGTGGAGCCTCTCATGAGTCCGGGCGATCGTGGATCGTGGCAAAGGGACTTCTACTCGGAGCTTGTAAAGCGAAGGAGCGGACTACAAAGGTTGTAATCCCTCACACTTAGATAAAAGCTATCATCTTGCATGTTTAACCCTAATAATCTAGCAAAGATCCCGGCTTTGGGTTGTTCGGCACGTCTAAATTTTTATCCGGGCATGTTTGATGACTTATGAACCTTCACAAGAGTGCCTAGGAACCCTACAGTGGTATCAGAGCCTAGCTAGAGCATTAGGCGATGTGTTTACGAAGTTAAAACTCCGATCGAACCCGAAACGACGAAACTAGACCCCTCTCTGGAAATTTTTTAAATTTTGGGAGTTTTCTGAATTAAAAATATGTAAAAAAATCAGCAGGGAATTCTAAGAATTACCTTAAAACCCGAGCCCCCAATTCGATCAAACGGCGGCGGAACCGCGGCGTAAGCATGCTTACGCGGCGGTTCCGCGGCGGATTGATAGGATTGTGACACGTGGATTTTATGGTAATGTCCGTAGGTGCTTGTTGATGCTTCTGGGTATTTTTAATCTGTTTCAGGTGTTGAAAATTCTGGGGTTTGTTTTGTAATAGTAGACTCGATCGGAAATTTTAAATTCGTATTTCTTTCCGGATATTTAGAAATTGTTAAACTATTTGAACGGATATCATTAACTCACTGTTTCCCGGTACGGAAAACTTTCAAGTGTTGAAATTTTCTTCGGGTTTAAATCTTTCGGAAAAATTGTACAAGTTAAGCTGTGGACCCTCTAGAAGACAACAAAGCTTAACTCGATTATGTGACCGTCTTGAACTGCCTTTTGAACCTTCGGGTTTGGGGCAGTACAGCGTGCCACATGTGAGGCTTTGGCTTGACCCTTCTACGGCTGGATCACCGGTACTGTGACATATTCTGGGATTATTTGAACTCCGCTCAAGTGTTGAGCACTTTAGGAAATTTTGGGTATTTGATTATCTGTTCGAAAAGTTTAATACTGTCTATTTATCTGGAATGTGATACAATATGTGGAATTCATAGAGTTAGGCATGAAATACGAAGTATGTGATATTTCGGATTTACGATGTCTAAAGTGATTGTGGATTCCAAATGTTGTAGTTTTACACTTTCTTTTCTGTGACCGTAAGTGTAATATGTGATATCGCCGGTTTCGTTGCTATATGTCAACGACAATTGGGATGCACATATTTACTTACGTTGATGATATGTGATATTATGTGTTGCTGTGATATGTTATATTGGATCGTCGAGTTTTGAATAGCCGGGGGTTTTATGTGAGATGAGGGTTTTTATTTTCATTCATGTAAAATTCATTTGTAATGTAATATTCTTTTATTTGGGGCACTTCCAGGTTGCGGTTGCTGTCACCGTTGTATATTATTTACTTTTCCGCATTAGGTAGACCCAAGGAGGGGAGCACAAGTAACCGGGTTCTAGGGTCCAGTGGGAGGCCATCTCGAGGAGTCGAGACCGGGTCTTCTAACCCTAGAATTGGCAGTGTTACTTGCCGCTCTCGTAGGGGTCTTGGGATGTGGGTTTGGCTATTCGTCGCGACCGTGGAATCCGTGTTTTATACAGGCTCGTATTGAAAACACGGACGTCCTAGTATATCCAATATTTCATATATGTTCTTCTGCTGCAATGTTCTGTGATGAGATCATATTACTGCCTGAGACGAATGCTTATATTACATATATATATATATGCTGATATATAAATATTACTGCTTTCGTTTCTTCTGTGATGCTTAGGAAGCATAAGATGATGGGATTTTTATTAATAAGATTAGTAAAAAGAAAAGAAACCTAAAGATATTGTAGAATCAAAACTTTATAAAAGGGGTAGCTACAGTTTTGCTTTGCACAGTGATATATACGATATATCCTGCACCTTATTCGATGAGGAAAGGACCGAGATCCCTTCACCGGGAGTGACTCCTTTAGCAAAACTGGCAGATGCTACAAAACTCGGTTTGTCTTTTGATTGCTTTTAGTGTTTTGCTTTGCACAGCGGTATATATGATATATCCTGCACCTTATTCGATGAGGAAAGGGGCGACGATCCCTTCACCGGGAGTGACCCCTTTAGCGAAACTAAGAAAAGCCTCAAAAACACTCCTTTTCAAAACTTCACTCGATTCTACGACGATATCAAGTTCATTACGCTCAGGGTTTTCTGAAAAACCTGCGTAGCCCTCCGTCATTTCAGATAAGTGCTACTTAGTATTCGTGCTACGGTAGTTTGGCATTCGTCAAGGTGTAGTGTACGGTAGCTAACTAGTATTTATCTCCTTATGCATATGATGTAGATTGGATTAGGGTATTCGTACGGCGTTGTTTGGCATTCGTCAAGGGTCGTACGGGTGGGTTTAATTCAATCAAGAAATGTACGGGTTGAACTTGACTAGTGGACTATGGGTTGTTTGGCATTCGTCAAGGTCATAGAACACTAGGGGTAAAAGCATTATCGGGAATTTCAAGAGTTGAAATTTGCAATGAGATTGCATACCTCCTATGAGATAGTTGGATCCCGATACCCACTGCGAGTAAGAGTTACTCCTGGGAGAGTTTTATACAGGACAATTAGCCGATCAAGTAGGTGTCTAGAAAAGTTTTAACGGGGTTACGCCTCTGGGAAAACGAGGTTTACTTTAATTAGGTCCGTGCGAAAGCACGGGGAACCTCCCTCAAAGTACCGACACTGATCTGGCTGAAAGATTGACGAAATTGTAGGGTGTAATTAATCCCGGCTAATCTTACCTTTTAGGGTTTTAAGGTAGATTTGATAAAAACAGTGGGAGACATCCTGATTAGATAAGATAATAACCAATCTAATCTTGCAAGAGCATACGCTAAAGTGTTTTCTTCTCTCTCTCTCCAGGTAGCGACCATGTCATGTTATAATCAAGATAATAAAATGGATGTATTGACTAAACCTAATTATTGTACTGAGCAAGGGAACGTTAGACCCGTTCTTTCTTATAAGAGTTATAAGACTGAACAGAAAACAGGAGAATATCTGGATTCTCACGCCGCCCAAAAGAACATACATGTTGATGCATTTTCTTCGGGTGTGTTAGTTATTGAGAACTGTTTCTCAGTTCACCCTACGTCCTGGGTATTAGATACCGGATCAGGATCCCACATATGTAAACAGTTACATGGGCTACGAAAAGGTAGAGAACTAGGAAAAGGTGATCATTCCGTTCAAGTAGGGAACGGTGCAAGTATTGTAGCCAAAGCAGTTGGCGAATATCACCTTGTATTACCAAGTCGTAATACACTGATTCTAAATGAGTGCTATTATATACCGAACATGATGTGCAACATTATATCAATTTCTTTATTAAGTAAACAGGGATATAATTTTGTAGTACAGGATAATGTTATGAACATATTCCTAGATCAAAAGTTGATTGCATCAGGCTCGTTACATAATGGCATATTCATTCTAAATCAGAATACAGTCCTGAATATACAAAACACGCACAAGTGGAAAAGTTCAGATATGAACGAATCTTACTTGTGGCATTGTAGACTTGGTCATATCAATGCGACACGACTGGCTAAGTTACATAAAGATGGTTATTTGAATCCGTTCGAATTATCATCTTATGATACTTGCCATTCATGTCTCAAAGGAAAAATGACCAAAGCTCCGTTTAGTGGACACAGAGAGAGAGTTACTGAACTCTTAGGACTGATACATAGTGATGTATGCGGTCCCATGTCTACGCATGCCAGGAACGGTTCTTCCTACTTCATTACATTCACTGACGATCTCTCTAGATACGGACATGTGTTCCTGTTGAAACACAAGTCTGAAGCTTTTGAGAAATTCAGAGAATATAAGCACGAAGTAGAGAACCAAACGGGCAAAAGTATTAAGATCCTTCGATCTGATCGAGGAGGAGAATACTTGAGCAATGAGTTCCTAGATTATCTAAAAGAGAATGGGATTCTCTATCAGCTTACTCCACCTTATACACCACAGCACAACGGTGTATCGGAACGAAGGAATCGCACCCTATTAGATATGGTGCGTTCAATGATGAGTACAGCTGAGTTACCTATTTCCTTTTGGGGGTATGCGCTTGAGACAGCCATACACCTATTGAATATGGTTCCTACCAAATCAGTGCCTACCACTCCGTATGAGATATGGAAAGGGAAGAGACCATCTCTTAAGTATGTTAAGATATGGGGTTGTCCAGCCTATGTCAAAAGACAAAATCCGGACAAACTCGAGGCAAGATCAGTCTTATGTAAGTTTGTAGGATATCCCAAAAATTCACAAGGATATATCTTCTACCACCCCAAGGAACAAAAGGTGTTTGTTTCTCGACATGCCACTTTCTTAGAAAAAGGTTTTCTTATGAAACAGATTAGTGGCATTGAGGTAGAACTGGAAGAGGTTCCAGCAGAACAAACTACAACAGATGATTTAGTGGAACCAGAGGATTCAGTAGTACCCGACGAACCCCAGCCTCTCCGACGATCTAGTAGGGTTTCTCGTCCGCCTGAGAGATACTACGGTTTTCTCATTGATGGTGGAAGCGAGGATTGTATCATGGATGATGATGACCCCACTAGTTGCGAGCAGGCCATCACGAGTGGTGACTCTGTGAAATGGCTGGATGCAATGCGATCTGAGATGGAATCCATGTAGACCAATAAAGTATGGATTTTGGAAAATGCTCCTGAAGGGGTAAAACCCATTGGGAGCAAGTGGATTTTTAAAAAGAAATTTGGTGTAGATGGAAAAGTTGAGACTTTCAAAGCTAGACTTGTAGCAAAGGGTTTTCGTCAACGACCAGGTGTGGATTATGACGAAACCTTTTCTCCAGTGGCTATGCTTAAGTCCATCCGGATCTTACTTGCCATTGCTGCATACCATGACTACGAAATCTGGCAAATGGATGTTAAGACCGCCTTTCTAAACGGTGATTTAGAAGAGAGCGTGTACATGACTCAGCCAGAGGGCTTCGTAGATAGTGGGAGCAGCGGAAAGGTATGCAAGCTGCTTAAATCCATTTATGGGTTAAAGCAAGCATCACGGAGTTGGAACATCTGTTTTGATGTTGTAGTCAAAGAGTTTGACTTCATCAAAAATATAGATGAACCTTGTATCTATAAGAAGGTAGCAGAGGGTAAGGTTGTCTTCCTCGTATTGTACGTGGATGACATACTCTTGATAGAAAATGATATTCCTATGCTGCAATCAGTCAAGCTCTTCTTATCACAGAGATTCTCAATGAAAGATCTAGGTGATGCCTCCTGCATATTGGGAATCATGATCTATAGAGATAGATCTAAACGGATACTGGGATTGTCCCAATCCAGGTACATTGACACCATACTAAAGAGGTTTAGTATGGAAGAATCCAAGCGTGGGAACCAACCTACAATCTCTGGACTCACTCTCTCCAAAGAGATGTCTCCCAAGACTGATTTGGAGAGAGCTCGCATGCAAGGGATACCCTATGCTTCGGCAGTAGGCTCTATCATGTATGCGATGCTATGTACCAGACCTGACGTAGCATACTCACTAAGTGTAGTGAGTTGGTATCAAGCAGATCCTGGAGAGAGTCATTGGACAGCTGTGAAGAACATTCTCAAGTACTTACGAAGGACTAAAGAGATGTTCTTGGTATATGGTAATGGAGAACTCCAGGTGGAGTCCTTTACCGATTCCAGCTTCCAAAGTGATAAGGACGACTTTAAGTCGCATTCGGGTTTTGTCTTTACCCTCAATGGAGGGGCGGTATGTTGGAAGAGTTCCAAACAGGATACCGTTGCAGACTCAACGATGGAGGCTGAATACATCGCTGCCAACGATGCTGCCAAGGAGGCTGTCTGGATAAAGAAGTTCATTTGTGAACTTGGTGTGGTTCCATCCACTGAGCATCCAATACCTCTGTATTGTGATAACAATAGAGCTGTGGCTTTAGCCAAGGAACCCAGGTCCCATCAAAAGTCCAGACATATTCTGAGGCGGTATCACCTGATCAGGGAGATAGTTGATCGCCGGGAGATCGAGGTCAGGAGAGTAGATACGAAGGACAACACTGCGGATCCATTCACGAAGGCTATTCCCCAGATACAGTTTGAGAGATTATTCGGGATGCTAGGTATGAGATATTACAGCAGCTGGCCTTAGTGCAAGTGGGAGATTGTTAGTTATATATATGCCCTAGAGGCCATTGTTGTACATATGATGTATATTATAATGGATGCTTGGATATATATAGAGATGACTTTCTTGCTCGTCATGATAGTATTCTATTTGGTTTCACTTTATCTTAACATATTGATTTGTATTGGTTTACTGTTTTACTCTCACATGTTGATAAAGCCCTTAGGATCTGTACTCGACTACTGGGACTATGATGAGATCATACTAGTGGGGCCGCGGTAGTCGATGAGTACATCCTATAACTGTTCCTAGTCGAGGGTATATCGAGACAGGGCATCGATACACCAGAGTAGACTAGCGTATACGCATCTTGACCCATATGATGGGTGATGGATGATCCCATATCCATCGGTGTTTGACATCAGAGATGGTGTACGGGTGCTCAGTGGGGACTGGGTACACTGGACGGACTCGCCGAGAACTCCCAGATGGTGATATACCACACGTCAGATGGCAGTTCTCCGGTGACACTGGTACAGGGTAGTCTGTAGACCCGAGATCGTCATAGAGTCTTGTGTGATTCCCACTGTGCTTTGATTTCCACCTTACCACGTCCAAGAGGGCGTGCAAAACGGTGGCTTTTGGGTACAGTCCCGAATCACATGGAGGCAATGAGCGATAGGAGGGGATTCGTCTCTCCCGGTATAGGGAGTTGATGTTGTGTTGTGTTCGATTGGCTATAACTGGAAGTCCCTGGCCAGGGCTGATATAGAGATTTACTGGTAAGTGTTACTAGTAGTTTCTCGACCCGTTATGAGCCACACATCGACACGGCTTATCGGTTACTGGGGTCTGACGTATACCACCCCTAGACTTGATATGCGACATATCAGACGAACAGACCGGACTGTACGGGAGTGTTACTGATTGGATTCACAGGAGAACGCACAGGCTAGCTTGTTGATCTTCTGATCGCTCAATACCTGGGTGGCTGTTACGTTTAGCTGACCGCTTGCAGCTTGTGGGTGTTTGATATGATCATCACCTGCTACCGGCGTATTGACGATTCTTTAGAGTCCTACACATAGGTTTCTTGGCTCTGGCGAAACGGAGTAGAGGCACATATGTGATATGTGCAGGACTGAGAATAATGCGATATGGGATACCGTATTATATTCTCGCGATATTTAGTTATGAACCGGGTCATCGGATCAAGTGTTGATTCGATGAATCGGTACATGATATATTAGTCGGTAATATTCGATATAGCCGGATCGTCGGATCAAGTGTTGATTCGATGATTTAATGTATAATAATATATATGATATATTATTACATTATCTAATATTGGCTCGCTTTATTATTTCATTTTCTCACTGGATGATACATTGATATATATGCGATATATGTTAATTGTATTATTTTCTTTTGTTGCAAATATATAATATATATGTGATATATATTATTGTGACATGATATGATTAATTGTTAAACATGTTTAAGGATGATTAATTGAGGTTAGGGTTTGATTAGGGTTAGATACTTCATGCACCTTCTAGAAGCTTTTTTCTTTTGTCATTCTTAAGATATTTTGGATGACACATTCTTAACCCAACCAAACCCTAACTCTAGTTTATTCTCTACTAAATCCTAGCCACTCATCCTTGACCATGGTTTATAATCAATCATATACTCTTTCTTTCTATTCATCACAAAAGAAAATAATTCATTATCTTTTCCATTATCATCTTCTTCTCCCTTGAAGAAAGCTTACTAGATTTTCTTTATGTGATGAAATAATATGAGAAAATGATTTTAAAAGAAAGCAAAAATACTACTCTCTCATCCTCATCTCATCTAGCCCATGAGATTAGTGTGTTCATCTCTTTAGAGTGAGAAAGCTTGAGTCTTTGCAACTTCGAGGTAGATCGTCGGAGATTTGGAATACTTCGAGCTAGCATGGATCGTTCGAGTCGTGGAGCCTCTCATGAGTCCGGGAGATCGTGGATCGTGGCAAAGGGACTTCTACTCGGAGCTT
Organism: Agapanthus africanus; assembly: GCA_030015575.1. NCBI lineage: Eukaryota > Viridiplantae > Streptophyta > Magnoliopsida > Asparagales > Amaryllidaceae > Agapanthus > Agapanthus africanus. The sequence continues at coordinate 572,921,712 of CM057337.1, read as the reverse complement.
GTAAAGCGAAGGAGCGGACTACAAAGGTTGTAATCCCTCACACTTAGATAAAAGTTATCATCTTGCATGTTTAACTCTAATAATCTAGCAAAGATCCTGGCTTTGGATTGTTCGGCACGTCTAAATTTTTATCCGGGCATGTTTGATGCCTTATGAACCTTCACAAGAGTGCCTAGGAACCCTACAAGCAGTCCACATGTCGGACGCTCGCCCCCGCAATATCAAATGTACAAATACAACTAAACCTTACTACCATTGCATCCAGGCTATCCACTACGACAAATCCGCAACATCAAAGCACAACACAGAACATCAACATGAATGCCACGTTCGCAAATCCGTCTAAAAGGGTTATAGCAATTAGACAAGATTTACCGATCAAATAACATTCACGGTCGCAGATATAATGTAAATACTATGAACTAACATATTTAAAAATTTTGATCGACAAAATTTCCCGAAGTGGGCTCCAAGCACAATTTCCAGTACTCAAAATAATCTGGGCCAAAACAAAAATTACCAGAAACCCCAATTCAAATTCAGAAAGCACTGTAGGAAAAATGGTGCATTGTTGCTACAGTGTTGCGGCGGAACCGCGGCCAAAACGTGGGTACGGCCGCGGTTCCGCGGCGCTACAGTGATAACAATGTACCAAATTTTCTCAGATCTCTTAAAAAGCCTGCCTGATTTTCTGCAATACTAAAAAAAAATTTTGACGATAAAAAAAATTCGACAGAAACTTCAGAATTGGAAATGCAGTTTTGAAAAATTTCGTTCGATCGAAGTTCTAAACACGTTAGAGCAAGCTAGTAAAAGTTAATGGTGTGGTTCTGATACCATGTAACTCTACGGTAGCGCCCCGACCGTCTGTCCGTGGCCAAAATGCGGAAATGAAACTTTTTCAAAACTTAAAACCGGCGCTATCGTATATTTTAAACCCGGATCGAACCATTAACCAACAACTAGCAACTAGAGAAAGGGTTGGAAAGCTATACCGATCGATCTGTGTCCTTCGGTCTTTGGCCATCATCCCAAGCTCCTCACGGTATCTCCGATCTCCGGTTTTCTCGTCGGAAAGGGCACCACATCTTCGAGTTTTTTTACGGGCTCCCACTTCATCCGAAGCAACTCGGGCACAAAGTTCCTTAGCCGACGTGTCCAAGGCGAAGTAGAAAATGTGTGTGACAACTTTGTCCCTTGCATCCATTGCATGGATGGAGGTTGAAGATGAAGCCATCAATGGAAATGGTTAGCTAGAGGAAGAAGAAGAAGAAGCTTTCTTTTCTTTTGTTGTATGTGTGATGAAATGAGAGAGTGAGAAGAATAATGAAACACAAGAGCAAACTCACAACCTTTTGGCCGCCCTTCTCTCTCATCCTCTCATTTCAACACACAAAACTATCACATAATGTGACATATGTACAATAAAAAAGACCATGAGTCACTAATGAAGTCTATGTCACATTAAATGCACAAAATGATGATTTCTAGCTCACAATTTCCATTTGTAAACATTAATCCAAACGTTTACAACAATAAAAATATACGGCAATATCTAAAGTAAACTCATGACGGATCACAAGGATACCCCTCACCTGTATATACATACCAACATCCGCATTCCGACTGAATGAGAATGCGATGAGACTAAAGTAATCCAACAAATCTAACACTAGGATCCGGCTTAAACCAAAGCCCACTAGTATGATCCGCCCGATCATGATCCGTGCACTACTGCACGTATATGATCGGACCCTGCCATATATCATATGTCCTCTACAACGTTTCGCCCGAAACTTGAGAAACTGTCTGTGGGGGACTCTAAAGACTCGTCAATATTTTGGCTGTGGATTTAACCACTAGCACGTCAGAGATACTAGTTGTACGTAACGGGCTACCAGGTATTGACCAAAAGGAAGGTCGATGAGCGAACTCATCCTGACACCCTACTGAGCCTGTCAGTGACAATATCCATACAGTCCGGTCCGTTCATCTATGAGCATCACATGACGGGCTTAGGGGGTTGGTAAAAGTCAGACCCCCAAAAGCGGTACAAGTCGTGTCGGAGTGTAGCCCAGAACACCCTGAGATACTACTGGAATACCTACCAGTAAATCTCCTGCCTTGGCCAAGGACTTCGTGTAATGGCTCTCGTAGACACAGCGCGATCTCACCCCCAATACCGGGAGAGACGAAACCCCTGCCGATCCGCTCACTGCCTCCATGTGGCTCAGGACTGTACCCAACAAAAACCTGTTTGTACGACTCCTTTGAGCCATGGTAGGGTAGTAATCAAAGCACAGTGGGAACTCACACGAGAAAAATGATGATCTCAGGTCGATGAACTAACCTGTACACATGTCACCAGGGAACTGCTATCTGACGTCAGGTATAATACCAACTAGCATGTTCCCGGCGAGTCATGTCCGGTGTACTCATAACCCAATGAGCAACTGTATACATCTTAGGTGATCCAACTGACACTAATGGCTTGTGAGACCGGACACCGTCCCTCATCGGGGTCTCGACTGTATACACTAGTCTACTAATGGAGTATCGATGCCCAGTCTCGAAACTCCCACGACTAAGGACCATTTTAAGGATGTGCTTATAGACTACCCAACTCTCATGTATATGATCGCCATCATACTGCTGGTAGTCAAGCAAGAATCCTAAGGGCTCTATCAACGTGTAATAGCGACCTGTATGGTCACCTAAAGCAGTACACAATGATAAAGACAAACCATGGTAGCATACTATTCTCTATCAACGTGTAATAGTGAACAGCAATGTCACCTAAAGCATGTACACGATGATAAAGACAAACCAGATAGTATACAATCCTCTTGAGTAAGACTGTCCTACCGGTATAGGTCCTCCCTCAATCATTGCAATCACGTGCCTATGATCCAATAATTGACTCTGAGGGCACTATATCCAACAGAAGGAAACCAGGGAAGTAGAAGGAAAGGGAATGGCAAAAGTTTCGGGACTGGATATAGTAAAGGAGGGACGTTCCTATTGTTACGGGAAAGGACATTGACAGAAGGATTGCAGGGCTAGCGAAGCCAGTAACCAGGATTCGAAGCATGTTGTGGCTTCGGCTTCGAGTGTGTTTGTAATAGAAAACTGTATGTCAATTAACCCTACTTCCTGGGTATTGGATACCGGATCAGGATCTCATATCTGTAATTCATTACAGGCTTTGTGAAACCGTAGAGTTATCAAGATAGGTGATATGACTCTCAGGGTTGCCAACGGAATGAGCGTGGACGCTGAATCCATAGGGGAATATCACCTTGGATTGACAAGTGGGCAGATATTGATTCTGCGTAACTGTTTGTATGTACCTAGTATGGCTTATAATATCATATCTGTATCCTTACTTTCTAAGGAAGGATATGATTTTACTTTTGTAACCGATGTGGTCCACATCCACCTAAATCAAGTTCTGATTGGGTCAGGTACATTAGAAAATAGAATATACGTATTGAATCAAGCTCAGGTTTTCAGTGTTCAGAACACACTTAAAAGAAAGTCTCCGGAAACAAATCAGGCTTTCTTATGGCATTGTAGACTGGGTCACCTTAATGAGACACGGTTAACAAAGTTACATAATGAGGGATACTTGAATCCGTTCGAGTATCAGTCTTATGCTACTTGTGAATCTTGTCTCATGGGAAAGATGACAAAGACTCCGTTCACTGGACACGGAGTAAGAACGAGCGAGCTCTTGGGACTCGTACACAGTGACGTGTGTGGTCCAATGTCTACACATGCGCGAAGTGGTTATTCATACTTCATTACTTTTACGGATGATTTCTCTAGGTATGAACATGTCTTCCTGATGAAGCATAAATCCGAGGCCTTTGAGAAATTTCGGGAATACAAGAATGAAGTTGAAAAACAAACAGGCAAAAGTACCAAGACACTGAGATCTGATCGAGGTGGTGAATACTTGAGTGCCGAGTTCCTGGATTACTTAAAAGAGAACGAAATTCTCTCTCAGCTTACTCCTCTATACACTCCACAACATAACGGTGTATCGGAAAGGCAGAATCGAACCCTATTGGATATGGTTCGTTCCATGATGAGTAAGGCTGAGTTACCACGATCTTTCTGGGTATATGCACTAGAATCGGCTGCATATCTTTTGAACCGAGTTCCAACTAAGTCAGTGCCTACCACACCATATCAAATGTGGAATGAGAAGAAACCCTATCTTAAACACATTAAGACATGGGGATGTCCAGCTTTTGTCAAAAAGCAGCATGCGGACAAACTCGAGGCACGCTCAGTACAGTGCAAGTTTGTGGGATATCCAAAGAACTCAAGGGATATTTCTTCTATTACGCAGAGAAACAAAAGGTATTTGTTTCTCGTCATGCCTGCTTCTTGGAAACCGAATTTTTAGAAAATCAGATAAGTGGGAGCGCAATAGAACTAGAAGAAATTCCAGAACCACAAGCTATTACTGAAAGCTTGGTAGAACCAGAGGTTTCAGGAGAATCGGACATCCCTGCACCACTCCGCAGGAGTAGTAGGCAGTCTCATCCGCCCGAGAGATAATACGGTTTTCTTATAGACGGGGATCGAGAGGATTGCGTCATTGAAAATGATGAGCCTACTAGCTTCCAGCAAGCCATTTAGAGCGGTGACTCAATAAAATGGCTGGATGCAATACGGACCGAGATAGAGTCCATGTACACCAACAAAGTGTGGACTTTGGACATTGCTCGAGAAGGGGTAAAACCCGTAGGCTGCAAATGGATCTTCAGAAAGAAGATTGGTGTAGATTGGCAGGTTGAAACCTATAAAGCTAGACTTGTTGCAAAGGGTTTTTGTCAAAGACCTGATTTGGACTATGACGAAACATTTTCTCCAGTGGCTATGCTCAAATCCATTCGGATCCTTCTTGCCATTGCTGCCTTCCACGATTTTGAGATCTGGCAGATGGACGTTAAGACAACTTTTCTAAATGGAGATTTGGAAGAGTGCATCTATATAGATAAGTCGGAGGGTTTCATTCAGAGTGGGAGCAGCGGTAAAGTGTGCAAGTTGCTTAAGTCCATTTATGGACTGAAGCAGGCATCGCGGAGCTGGAACATCTGCTTATATGATACTGTCAGAGAATTCGACTTTATCAAAAATCCGGATGAACCATGCATTTACAGTAAGATGGTAGGGAGAACTGTGGTATTCCTCGTCTTGTACGTGGATGACATTCTCCTAATAGGAAATGACATTCCTATGCTACAGTCAGTCAAAGGATTCTTGTCACAGAGGTTCTCCATGAAGGACCTGGGCGATGCCAACTACATTCTGGTGATCCAGATTTATCATGATAGATCTAAGAGGATGTTGGGACTTTCGTAGTCCAGGTACATCGACACCATACTGAGACGATTTAGTATGGAAGATTCAAAGCGCGGTATTCTACCGGCTTGTCACGGAATCACCCTCTCCAAAGAGATGTCACCCAAGACTGATTTGGAAAGGGCTCACATGTTATCTATACCCTACGCATCTGCGGTAGGCTCTATAATGTATGCGATGTTGTGTACCGGACCAAATGTAGAATACGCATTAAGCGTTGTAAGCCGATATCAGTCGGACCCAGGGAAGAAACACTGGATAGTAGTAAAGAACATTCTCAAGTACCTGAGAAGGACTAAGGAGATGTTCTTGGTGTATGGCGGAAAAGACCTCCAGATCGAGGCCTTTGCTGAATCCAGCTTCTAGAGTGACAAGGATGACTCCAAGTCCATGTCGGGTTATGTATTTACCCTCAATGGAGGGGAGGTTTGCTGGAAGAGCTCCAAGCAGGAAACCGTTGCTGACTCAACTATGGAAGCGGGGTACATAGCTGCTTGCGATGCCGCAAAAGAAGCTGTTTGGATGAAGAAGTTCCTCATGGAGCTTCAGGTGGTTCCAACCATTATTGATCCAATACCGCTGTATTGCGATAATAACGGCGCTATAGCTTTAGCGAAGGAACCCAGGTCCCATCAGAAGTCCAGACACATCTTGAGGCGGTATCACCTGATCAGGGAGATCGTGGATCGCCGGGAGATCGAGGTTCGGAGGGTTGCTACAGAAGATAACACTGCAGATCCATTCACAAAGCCATACCCTAGACTCAGTTCGAGCGGCTAATCGAGATGATAGGTCTTCGATACGCCAGTACATGGCCCTAGTGCAAGTGGGAGATTGTTGGTGTATATGCCCTAGAGGCCATTACTGTATCATACTAGTTTGTATATTACTTAATGGAAGCTTGGGATATTCACAGTTGTATAGACAATCTTGCTCAAAATGGTAGTATGCACCTTAGTTTGTTTCTACATTAATATGTGCATGTGTTTCTATTAGCATATCGCTTATACATATTGGTGGAGCATTTAGGATCTTTGCTTGATTACCAGCGTTGTGATGGTAGTCACACTAGTGGGGACTGGGTAATCTACAAGCACATCCTTATATAGGTCCCTAGTCGTAGGATTATCGAGACGGGGCATCGATACTCCGAAGTAGACTAGCGCATGCGCTTCTCATCCCAGCGGGGGAGATGGTCTGTCCCACAGCCATTAGTACGTCGTACTGGAGATAGTATGCGGGTGCTCGTTAGGTTACGAGTACACTGGACAGGACTTGCTGGGAACTGTTGGTTGGTACTATACCTATCGTCAGATAACAGTTCCTATGTGACAGGAGTACAGCTTAGTCCGTCAACTTGACACTGCTACTTCTCCTCGAGTGTGTTCCCAATGTACTTTGATTACTACCCTACCACGGCTCAAAGGAGTCGTCCAAATAGGTAGTAGTTGGGTGCAGTCCCGAAGCACTTGGAGGCAGTAGCGGTTAAATAGGATTCGTGTCTCCCGGTATTCGGGGTTAATATCGCGCTGTGTCTAGGAGATCCATTACACAAAGTCCCTGGCCAGGGCAAGCGAGAATTACTGGTAGTGTTTCCAGCAGTTTCTCAGGGTGTTCTGGGCTACACTCCGGCACGACTTGTACCGCTATTAAGGGTCTGACGTTTACCGCCCCCTAGGCCCGACATGCGATACTCTCAGACGAGCAGACCGGAATGTACGGAGATTGTCACATTCAGGCTCAGTAGGAGTTCATATGGGTTCACCTCATCGGTCTTCTTATCGGCATCTACCTGGGGACCGTTACGTACAGCTAGTACCGCTTGCGGCCTGTAGTTAAACCCACTGCCAGCGTAGTGCCGAGTCTTTAGAGTCCCACAATAAGGGTTGTTCGCCTTTGGGCAAAACAGAGTAGAGGTCGCATGGTTTTGCGACAGGGTTCGTTCACATACGCGCACTTGTGCACGTTTAGTATCCGGGCAGTTATTACTAGCGGACTTTGGTTTAAGACAGATCCTAGTATTTGTTTTGGGATTGGTTTTGTCTCATTTTATTCGTATTCCTCGGAACACGGATGCGGGTGTGTATGCACAGTTGACAGAGGCAGAGGAATCTCATTAGGGTTTTTGACAGTTGACTTTTTCTAAACCCTAATGAGAATGAGAAATATGATTAATAATATTAATTAAAGATAATTGTACCATGGTTAGGTTGACCATTTGAGTTTGTTGACCATTTGACTTTTGTTGACCTTTTGACCATGATCATTTCTTTTGCAAGATACTTCTTGATTCTTGCAAATTGCATTTAATGTGAAATGATAATGGTCATATCAACTAACCGTCACAATTTCTTTTAATTATTATTGTTATTCTCATTATTCTCATATGAGAGCATGGTTGTATTTTAGTTCTCATTCTCTCTTGCTCTTTCTCTCTCATGCTAAGCTCTCCCTCTTCCTCTCTTCTTTCATGTGTTGAAAACCATGAGCTTTGTAAGAAAACCATCAAGACAACACTCTACTCATTCTAGGTTTCTTAGTCTAGCAAGCCAAGCACTCTAGTTACCTCTAGGTTGAGGTAGGAGCTCAAAGTAGAGGCCTTCGGGTGGATCTTTCTTCGGCAAAGAGAAGATAACGAGGAGGAGCCGTCTATACCACTCCAAAGAGCAAGCAAGAAGGAGGACCACAACAAGAAGAGAAGGAGTTCAAGATTTAGGTATAACCAACTTACATAGTAGCTAGAGCTTGTAGTTACATTGTTAGTTTTTGTTTAGCAAAGATCCTCTATTCTTAGTCCATGTTACCTTATGTTAAAAATCCGTTTTTTACCTATTCCTCCTTCCCGTAAGTATCGGGGTGGGTAACGTGGACTTACAGCGGCCTCACGATGAGGGCTTGAGATTCTCAGCATCTGATGGGCAGGATGATACTCGCTGGGGATGCGCCGGGCAGGAGGATGCTCGCTGGGGATGCGCCGAGCAGGAAGGAACTCGGCGGCCTCACGATGAGGGCTTCAGACCATCAGCGTCTGATGGGCAGGAGGATGCCCGCTGGGGATGTGCCGAGCAGGAAGGAACTCGACGGCCTCACTATGAGGGCTTGAGATCCTCAGCACCTGATGGACAGGAGGACGCCCGCTGTGGATGCGCCGAGCTGGAAGGAACTAGGCAGCCTCACGATGAGGGCTTGAGATCCTCAGCTCTGATGGGCAGGAGGATGCCCGCTGGGGATGCGCTGAGCAGGAAGGAACTCGGAGGCCTCACGATGAGGGTTTAAGATCTTCAGCATCTGATGGGCAGAAGGATGCCCGCTGGGGATGCGCCGAGTAGGAAGGAACTCGGCGGCCTCACGATAAGGGCTTGAGAACCTCAGCGTCTGATGGGCAGGAGGATGCCCGCTGGGGATGCGCCGAGCAGGAAGGAACTCGGTGGCCTCACGATGAGGGCTTAAGATCCTCAGCATCTGATGGACAGGAGGATGCCCGCTAGGGATGCGCCGAGCAGAAGGAACTCGGCGGCCTCGAGGTGAGGGCTTGATCCCTGGTGCTGTGGGGTAGGGAAGCTACCAGCAAGGGATAGTCGAGCAGGGTAGTTGTAGGGCTGCCCCTTCATGAGGGCTTTGATCCTTGGCACTGGAGGGGCCGTGGAAGACCTGCGAAAGATGACCGGGCAGTGAAGCTGCGCGGTTGCTTCTTCGCGAGGGCTTTGATATCTGGCATCGTGGGTAGGCAACTACCAGCCTGGGATGACCGAGCGGGGTAGCCGCTCGGATGCCTCTTGTGAGGGTTTTGATCCTTGACGCTGGAGGGGCCGTGAGAGGCCTGCGAAGGATGGCCGAGCAGGGTAGCTGCTCGGTGCCTCTTGGCAAAGGTTTTGATCCTTGATGCTAGAGGGGCCGTGAGAGGCCTGCGAAGGATGACTGGGCAGTGAAGCTGCGCGGTTGCCTCTTGGTGATGGCTTTGATCTCTGGCGTCGTGGGTCGGCAACTACCAGCCTGGGATGACCGAGCGGGGTAGCCGCTCGGATGCCTCTTGTGAGGGCTTTGATCCCTGGCGTCGTGGGTAAGGAGCTACCAGACGGAGATGACCGAGCAAAGGTCGGGCTCGGTTGCCTCTTGCGAGGGCTTTTGATCCTTCAGGACGCGGACTGAGCAGGGTTACTTCCCAGTGCCTCTTGGCGAGGACTTTGATCCCTGTCGGTTTTGGAAGGAAGCTACCATCCGGGGATAGCCGAGCAAGGACTCGACTGCCTCTTGGAACACTTTGGTCCTTAGCGCGGGAGGGGCTGTAAGAAGCCTACCAAGGACCCTTGGACGGGCAGGGTTACTGCCCGGTGCCTCTTGGCGAGGGCTTTTGTCATGAAGGATAGCCGAGCGAGGGACCCTCGGGTTTGGCTGCCTCTGGGAGGGCTTTCTGATCCCTGGCGTTGCGGTAGGGAAGCTACCCGTCAGGGATAGCCGAGCGAGGGATCCTCGGAATCGACTGCCTCTGGGAAGACTTTCTGATCCCCGGCGTTGCCGTAGGGAAGCTACCCGCCAGGGATAGCCGAGCGAGGGATCCTTGGGCTCGAATGCCCCTGGGAGGACTTTCTGATCCCCGGCGTTGCGGTAGGGAAGCTACCCGCCAGGGATAGCCGAGCGAGGGATGCTCGGGCTTGACTGCCTCTGGGAGGACTTTCTGATCCCCGGCGTTGCGGTAGGGAATCTACCAGCCGGGGATAGCCGAGTGAGGGATCCTCGGGCTAGACTGCCTATGGGAGGGCTTTCTGTTCCCTGGCGTTGCGGTAGGGAAGCTACCCGCCAGGGATAGCCGAGCGAGAGATCCTCGGGCTCGACTGCCTATGGGAGGACTTTCTGATCCCTGGCGTTGCGGTAGGGAAGCTACCCGCCGGGGATAGCCGAGCGAGGGATTCTCGCGCTCGACTGTCTCTGGGAGGACTTTCTGATCCCTGGCGTTGCGGTAGGGAAGCTACCGGCCAGGGATAGCCGAGCGAGGGATTCTCGAGCTCGACTGCCTCTAGGAGGACTTTCTGATCCCTGGCGTTGCGGTAGGGAAGCTACCCGCCAGGGATAGCCGAGCGAGAGATCCTCGGGCTCGACTTCCTCTGGGCGGACTTTCCGATCTCTGGTGTTGCGGTAGGGAAGCTACCCGCCGGGGATAGCCGAGCGAGGGATTCTCGGGCTCGACTGCCTCTGGAAGGACTTTCTGATCCCTGGCGTTGCGGTTGGGAAGCTACCGGCTAGGGATAGCCGAGCGAGGGATCCTCAGGCTCGACTGCCTCTGGGAGGACTTTCTGATCCCTGTCGTTGCAGTAGGGAAGCTACCCACCACGGATAGCCGAGCGAGGGATCCTCGGGCTCGACTGCCTCTGGGAGGACTTTCTGATCCCTGGCGTTGCGGTAGGGAAGCTACCCGCCGTGGATAGCCGAGCGAGGGATCCTCGGGCTCGACTACCTCTGGGAGGACTTTCTGATCCCTGGCGTTGCGGTAGGGAAGCTACCCGCCAGGGATAGCAGAGCAAGATAGCTGCGGGGTTGCCTTTTAGTGAGGGATTAGATCCTTGGGCGAGGTGGCCCTCGAGCCGCCGTGGTGATCCCCTTCTGTGCAACCCCGTCAAGGGAGGGGGTGTCGGTCATTCCTGGGGAAAGGAGAGGTGATCGATATCTCCTCAGGGGGTGAGGGTCATGAGGAGGCCCGAGGCGAGGTGCCCCGGCGGAGGATCTTGGCGTGGAGCTGTGGGGCGCCCAGCGGGCCTTAGAGAGTATCGGCCCATGAGACCCGTGGCCATAGGACGCTGCCTGCCGGTGGTCAGCCGCGTCGATGAGGGCGGAGTCTCCTGGAGGCGGAGGAGCGGCGATCTGGGGCCATGGCCCGGCCATTTAGATGCGAACGAGCACCTCCGCGATCGGCTGTAGTCAGTCTATTCGACCGGCGAGGGCGTTGATGACGGTCGCCGGAGGAGGTTCATCCGCGCCTCCGGTGAGAAGGAGGCGGCGGCTGGTATCTGGATCTTCAGGGTGATCGCTTGCCATGTGGACGGAGATCGGAAGGCCAACTTTGTTTTTTATGGAGTTTCTGTTTCCCACAGATAGCGCCAACTGATGGAGGTCTTTTTCGGGTCTCCGTCAGATGTTGTCTTCCGTCGATCTCCCGGTGGTTTTTGGAGGTGATTTCTTGTTGCGTGTGGGTCTCAATGGGTTTGAGGAGATTGGTGATTTGAGGAGTTTTGCGCCGAGTACCTGCAAAGAAGTCCCGGGGTGTTTTGGTACCACCGAGGACCCTCCGACGATCAAGTTAGCACTAGATCCGAACAGAGTAACGGCTAAGTGGAATAAAAATGGCTTACTTGATCCCTCTGTGATGGGGGTTTATATAGTGGCGGCAGCACGCAGTAGCAGGCGCGAAGATCTCGACGGCAGTTACGCTCCCGACGTCACGCCTGCGTAAAGAGCGGATCGCCCATTAATGGGGATCGTGATAGCATAGAGCGTGGGATGTTGCCGGCGGAGAATCCTCATATGGCGAGATTTGTGGAGCGGCGGTTACGCCTGTGAGTGGTGGAGTTGGTCGGTCGGAAGGATCGAGGAAGATGGCCTCGGTGGAATAGTTCGGGAACGAGCGGGAGGGCCGAGGTATCTTGGTCCTGTGGTAGCTCGGAGGTGAGCAGAGAGGCCGAGGAGGCCAATTTGCACGGGGCACTGAGATGAGCGAGCTTTGTGCTTGTAAGTCGGGTACAGGGATGGCCTGGTCTGCCCCCTGTGGGCCCTCTCTTTTGAGTTCCGGGACACGTCATCTGCCACGTGTCCTGACCGGGAGGAATGCCAATATAGAGCATCATCAATACCTCTGAACACCAAAAATCATCCAACTATTACAAAACAAAATTAAATAATTATAAGCAAATGCGTCATTTATTATAATTTAGAAATGGGTTACTAAGTACAAAATAAATACCCTTATAGGTCACATCAAATTGCACAGATATTCTATCGAGTAATTTATTAGGGCAAACACCCAACTGTTCAAACAAACACTCAAATTCAACTTAAAACAACTTAAAATCGATTATCTAATTGTACTTTAAAATATTTTCTATTGTATAGAGCAAAACATGATTGCTTTTTAGGGTTTTGGTCAATAAGCAAAGAGATGGTGTTTGTTCTAATAAATCACTTCTCAGGAGATCTAGGTGCATTAGTTAGTTCCAATAAGATCTAAGGTAAACTATAGTATTGTTTTGTGCAATTAATCCTAAAAACAATTCAAAAATTTGGGCTTCCAACATAAAGATGAAGTAAGAAACTAAAAAGCACAATCGATTTGTTGTGAGGAAGAAAGTCGGGGTCTGTCGATATAGAAAATGTGATAGAATGAAGAAGCAGGTATGGAGGCAAAAACTATTCTTGCAGGAGCTGATAATAAAATTGGCTGTTAAAAAAATTAATTTTTTAAATAATAGGTATAAAAATCTTATCCAAAAAAATCAAACAATATGAATCCTTTGATTAAATTTCCAGTCAAAAATTATTGATGAGAATGGACACTTAAATTTGTACATGCGGTATTGATGATGCTCGATATTGGGGGTTTCTGGGGTCATGCCACGTGGCAGATGACGTGTCCAAGAATCCAGAAGAAAGGGCCCACAGGGACCGACCCGGTCACCCTCGTACCCGACCTACAAGCCCTAGCCAGCTCTCCTCATAGCCCCCTTTGGAATTGTCCTCCTCGGACACTCTGCTTGTCCCGAGCCGCAACAAGACCAAGACACCTCGGCTCCCTCGCTCGTTCCCGAGCTCTCCAGCCGGGGCCGTCTTCCTCGGTCCTCCGACCGACTCTACCACCCGCAGGCGTAACCGCCGCTCCGCGAAGCTCGCCACGCGCAAATTCTCCGCCAACAACGCCCACGTTCCACGCCATCACGATCTCCATTAATGGGCGATCCGCCCTCTGCACGGGTGTGACGTCAGGGACATAACTGCCGGCGAGATCTGCACACCTACTGCTGCATGCTATCGCCTCTATAAAAAAAACCCATCACAGAGGGGGCAAGTAAGCCATTTTCTATCCCACTTAGCCATTACTCTGCTTGGATCTAGTGCTAACTTGATCGTCGGAGGGTCCTCGCTGGTATCAAACCACCCTGGGACTTCTTTGCAGGTACTCGGCGCTAAACTCCTCAAATTACCAATCTCTTCAAACCCATTGAGACCCACACGCAACAGGAGATCACCTCCGAAATCCACCGGGAGATCAACGGAAGACAACATCTGACGGAGACCCGAAAAGGACCTCCATTAGTTGGCGCCGTCTGTGGGAAACGACTCCACAAGATACAAAGTTGGCCTTCCGGTCTCCATACACATGGCAAGCGATCGCCCTGAAGATCCAGGTACCAGCCGCCGCTTCCCCTCAACGGAGGCTCAGACGAGCCCCCTCCGGCAACCCTCATCAACGCCCTCACCAGCCGAATAGATCGGCTGCAGACCCTCGTGGAGGAGCTCGTCCGCGTCCAAACGGCCGGAACTAAGACCCAGGTCACCACCCCTCCGCCTCCAAAAGGATCTGTCATCTTCGGCACGGCCGACCGCCGGCAGGCTGCGACCCCCGGCCACAGATCCCATGGGCCGACCCTCCCCGAGGCCCGTTGGGCGCCCCAAGGCTCCACCCCGAGATCTGCCGCCGGAGCGCCTCGCCTCGAGCCTGCGTGCAATCCTTACCCCCCGAGGAGATGTCAGTCACCTCGCCTGTCCACAGGCATGATCGACACCTCATCCCTCGATGAGGTCGCACAGAAGGGGCTCACCACGACGACACGAAAGCCACCTCGTCCGGGGATCTAAGGAACCTCATCGAGAGGAACCGAGGCCGAGCCCAGATTCAGGTCTCCCCCAGAAGAAGCCGGTGTTAGTTATATGTATGCCCTAGAGGCCATTACTGTACATTGGATGTATATTGTAGTGGATGCTTGGACATATATAGGGAGGACTTTCTTGCTCGACATGATAGTATGCTATCTGGTTGATCATTACCTTAACGTGTATACTGTTTGTCTCTCTGTTACATGTTGGTAAAGCCCTTAGGATGTGTACTTGACTACCTGGACTATGATGCGGATCATACTAGTGGGGACATGGTAGTCCATAAGTACATCCTTCAATGTCCCTAGTCGTGGGTGTATCGAGACGGGGCATCGATATACCAGAGTAGACTAGCGTATACCTTCTCGACCCATACAGATGGGCGATGGATGATCCCATATCCATTGGTGTTTGACATCAGAGATGATATACGGGTGCTCAGTAGAGACTGGGTACACTGGACAGACTCGCCGAGAACTCCCAGATGGTTTTATACCTTACGTCAGATGGCAGTTCTCTGGTGACACTGGTACAGAGTAGTCTGTTGACCCGAGATCGTCATAGAGTCTTGTATGGTTCCCACTGTGCTTTGATTTCCATCTTACCGCGTCCAAGAGGGCGTGCAAAACGATGGTTTTTGGGTACAGTCCCGAGTCACATGGAGGCAATGAGCGATAGGAGGGGATTCGTCTCTCCCGGTATAGGGGGTTGATGTTGCGCTGTGTTCGATTGGCTATAACAGGAAATCCCTGGCCAGGATTGCTGAGATTTACTGGTAAGTGTTACCAGTAGTTTCTCGAATTGTTATAGATCTCATATCAACACGACTTATCGAGCTATTGGGGTCTGACGTTTACCACCCCTAGGCGAGATATGCGACATATCAGACGATCAGACCGGACTGTACGGTAGTGTTACTGGTTGGATTCACTGGAGTGTGAGCGGGCTTGCTCGTCGATCTTCTGATCGCTCAATACCCGGGTGGCCGTTACGTTTAGCAGACCGCTTGCGGCTTGTGGGTGTTTGATATGATCATCACCTGCTGCCGGCGTATTGACTAGTCTTTAGAGTCCTACACAGAGGTTTCCTGGCTCAAGCGAAACGAAATAGGAGCGCATATGAGATATGTGCGGGATCGAGAATAATGCGTGTATGTGATACCGTATTCCATTCTCGTGATGAATGTATCAATTAGGTTATATGAGATATACCCTAGTTATCGAATCAAGGATAGATTCGATAAGCCGATACATTAGACACTAGCCGGTTATATGCGATATGACCGGATCGTTAAATCAAGAGTTGATTTAATGATTTAATGCATAATTATATATTTGATATATTACTTTGCATTAACTAGTATCGGTTCACTTTAAATGGATTTTCTCGCTCGGATGTGCACATTGTATATTTGATATAGTTTTGTGCACATGATTGTATCATGTTTGATGATGCATGTTTACTTGGTTAAGTGTAAAGAATAAACCATGGTTAAACTAATGATTAGGGTTTTATTTATCCATTACTTATTTATTCATTTATTAATTTGTTTATTCTTTTTGGAAAATAAATGGCATGAATATAAAATGGTGGCTTGATTTGTTTTGTAGTTGAATTTTCATGAAGGTTTGACTTTGTAACCATTTTGTCTTCATGCTTAACCCTAACCATTTAATCAAACCATGGTCTACTCTCTACACTTAACTAGGGTTAGGAGATGATAAGTATTCTTATTATTTTCTTTTTTGAAAATAACTCATCATAATAATATTCATCTTCTTCATCTTCTTCTTCCATGAAGAAGCTTACTTCATCAATGGTGGATTGATGAAATGAGTGAGAAATCCAATTCTAAAGTGAACCCACTTCCTATTTGTTCATCCTCTACCTCTTGCCAAGTAGTAGAGTGTGTTTTCTTCACAAGTTTCATCACTTGGTGAAGTTGGAGCTTGATCTAGCGATGCCTCGACGTAGATCATCTTCGGCATGGACATCGACGACCTAGCTTGCCCATTCTCCGACGAAGCCAATGCTAGAGCCCGGGAACTCATTTGGACAGCGAGGGGACTTCGTTGCGGAGCTATGGAGGTGGAGCACCGGATCTACAAAGGTTGTATTTCCGTATTCTTTATAGTTAAGTTGTTAACTAGTTTCTAGTTTCACCTAAACTTTAGCCAACGATCCGTATTAGGGTTTCTCGGCACCTAGACTTTTTGAAATTGGCATGGTTGATGCCTTGTAAGACCTCAATAGGGTGCCTAGGAACCCTACAGTGGTATCAGAGCCTAGCTAGAGGCTTAGGCGAAGTCTAGACAACGTTTGAATCCCGATCGAACCCGAAACCTCATTTTTCCCATGCTCTCTGTCCTTTTTTCAAAACTGTGCATTTTTCCACATTAAAAATATGCAGAAAATCAAGCAGGGTTTTCTAGGAATTACTGTAAATTTCGTGGACCTAATTCAACTATCCCACCGCGGTTCCGTGGCATGAGCAAGGCTCATGCGGCGGATCCGCGGCCGTACGGCCACAGTAATTAAATTATTTTGCACAGTAATTCTTAGTTTCCAGTGGTGATTTTTCTGGGAATTTTTAATATTTATTCAAGAGTTGAATAATCTGGGATGTTTTGGAGCTTCGATGATTCGATCGGGTTTATCAGATTTTGTCTATTTGGCTTTCCGGATAATTTTTAGAATATGTTAAAAAGTTCGACCGGATAAAAATACCCAATTTTTTCCCTGTCGGGAAATTTCCAAGTGTTGGATTTTTCCGTAGTTTAACGACGTTCTAAGTAGTGCAAGTAACGCGATGGTCCCTCTAGAAGACAACAAACCTTAACTCGATTATGTGACCGTCTTGAACTGCCCTTTGAACCTTCGGGTTTGGGGCAGTACGACGTGCCACATATGAGGCGTTGGCTTGACCCTTCTACGGCTGGACCGTTGGTACTGAGGCACGAACTGAATGTTGTTAGACTCATATTTCATGTGTTGATCTGTATCGGGAAAACTTGGGTGTTCGATTGTTCGATCAGAAAGTTTGACATTTTTTATTTATCCGGAATGGGATACAATAATTGGAATTCACAAGGAGTTATGAGATAACTGAATGAATGTTATAAACATAGCACTTTAGTCTTAATTAATCGGTTGCCACGGAATTTTGATGTGATCAAAAGTCCATCGCAATCACGTAGCGTACGCGGATACTCGCCGGGTAAACTTAATAGACAGCCTCACTCCATAGCCCCGACCAAGTGACTGTAGGAGAACCCCGTCGCCGAAAGCATCCGTCCGGGTGCTCACGGTAGCGGTGTTCCGCCTTGGTGCACTTCGTCGACGGTATCAGGGGTGCGGCCGCCTACTAAAGTTTGCGACGAGCATTCGATCAGTTTTTCGGGAATCTTGTTGAATTGCCCGACTTAATATTGAAAAGATTTTTCGATTTTGAGACTAAAATGCGGGGTTTATAATTGTTAGGCATGCGATGTCTAAGGAATTCATTTGGTCAGGCATGCGATGTCTGAGGTGGTTGCGGATTCCAACTGTTGTAGTTTTACACTTTCTTTTCTGTGACCGTAAGTGTAATATGTGATATCGCCGGTTTCGTTGCTATATGTCAACGACAATTGGGATGCGCATATTTACTTACGTTGATGACATGTGATGTTATGTGTTGCTGGATATGTTATATTGGATCGTCGTGTTTGAATAGCCGGTGGTTTTTATGTGAGATGGGTGTTTTTCATTTTCATTCATGTAAAAACTTGTATGTAATATTCTTTTATTTGGGGCACTTCCAGGTTGCGGATGATGTCACCTTTTGTATATTATTTGCTTTTCCGCACTAGGATAGACCCAAGGAGGAGAGCACAAGTAACCGGGTTCTGGAGTCCAGTGGGAGACCAACTCGAGGAGTCGAGTCCGGGTCTCCTAACTCTAGAATTGGTAGGGTTGCTTGCCGCTCTCGTAGGGGTCTAGGGGTGTGGGTTTGGCTATTCATCACGACCGTAGAATCCGTGTTTTATACTGGCTCGTATTGAAAACACGGACGTCCTAGTATATCCAATATTTCATATGATTCTTCTGCTGCAATATCTGTGATGTGATCATGTGATGTTCTGTGATAGATACAGTATATATAGTATATATGATATATTATATAGATGTTACTTATGTTTTACACCCGTGCTAGCCCTGCCCCGCTCTGTCGTTAGTTACCTAACCTAACGGTGCACGAGGGGACATCGAGGCAAATGCGGATAGCATAAGTGTATGTCGTATTTATCTGTGATGTTTAGGTATTTAAATGATGGGACTTCATTAATGTGATTAATGAATTAAAAGAAACCTAAGATGTTGTGAATCGAATTTCAAAATAAAACAGGTAGCTACAGTTCTTGCTTTGCACAGCGGTATATGTGATATATCCTGCACCTTATTCGATAAGGAAAGGACCGAGAACCCTTCACCGGGAGTGACTCCTTTAGCAATAACTGGCAGATGCTACACACTCGGTTTGTCTTTTGATTGCTTTTAAGTGTTTTTGCTTTGCACAGTGATATATATGATATATCCAGCACCTCATTCGACGAGGAAAGGACCGACGATCCCTTCACCGGGAGTGACTCCTTTAGCAAAACTAGAAAAGCCTCAAAAGCACTCCATTTTAAAAATCATTTGATTCTACAACGATATCAAGTTCATTACGCAATAGGTTTTCAGAAAAACCTGTCGTAGCCCTCCGTCATTTCAGATAAGTCCTATTTAGTATCCGTGCTACGTTTGTTGACCTCCGTCAAGGCGTAGTGTGCGGTAGCTAACTAGTATTTATCTGTTTATGCATATGATGCAGATTGAGTTAGGGTAGTCGTGCGGCCTTGTTGACCTCCGTCAAGGGTCGTGCGGGTGGGTTTAATTCGATCAAGAAATGACGGGTTGAACTTGACTAGTAGCCTATGGTTTGTTGACCTCCGTCAAGGTCATAGGGTGCTGGGGGCAAAATATTATCGGGAATTTCAAGTGTTGAAATTTGCAATGAGATTGCATACCTTCTATGAGATAGCTGGATCCCGATACCCGCTGCGAGTAAAAGTTACTCCTGGGAGAGTTTTACATATTACAATTAGCCGATCAAGTAGGTGTCTAGAAAGGTGTCAACGGGGTTACGCCTCTGGGAAAACGAGGTTTACTGTAATTAGGTTCGTACGAAAGCACGGAGGACCTCCCTCAAAGTACCGACACTGGCCTGGCTGAAAGATTGGCGAATTTGTAGTGTGTAATTAATCCCGGCTAGTCTTTCCTTTTAGGGTTTGAAGGAAGATTTGATAAAAAGCAGTGGGAGCCATCCTGATTAGAAAAAATAATAACCAATCTATTCTTGCAAGAGCGCACGCCGAGTGTTTTCTTCTCTCTCTCTCCTGGTAGCGACCATATCACGCCTTAATCAAGATAATAAAACGGAAATATTGACCGAACCCGCTTGTTATACTGAGCTGGGGAACATTGGTCCCGCTCCAACTTATAATTGTTATAAGACAGAGCAGGAAATTGGGGATTACCAGAATTCCCGTGCCGCCCAAACGAGGAGAGTGCATGATGATGCATCATCTTCGGGTGTGTTCATTACAGAGAACTGTTTCTCAGTATCCTTTACGTCCTGGGTATGTGATACCAGATCAAGATCCCAGATATGTAATCTGTTACATAGGGCTGCAGAAAGGTAGAGAACTGAGAACGTGTGATAAGTTTCATGAGGCAGAAAACGGGGCAAATGTTGCAGCCAAGTCTGTTGGTCACTGTCACCCTGTATTACCAATATATTGATTCTGAACGAATGTTATTAGATACCGAACCTGATATACAAAATCATATCTGTCTCTTTATTAGTAAAGAAACGATAAAATTTTGTATTGTTGGATAATGTTTTGAACATTTCCTATATCAAAAGTTGATCGGTTCAGGCACGTTATCTAAAAGCGTTGATGTTCTAAATCAAACTACAGTTTCTAGTATACGGAACACACATAAGAGGAAGAGTTCAGAAATGAACGAATCCTTCTTGAGGCATTGTAGACTAGGTCATATCAATGCGACCCGACTAGCTGAAGTTACATATAGATGCATATTTAAATCAGTTTGAATTTACATCTTATGAAACTTGCCAGTCATGTCACAGAGATAAGATGACCATACCTCTGTTTACTGGAAACAGAGAAAGAGTTAGTGAACTCTTGGGAGATACATGATGATGTATGTAGGTCCCCTGTCTACACATGCCAAGACCGGTTCTTTGTACTTCATTACATTCTCTGATGATCTCCTTAGATTCAGACATATGTTCCTGTTGAAACACAAGTCCAAACCTTTTGAGATATTCACAGAATATAAGCTAGAAGTAGAGAACCAATACGGGTATAAGTATTATGTCCTTTGATGAGATCGAGGAGGAGAATACTTGAGCACGGAAATCCTGGATTATTCTAAAGGAGAATGAGATTCTCTCTCAGCATTACTCCTCTGTATACACCATAGCACGATGGTATATCGGAGCGGAGCAATAGCACATATATGATATGGTGTGCTCTATGATGAGTACTACTGAGTTTCCTATTTCCTTTTGGGAGTTATGCACTTGAGAAGCTGCATACCTATTGAATAGGGTTCAAATCAAATCAGTTGCCTACCGCTTCATATATGATATGGAAAGGGTAGAGCCCATATCTTAAGTTAGTTAAGATTTGGGGTTGCCCGGCCTATGTCTAAAAGCAAAATCCGGACAAGCTCGAGGCAAGATCTGTTATGTAGAACTGGAAATGTTCCAGCTATACAAACTGCAGCTGATGATTTGAAAGAACCAAAGGATTCAATAGTTACCAACGAACCTCAGCCTCTCCGCCAATCTAGTAGGGTTCCTCACCCACCTGAGAGATACTTCGGTTTCTCTATGACAGTGGGAGCGAGGATTGCATCATGAGATGATGACCCAACTAGCTTCGAGCTGGCCATCAGAAGTAAGACTCTGTAAGAATGGCTGGATGCTTAGCGATCTGAGATGGAATCCTTATACACCAACAAAGTATGGACTTTAGTTGCTATATCTGAAGGGTTAAATCCCCATCAGGAGCAAGTATATCTTGAGAAGATTACTTGGTGTAGATGAAAAAGTTGAGACTTTCAAAGCTAGACTTGTTAAAGTTTTTCGTCATAGACCAGGCGTGGATTATGATGAAACCTTTTCAAGTGGATATGCTTAAGTCCATCCAGATCCTACTTGCCACGGCTACATACCATGAATACGATATCTGGCGGTTGTGTGTCATGACTGCTTTTCTAAATGATGTTTTAGAAGAGCGCGTCTATAAGTACACAGCCAGAAGGCTTCGTAGACAGTGGGAGCAGCGGAAACGTGTGCAAGATGCTTTATAGGATAAAGCAGGCATCGCGGAGTTGGAACATCTGTTTTGATGAAGCGGTCAAAGAAGTTGACATCATCAAAATGGTAGATGAACCTTGTATAAACAAGAAGGTAGTAGGGAGTATGGTGACGATCCTCGTAGAGTACGTGGATGACATACTCTTGATAGGGAAGGAGTTTCCTATGCTACGCTCGGTCGATCTCTGTTTATCACTATGATTCTCCATATAGGATAAAAGTGATACCTCCTAAATCCTGGGGTTTGGATCTATGAGATAGATCTAATTGGATGTTAGGACTCTCACTAGATGTAGTGAGACGGTATCAACCGATCCTGGGGAGAATCACTGGAAGGGTACCAGGGTGATAATGACGACTGAATGTCAGTCACAGGCATTGTCTTTACCCTCAGTAAAGGGACGGTATGTTGAAAGAGTTCCAAGCTAGATACCGTGACATACTAGACGATAAAGGCAGGATACATCGCTACTTAAGATGCTACCAAGGAGGATGTTTGGGTGAATATTGGTTCATGAGATGAACTATGTTCCTCCCATTGTGTGTCAATGGAGTTGTGGCTTATGCCGAGGAACGCCGGTCCCATCAGTGATCTAGACATATTCTAAGGCAGTGTCACCTGATCATGGAGATGGATGATCTCCAGGGTGATCGAGGTTTGGAGAGTAGATTCAGAGGACAACACAGCGGATCCACTCACAAAGGCCTGTTCCCTGAGAGAGATTTTTATGGGATGGTTGAGTATGAGATACTACAACCACTGCTACAGATGGCCCTAGTACAAATAGGAGATTGTTAGTTATATGTATGCCCTAGAGGCCATTACTGTACATTGGATGTATATTGTAGTGGATGCTTGGACATATATAGGGAGGACTTTCTTGCTCGACATGATAGTATGCTATCTGGTTGATCTTTACCTTAACGTGTATACTGTTTGTCTCTCTGTTACATGTTGGTAAAGCCCTTAGGATGTGTACTTGACTACCTGGACTATGATGCGGATCATACTAGTGGGGACATGGTAGTCCATAAGTACACCCTTCAAAGTCCCTAGTCGTGGGTGTATCGAGACGGGGCATCGATATACCAGAGTAGACTAGCGTATACCTTCTCGACCCATACAGATGGGCGATGGATGATCCCATATCCATTGGTGTTTGACATCAAAGATGATATACGGGTGCTCAGTAGAGACTGGGTACACTGGACGGACTCGCCGAGAACTCCCAGATGGTATTATACCTTACGTCAGATGGCAGTTCTCTGGTGACACTGGTACAGAGTAGTCTGTTGACCCGAGATCGTCATAGAGTCTTGTGTGGTTCCCACTGTGCTTTGATTTCCACCTTACCGCGTCCAAGAGGGCGTGCAAAATGATGGTTTTTGGGTACAGTCCCGAGTCACATGGAGGCAATGAGCGATAGGAGGGGATTCGTCTCTCCCGGTATAGGGGGTTGATGTTGCGCTGTGTTCGATTGGCTATAACAGGAAATCCCTGGCCAGGGTTGCTGAGATTTACTGGTAAGTGTTACCAGTAGTTTCTCGAATTGTTATAGACCTCATATCAACACGACTTATCGAGCTATTGGGGTCTGACGTTTACCACCCCTAGGCGAGATATGCGACATATCAGACGATCAGACCGGACTGTACGGTAGTGTTACTGGTTGGATTCTCTGGAGTGTGAGCGGGCTTGCTCGTCGATCTTTTGATCGCTCAATACCCGGGTGGCCGTTACGTTTAGCAGACCGCTTGCGGCTTGTGGGTGTTTGATATGATCATCACCTGCTGCCGGCGTATTGACGAGTCTTTAGAGTCCTACACAGAGGTTTCCTGGCTCAAGCGAAACGAAATAGGAGCGCTTATGAGATATGTGCGGGACCGAGAATAATGCGTGTATGTGATACCGTATTCCATTCTCGCGATGAATGTATCGATTAGGTTATATGAGATATACCCTAGTTATCGAATCAAGGATAGATTCGATAAGCCGATACATTAGACACTAGCCGGTTATATGCGATATGACCGGATCGTTAAATCAAGAGTTGATTTAATGATTTAATGCATAATTATATATTTGATATATTACTTTGCATTAACTAGTATCGGTTCACTTTAAATGGATTTTCTCGCTCGGATGTGCACATTGTATATTTGATATAGTTTTGTGCACATGATTGTATCATGTTTGATGATGCATGTTTACTTGGTTAAGTGTAAAGAATAAACCATGGTTAAACTAATGATTAGGGTTTTATTTATCCATTACTTATTTATTCATTTATTAATTTGTTTATTCTTTTTGGAAAATAAATGGCATGAATATAAAATGGTGGCTTGATTTGTTTTGTAGTTGAATCTTCATGAAGGTTTGACTTTGTAACCATTTTGACTTCATGCTTAACCCTAACCATTTAATCAAACCATGGTCTACTCTCTACACTTAACTAGGGTTAGGAGATGACAAGTATTCTTATTATTTTCTTTTTTGAAAATAACTCATCATAATAATATTCATCTTCTTCATCTTCTTCTTCCATGAAGAAGCTTACTTCATCAATGGTGGATTGATGAAATGAGTGAGAAATCCAATTCTAAAGTGAACCCACTTCCTATTTCTTCATCCTCTACCTCTTGCCAAGTAGTAGAGTGTGTTTTCTTCACATGTTTCATCACTTGGTGAAGTTGGAGCTTGATCTAGCGATGCCTCAACGTAGATCATCTTCGGCATGGACATCGACGACCTAGCTTGCCCATTCTCCGACGAAGCCGACGCTAGAGCCCGGGAACTCATTTGGACAGCGAGGGGACTTCGTTGCGGAGCTATGGAGGTGGAGCACCGGATCTACAAAGGTTGTATTTCCGTATTCTTTATAGTTAAGTTGTTAACTAGTTTCTAGTTTCGCCTAAACTTTAGCCAACGATCCGTATTAGGGTTTCTCGGCACCTAGATTTTTTGAAATTGGCATGGTTGATGCCTTGTGAGACCTCATTAGGGTGCTTAGGAACCCTACAGCCGGGGATCGCCGGAGGCCGGATCCTCGGGGTACCACGGCCGTCTTGACGTCCTCGAAAAGAAAATCGAGGGTATGGGCCGGGAAGGACACCTCTCAAGCGACGGGGCTAAGTACGCCGCCGACTCACTCACCAAGCCGTTTACCGAGGAACTGCTCGCTGTCCACGTCTCCTCGCGCAACAAGCCCCCGAAGGTCTCTCTGTTCGACGGGAAAACTGACCCGAAAGACCATCTGGACGCTTTCACTACAGGGATGAGCTTCCAAGATCATTCCGACGCCGCCCACTGCAGGGCCTTCCCAGCCACCCTCACCCGCTCTGGTCGGGACTGGTTCCGAGGACTCGAGCATCGCTCAATCTCGACCTTTAACGAGCTGGCTACTCAGTTCCTCGGTCATTTCGTCGGGAACCGTCCGCAGAGGCGCACGGTCGACTACCTCTTCACAATTAAGAGCGGGGACAAAGAGACGTTCAAAGCTTACATCTCCCGCTTCTACAACGCCCTCCTTGAGGTCTCCGAACACCGGGACGAGACCGTCATCACGGCGCTCAGAACTGGTCTTAGGCACAAGTAGTGGTTAAGCTCTTTTGCGTTGGCGCAGCCTAAGACCATGGCCGAAGTCAAGGCATGGACCGAGCGCGAGGTTCAACTGTAGTCTGAGGTGAACACGAACCTCCCTCGAGCAGATCGGCCCGACCAGAGGAAGAGGGCCCGGGAAGAAAGGCCGGAGCGTCAACAGCTCTATCACCCGAAGTTCCAGGAGTATACCCCACTCAGCGTCTCCCTCGCAGTGTTGCTAGAAGAGGCCTAGAACGAGGGGTTCTTCAAGTTCCCTCCGATCCCGCGTCATGCCGCAAAGCGAACCCAGGGCCCTTACTGTGCTTTGCACCGGATACTGGGCCACGCCACGGAGGATTGTAAGCAACTCCGGGACTACATAGAAGAGCTCATCCGATCAGAGCACCTCGCCGCCTACTTGAGGGACAAACGTCAGGCCGACCGCGAGCAGGAGCAGCGTCACCCTCCCGCCGACCTGACCATCGGCCAGATCATGCTTGTTTCGGCAGACGACCAGCACGGGGCTCAGGAAGCCCCGTGCCCGGTGCCGAGCACCGAGGCTAACAATCCACCAGGGAGCTCGGGCCGGGCCAATAAGGTCATCTACTAGCATGTATTTTTTCTTTTAAGGCATTATAAACTCTTCCTAGGATCTGTTGTTAATTTAATAAAGATCAATGGAACATTGCGAGAAAAAGAAGGAAAAAGTCTTGTTTATTCAAAAGGTATTATGGGCTCCTCAGACATACATGCAAAAAAGAAAAAGAAAACTACAAAAGCGGGGGGAGGGGGTGCAGAGAGCACTGCTCATGATACTCGGTGAAGATCTCCACCAGCCGAGGCCTAGTAAGATCCAGCCTCTGCCCTCGATCCCCACCGCGTGCGTTGAACCCGAGCCTCAGTTCGTAGCACTCATGGACGAGTGCCTCTGAGCGAGCAAGCCGGTTCGCAGAGATCAGGCTGAATCCCCTCAGAGACCGCAGCTTACCCACGGCCTCATCACAGAGCTGCCCGGACAAGGGGTTGTAAAGCCCCTGCGACGCCCTCCAGATAGAGTACATCAGCAGCTGTAACAGGGAAGAGCGCCGGGGGAGCAACCGGCCGAAGTGGTCTTCGATGCTCCCATTGACCAACTGCACCGTGTCCTCGGTGCAGTTCTGGTCATAAAGGTACACGTCTTCGAAGTGAATGATATCGGGGATGGTGTGTTAGGGTATATGCCCTAGGGGCTATTATTGTATCATACTAGTTTGTATATTACTTAATGGAAGTTTGGGATATTCAAAGTTATATAACAGTCTTGCTAAATATGGTAGTATGCTACTTGGTTTTATCTATCTTAATATGTGAGTATACGTATTGATAGAGCTTTTAGGATCTTGCTTGACTACCAGCGTTGTGATGGCAGTCACACTAGTGGGGGCTGGGTAGTCTACAAGCACATCATTTTCCAGGTCCCTAGTCGTAGGATTATCGAGACAGGGCATCGATACTCCGGAGTAGACTAGTGTGTACGCTTCTCATCCCAGTTGGGGAGATGGTCTGTCCCACAGCCATCAGTACGTCGTACTGGAGATAGTATACAGGTGCTCGTTAGGTTACGGGGATACCGGATAGGACTCGCAGGGAACTGTTGGTTGGTATTATACCCGTCGTCAGTTAACAGTTCCCAGGTGTCATGAGTACAGCATAGTCCGCAAACTTGACACTGCTACATCGCCTCGAGTGTGTCCCACTGTTCTTAGATTGCTACCCTACCATGGCTCAAAGGATTCGTGCAAACAAGTAGCAGTTGGGTGCAGTCCCGAGCAGTTGGAGGCAATGGCGGTTAGACAGGATTCGTCTCTCCCGGTATTGGGAGTTGATATCGCGCTGTGTCAGAGAGCCATTACGCAAAGTCCCTGGCCAGGGCAAGCGAGATTTACTGGTAGGTTCCAGTAGTTTCTCAAGGTGTAATGGGCTTCACTCCGACACGAGTTATACCGCTATTAGGGGACTGACGCTTGCCGCCCCCTAGGCCCGATATGCGATAGTCCTAGACGAACAGACCGGACTGTACGGAGATTGTCACATCAGGCTCAGTAGGAGTTCGGATGGGTTTCCTCATCGGCCTTCTTATCGACATCTACCTAGGGACCGTTACGTACAGCTAGTGCCGCTTGCGGTCTGTGGTTAAACCCAATGCCATCATAGTAGTCGAGTCTTTAGAGTCCCACACAGAGAGTTTCCCTGCTCCAGGCGAAACGATATAGAGGTCGTATGGTTTTATGACAAGGGTTCGGACTCATACGTGTGTTTACGCACGTATGACATTCGGACAGTTTTTACTAGCCGGCTTTGGTTTAAGCCAGATTCTAGTATCGGATTATTGGATTTATACAGTCTAAAATGTTTCCGTGTTTTCACGGATAGGAGGGGTGTTCTCGTAATTTCGTGGGAAGCTTCTAGAAGGATGGTGACTTGAGGGTTTAGGTGGCATTTGCATTTATTGTTTTAATGACTCATTTGTGTGATTCATCCATGGAGTTAATGCATCATTTATTGATCTAATAACTCATGAGATGAATCACTCATATGAATAAATGAAGCATGGTTGTTAAATGATTTTATTTATTTATTTCATAAAAGATAATGCTTCATATATTCAAATGAGTTCATTATCTCTTCTCATTCTCATGCTCACCTTCTCTCTCCTCAAGCTCACTCTCTCTTCAAACCCTAATCCTACCACTCATGTGTTGAGACCAAGGATTAGAATAGATTAATTAATCCATAACCCTTCTCTATATTATCTAGGTACTTTGATTAGCAAATAAAGAAACCTAGTTACCTCAAGTTTAGAGGTGAAGCTTAGAGTAAAGCTCTCGGGTGGATCATCTACTACATAGAGAAGGCCGAAGAGGAGGTGGAGAAAGAAAAAAAGAAGGACACGGTTCATTAGGAATAATCAAATCTCATAGTAGTTAACAACTTCTATGTTTCATGTTAGTTATACTTTAGCAAAGATTCTTCGGTTAGTCGATGTTTACGCAAAGAACAAGATCGTTTTTCATATTTTCGCCTCCCCGCAAGTCGTGGGGTGTAGTACATCGACTTAGAGTGGTATCAGAGCCTCGCTAAACAATAATTAACTCATTAGCAAAGTCGTTACAATTTCGAACGCGAAACGAACCAGAAAAAACATCGATATCACATAGTTTCTGTCGATTTTAAAATGAGGTCTAAAAATTTTTCAGGGAACTGCAGAATAACCTACAGAGAAATATAAGAACACTGAAAAAAATTGGGTTCATGAATCGGCCAAACAGCCGCGGAACCGCGGCCGATCCCACCGATCCGCCGCGGATCCGGCCGAGTTGGAGCCGATTCAGCCCAAATTTTTCCAGTGGCTCTTCTGTGATGTTTTTGTCTTTTCTGGAATGTTTATTTTCTGCTCAAGTCTCAGGTGCACAGAGAAGTTCGGATCCGGCCGAGTTGGAGCCGATTCAGCCCAAATTTTTCCAGTGGCTCTTCTGTGATGTTTTTGTCTTTTCTGGAATGTTTATTTTCTGCTCAAGTCTCAGGTGCACAGAGAAGTTTTGGAGTAGAATCTGATATGTTTGCTCGATCGAAATTATACGATGTTTGCTAATTTGATTATATCTGTGAACTGTATAATGTGTTCGTAAACCTCCCCTAACTGCTAGTATGTCGGTTGGCAGGGGGTTGCACATTTCTGTAATGGATTTTACTGTTTGTGGTTATAAACTGTATTGGATTGTTATGATGATTAGCCGGGGTTGTTATGGGTTGTTATATTCATTCATTCAATGTAATTGTAATATGTTGTAATATTATTTTGCGGGGCACATCCAGGTTGCGGTTGTAGCCACCGTTGTATTATTTCATTTTACTGTTTTTGCTCCTAGGATAGACCCAAGGTGGGGTGCACAAACTACCGGGTACTTTGAAGTGTTTAGTGGCCTACTCACGTTGTTGAGGGAGACCGCTTCATTTCGGGTACTTCGCGGGTAGTTTGCCGTACCCGTAGGGGTCTAGGGTGGGGTTATGGCTATTCATCACAACTATGTAATCCGTCTTTCGTTGCAGGCTCAAAAGAAACGCGGATTGCTTGCATATCCAACAATGTTCATCTGTGATCTGGAATGCCTATTATTGTGTCTGACGAATGTACAATATCTATATATGATAGCTATTTAGACGTCACTTATGTTTTACACCCGCGCTAGTCTAGCCCCCGCTCTGCCGTTAGTTAAGTAACCTAACGAGTGATGACGGGACCCAGTGGCGAATGCGAATGGCATAAGAGGATGTTGTATTTTCGTTGTTTTCTGTAATGATAGGTTAATGATGGGACGCATTATTATTAATGCAAAGAAAATAAACCAAAGTTTAATCGTTGGAACAATTTAAAAGAAGCCACTCGGTTATTTTTAAAACAGAAGATATTTTTAATTGAGGAGCTTTAACCACTCCTTTTAAAAAGCTATCAGGTTCCTTCGGTTATATCAAGTTCACTACGTTCACGGTTTCGCCAAAACCATTCGTAGCCTCCGTCATTTCATTTGGGTATTCAGTAGTATTCAAGCTATGCATTTTGACCAACGCCAAGGCATAGTGTTTGGTAGCTGCTGGGTATTCATTTATTGCATAGATAGATGAGTTAGTTTGGGACAGTCGTATTATCATTTGGCCAACGTCAGGGATATGTACAGATGGGTTCAAATTAACAAGATAATGATAGGTAGAACTTGACATGTGACTTATGACATTTTGACCAACGCCAAGGTCATAAGAGCATGGGGCAAAAATTAATATCGGGAATTTCTAAAGAAACTGAAATTTGCAAAGAGGTGCATACCATTTGGTGTTTGATGAATGTTGGTAGGATTCCTTCAACATTATCATACGATGATATTTGGATCCCGATCCTACTGTGAGTATATGCTACTTATCAGGAGATTCGTCACTTAACGATCAATGCTATAAACCAAGTAGGTGTCAAGAAAGGTGTCAGCGGGGCTACGCCCCCAGAGAAAAGAGGTTATTTAATTAAGGAACTTCGCGAAAGCGTTGGAAAACCTCCCTCGAAGTATCGACACTGGCCTGGCTGAACGGTTAAGCAAGTATTGTACGATGAGAATAGTCCTGGCTAGTTCTTCCTTTTTGGTTTGAGGAGGGATTCGAAAAACAGTTGGAGCCATCCAGTTTAGATAAATTAAAAACCATTCTAAACTTGCAAGAGTATCATGCTAAAGTGTTTCTTCTCTCTCTCCTACTTGCAACGACCCTGAAAATGACTGGACTTAAGTTACTTTTAGAAAAAAAAATACTGACAGGGCCAAACAATAAAGATTGGCTACGGAATGTCAAAATGGCTTTGATTTATGACAAGTTGGGGTATGTCCTCACCACTAAGGCACCTGAAGTCCCAGGTCCTAAATCCAGTAATGCGGATAAGGAAATCCGCAAAACCTGGGAGTTAGATTGCGCGAAGGCCAAGTGCATTATGCTTGCCTCGATGAACAATGAACATCAGAGGAGGCACGAGGATATGGATCTTGAATCCATATTTTTCCATACAAAAGATCTGTATGGAGAGCAATCTCGTATAGCAAGATACGAGACCTCAAAGAAGCTGTTTCAGGCGAGGTTGGCCGTAGGATTATCGGTAGGAGAACATGTCCTAAAGATGATTGGATATATTGAAGAGCTCGCAGACCTTGGGACGACTTTGGATAATGAGCTCTATACAGACCTTATTCTCCAGTCCCTCCCTTCCACCTACGCCCAGTTTATTCTGAAATTCAACATTCAAAGAAAAGAAGTTGAACTTTCAGAACTCCTTAATATGTTGAGGAGTGCAGAGGGCACCTTGCAGAAGGCAAGGGAAACACCCGCTATGTCTGTTAGCGGTGCTTCTTCTTCCAGGTCCAAGGCTAGGGCCAAAGGAAAGAAGAAGAAGGCTGCCACCAAACCTAGAGGAGGTGTTAGTAAGGTGGGAGTGAAGGGAAAGAAAAAGATCGTAGTGCCAGTAGTGGCCTAGGATGAGTGCTTCCATTATCATAGGAAAGGGCACTGGAAAAAAGACTGCAAGACGTAGAACGCCAACAACCAGGAACCGAAGCAAACTGTGGCTTCGACTTCAGGTGTGTTTGTAAGTGCACGGCGGCGCCCCGGCCGTCAATCCGAGGCCAAAATGCGGAAACAATAATTTACTTTAACTTTTAAACCGGCACCACCGCGCACAAAAATCCCGGACCGGGCCAATAATCTAATTCTAGCTAACTAAAGAACGGGTAGAGAGATATACTGAGCGATCCGTGTCCTTCGGTCTTCTCGTCGTCATCCCGATCTCTCCGCGGAATCTCCGGTCTTCACCTTCTCGCCGGAAGGGCACCACGTCGCCGGCTTCTTTTACGGGCTCCCACCTCTGGACCGAGGCAACTCGGGCACGAAGTTGGCGAGCCGACGTGCCTAAGGATGCTGTAGGTTAACTGTAGAATGCTTTGTCTCATTTGGGGTTGTATGAAGTTACCCTTTTTAGTGGAGGAATGAGTTGTGGAATTTTTGTGGAGCTATGGGATTTTTACAAAGCCAAAAGAGATGAAATCCCACCACAACAAATTGGGACAGCCCCCATATGAAATGTGGCCGGCCCCTTTTCCTTAGGAATGAGAATGGGGAGTATGAATGAGGGAGCCACAATAATGCAAAGGAGAGGAAGAGAAAAGGCTATCATGCATGAGAAAGAAAAAGGATGATGATGAAATATAATGATCACTAAACAAAACCAACACTCCATCAATCATCATCACTTCACAAGTCAAGCCATGATGACTAAAAGAAAGTCAAATGAAGTCAAATGATGGTGCAACCATCATGAAGCAATAATATGCAAAGACCACCCTCCAAAATGCTTATTTGCATATTTGCAAATAAGCCCTCCTCCACCAAACTTCAGCCAATGAAAGATACAAAGAAAAATGGCCGAAACGGAAAGCAAACTGGTAACTTCATAAAACTGATCCCGTAATAAATTACAGGAATACCCCGCGACTATATATACAGACCCGCATTTGTATTCCGACGGAAATACAAATGCAATGAGACAAAATCTACACTGTACAATACTAGGATCCGGCTTAAACCAAAGCCCACTAGTATTAACCTGTCCGATCATGATCCGTGCAATACCGCACGTATCTGATCGAACCCTGCCATATCTCCATACGGCCTCTACAGCGTTTCGCCCGAAACTTGAGCAACTGTCTGTTTGGGACTCTAAAGACTCGTCAATACTATGGCTGTGGATTTAACCACTAGCACGTCAGAGGTATTAGCCATACGCGACGGGCTACCAGCTATTGACCAAAAGGGACGTCTGTGAGCGAACTTAGCCTGACACCCTACTGAGCCTGTCAGTGACAATATCCGTACAGTCCGGTCCGTCCGTCTACGAGCATCGCATGGAGGGCCTAGGGGATTGGTAAAAGTCAGACCCCCAAAAGAGGTACAAGTCGTGTCTGAGTGTAGCCCAGAACACCCTGAGAAACTACTGGAATACCTACCAGTAAATCTCCTGCCTCGGCCGAGGGCTTTGTGTAATGGCTCTCCTAGACATAGCGCGACCTCACCCCCAATACCGGGAGAGACGAACCCCTGAAGATCCGCTCACTACCTCCATGTGGCTCGGGACTGTACCCAACTAAAACCTGTTTGCACGTCTCCTTTGAGCGTGGTAGGATAGTAATCAAAGTACAGTTGGAACTCACATGAGACAAATGACGATCTCAGGTCGATGAGCTAACCTGTACACATGTCACCAGGGAACTTCTATCTGACGTCAGGTATAAGACCAACTAGCATGTTCCCGGCAAGTTCTGTCCGGTGTACTCATAACCCAATAAGCATCTGTATACATTTTAGGTGAACCAACTGACACCAGTGGCTTGTGAGACTGGCCACCGCCCCTCGTCGGGGTCTCGACTGTATACACTAGTCTACTCTGGAGTATCGATGCCCTGTCACGAAACTCCCACGACTAGGGACCTTTTAAGGATGTGCTTATAGACTACCAGCCCCCACGTATATGATCGCTCTCATACTGCTAGCAGTCAAGCATGAATCCTAGGGGCTCTATCAACGTGTAATAGCGACCTGTCAGGTCACCTAAAGCAGTACACGATGATAAAGATAAACCAGATAGCATACTATCATCTCGAGTAGGACTGTCCTGCTGGGATAGGTCCTCCCTCAATCATTGCAATCACGTGCCTGTGATCCAATAATTGACTCTGAGGGCACTATCTCCAACAATCTCCCACTTGCACTCAAGGCTAATTATTGCGATGTCGCATACTCACTGCCCGTGTGATACCGAACACTCAACTCCTCTACCAGTCAGTCTCACAAAACCCGTTTGCGAAACTATTGCGTTCGAGGAATAGCCTCTGTGAGTGGATCCGCTTTGATGTTTCTTTCTATGTCTCTCTATATCTCAAGTTCGCGGAGAAAGCCATCTCCCGAAATGAGCAATACCTGTCTTAGAATGTGTCTGGATGTCTGATGGGACCAAGCTCATAAAGAACTCCAAATCCAAACTTCTCAGACTGTATCTGTTAGTGTATATGCCCTAGAGGCCATTACTGTATCATACTGGTTTGTATATTACTTAATGGATGCTTGGGATATTCACCTTGTATATACAATCTTGCTCAAAATAGTAGTATGCTACTTGGTTTGTTTCTACTTCAATGTGTACATGTGTTTATTTTTGTATGTCGCCTATACACATTAGTAGAGCCCTTAGGATCTTTGCTTAATTACCAGCGATGTGATGGCCGTCACACTAGTGGGGCTGGGTAATCTATAAGCACATCCTTATGCAGGTCCCTGGTCGCAGGACTATCGAGACAGGGCATCGATACTCCGGAGTAGACCAGCGCATGCGCTTCTCATCCCAGTGTGGGAGACGGTCTGTCCCACAGCCGTCAGTACGTCGTACTTGAGATAGTATGCGGGTGCTCGTTAGGTTACGGGTACACTGGACAGGACTCGTCGGGAACTGACTAGTTGGTATTATACCTATCGTCAGTTATCAGTTCCCAGGTGACATGAGTACAGCTTAGTCCGCTGACTTGACACTGTCACTCCGCCTCGAGTGTGTTCCCACTGTACTTTGATCACTACCCTACCACGGCTCAAAGGAGTCGTGCAAACAGGTAGTGGTTGGGTGCAGTCCCGAAGCACTTGGAGGCAGTGACGGTTAGACAGGATTCGTCTCTCCCGGTATTGGGGGTTGACATCGCGCTGTGTCTAGGAGAGCCATTACACGAGTAGTCCCTGGCCAGGGCAATCGAGATATACTGGTAGGTTTCCAGTGTTATCTCAGGGTGTTTTGGGCTTCGCTCCGGCACGACTTGTACCGCTATTGGGGGACTGACGTTTACCGCCCCCTAGGCCCGCCATGCGATGTATCAGACGAACAGACCGGACTGTACGGAGAATGTCACACTCAGGCTCAGTAGGAGTTCAGATGGGTTTCGCCTCGTCGGTCTTCTTGTCGGCACTACCTGGGGACCGTTACGCACAGCTAGTGCCGCTTGCGGTCTGTGGTTAACCCACTGCCAGCGTAGTGTCGAGTCTTTAGAGTCCCACACAGAAAGCTTTTCGCCTTTAGGCAAAAGAGTAGAGGTCGCATGGTATTGCGACAGGTCGCATGGTTTTGCGACAGGGTTCGGTCACATCCGTGCACTTGTGCGCGTACAGTGTCCGGACAGTTTACACTAGCGGGCTTTGGTTTAAGCCAGATCCTAGTGTACCTTATGGGATTGGATTTATCCAGTTTGCATTCGTGTTCCTCGGAACGCGGATGCGGGTGTGTATGCACAGTTGACAGGGAGACAGAGGCAGTGGATTCTCATTAGGGTTGTTGACAGTTGACCGTTGACTATTTGACTTTTTGCTCAACCCTAATGAGAATATGATATGTGATTAACTATTATATTAATTAAGTATTATGGTGATATGGTTGTTGACTTTGTTGACTTGTTGACTTTTGTTGACTTGTTGACTTTGTTGACTTGTAGACTTTTGTTGACTTGTTGACCGGTTGACTAGGCTTGACTAGTTGACCATCATGATAACCATAGCCATCATTTCATGGCAAAGACTTTTGTTTACTTGCTCATTTGTGTAAAATGAGTGCATGAAATGATATGGTTATGGTTGCTTCAAACCATCACATAAGACTTTTTTTTGATATGATGAGTTATGATCACTTTGGATTATGAGAGGGTGAAAGACAAAAGAGAGCCTCATTCTTTCTTGCTCATTCTCTCTCTTGTTCTTGAGCTCTCCTCTTGCTCTCACCCTCAACCTCTTCCTCCCTCTCTTGATTCTATGGTTCTCTTGTCTCATGAGTTGAGAATCAAGAACCATAGATAAAATCCCATTCTATTTCTTCTCTACTCATTCTAGTTCACTAGGTTTAGCAAACCAAGTGAACTAGTTTCTTCAAAGAACGAAGAAGGAGCTAAAGGTTGGAGCTTTCAAGTGGATCTATCTTCGGCGTACGGAGACGACGAGAAGGAGCCATCGGACCACCATCGGAGCTTGAAGAGAAGGAGTTCAAGACAAGCTAGGTATAACCCCCTAACCGAGTAGCTAGAATCTCTTAGTTAGGATGTTAGATAGATGTTTAACCAAGATCCGGGTTATAGGTCCATGTTACCATCTTTAAGAAAATCGTTTTTTACCAAATTCCGCTTTCCCGAAAGTACCAGGAGAGGTAGCATGGACTTACAGTGGTATCAGAGCCTAGTTAAACTCTATCTAGCATGTTAGCAAGTAACTAGAAGATCGATCAACGAAAAAGTCCCGAAACAAACCCCAAAAATTTTGCAGTTTCTGTCGATTTTTCCACTGTTCAAAAGTTGATTATTTTAACACCTAAAATCGGCTCAGGCTTTTCTGTGAACACCCACCAAAATTGGTCGCACGATCGAGTCAAAGCGCCGCGGATCCGCGGCCGAGTTGACTCGGCCGTGGTCCCTTTTTGGTGCAGTGTTCTTCTGGGGGTATTTTGGGATTTTTGGAATATATATTTTCTGCCCAGATTTTCCAGAACGAAAATTTTATTTTGGGGTCCCGAAAATCCGTATTTTTGATCGAACTTCTAAAAGACTTTAGCTAACGGGTTTTTCTGTTATGTGATATTTGTATTGAACGTCTACTAATCGCTATATGTCGATTAGTGGGGGTTATACAAATCTGTGATCTGTAATGTTGCTGGAATGTGTATATGAATATGTTGGATTGTCGCGGGTGAATAGCCGGGGGTTGTGAGACGAGAGTTTTCTTTTCTTTCAATTCATGTAAATTTGTAAATTGATGTAATAATTATTTGTATGGCCGCACAACCGGGTCGGGGTTGTAGCCGTCATTGTATAATTTCTTTTTACTGTTTTTGCTCCTAGGATAGACCCATGGAGGGGGTGCACAAACTACCGGGTATGCCGAAGTGTCGAGTCGCCTACTCATGGAGATGAGGGAGGTTACTACGCTTCGGGTACTTGGCGGGTAGTTTGCCGCACCCGTAGGGGTCTTGGGTGGGGTATTTGGCTATTCACCGCGACCGTGTAATCTGTCTTTTGTTACAGGCTCGTACAAATTACAGATTCCTAGTATATCCAATGTATTCATCTGTGATCTGAAATGTTTATCATTGCAGTATATCTATATATGATATTATTTAGGCGTTGCTTATGTTTTACAGACGCGCTAGCCCAGCCCCCGCTCTGTCGTTAGTTAAGTAACCTAACGGGTAATGACGGGGCCCCGTGGCGAATGCGAATGGCATAAGCGTACGTCATATTTTGGTTGTTTTCTGCAATGGTAGGATTAAATGATGGGACGCATTAAAAGAACTAATGCAAGAATATCACGCATTAACAGAACTAATGCAAGATAATAAACCAAGTTAAAGTCGTTGGAACACTTTCGAAAAACCACTCGGTTCTTTTCAAAAACAACTTTTAAATACGGAGCTTGAGCCACTCCTTTTAAAAGCTATCTCGTTCCATCGACTATATCAAGTTCACTACGTTCACGGTTTTGCCAAAACCATCCGTAGCCCTCCGTCGTTTCACATGAATAGTCAATAGTATTCAAGCTGTGTATGTTGGCCAAAGTCAAGGCACAGTGATTGGTAGCTATTGGGTATTCATGTGTAGCATAGATAGATGCGTTGGTTTGGGACAGTCGTACTACCATTTTGGCCAAAGTCAAGGGTAGGTACGGATGGATCCAAATTAACCTGGATAATGACGGGTAGAACTTGACATGTGACTTATGATATTTTGGCCAAAGTCAAGGTCATAAGAGCATGGGGCAAAAATCCACATCGGGAGTTTCATAAGTACTGAAACTTGCTAGATTTGCATACCATTTGGAGTGTGATGATTCTGGTAGGATTCCTTCAGTTTCGTCACGCGGTGATATTTGGATCCCGATCCTACTGTGAGTATATGCTACTCCTCGGGAAATTTCTCACTTAACGATCAATGCTATAAACCTAGTAGGTGCCTAGAAAGGTGTTAGCGGGGCTACGCCCCCAGGGAAAAGAGGTTCTTTAATTAAGGAACTTCGCGAAAGCGTTGGAAAACCTCCCTCAAAGTACCGACACCGGCCTGGCTGAACGGTTAAGCAAGTATTGTACGGTGGGATTGATCCTGACTAATTCTTCCTTTATGGTTTGAGGAGGGATTCGAGAAACAGTGGGAGCCATCCTGTTTAGACAAACTAAAAACCACTCTAAACTTGCAAGAGCATCATGCTGAGTGTTTCTTCTTCTCTCTCCTAATTGCAGCGACCAATCAACATGACTGGACTTAAGTTACTCCTAGATAAAAACAAACTGACAGGGCCAAACTACAAAGATTGGCTCAGGAATGTCAAGATTGCAATCACTTACGACAAGCTGGGGTATCTTCTTACCACCAAAGCTCCCCCTGTCCCTGGTCCAACTTCCAGCGTCGCGGATAAGGAAATCCACAAGACTTGGGAGATTGATAGCGCGAAGGCCAAATGCCTCCTGCTTGCCTCGATGGACAACGAACATCAGAGGAGGCATGAGAATATGGACATGGAATCCATATTGCTTCATACAAAAGAACTGTATGGAGAGCAATCTCGTATCGCAAGATACGAAGCGTCGAAAAAGTTATTTTCGACAAGAATGGCCGTCGGATCATCAGTAGCCGAGCACGTGCTAAAGATGATCGGCTACATTGAGGAGCTCGCTGACCTAGGGATCACATTGGAGAGTGAGCTATATACGGATATAGTTCTCCAGTCCCTTCCTTCCACTTACGCCCAGTTTATACTGAACTTCAACTTACAAGAAAAAGAGGTTGAACTTTCAGAGCTCCTCAACATGCTGAGGAGCGCAGAGGGCACCCTACAGAAAGGTAGGGAACATCCACTTTGTTTGTAGGAGGATCATCTTCTTCTAGGTCCAAGGCGAAAGCCAAGGGAAAGAAGAAGAAGGCCCCGCCAAACCAAGGGGCGGTGTTAGTAAAGTGGATACGAAGGGAAAAGGTAAAGCAACAAAGATAGCGGGGAAACTTGTGGATAAGGAAGAATGCTTCTATTGTCATAAGAAAGGACACTGGAAGAATGATTGCAGGGCCTGGAAGGCCAGAACACAGGAATTGAAGCAGGTTGCAGCTTCAGCTTCAGGTGTGTATGTTATTGAAAACTGTCTTTCAATAAACTCTACTTCCTGGGTATTGGATACCGGATCAGGATCTCATATCTGTAATTCTTTGCAGGCGTTGAGAAACCGTAGGGTTTTGAAGGCAGGTGACATGACCTTCAGAGTTGTGAACGGAGCTAGCATGGATGCTAAAGCCGTGGGGGACTATCACCTGGGAATGTCAGATGGACATGTTTTGGTTTTGCGTAATTGCTTTTTTGTACCCAACGCAACTTGTAATATCATTTCTGTATCTTTAGTTTCTAAAGAAGGTTATGAATTTGCGTTTGTAAGTAATGTTGTAAACATTCCCCTTAATCAAGTTTTGATTGGGTCAGGTACATTAAGTAATGGTATATACGTGTTAAACCAACCACAGAGTTTTAATGTCCAGAATACACACAAAAGAAAGTCTCCAGAAATAAATCAGACTTTCTTATGGCATTGTAGATTGGGTCACATCAATGAGAGAAGGTTGACTAAGTTACATACAGAAGGATATTTGAATGCGTTCGAATATCAATCGTATGCCACTTGTCAATCTTGTCTCAAAGGAAAGATGACAAAGACTCCGTTTACTGGACATGGAGTAAGAGCGAGCGAGCTCTTGGGACTCGTACACAGTGATGTGTGCGGTCCAATGTCTACACATGCCCGAAGCGGACATTCTTACTTCATTACTTTTACGGATGACTTCTCAAGGTACGGTTATGTCTTCTTAATGAAACATAAGTCCGAGGCCTTTGGAAAATTCCAGGAGTATAAGAATGAAGTAGAGAAACAGACCGGCAAAAGTATTAAGATTCTAAGATCGGATCGAGGTGGAGAATACTTAAGTGCCGAGTTCCTGGACTATTTAAAAGAGAACGGAATTCTCTCTCAGCTTACTCCTCCATACACCCCGCAACATAACGGTGTATCGGAGAGACGGAACCGCACCCTATTGGATATGGTGCGGTCCATGATGAGTAATGCTGAGTTGCCGCGATCATTCTGGGGATATGCGCTAGAATCAGCCGCATACCTTTTGAACCGAGTTCCCACTAAGACTGTGCCTACCACGCCATTTGAGATGTGGTGTGGGAAGAGACCCCATCTTAATCACATTAAGATATGGGGAAGTCCAGCTTTTGTCAAAAAGCAGCATGCGGACAAGCTCGAGGCACACTCAGTACTGTGCAAGTTTGTGGGATATCCCAAGAATTCCAAGGGATATTTCTTCTACTGCGAAGAGGAACAAAAAGTTCTTGTTTCTCGTCATGCCCACTTTCTAGAACACCAGTTCATAGAAAAGGAAATAAGTGGGAGCGCAGTAGAACTGGAAGAAATTCCAGAACCACGGACTATTACTGAAAGTTTAGTGGAACCAGAGGGTTCGGAAGAACAGGACATTCCTACGCCGCTCCGCAGGAGTAGTAGGCAGTCTCATCCGCCCGAGAGATACTACGGTTTTCTCATAGACGGGGATAGAGAGGATTGCATCATAGATTATGATGAGCCTACTAGCTTCCAGCAGGCCGTTCAGAGCGTTGACTCAGTGAAATGGCTGGATGCAATGCGGACCGAAATGGAGTCCATGTACACCAACAAGGTATGGACGTTGGACATTGCTCCAGACGGGGTAAAACCCGTAGGATGCAAGTGGATCTTCAAAAGGAAGATTGGTGTAGATGGACAGGTTGAGACCTATAAAGCTAGGCTGGTAGCAAAGGGTTTTCGTCAAAGACCTGGCTTGGACTATGACGAAACCTTTTCTCCAGTAGTCATGCTGAAATCCATTCGGATCCTTCTTGCCATTGCTGCCTTCCACGATTATGAGATCTGGCAAATGGACGTAAAGACAGCTTTTCTAAATGGAAATTTAGAGGAGTGTGTCTATATGGACCAGCCAGAGGGTTTCATTCAGAGTGGGAGCAGCGGAAAGGTGTGCAAGTTGCTTAAGTCCATCTATGGACTAAAGCAGGCGTCGCGGAGTTGGAACATCTGCTTTGATGAGACGGTCAAAGAATTTGGCTTTATCAAAAATCCAGATGAACCATGCATCTATAGTAGATTTGTAGCGAGAACTGTAGTATTCCTCGTTTTATACGTGGATGACATTCTCTTAATAGGAAATGACATTCCTATGCTACAATCTGTCAAGGGGTTCTTGTCACACAGGTTCTCCATGAAAGACCTGGGTGATGCCTCATACATTCTGGGTATTCGGATCTACCGTGACAGATCCAAGAGGATATTAGGACTATCACAGTCCAGGTACATCGACACCATACTGAAGAGATTCAGTATGGAAGATTCCAAGCGCGGTAACCTACCGGCTTGTCACGGGATCACCCTCTCTAAAGAGATGTCTCCCAAGACTGATTTGGAGAGGGATCGCATGTCTATTATACCCTACGCTTCTGCGGTAGGCTCTATAATGTATGCGATGTTGTGTACCAGACCGGATGTAGCTTATGCACTGAGTGTGGTAAGCCGGTATCAGTCAAACCCTGGGGAGAAACACTGGATAGCGGTAAAGAACATTCTCAAGTACCTGAGAAGGACTAAGGAGATGTTCTTGGTGTATGGCGGAAAAGACCTCCAGATCGAGGCCTTTGCTGACTCCAGCTTCCAGAGTGACAAGGATGATTCCAAGTCCATGTCGGGTTTTGTCTTTACCCTCAATGGAGGGGCGGTGTGTTGGAAGAGTTCCAAACAGGAAACCGTTGCAGGCTCGACGATGGAAGCGGAATACATCGCTGCATCTGATGCCGCAAAAGAAGCTGTCTGGATGAGGAAGTTCTTGAAAGAACTTCAGGTGGTTCCGTCCATTGTTGATCCAATACCTCTGTATTGCGACAACAACGGGGCTATAGCTTTAGCGAAGGAACCCAGGTCCCATCAGAGATCCAGGCACATCTTGAGGCGGTATCACCTGATCAGGGAGATCGTGGATCGCCAGGAGATCGAGGTTCGGAGAGTCGCTTCAGAAGATAACACTGCAGATCCATTCACCAAGGCCCTGCCACAGACTCAGTTCGAGCGGCTGATCGAGATGATAGGTCTTCGATACGCCAGTACATGGCCTTAGTGCAAGTGGGAGATTGTTAGTGTATATGCCCTAGAGGCCATTACTGTATCATACTGGTTTGTATATTACTTAATGGATGCTTGGGATATTCACCTTGTATATACAATCTTGCTCAAAATAGTAGTATGCTACTTGGTTTGTTTCTACTTCAATGTGTACATGTGTTTATTTTTGTATATCGCCTATACACATTAGTAGAGCCCTTAGGATCTTTGCTTGATTACCAGCGATGTGATGGCCGTCACACTAGTGGGGCTGGGTAATCTATAAGCACATCCTTATGCAGGTCCCTGGTCGCAGGACTATCGAGACAGGGCATCAATACTCCGGAGTAGACCAGCGCATGCGCTTCTCATCCCAGTGTGGGAGACGGTCTGTCCCACAGCCGTCAGTACGTCGTACTTGAGATAGTATGCGGGTGCTCGTTAGGTTACGGGTACACTGGACAGGACTCGTCGGGAACTGACTAGTTGGTATTATACCTATCGTCAGTTATCAGTTCCCAGGTGACATGAGTACAGCTTAGTCCGCTGACTTGACACTGTCACTCCGCCTCGAGT
Organism: Agapanthus africanus; assembly: GCA_030015575.1. NCBI lineage: Eukaryota > Viridiplantae > Streptophyta > Magnoliopsida > Asparagales > Amaryllidaceae > Agapanthus > Agapanthus africanus. Next base: position 572,879,070 of record CM057337.1, on the reverse strand, counting down.
GTGTTCCCACTGTACTTTGATCACTACCCTACCACGGCTCAAAGGAGTCGTGCAAACAGGTAGTGGTTGGGTGCAGTCCCGAAGCACTTGGAGGCAGTGACGGTTAGACAGGATTCGTCTCTCCCGGTATTGGGGGTTGACATCGCGCTGTGTCTAGGAGAGCCATTACACGAGTAGTCCCTGGCCAGGGCAATCGAGATATACTGGTAGGTTTCCAGTGTTATCTCAGGGTGTTTTGGGCTTCGCTCCGGCACGACTTGTACCGCTATTGGGGGACTGACGTTTACCGCCCCCTAGGCCCGCCATGCGATGTATCAGACGAACAGACCGGACTGTACGGAGATGTCACACTCAGGCTCAGTAGGAGTTCAGATGGGTTTCGCCTCGTCGGTCTTCTTGTCGGCACTACCTGGGGACCGTTACGCACAGCTAGTGCCGCTTGCGGTCTGTAGTTAAACCCACTGCCAGCGTAGTGTCGAGTCTTTAGAGTCCCACACAGAAAGCTTTTCGCCTTTAGGCAAAAGAGTAGAGGTCGCATGGTATTGCGACAGGTCGCATGGTTTTGCGACAGGGTTCGGTCACATCCGTGCACTTGTGCGCGTACAGTGTCCGGACAGTTTACACTAGCGGGCTTTGGTTTAAGCCAGATCCTAGTGTACCTTATGGGATTGGATTTATCCAGTTTGCATTCGTGTTCCTCGGAACGCGGATGCGGGTGTGTATGCACAGTTGACAGGGAGACAGAGGCAGTGGATTCTCATTAGGGTTGTTGACAGTTGACCGTTGACTATTTGACTTTTTGCTCAACCCTAATGAGAATATGATATGTGATTAACTATTATATTAATTAAGTATTATGGTGATATGGTTGTTGACTTTGTTGACTTGTTGACTTTTGTTGACTTGTTGACTTTGTTGACTTGTTGACTTTTGTTGACTTGTTGACCGGTTGACTAGGCTTGACTAGTTGACCATCATGATAACCATAGCCATCATTTCATGGCAAAGACTTTTGTTTACTTGCTCATTTGTGTAAAATGAGTGCATGAAATGATATGGTTATGGTTGCTTCAAACCATCACATAAGACTTTTTTTTGATATGATGAGTTATGATCACTTTGGATTATGAGAGGGTGAAAGAAAAAAGAGAGCCTCATTCTTTCTTGCTCATTCTCTCTCTTGTTCTTGAGCTCTCCTCTTGCTCTCACCCTCAACCTCTTCCTCCCTCTCTTGATTCTATGGTTCTCTTGTCTCATGAGTTGAGAATCAAGAACCATAGATAAAATCCCATTCTATTTCTTCTCTACTCATTCTAGTTCACTAGGTTTAGCAAACCAAGTGAACTAGTTTCTTCAAAGAACGAAGAAGGAGCTAAAGGTTGGAGCTTTCAAGTGGATCTATCTTCGGCGTACGGAGACGACGAGAAGGAGCCATCGGACCACCATCGGAGCTTGAAGAGAAGGTGTTCAAGACAAGCTAGGTATAACCCCCTAACCTAGTAGCTAGAATCTCTTAGTTAGGATGTTAGATAGATGTTTAACCAAGATCCGGGTTATAGGTCCATGTTACCATCTTTAAGAAAATCGTTTTTTACCAAATTCCGCTTTCCCGAAAGTACCGGGAGAGGTAGCATGGACTTACAGTATCATCAACTGAACTTAATCAGTATCCTACGTCATGCCACCCTCAGTATCCCCTTGGACCACCTGTCCAAAATACTACCCCTCGTCAGAAGGAAAACTATAACTCTGACAACCTCTCTGACATCCAGGTCTCCTTGGAAGCCTGGAATGATAACTGTCTCCCGAATGAGGCCGTCGTTATCATATCCCTAGAACATCCACTTATGTCCTAAAACTGCTTCTGATCGTTTCTCCAGGATTGGATCAATATCAACTTATTGCATCTACTGCAAAAACAACATCTGGTGTGGTACTTGACATCTCATGATTGTCTCAATTGCCTAAGCAAGTGATCTGCCAATCATGCACATCCCTCTCCACTTTAGTCTGTAAGACACCTTTAGAAAGGGTGACTCCATCATCTGCAGGTATACAACCGTGCCAGGAGTCGTCCATTCTAAAACTCTTAGAATGCTGTCTAAGTACCCTGATTGGGAAACCACCCAAATCTGGATCTACAGATCTAGTAACCAAAATGTCTGATATTATATCCAAGTCCCATGTGGAGAAACCACTGTGTGACAGCCAAAGTATAACCGATCGTATTATAGGAATATCATTTCCTACTCTGTGTATGTCATCCAAATACCAGGACATCACACCCTACTACCTTCTTAACAGATCCATCCCCTATTCTGATGAAGTCAAACCTATGACTGTCACGTCAGAAATAGATGATATATCTCCGCTATTTCTGCTTTAGTCTATAAATAGACATAAGACACCTTTCCACCAATGCTTCCGCTGCTCCCACTGACTACGACAACCCTCTGGCAGAGTCATATACTCGTACACTTCTAAAGCCAGTTCAGAACGACACTATACTCATTCTCCTGCCGGGTCTCATAGTCTGGAACAACAACAATGGCAAGTCTGGGTAAACAAGAACCTCCCTGTCACCGTCCTTGAGGCTACCGAAGTACCTCTCGGGTGCCTGAGGTTACCCACCATATCTGCGGAGTGGCCAATGGAATGTCAAACAAGATTGAATCTTTAGGTTCTAATCAAATCTTCAGTAATCGTTTGCGGTTCTGGAATCACTTCCAGTTCTACCATACTCCCACTACTGTTTTCTAAAAAAATCCATTATGGTTAAAACTGTGGCGAGTCAAGAACAATATCACTATTGATCTTCCAGATGGTAGAAAATCAACCCTCGTCATAGCCTGGGTCAACCCACAAACAGCCATTACAGAAACGTGCCTTGAGTTATCCAGAGTCTGGTTTTAAGCAAAAGCCGGACAACTCCCCGTACCTTAACATCATTAAGATATGAACTGTTCTATATCCAATACAGAAACAGAGGCACTGATTTAATTCAAACAGATTCAAATCAAGCAGCTGTCTCCAGTGCATGTCAACTAAATGGAAAGAGGCCGATCAGTGTTACTCAACTTAGGAATGCTTCCAATTATGAGTAACCTGAAAGAGAAGCAAGTTCTCTTAATCATTACTATCAACTGAATACCATACACAAGTATCTACATCTTCGATCACCTTGAAGAATCCCGATACTTGCAACACCTGGTTCTCTACTTTATTCATATACCTATAACTTCTCAAAACTCAGACCTTGTGTTTCTATGAAACACTTATCAAAGAACTAGAGAAGTCATAAGTAAACCGAATATAGTACGAGGACCAACCCCTCTGTCCTAATGGACACTGGACAACATACAATACTCTGTACAAGTCCCTTGAGTATGATAACTCAATCCCTGTGTGTCGTAGGTTGAAAACTGTACTTTTGGTTAAGAAGAATTACACCGCTGTTTAATGCTCCTCACCTAACCATCCTCTGATATAGGTAAATGTCATGGACATAATTTCAAAAAGGTATATCTCACTCTATTAAAATAGACGTACAGATATATCAATTTGAAATTGGTGCATAACAGCGGATATTCAAAACCAAATATTTGCCGTCCGGCAAACAACCCAGGTGACTTCTTCAAATATCACCGATTACTACGAATCCCGATATAATGAGGACGATCACCTAATTCCCAATAACTTACTCCCACTCATCATCTGTAAAACCATACAGATGTGAGAATCAAACCTGGTAAATACATACCCGGAAGCAAGTGTCTAATTAGGAAATCAGTTTTCTTTTAACAATACACAGTAAAACTGAAACATTGAAATATTTCGATGGGGTATCCGGGTATTCCTAGTAATGCCTCTTCCATTATCGGATTCACAACTGTAACCGTATATTTCTTTACCATCCCTCCAAATCCCTTTATATGTCTTTAGTCATTACCTTCTGTACACCCTCTTAGGCTAAATGGTTTTCTTCCTTCCCTACCGTTCGGCACCAGCCTATGGTTTGGAAGAAGATTATCCAATAAGCATAATGGGTGTACTGTCTTAATCCTAGGAGCACTCGCAATGCGAGAGAAGGTGAAGATAAAAGACAACCGAATAATCCTTATTCCTATTTCTCCTGAACCAGAATCCATCCCCTAACTGGAACAAGTTCCTTTCGAGTTCATATATAACCATACGATAGAGTATCCAATAAACTGTGGATCTTTGTAGTGATACGGAGTGTCCTGGAGAAATACAAAGGTGATTTAGGATTGGCGAAGAAATACTTGGTTTGGTCGTGAATATTAGTCGCAATTTACTTTGCCCTCTTACTAATCCCTTGATATGTCCTTACTTAATATCTTCTGTACACCATCGTTAGGCTAATTGGTTTTCTTCATTCCCTACCGGTCGGCACCTGCCTATGGTTTGGAAGAAGACTATCCAATTTGCGCAATAGGTGTACTATCTCCTAAACCAAGGAGTACACGCAACCTGAGCGAAGGTAAAAGGAAAAGACAACTGAATAGTCCTGTTCGTTTTCTCCAGAACCGGAAACCATCCTCGAATAAATTCCTTCGAGTTCATATATAACCATACGATGGTTTTGTCCAACGGAAGTGGACGTTCGTAGTAATACGGGGTGTACTGGAGAAAAGGGTAAAAGTAGGAGTAGCAATGAGGTATGCAACTCTGACAATCCAAAAGCCAGTGTTTAAAAAGGTTCAGTCAACTTGGTTACTGAGTCATAGTCTAGGGTCGGGCCAATTGTCGCGGCCAAAGAGAGAGAGAGAAAAGAAACACTCAGCGTGCACTCTAACCTAGATCAGAATGGTTACCAATTTATCTAATCTGGAAACCTCCCACTGTACCGTCAAATTCTCCTCCAAACCTGAAAGAAGAATTAGTCGGGATCACCCGAGGAGTAAACCAACTCATCAGTGGGAATCGGGATCCAACTATCATCGCATGATAACATGACGGAATCCGCTCACGTTATCACACTCCAGAAGGTATGCGCATATCTGGCAAGTTTCAGTTTCTTTAGAAACTCCCGATGTGATTTTTGCCCCATGCTCTTATGACCTTGATGAAGGCCAACATATCATAAGTCACATGTCAAGTTCTACCCGTCATTATCCAGGTTAATTTGAACCCACCCGTACATACCCTTGACGAAGGCCAAAATAGTAGTACGACTGTCCCAAACCAACGCATCTATCTATGCTGCAGAAAAGTAACAAGTAGCTACCATACACTATGCCTTGACGAAGGCCAACATACATAGCATGAATACTAAGTGCTACCTTTCTGAAATGACGGAGGGCTATGAATGGTTTCTGGAGAAAACCTTTAACGTAATGAACTTGATATCATTGAAGGAACTGGATAGCTTTAAAAATATAGTGACGAAAACCTTTGCTAAAGAGGTCACTCCCGGTGAAGGGATCTCGGCTCTTTCCCCGTAGAATGAGGTGCAGGATATTCCAACTGAATACCACGATGCAAAGCAAAAGTAATCGGCTATAGTGAAGTTATTGCCCTGACGCAAACTTCTGTCCAAGGGGTCACTCCCGGTGAAGGGATCTCGGCCCTTGCCTCGTCGACTGAGGTGCTGGATAATCATAACCGAATACCACTGTGCAAAACAAAAGAGAACGTTCTTGCAATAACAGCTTTTTGAAAAATGTTCCAACAACATCAGAATAGGTTTGTTTAGCTTGCATTGATCCGAATCAACGCAGTCCCATCAATTGATCACACCACAAAGAACGAAAATAATGATGTACGTATATGCCATCCGCATTCGACACTGGGTCCCGTCATTACCCGTTAGGTTAGTTAACTAACGATAGATCGGGGAATGGACTAGCGCGGATGCAAAACATATACAACATCTACTAGTATATATATTAATATATAATATTTCGCTCAAGGCGTGATAAAATGCAACATCACATAAATGTAATAAGCATCACAGAACAATACAGATATCTGGGATCCTCGGGTTTCATAGAGCCGCTACTGAAACCCGACGTTCCCCTGGTCATGTGGATAGCCTATGCAATGAAATCCTAGACCCCTACGGGCGCGGCAAGTTACCCGCCAAAACCTGATGTGAGGCGGCCCCCTTCAGCAACGTGAATGGACCACCCAGCACTTCACGGAATCCGGTAACTTGGGAACCCCTCTTGGGTCAACCTGTACCCCCTACGAGTGCGGCGAATAGCCCGCCAATTCTAGAGTAAAGCCCCCCCCCCGTCTTAATGCCATGAGATGCGGGCTCGTTGCCCTCTAGAACCCGGCTATCCGTGCACCCCACCGCGGGGTAATCCTAGTACAGAAAGTAAAATATACATACAACGGGTACATCGACCTCAATCTGGTCGTGCCCCAAAAGAATAATATACAAACAGGCAGTGACGGCAGTCTTCATGTCGGACGCTCGCCCTGCAATATCAAATGTACATATAAAACGAAACTGTACTACCATTGCATCCAGGCTATCCCCACGACCAATCCGCAACATCACAGCACAACACTGAACATCAACGTGAATATCACGTTCGCAAATTCGTCTAACCGGACTATAGCAGTTAGACGGGATTTACCGATCAAGTGACATTCACGGTCGCAGATATAATGTAAATACTGTGAACTAACATGTTTAAAATTTTCGATCGATCAAATTTACCGAAGTGGGCCCCAAGCACTACTGTAGCACTCAAAGAAAATCTGGGCCCAAACAAAACATTCCAAAACCCTCATTTTTAAGTCTAAGAGCCTCTGTAAAATTTTGGTTGGGTGATCACACATTACGGCAGCGGAACCGCAGCCAGAACAGGGGTTTGGCCGCGGTTCCGCGGTCTTTCTACAGTATCACAACACCAAATTTTTGCAGAAGTCTTAAAACTCCCTGCATGTCATTCTGCAACGTACTGAAAAATTTTCTGAGCACAACTGAAAATCGACAGAAACTGTCAAAATGAAAACGGGGTTTTTGGAAATTTGTTCGACCGAAGTTTTAAACATGCTAGAGCAAGCTAGACTAGTTTAATGGCGTGGCTCTGATACCAGTGTAAGTGCACGGCGGCGCTCCGGCCGTCAATCCGAGGCCAAAATGCGAAAACGATAATTTACTTTAACTTTTAAACCGGCACCACCGCGCACAAAAATCCCAGACCGGGCCATTAATCTAATTCTAGCTAACTAAAGAACGGGTAGAGAGATATACCGAGCGATTTTTGTCCTTCGATCTTCTCTTCGTCGTCCCGATCTCTCCGCGGAATCTCCGGTCTTCACCTCCTCGCCGGAAGGGCACCACGTCGCCGGCTTCTTTTACGGGCTCCCACCTCTGGACCGAGGCAACTCGGGCACGAAGTTGGTGAGCCGACGTGCCCAAGGATACTGTAGATTAACTGTAGAATGCTTTGTCTCATTTGGGGTTGTATGAAGTTGCCCTTTTTAGTGGAGGAATGAGTTGTGGAATTTTTGTGGAGCTATGGGATTTTTACAAAGCCAAAAGAGATGAAATCCCACCACAACAAATTGGGACAGCCCCCATATGAAATGTGGCCGGCCCCTTTTCCTTAGGAATGAGAATGGGGAGTATGAATGAGGGAGCCACAATAATGCAAGGGAGAGGAAGAGAAAAGGCTATCATGCATGAGAGAGAAAAAGGATGATGATGAAATATAATGATCACTAAACAAAACCAATACTCCATCAACCATCATCACTTCACAAGTCAAGCCATGATGACTAAAAGAAAGTTAAATGAAGTCTAATGATAGTGCAACCATCATGAAGCAATAATATGCAAAGACCACCCTCCAAAATGCTTATTTGCATATTTGCAAATAAGCCCTCCTCCACCAAACTTCAGCCAATGAAAGATACAAAGAAAAATGGCCGAAACGGAAAGCAAACTGGTAACTTCATAAAACTGATCCCGTAATAAATTACAGGAATACCCCGCGACTGTATATACATACCCGCATTTGTATTCCGACCGAAATACAAATGCAATGAGACAAAATCTACATTGTACAATACTAGGATCCCGCTTAAACCAAAGCCCACTAGTATTAACCTGTCCGATCATGATCCGTGCAATACCGCACGTATCTGATCGAACCCTGCCATATCTCCATACGGACTCTACAGCGTTTCGCCCGAAACTTGAGCAACTGTCTGTGGGGGACTCTAAAGACTCGTCAATACTATGGCTGTGGATTTAACCACCAGTACGTCAGAGGTATTAGCCATACGTGACGGGCTACCAGCTATTGACCAAAAGGGACGTCTGTGAGCGAACTCAGCCTGACACCCTACTGAGCCTGTGAGTGACAATATCCGTACAGTCCGGTCCGTTCGTCTATGAGTATCGCATGGCGGGCCTAGGGGGTTGGTAAAAGTCAGACCCCTAAAAGCGGTACAAGTCGTGTCGGAGTGTAGCCCAGAACACCCTGAGATACTACTGGAATACCTACCAGTAAATCTCCTGCCTTGGCCAAGGACTTCGTGTAAGTGCTCTCCTAGACACAGCGCGACCTCACCCCCAATACCTGGAGAGACGAACCCCTGAAGATCCGCTCACTGCCTCCATGTGGCTCGGGACTGTACCCAACTAAAACCTGTTTGCACGTCTCCTTTGAGCGTGCTAAGGTAGTAATCAAAGTACAGTGTGAACTCACACGAGACAAATGACGATCTCAGGTCGATGAACTAACCTGTACACATGTCACCAGGGAACTGCTATCTGACGTCAGGTATAAGACCAACTAGCATATTCCCGGCGAGTCCTTTCCGGTGTACTCATAACCCAATGAGCACCTGTATACATCTTAGGTGAACCAACTGACACCAGTGGCTTGTGAGACCGGCCACCGCCCCTCGTCGGGGTCTCGACTGTATACACTAGTCTACTCTGGAGTATCGATGCCCTGTCTCGAAACTCCCACGACTAGGGACCTTTTAAGGATGTGCTTATAGACTACCAGCTCCCACGTATATGATCGCCCTCATACTGCTGGCAGTCAAGCATGAATCCTAGGGGCTCTATCAACGTGTAATAGCGACCTGTCAGGTCACCTAAAGCTGTACACGATGATAAAAATAAACCAGATAACATACTATCTTCTTGAGTAAGACTGTCCTACTGGGATAGGTCCTCCCTCAATTATTACAATCACGTGCCTGTGATCCAATAATTGACTCTGAGGGCACTATCTCCAACAGTGTTTGTAATTGAGAATTGTCTGTCAATCAACTCTACTTCCTGGGTATTGGATACCGGATCAGGATCTCATATATGCAATTCATTGCAGGCACTGAGAAACCGTAGGGTGCTGAAGGATGGTGATATGACCCTAAAGGTTGCTAATGGAGCTAGCGTGGGAGCTGTGTCCGTAGGGGATTATCACCTGGGATTGATAAGTGGCCACATTTTGGTTTTACATAACTGTTTTTGTGTACCTAGCTTAACGTGTAATATCATATCAGTTTCCTTGTTATCAAATAAAGGTTATGATTTCATGTTTGTAAGTGATGTTGTTAACATCCACCTTAATCATAGTTTGATTGGGTCCGGTACACTGGATAACGGTATATATGTCTTAAACCAACTCTAGATTTTCAATGTCCAGAACACACTAAAAAGAAAGTCTCCAGATATAAATAAGGCTTTCTTATGGCATTGTAGACTAGGTCACATCAATGAGATAAGGTTAACTAAGTTACATAGAGAAGGATATTTTGATTCGTTCGAATATCAATGTTATGCCACTTGTCAATCATGTCTCAAAGGAAAGATGACAAAGACTCCATTCACTGGACATGGAGTAAGAGCGAGCAAGCTCTTAGGACTCATACACAGCGATGTATGTGGTCCAATGTCTACACATGCAAGAGGTGGTTTTTCCTATTTCATCACTTTTACGGATGATTTCTCTAGGTACGGGTTCATTTATCTGATGAAACATAAATCTGAGGCTTTTGAGAAATTCCAGGAGTATAAGAATGAAATAGAAAACCAAACTGACAAAAGTATCAAGACACTAAGATCTGATCGAGGTGGTGAATACTTAAGTGCCGAGTTCCTAGGTTACCTAAAAGATAAAGGAATTCTCTCTCAGCTTACTCCTCCATACACTCCACAGCATAACGGTGTATCGGAAAGACGGAATCGAACCCTATTGGATATGGTAGGTTCCATGATGAGTAATGCTGAGTCACTGCGATCTTTCTGGGGTTATGCGCTAGAATCAGCGGCATATCTTCTGAACAGGGTTCCTACCAAGACTGTGCCTACCACGCCATATCAGATGTGAAGTGGGAAGAAACCCTATCTTCAGTATCTGAGGATATGGGGATGTCCAGCTTTTGTTAAAAAGCAGCATGTGGACAAGCTCGAGGCACGATCAGTACAGTGTAAGTTTGTGGGATATCCAAAGAACTCCAAGGGGTATCTATTCTATTACGCAGAGGAACAAAAGGTTTTTGTTTCTCGTAATGCCCATTTTCTAAAACAACAGGTTTTAGAAAAAGATACAAGTGGGAGCGAAATAGAACTGGAAGAAATTCCAGAACCACAAACTACTACTGAAAGTTTGGTAGAACCAGTAGTTCAAGAAGAACAGGATATTCCCGCACCCTTCCGCAGGAGTAGTAGGCCGTCTCATCTGCCTGAGAGATACTACGGTTTTCTCATAGATGGGGATGGAGAAGATTGCATCATTGATGATGATGAACCTCCTAGCTTCCAGCAGGCCATCCAGAGCGGCGACTCGGTACGATGGCTAGATACAATGCGGACCGAAATGAAGTCTATGTACACAAACAAAGTATGGACTGCGGACTTTGCTCCAGATGGGGTAAAACCCATAGGATGCAAATGGATCTTTTGTAAGTGCACGGCGGCGCCCCGGCCTCCATCCCGAGGCCAAATGCGGAAGCGATGGTTAACTTTAAATTTTTTTTTGAACCGGCACCACCGCGCACTAAAACCCGGATCGGGCCATTAACTAGTTCTAGCTAACTACAAGATGGGGAAGAGAGATATACCGAGCGATCCGTGTCCTCCAGTCTTCTCGCCGTCGTCCCGATCTCCCGCGGAATGTCCGGTCTCCACCAAGTCGCCGGAAGGGCACCACGTCGCCTGCTTCTTTTACGGGCTCCCACCTCTATACCGAGGCAACTCGGGCACGACGCTGGCGAGTCGACGTGCCTAAGATTTGCTGTAGAATATGTGTAGAACCATGTCTCATTTGGGGTTTATGGAGGTTGCCATTTTGTGGAGGAAAAAGAACTTGGAGAGAGGTAAGAAAAATGTAGCATGCAAAGAATGAGATTAACATTTTTCTCACAACCAAAAGAGAAAGTCCCCTTCCCCTAGTAAGTGGCCGGCCCATGCATAATGGGAGAGTGAGAATGAGGGAGAGGTTAATGGATGATGGAACCACAATCATAATGCAAGGGAATAAAGATAATCATGAAGGGAAATGATCACAAACAAATCCACACTCCAAAACAACCATCATCAACCACCATGATTGCTCACAAAGTCAAGCAATCATGAACCATGGAAAGTCAAGGGATGGTCCTCCATCATGATCCAACAATATGCAAAGACCCCCTTCCAAATTGCTTATTTGCACAAATGCAAATAAGCCCTCCTCCACCAATCTTCGGCCAATGAAGGATACAAAGAAATATAGCCGAAACGAAAAGCAAACTGGAAACTCCAGAAAACTGGTCCCGTAATAAATTACAGGAAAAGCCCGATACTGTGTATACACACCCGCATCTGTATTCCGACCGAATACAAATGCAAAGAGACAAAATCTACACTGTACTATACTAGGATCCGGCTTAAACTAAAGCCGGCTAGTATTATCCGTTCGATCCTGATCCGTGCAATACCGCACGTATCTGATCGAACCCTGCCATATCTCCATACGGCCTCTACAGCGTTTCGCCCGAAAACTTGAGCAACTGTATGTGGGGGACTCTAAAGACTCGTCAACACCTTGGTTGTGTATTTAACCACTAGCACGTCAGAGGTATAAGCCAATACGTGACGGGCCACCAGCTATTGACCAAAAGGGATGTCGATGAGCGAACTCATCCTGACACCCTACTGAGCCTGTTAGTGACAATATTCGTACAGTCCGGTCCGTTCGTCTATGAGCATCGCATGGCGGGCCTAGGGGGTTGGAAAAGTCAGACCCCCAAAAGCGGTATAAGTCGTGTCGGAGTGTAGCCCAGAACACCGTGAGATACTACTGGAATACCTACCAGTAAATGTCCTGCTTCGGCGGAGGGCTTCGTGTAATGGCTCTCCTAGACACAGCGCGACCTCACCCCCAATACCAGGAGAGACGAACCCCTGAAGATCCGCTCACTGCCTCCATGTGGCTCGGGACTGTACCCAACTAAACCTGTTTGCACGTCTCCTTTGAGCGTGGTAGGGTAGTAATCAAAGTACAGTGGGAACTCACACGAGACAAATGACGATCCTCTGGTCGATGAACTAACCTGTACACATGTCACCTGGGAACTGCTATCTGACGTCTGGTATATTCCCAACTAGCAGGTTCCCGGCGAGTCCTATCCGGTGTACTCATAACCCAATGAGCACCTGTATACATCTTAGGTGAACCAACTGACACCAGTGGCTTGTGAGACCGCCCACCGCCCCTCGTCGGGGTCTCGAATGTACACACTAGTCTACTCTGGAGTATCGATGCCCTGTCTCGAAACTCCCACGACTAGGGACCTTTTAAGGATGTGCTTATAGACCCTAGCTCCCACTTATATGATCGCCCTCATACTGTTGGTGGTCAAGCAAGAATCCTAGGGGCTCTATCAACGTGTAATAGCGACATGTCAGGTCACCTAAAGCAGTACACGATGATGAAGATAAACAAGATAGCATACTATCATCTCGAGTAAGACTGTCCTACTGGGACAGGTCCTCCCTCAATCATTGCAATCACATGCCTGTGATCCAATAATTGACTCTGAGGGCACTATCTCCAACAATCTCCCACTTGTACTCAAGGCTAATTATTGCGATGTCGCATACTCACAACCCGTGTGATACCAAACACCCAACTCCTCTTCTAGACAGTCTCACAAATCCCGTTTGCGAAACTATTGCGTTCGAGGAATAGCCTCAGTGAGTGGATCCGCCATGATGTTTCTTTCTATGTCTCTCTATATCTCAAGTTCGCGGAGAAAACTATCTCCCGAAATGAGCAATACCTGTCTTAGAATGTGTCTGGATGTCTGATGGGACCTAGCTCATAAATGAACTCCAAATCCAAACTTCTTAGACTGTATCGTCAACTGAACTTAATCAGTATCCTGCGCCACGCCTCCCTCAGTATTGCCTTGGATCACCTGTCCAAAATACTGCCCCTCGTCAGAAGGAAAAACTATAACTCTGACAACCTCCTTGTCGTCCAGGTCACCTTGGAAGCCTGGAATGATAACTGTCTCCCGAAATGAGGCTGTCGTTATCATATCCCTAGAACATCCACTTATGTTCTAGAACTGCTTCCGACTGTTTCTCTAGGATAGGATCAATGTCAACTTATTGCATCTAGTGCAAGAACAACATCTGGTGTGGTACTTGACATCTCATGATTGACTTAATTTCCTGAGCAAGTGATCTGCTAATCATGTACATCCCTCTCCCCTTTAGTTTGTAAGACACCTTTAGAGAGGGTGATTCCATCATCTGCAGGTACACTACCATGCCAGGAGTCGTCCATTCTAAATACTCTTAGAATGCTGTCTAAGCACCCTGATTGGGAAACCACCCAAATCTAGATCTGAAACCATAGATCTAGTAACCAGAATGTTAATATAATGTCCAAGTCCCATGTGGAGAAACCACTGTGTGACGACCAAAGTATAACCGATCGTAGTATAGGAATATCACTTCCTACTCTGTGTATGTCATCCAAATACCATGACAACACACCCTACTACCTTCTCAACAGATCCATCCCCTATTCTGATGAAGTCAAATCTATGACTGTCACATCAGAAATTGATGATCTATCTCCGCTATATCTACTTTAGTCTATAAATAGACATAAGCCACCTGTCCACCAATGCTTCAGCTGCTCCCACTGACTACGATAACCCTCTGGCAGAGTCATATACACGTACACTTCTGAAGCCAGTTCAGAATGACGCTATACTCATCCTCCTGCCGGGTCTCACAGCCTGGAACAACAGCAATGGCAAGTGTGGGTAAACAAGAACTTCTCTGTCACCGTCCTTGAGGCTACCGGAGTACCTCTCGGGTGCCTGAAGTTACCCACCTTATCTGCGGAGTGGCCAATGGAATGTCAATCCAGATTGAATCTCTAGGTTCCTATCAAATTTTCAGTAATCGTTTGTGGTTCTGGAATCACTTCCAGTTCTACCATACTCCCACTACTGTTTTCTGAAAAAATCCATTTTTATTAAAACTGTGGCGAGTCTAGAACAATATTTCTATTGATCTGCCAGATGGTAGAAAGTCAACCCTCGTCATAGCCTGGGTCAACCCACAAACAGCCATTACAGAAACGTGCCTTGAGTTGTCCAGTGTCTGGTTTTAATCATAAGCCGGACAACTCCCCGTACCTTAACATCGTTAAGATATGAAATGTTCTATATCCAATATAGAACTAGAGGCACTGATTTAATTGAACCAGATTCAAATCATGCAGCTGTCTCCAGTGCATGTCAACTAAATAGAAGGAGGCTGATCAGCGTTACTCAACTTAGGAATGCTTCCAATTATGAGTAACCTGAAAGAGAAGCAAGTTCTCTTAATCATTACTATCAACTGAATACCATACACAAGTATCTACATCTTTGATCAACTTGAAGAATCCCGATACTTGCAACACCTGGTTCTCTACTTTATTCAAATACCTATAACTTCTCAAAATTCGGATCCAGTGTTTCCACGAAACACCTGTCTAAAAACTAGAGAAGTCATAAGTAAACCGAATATAGTACGAGAACCAAACCCCTCTGTCCTAATGGACACTGGACAACATACAATACTCTGTATAAGTCCCTTGTGTCTGATTACTCATTCACTGTGTGTCGTAGGTTGAAAATTGTACTTATGGTTAAGAAGAATTACACCGCTGTTTAATGCTCCTTACCTAACCATCCACTGATATAGGTAAATGTCACAGACATAATTTCAAAAAGATATATCTCACTCTATAAAAATAGACGTACAGATATATCGATTTGAAATTGGTGCACAACAGCGGAGATTCAAAACCAAATACTTGCCAACTGGCAAACAACCCAGGTGATTTCCTCAAATATCACCGATTACAACGAATCCCGATATAATGAGGATGATCACCTAATTCCCACTGACCTACTCCCACTCATCATCTGTAAAACCATACAGATGTGAAAATCATACCTGGTAAATACATACCCTGGAGTAAGGACTAATTGGGAAATCAGTTTTCCTTTAACAGTACACAGTGAAACTGAAACATTGAAATATTTCGATGGGGTATCCCGGTATTCCTAGTAATGCCTCTTCCAGATTCATGACTGTAACCGTATAATTCTTTGCCACCTCTCCAAATCCCTTTATATGTCTTTAGTCATTACTTTCTGCACACCCCTTAGGCCAAATGGTTTTCTTCCTTCCCTTCCGTTCGGCACCAGCCTATTGTTTGGAAGAAGACTATCCAATAAGCATAATGGGTGTACTGTCCTAATCCTAGGAGCACTCGCAATGCGAGAGAAGGTGAAGATAAAAGGCAACTGAATAAACCTTATTCCTATTTCTCCTGAACCAGAATCTATCCCCGAACTGGAACAAGTTCCTTTCGAGTTCGTATATAACCATACGATGGAGTATCCAATAAACTATTGATCTTCGTAGTGATACGGAGTGTCCTGGAGAAATACAAAGGTGATGTGGGAGTGGTAACGAAAAACTTGGTTTGGTCGTGAATATCAGTCGCAATTTACTTTGCCCTCCTTCTAATCCCTTTCTTTGTCTTTACATAATACCTTCCATTCACCATCGTTAGGCAAATTAGTTTTCTTCATTCCCTACCGGTCGGCACCTGCCTATAGTTTGGAAGAAGACTATCTAATTTGCGTAATAGGTGTACTATCACCTAAACCAAGGAGTACTCGAAACTTGAGAGAAGGTAAAAAGGAAAAGACAACTGAATAGTCCTATTCGTTTTCTCCAGAACCTGAAACCATCCTCGAATAAATCCCTTCGAGTTCGTATATAACCATACGATGGTTTTGTCCAATGGAAGTGGACGTTCGTAGTAATATGGGGTGTCCTGGAGAAAAGGGTAAAAGTAGGAGTGGCAATGAGGTTTACAACTCTGACAATCCAAAAGCCAGTGTTTAAGAAGGTTCGGTCAACTTGGTCACTGAGTCATAGTCTTAGGGTCGGGTCAATGGTCGCTGCCGAAGAGAGAGAAAAGAAACACTCAGCGTGCACTCTAACCTAGATCAGAATGGTTACCAATTTATCTAATCTGGAAACCTCCCACTGTCACCTCAAATTCTCCTCCAAACCTGAAAGAAGAATTAGTCGAGGTCACCCGAGGAGTAAACTAACTCATCAGTGGGAATCGGGATCCAACTATCATCGCATGATAACGTGACGGAATCCGCTCACGCTATCACACTCTAGAAGGTATGCGAATATCTGGAAAGTTTCAGTTCTTTTGAAACTCCCAATGTGATTTCTGCCCCATGCTCTTATGACCTTGACTTTGGCCAACATATCATAAGTCACATGTCAAGTTCTACCCGTCATTCTCCAGGTTAATTTGAACCCACCCGTACCTACCCTTAACTTTGGCCAAAATGGCAGTACGACTGTCCCAAACCAACGCATCTATCTATGCTGCATATGAATACCCCAATAGCTACCAATCACTGTGCCTTGACTTTGGCCAACATACACAACTTGAATACTATTGACCACCCATATGAAACGACGGAGGGTTACGAATGGTTTCTGACGAAAACCTTTAACGTAATGAACTTGATATCGTTGAAGGAACGGATAGCTTTTTAAAAATATAGTGACGAAAACCTTTGCTAAAGAGGTCACTCCCGGTGAAGGGATCTCGGCTCTTTCCCCGTAGAATGAGGTGCAGGATATTCCAACTGAATACCACGGTGCAAAGCAAAAGTAATCGCCTATAGTGAAGTTATTGCCCTGACGCAAACTTCTGTCCAAGGGGTCACTCCAGGTGAAGGGATCTCGGCCCTTGCCTCGTAGACTGAGGAGTAGGATATTCCAACTGAATACCACGATGCAAAACAAAAGAGAACGTCCTTGCAATAACTTCCAACAACATCAGATTAGGTTTGTTTTACTTGCATTGATCCGAATCAATGCAGTCCCATCAATTGATCACACCACAAAGAACGAAAATAATATGACGTACGTATATGCCATCCGCATTCGCCACTGGGTCCCGTCATTACCCATTAGGTTAGCTAACTAACGACAGAGCGGGGACTGGACTAGCGCTGATGCAAAACATATACAACATCTACTAATATATATACCAATATATTATATTTCGCTCAAGGCATGATAAAATGCAACATCACAGAAATGTACAGCATCACAGAATAAAACAGATATCTGGGATCCCCGGGTTTCTCAGAGCCACTACTGAAACCCGACGTTCCCCTGGTCGTGTGGATAGCCTGTGCAATGAAATCCTAGACCCCTACGGGCGCGGCAAGTTACCCGCCAAAACCTAAAGCGAGGCAGCCCCCTTCAGCAACGTGAATGGACCACCCAGCACTTCACGGAATCCGGTAACTTGGGCACCCCTCCTGGGTCAACCTGTACCCCCTACGAGTGCGGCGAATAGCCCGCCAATTCTAGAGTGAAGCCCCCTCCGTCCCAATGCCATGAGATGCGGGCCCGTTGCCCTCTAGAACCCGGCTATCCGTGCACCCCTCCGCGGGGTAATACTAGTACAGAAAGTAAAATATACATACAACGGGTACATCGACCGCAACCTGGTCGTGCCCCAAAATAATAATATACAAACAGGCAGTGACGGCAGTCCACATGTCGGACGCTCGCCCCGTAATATCAAATGTACATAATACAACAAAAACTGTACTAGTATTGCATCCAGGCCATCCCCACGACCGATCCGCAACATCACAGCAATACACAGAACATCAACGTGAAAGTCACGTTCGCAAATCCGTCTAACCAGGTTATAGCAGTTAGACAGGATTTACCGATCAAGTGACATTCACGGTCGCAGATATAATGTAAATACTGTGAACTAATGTGTTTAAAATATCTGATCGATCAAATTTTACCAAGTGGGCCCCTAAACAATACTGTAGCACTCACAGAAATTCTGGTCCCAAACAAAGTATACCAAAACCCCTATTTTCAGCCCACAAGCCCACTGCAAAAAATTGGTGACGTGAATCCAAATTCCTGCGGCGGAACCGAGGCCAAAGAGGTGTTATGGCCGCGGTTCCGCGGTCGTACGGAAGGATCAGGTGACCAAAATTCTACAGTGTTCTTAGGATTCCCTGCACATCATTCTGCAACATACTGAAAAAATTTTGGACTCCAAAAAATTTCGACAGAAACTGATGTGAAGAAAAATACGGTTTTAGGAAAATTGTTCAATCGGAAATGTAAAACACATTAGACAAAGCTAGACTATGTTAATGGCGAGACTCTGATACCACTGTAAGTGCACGGCGGGGCCCCGACCTCCATCCCGAGGCCAAATGCGGAAGCGATGGTTAACTTTAAATTTTTTTTTTAACCGGAACCACCGCGCACTAAAACCAGGATCAGGCCATTAACTAGTTCTAGCTAACTACAAGATGGGGAAGAGAGATATACCGAGCGATCTGTGTCCTCCGGTCTTCTCGCCGTCGTCCCGATCTCCCGCGGAATGTCCGGTCTCCACCAAGTCACCGGAAGGGCACCACGTCGCCTGCTTCTTTAACAGGCTCCCACCTCTATACTGAGGCAACTCGGGCACGAAGCTGGCGAGTCGACGTGCCCAACATTTGCTGTAGAATATGTGTAGAACCATGTCTCATTTAGGGTTTATGGAGGTTGCCATTTTGTGGAGGAAAAAGAACTTGGAGAGAGGTAAGAAAAATGTAGCATGCAAAGAATGAGATTAACATTTTTCTCACAACCAAAAGAGAAAGTCCCTTTCCCCTAGTAAGTGGCCGGCCCATGCATAATGGGAGAGTGAGAATGAGAGAGAGGTTAATGGATGATGGAACCACAATCATAATGCAAGGGAATAAAGATAATCATGAAGGGAAATGATCACAAACAAATCCACACTCCAAAACGACCATCATCAACCACCATGATTGCTCACAAAGTCAAGCAATCATGAACTATGGAAAGTCAAGGGATGGTCCTCCATCATGATCCAACAATATGCAAAGACCCCCTTCCAAATTGCTTATTTGCACAAATGCAAATAAGCCCTCCTCCACCAATCTTCGGCCAATGAAGGATACAAAGAAATATGTCCGAAACGAAAAGCAAACTGGAAACTCCAGAAAACTGGTCCCGTAATAAATTACAGGAAAACCCCGATACTGTGTATACACACCCGCATCTGTATTCCGACCGAATACATATGCAAAGAGACAAAATCTACACTGTACTATACTAGGATCCGGCTTAAACCAAAGCCGGCTAGTATTATCCGTTCGATCCTGATCCGTGCAATACCGCACGTATCTGATCGAACCCTGCCATATCTCCATACGGCCTCTACAGCGTTTCGCCCAAAAACTTGGGCAACTGTATGTGGGAGACTCTAAAGACTCGTCAACACCTTGGTTGTGGATTTAACCACTAGCACGTCAGAGGTATAAGCCAATACGTGACGGGACACCAGCTATTGACCAAAAGGGATGTCGATGAGCGAACTCATCCTGACACCTTACTGAGCCTGTCAGTGACAATATCCGTACAGTCCGGTCCGTTCGTCTATGAGCATCGCATGGCGGGCCTAGGGGGTTGGTAAAGTCAGACCCCCAAAAGCGGTACAAGTCGTGTCGGAGTGTAGCCCAGAACACCCTGAGATACTACTAGAATACCTACCAGTAAATCTCCTGCCTCGGCCGAGGGCTTCGTGTAATGGCTCTCCTAGACACAGCGCGATCTCACCCCCAATACCGGGAGAGACGAACCCCTGAAGATCCGCTCACTGCCTCCATGTTGCTCGGGACTGTACCCAACTAAAACCTGCTTGCACGTCTCCTTTGAGCGTGGTAGGGTAGTAATCAAAGTATAATGGGAACTCACACGAGACAAATGACGATCCTCAGGTCGATGAACTAACCTGTACACATGTCACCTGGGAACTGCTATCTGACGTCTGGTATAATCCCAACTAGCAGGTTCCCGGCGAGTCCTGTCCGGTGTACTCATAACCCAATGAGCACCTGTATACATCTTAGGTGAACCAACTGACACCAGTGGCTTGTGAGACCGGCCACCGCCCCTCGTCGGGGTCTCGAATGTACACACTAGTCTACTCTGGAGTATCGATGCCCTGTCTCGAAACTCCCACGACTAGGGACCTTTTAAGGATGTGCTTATAGACCCCAGCTCCCACTTATATGATCGCCCTCATACTGTTGGTGGTCAAGAAAGAATCCTAGGGGCGCTATCAACGTGTAATAGCGACATGTCAGGTCACCTAAAGCAGTACACGATGATAAAGATAAACCAGATAGCATACTATCATCTCGAGTAAGACTGTCCTACTGGGACAGGTCCTCCCTCAATCATTGCAATCACGTGCCTGTGAACCAATAATTGACTCTGAGGTCACTATCTCCAACATCTTCAAGAAAAAGATTTGTTAGTTATATGTATGCCCTAGAGGCCATTACTGTACATTGGATGTATATTGTAGTGGATGCTGGGACATATATAGGTTGGACTTTCTTGCTCGACATGATAGTACGCTATCTGGTTGCTCTTTATCTTAACATGTATACTTTCTGTCTCTCTGATTACATGTTGATAATGCCCTTAGGATGTGTACTCGACTTCCAGGACTGTGATGCAGATCATACTAGTGGGCCCTGGATAGTCCATGAGTACATCCTTCAATGTTCCTAGTCGTGGGAATATCGAGACGGGGCATCGATATTCCAGAGTAGACTAGCGTATATCTTCTCGACCCATACGATGGGAGATGGATGATCCCATATCCATTGGTGTTTGACATCAGAGATGGTATACGGGTGCTCAGTGGAGACTGGGTACACTGAACGGACTCGCCGAGAACTCCCAGATGGTATTATACCTCACGTCAGATGGCAGTTCTCTGGTGACACTGGTACAGCTTAGTCTGTTGACCCGAGATCGTCATAGAGTCTTGTGTGTCTCCCACTGTGCTTTGATTTCCACCCTACCACGGCTCTACTGAGGCGTGCAAACAGGTGGTTTTTGGGTACAGTCCTGATTCACATGGAGGCAATGAGCGATAGGAGTGGATTCGTCTCTCCCGGTATTGGGGGTTGATGTTGCGCTATGCTCGACTAGCCATAACAGGAAATCCCTGGCCAGGGTTGCAGTGACCTACTGGTAAGTGTTATCAGTAGTTTCACACATGTTATGGACCTCAAATCGGCATGACTTATCGAGCTACTGGGGTCTGACGTTTACCACCCCTAGGCGAGATATGCGACATATCAGACGAACAGACCGGACTGTACGGTAAGTGTTACTGGTTGGATTCACAGGAGTGAGAGGGCTTGCTCGTCGATCTTCTGATCGCTCAATACCTGGGTGGCCGTTACGTTTAGCAGACCGCTTGCGGCTTGTGGATGCTTGATATGATCATCATCTGTTGCCGGCGTATTGACGAGTCTTTAGAGTCCTACACAGAGGTTTCCTGGCTCAAGCGAAACGAAATAGGAGCGCATATGAGATATGTGCGGGACCGAGAATAATTCGAGTATGTGATACCGTATTCCATTCTCGCGATCAATGTATCGATTGGTTATATGCGATATAACCTAGTTATCGAATCAAGGATTGATTCGATAAGCCGATACATATGATACTAGTCGGTTATATCCGATATGACCGGATCGTTAAAATCAAGTGTTGATTTAATGATTTAGTTCATATTTATATATTTGATATATTACTTTGCGTTAACTAGTATTGGTTCACTTTAAAAGGATTTTCTCACTTGAATTGTACACATTGTATATGCGATATAGTTTTGTGCACATGTTTGTATCATGTTTGATGATACATGCTTACTTGGTTAAGTGTAAAGAATCAAACCATGGTTTAAGTTAATGATTAGGGTTTTGATTTTTTATTCATTTATCTTTCTTATTTATTCATTTTGGAAAAAGAAAAGGATAAATGAATGGTTGAATGTTTTGTTTTTAGTTGAAGTTTCTTGAAACTTTGACTAAGTCACTCTTTTGTTCTTATGCTTAACCCTAACCATCCTTTTAACCATGGTCTTTTCTCTACACCTAACTAAGGTTGAAAGTATGATAAGATTTAATTCTTTTTCATTTTAAAATACAAGACTTATCATATCTTTCTTCTTCTTCTTCAAGAGCTAGAAAAAGAAAAACTTTCTAGTTCAATGGCAACTTGAGAAAACAAGTGAGAAATCCAATTCTAAAGTGAACCCACTTCCTATTTCTTCATCCTCTACCTCTTGCCAAGTAGTATAGGGTGTTCTCTTCAAAAGTTTCATGACTTGTTGAAGTGAGAGTTTGATCTTGTGGAGCTTCGACGTAGATCATCTTCGACATCGAAGCCGACGACCAATTCCGCTCATTTTTCCGATGAAGCCGATGCTAGAGTCCGGGATTCAGTTTAGACAGCAAGGTGACTTCATCACTGAGCCTAGGAGGTGGAGGACCGGATCTACAAAGGTTGTATCCCCTTCCCTTTAGCTATGTTTCCGTTTACTTGCTCGCTTCGCCTATATATCTAGTTAACGATCCGTATTAGGGTTTTTAGGCACCCGTAAAATTTGAAACAGCCATGTTTGATGCCTTGTGAGACTTCACTAGTGTTTCTGGGAACCCTACAGTGGTATCAGAGCCTAGCTAGAGCCTTAGGTGATGCGTAGACGGAGTTAGAAGTCCGATCGACCCGAAACCCCGACTTGAAAGTGCTCTCTGAACATTTTCTGTTTTCGTGGATTTTTGAGAATTAAAAATATGCAGAAAAATCAGCAGGAAATTCTAAGAATTACGGTGCAAAAAGTAACTAATGATCCCTCAAAAGTGCGGCGGAACCGCGGCATTAGCATGCTAATGCGGCGGTTCCGCGGCCGTTTTGTCTTATTAGGCATTCAATTTTGCACAGTAATTCCTATTTTGCAGTGCTGGTTTTCCTGGGATTTTTTTTTTATCTGAAATAAAGAGTTGAGTTTTTTGGGTTGTATTAGGTGTTCGTACATTCGATCGGATTGTCTAATTTTGTCTATGTGTTTTTCGGATATTTTAGAATATGTTAAAAATTTCGACTGGACATAAATACCCACTTTTTCCCCTGCCGGAAAATTTCCAAGTGTTGGATTTTTCCGTGGTTTAAGGACGTTCTGAGTAGTGCAGGTAACGCGATGGGCCCTCTAGAAGACAACAAACCTTAACTCGATTATGTGACCGTCTTGAACTGCCCTTTGAACCTTAGGGTTTGGGGCAGTACGGCGTGCCACATGTGAGGCGTTGGCTTGACCCTTCTACGGCTGGACCGTTGGTACTGAGGCATGAAGTGAATGTCTTTGAACTTATTTCATTCGGTTGATCGGGAAAAACTTGGGTGTTCGATTGTTCTATCGAAAAGTTTAACATTTTCTATCTTATCCGGAATGTGATACAATAATTGGAATTCACAATAAGTTATGAGATAACTGAATGAATGTTATAAACATAGCACTTTAGTCTTACTTGATCGGTTGCCACGGAATTTTGATGTGATCAAAAGTCCGTTGCAATCACGTTGTGAACGCGGATACTCGCCGGTAAACTTAATAGACAGCCTCACTCCATAGCCCCGACCAAGTGACTGCAGGAGAACCCCGTCGCCGAAAGCATCCGTTCGGGTGCTCACGGCAGCGGTGTTCCGCCTTGGTGCACTTCGTCGACGGCATCGGGGGTGCGGCCGCCTACTAAATTTTGCGACGAGCATTCGATCAGGATGTCGGGAATCTTGTTGAATTACCCGACTTGATATTGAAAAGAGTTTTCGATAATGAGACTAAAATGCGGGGTTTATAATTGTTAGGCATGCGATGTCTAAGGAATTCGTTTGATTAGGCATGCGATGTCTAAAGCGGTTGCGGATTCCAACTGTTCTAGTTTTACACTTTCTTTTCTGTGACCGTAAGTGTAATATGTGATATCGCCGGTTTCGTTGCTATATGTCAACGACAATTGGGATGCGCATATTTACTTACGTTGATGACATGTGATGTTATGTGTTGCTGGATATGTTATAATGGATCGTCGTGTTTGAATAGCCGGGGGTTTTTATGTGAGATGAGTGTTTTTCATTTTCATTCATGTAAAAACTTGTATGTAATATTCTTTTATTGGGGCACTTCCAGGTTGCGGAAGATGTCACCGTTGATGTATATTATTTACTTTTCCGCATTAGGATAGACCCAAGGAGGGGAGCATAAGTAACCGGGTTCTAGGGTCCAGTGGGAGGCCATCTCGAGGAGTCGAGCCCGGGTCTCCTAACCCTAGAATTGGTAGGGTTGCTTGCCGCTCTCGTAGGGGTCGAGGGGTGTGGGTTTGGCTATTCATCACGACCGTGGAATCCGTGTTTTATACCGGCTCGTATTGAAAACACGGACGTCCTAGTATATCCAATATTTCATATGTATCTTCTGCTGTGATTTATCTGTGATCATGTGATGTTCTGTGACAGATATTATATATAGTATATATGATATATTATATAAACGTTGCTTATGTTTTACACCCGCGCTAGCCCTGCCCCGCTCTGCCGTTAGTTACCTAACCTAACGGTGCAGACGGGACATCGAGGCGAATGCGGATGGCATAAGCGTACGTTATATTTATCTGTGATGTTTAGATGGACTTAAATGATGGGATATTCATTAATGAGATTAATGAAAGAAAATAAACCTAATTGATGTTGTGGAATCGAATTTTAAAATAAAAACAGGTAGCTACAGTTCTTACTTTGCATCGCGGTGTTCATTGTAGAACATCCTGCACCTTATTCGATGGGGAAAGGACCGAGATCCCTTCACCGGGAGTGACTCCTTTAGCAATAACTGGCAGATGCTACACACTCGGTTTGTCTTTTGATCGCTTCTATAGTTTCTGCTCTGCACAGTGATATATATGATATATCCCGCACCTCATTCGACGAGGAAAGGGCCGACGATCCCTTCACCGGGAGTGACCCCTTTAGCAAAACTAGAAAAGCCTCAAAAACATTCCATTTAAAAACCATTTGATTCCGCAACGAGATCAAGTTCAAAGCGTTAAAGGTTTTCACAAAAACCATTCGCAACCCTCCGTCATTTTAGGAAGTAGAGTACTTAGTATTCGTGCTACGTTTATCGACCATAGCCGAGGCGTAGTGTGCGGTAGCTAAGTGATGTCTTCCTACACAGCATATGATGCGATTAGTTAGGACAGTCATATGGCTTTGTTGACCTTAGCCAAGGGTCATGTGGGTGGGTCTAATTAATCACGAAATGACGGGTAGAACTTGACTAGTACTTATGATTTGTTGACCTTAGCCAAGGTCATAGGTGCTAGGGGTAAAAACCATTATCGGGAGTTTCAAGTGTTGAAACTTGCAATGAGATTGCATACCTTCTATATGATAGTTGGATCCCGATACCCACTGCGAGTAATTGTTACTCCTGGGAGAGTTTTGCACTTTGCAATTAGCCGATCAAGTAGGTGTCTAGAAAGGTGTCAACGGGGTTACGCCTCTGGGAAATCGATGTTTACTGTAATTAGGTCCGTGCGAAAGCACGGGGAACCTCCCTCAAAGTACCGACACTGGCCTGGCTGAAAGATTGGCGAACTTGTAGAGTGTAATTAATCCCGGCTAGTCTTTCCTTTTAAGGTTTGAAGGAAGATTTGATAAAAACAGTGGGAGCCATCCTGATTAGATAAAATATATAACCAATCTAATCTTGACAGAGCGCACGCAGAGTGTTTTCTTCTCTCTCTCTCCTGGTAGCGACCATATCACGCCTTAATCAAGATAATAATACGGATATTGACCGAACCCGCTTGTTATACTGAGCTGGGGAACGTTGGTCCCGCTCCAACTTATAATTGTTATAAGACAGAGCAGGAAATAGGGAATACCAGAATTCCTATGCCGCCCAAACGAAGACAGTGCATATGATGCATCTCCTTCGGGTATGTTCATTACAAAGAACTGTTTCTCAGTATCCTCTGCATCCTAGGTATATGATACCGGATCAGGATCCCAGATATGTAATCTGTTTACATAGGGCTACAAAAGGGTAGAAAACTGAGAACGGGTGATAAGTTTCATGAGACAGAAAACGGGGCAAGTGTTGCAGCCAAGTCTGTTGGTCACTGTCACCCTGTATTACCAATACATTGATTCTGAACAAATGCTATTAGATACCGAACCTGATATACAAAATCATATCAGTCTCTTTATTAGTAAAGAAAGGATATAATTTTGTATTGATGGATAATGTTTTGAACATTTCCTATATCAAAAGTTGATCGGTTCAGTCACGTTATCTAAAAGCATTGACGTTCTAAATCAAACTACAGTTCCTAGTATACAGAACACACACAAGAGGAAAAGTTCAGAAATGAACGAATCATTCTTGAGGCATTGTAGACTAGGTCATATCAATGCGACCCGACTGGCTGAAGTTACATTTTAGATGCATATTTAAATCAGTTTGAATTTACATCTTGTGAAACTTGCCAGTCATGTCACAAAGATAAGATGACCATAGCTCTGTTTATTGGAAACAGAGGAAGAGTTAGTAAACTCTTGGGACTGATACATAATGATGTATGTAAGGTCTCCTGTCTACACATGTCAGGACTGGTTCTTTATACTTCATTATATTCTCTGATAATCTCTCAAGATTCAGTCATATGTTCCTGTTGAAACATAAGTCCGAACCTTTTGAGGTATTCACAGAATATAAGTTAGAAGTAGAGAAACAATAACCGGGTATAAGTATTATGTCCTTTGATGAGATCAAGGAGGAGAATACTTGTGCATGGAATTCCTGGATTATTCTAAAGGAGAATGAGATTCTCTCTCAGCATTACTCCTCTAAATAACCATAGCACATTGGTGTATCGGGGCGGAGCAATCACACCCTATATGATAAGGTGTGCTCTATGATGAGTACTACTGAGTTACCTTTTTCCTTTTAGGGAGTTATGCGCTTGAGAAGCTGCATACCTATTGAATAGGGTTCGAATCAAATCACTGCCTACCACTTCATATAAGATATGGTGTGGGAAGATCTTATCTCTTAAGTAAGTTAAGATTTGGGATTGTCCGGCCTATGTCAAAAGCAAAATCCGGATAAGATCGAGACAAGGTCTGTAATGTAGAACTGGAAAGGTTCCAGCTATACAAACTACAGCAGATGATTTGACAGAACCAAAGGATTCTAAAGTCCCCGACGAACCTCAGCCTCTCCGCCGATCTGGTAGGGTTCCTCGCCTGCCTGAGAGATACCTCGGTTTCTCGATGACAGTGGGAGCAAGGATTGCATCATGAGATGATGACCCAACTAGATTCGAGCAGGCCATCAAGAGTAGGGAATCTGTAAGAATGGCTGGATGCTTAGCAATCTGAGATGGAATCCATATACACCAACAAAGTATGGACTTTGGTTGCGATATCTGAAGGGTTAAATCCCCATCAGGAGCAAGTATATCTTGAGAAGATTACTTGGTGTAGATGGACAAGTTGAAACTTTCAAAGCTAGACTTGTTAAAGGTTTTCGTCATCGACCAGGCACGGATAATGATGAAACCTTTTCCAGGGACTATGCTTAAGTCCATCCAGATCCTACTTGCCACGGCTACATACCATGACTACGATATCTGGTGGTTGGGTGCCATGAAAACTTTTCTAAATAATGATTTAGAAGAGAACGTCTATAAGTACACAGCCAGAGGGCCTCATAGACAGTGGGAGCAGCGGAAACGTATGCAAGATGCTTTATAGGATAAAGCAGGCATCGCGTAGTTGGAACGTCTGTTTTGATGTGATAGTCAAAGTGTTTGACTTCATCAAAATGGTAGACGAACCTTGTATATACAAAAGGGTAGTAGAGAGTAAGGTGGTCATCTTCGTATTGTACGTAGACAACATACTCTTGATAGGAAAAGAGTTTCCTATACTACGATCGGTCAATCTCCTATTATCACAAGGATTCTCCAAATAGGATAAAGATGATACCTCCTAAATCCTGAGATTTGGACCTATGAGATAGATCTAAAGGGATATTAGGGTTCTCACTAGGTATAGTGAGATTGTATCAATCGATCCTGGGGAGAATCACTGGAAGTGTTCCAGGGTGATAAAGACGACTGAATGTCAGTCACGGGCATTGTCTTAATCCTCAGTAAAGGGACGGTATGTTGGAAGAGTTCCAAGCTCGATACCGTGGCAAACTAGACGATAAAGGCTGGTAACATCGCTATTAAAGATACTGCTAAAGAGGCAGTTTGGGTGTATATTGGTTCATAAGATGAACTAGGTTCCTGCCATTGTATGACAATGGAAGTGTGGCTTCGGCCCTAGAACCCTGGTCCCATCAGTGACCCAGACAAATTCTGACGCAGCATCACCTGATCATGGAGATAGTTGATCACCAGGGTGATCGAGGTTAGGAGAGAAGACTCAGAGGACAACACGGCGGATCCACTCACAAAGGCCTTTTCCCAGAGAGAGACTCATATGGGATGGTTGAGTATTAGATACTGCGACCACTGCTACAGATGGCCCTAGTGCAAGTGGGAGATTGTTAGTTATATGTATGCCCTAGAGGCCATTACTGTACATTGGATGTATATTGTAGTGGATGCTGGGACATATATAGGTAGGACTTTCTTGCTCGACATGATAGTACGCTATCTGGTTGCTCTTTATCTTAACATGTATACTTTCTGTCTCTCTGATTACATGTTGATAAAGCCCTTAGGATGTGTACTCGACTTCCAGGACTGTGATGCAGATCATACTAGTGGGCCCTGGATAGTCCATGAGTACATCCTTCAATGTTCCTAGTCGTGGGAATATCGAGACGGGGCATCGATATTCCAGAGTAGACTAGCGTATATCTTCTCGACCCATACGATGGGCGATGGATGATCCCATATCCATTGGTGTTTGACATCAGAGATGGTATACGGGTGCTCAGTGGAGACTGGGTACACTGAACGGACTCGCCGAGAACTCCCAGATGGTATTATACCTCACGTCAGATGGCTGTTCTCTGGTGACACTGGTACAGCTTAGTCTGTTGACCCGAGATCGTCATAGAGTCTTGTGTGTCTACCACTGTGCTTTGATTTCCACCCTACCACGGCTCTACTGAGGCGTGCAAACAGGTGGTTTTTGGGTACAGTCCCGATTCACATGGAGGCAATGAGCGATAGGAGGGGATTCGACTCTCCCGGTATTGGGGGTTGATGTTGCGCTATGCTCGACTGGCCATAACAGGAAATCCCTGGCCAGGGTTGCAGTGACCTACTGGTAAGTGTTATCAGTAGTTTCACACATGTTATGGACCTCAAGTCGGCATGACTTATCGAGCTACTGGGGTCTGACGTTTACCACCCCTAGGCGAGATATGCGACATATCAGACGAACAGACCGGACTGTACGGTAAGTGTTACTGGTTGGATTCACAGGAGTGTGAGCGGGCTTGCTCGTCGATCTTCTGATCGCTCAATACCCGGGTGGCCGTTACGTTTAGCAGACCGCTTGCGGCTTGTGGATGCTTGATATGATCATCATCTGCTGCCGGCGTATTGACGAGTCTTTAGAGTCCTACACAGAGGTTTCCTGGCTCAAGCGAAACGAAATAGGAGCGCATATGAGATATGTGCGGGACCGAGAATAATTCGAGTATGTGATACCATATTCCATTCTCGCGATCAATGTATCGATTGGTTATATGCGATATAACCTAGTTATCGAATCAAGGATTGATTCGATAAGCCGATACATATGATACTAGTCGGTTATATCCGATATGACCGGATCGTTAAAATCAAGTGTTGATTTAATGATTTAGTGCATATTTATATATTTGATATATTACTTTGCGTTAACTAGTATTGGTTCACTTTAAAAGGATTTTCTCACTTGAATTGTACACATTGTATATGCGATATAGTTTTGTGCACATGTTTGTATCATGTTTGATGATACATGCTTACTTGGTTAAGTGTAAAGAATCAAACCATGGTTTAAGTTAATGATTAGGGTTTTGATTATTTATTCATTTATCTTTCTTATTTATTCATTTTGGAAAAAGAAAAGGATAAATGAATGGTTGAATGTTTTGTTTTTAGTTGAAGTTTATTGAAACTTTGACTAAGTCACTCTTTTGTTCTTATGCTTAACCCTAACCATCCTTTTAACCATGGTCTTTTCTCTACACCTAACTAAGGTTGAAAGTATGATAAGATTTAATTCTTTTTCATTTTAAAATACAAGACTTATCATATATTTCTTCTTCTTCTTCAAGAGCTAGAAAAAGAAAAGCTTTCTAGTTCAATGGCAACTTGAGAAAACAAGTGAGAAATCCAATTCTAAAGTGAACCCACATCCTATTTCTTCATCCTCTACCTCTTGCCAAGTAGTATAGGGTGTTCTCTTCACAAGTTTCATGACTTGTTGAAGTGAGAGTTTGATCTTGTGGAGCTTCGACGTAGATCATCTTCGACATCGAAGCCGACGACCAATTCCGCTCATTTTTCCGATGAAGCCGATGCTAGAGTCCGGGATTCAGTTTGGACAGCAAGGTGACTTCATCACTGAGCCTAGGAGGTGGAGGACCGGATCTACAAAGGTTGTAGCCCCTTCCCTTTAGCTATATTTCCGTTTACTTGCCCGCTTCGCCTATATATCTAGTTAACGATCCGTATTAGGGTTTTTAGGCACCCGTAAAATTTGAAACAGCCATGTTTGATGCCTTGTGAGACTTCACTAGTGTGCCTAGGAACCCTACAAGATTGGTATAGATGGACAGGTGGAAACCTATAAGGCTAGACTTGTTGCAAAGGGTTTTCGTCAAAGACCTGGTTTGGACTATGACGAAACTTTTTCTCCAGTGGCTATGCTCAAATCCATTCGAATCCTTCTTGCTATTGCTGCCATCCATGATTATGAAATCTGGCAGATGGACGTAAAGACGGCTTTTCTGAATGGTAATTTAGAAGATTGCGTCTATATGGATCAGCCAGAAGGTTTCAATCAGAGTGGGAGCAGCGGGAAAGTATGCAAGTTGCTTAAGTCCATTTATGGACTAAAGCAGGCATCGCGGAGTTAGAACATCTGTTTTGATGAAACAGTCAAAGAATATGACTTTATCAAAAATCCAGATGAACCATGTATATATAGTAAAGTTGTAGCACGAAGTGTCGTGTTCCTCATCTTGTACGTGGATGACATTTTATTGATAGAAAATGACATTCCTATGCTACAATCTGTCAAGGGATTCTTGTCACACAGGTTCTCCATGAAAGACCTGGGTGATGCCTCTTGCATTCTGGGGATCCGGATCTATCGTGATTGATCCAAGAGGATGTTAGGACTTTCGCAGTCCAGGTATATCAACACTATACTGAAAAGATTCAGTATGGAGGATTCTAAGCACGGTAATCTACCGGCTTGTCACGGAATCACCCTATCCAAAAAGATATCTCCCAAGACTAATTTGGAGAGGGATCGCATGTCCATTATACCCTACGCTTCTACGGTAGGCTCTATAATGTATGCGATGTTTTGCACCAGACCAGATGTAGCTTACGCACTCAGCGTGGTAAGCCGGTATCAGTCAGACCCAGGGGAGAATCACTAGATAGAAGTAAAGAACATTCTCAAGTACCTGAGAAGGACTAAGGAAATGTTATTGGTTCACGGCGGAAAAGACCTCAAGATCGAGGCCTTTGCTGATTCCGGCTTCCAGAGTGATAAGGACGATTCCAAGTCCTTGTCTGGTTATTTCTTTACCCTCAATGGAGGGGCGGTGTGCTGGAAGAGTTCCAAGCACGACACCGTTGCTGACTCGACGATGGAAGCGGAGTATATTGTTGCTTGCGATGCATTAAAAGAAGCGGTCTGGATGAAGAAGTTCCTAACAGAACTTCAGGTGGTTCCTACCATAATTGATCCAATACCTCTGTATTGCGACAACAACGGAGCTATAGCTTTAGCGAAGGAACCAAGGTCCCATCAGAAGTCTAGACACATCTTAAGGCGGTATCACCTAATCAGGGAGATCATAGATCGTCGGGAGATCGAGGTCCGGAGAGTTGCTACTGAAGAGAACAATGATGATCCATTCACAAAGGCCCTACCTCAGATTCAGTTCGAGAGGCTACTCAAGATCATCGGTCTTCGATATGCCAGTACATGGCCCTAGTGCAAGTGGGAGATTGTTAGTATATATGCCCTAGGGGCCATTATTGTATCACACTAGTTTGTATATTACTTAATGGAAGCTTGGGATATTCACAGTTATATAACAGTCTTGCTAAACATGGTAGTATGCTACTTGGTTTTATCTATCTTAATATGTGAGTATACGTATTGATAGAGCTCTTAGGATCTTGCTTGACTACCTGCGTTGTGATGGCAGTCACACTAGTGGGGGCTGGGTAGTCTACAAGCACATCCTTTTCCACGTCCCTAATCGTAGGATTATTGAGACAGGGCATCGATACTCCAGAGTAGACTAGTGTGTACGCTTCTGATCCCAGTTCGGGAGATGGTCTGTCCCACAGCCATCAGTACGTCGTACTGGAGATAGTATACAGGTGCTCGCTAGGTTACGGGTATACCGGACAGGACTCGCAGGGAACTGTTGGTTGGTATTATACACGTCGTTTGTTAACAGTTCCCAGGTGACATGAGTACAACATAGTCCGCAGACTTGACACCGCTACTTTGCCTCGAGTGTGTCCCACTTTTCTTAGATTGCTACCCTACCGTGGCTCAAAGGAGTCATGCAAACAGGTAGCAGTTGGGTGCAGTCCCGAGCACTTGGAGGCAGTGGCGGTTAGACAGGATTTGTCTTTCCCGATATTGGGAGTTGATATCGCGCTGTATCAGAGAGCCATTACGCAAAGTCCCTGGTCAGGGCAAGCGAGATTTACTGGTAGGTTCCAGTAGTTTCTCAAGGTGTAATGCGCTTCACTCCTACACGACTTATACCACTATTAGGGGACTGACGCTTGCCGCCCCCTAGGCCCGATATGCGATAGTCCTAGACGAACAGACCGGACTGTACGGAGATTGTCACATCAGGCTTAGTAGGAGTTTGGATGGGTTTCCTCATCGGCCTTCTTATCGACATCTACCTGGGGACCGTTACGTACAGCTAGTGCCGCTTGCGGTCTGTGGTTAAACCCATTGCCAGCGTAGTAGTCGAGTCTTTAGATTCCCACACAGAGAGTTTCCCTGCTCCAGGCGAAACGATATAGAGGTCGTATGGTTTTACGACAAGTGTTCGGACGCATACGTGTGTTTACGCACGTACGACATTCGGACAGTTTTTACTAGCCGGCTTTGGTTTAAGCCGGATTCTAGTATCGGATTATTGGATTTATACAGTCTAAAGTTTTTCCGTGTTTTCACGGATAGGAGGGGCGTTCTCGTAATTTCGCGGGAAGCTTCTAGAAGGATGGTGACTTGAGGGTTTAGGTGGCATTTGCATTTACTGTTTTAATAACTCATTTGTGTGATTCATCCATGGAGTTAATGCATCATTTATTGATCTAATGACTCATGAGATGAATCACTCATATGAATAAATGAATCATGGTTATTAAATGATTTTATTTATTTATTTCATAAAAGATAATGCTTCATATATTCAAATGAGTTCATTATCTCTTCTCATTCTCATGCTCACCTTCTCTCTCCTCAAGCTCACTCTCTCTTCAAACCTTAATCCTACCACTCATGTGTTGCGACCAAGGATTAGAATAGACTAATTAATCCATAACCCTTCTCTATATCATCTATGTACTTTGATTAACAACTAAAGAAACTTAGTTACCTCAAGTTTAGAGGTGAAGCTTAGAGTAAAGCTCTCGGGTCGATCATCTACTACATAGAGAAGGCCGAAGAGGAGGTAGAGAACGAAAAGACGAAGGACACGGTTCATTAGGTATAATCACTTCTCATAGTAGTTAACAACTTCTATATTCCATGTTAGTTATAGTTTAGCAAAGATTCTTCGGTTAGTCGATGTTTACGCAAAGAAAAAGATCGTTTTTTATATTTCCGCCTTCCCGCAAGTCGTGGGGTGTAGTACATCAACTTACATGGTGAAGGGGAAGTCCTGCATTCTCAAAGATCTGTATACGAAGGAAGGAAGAACCAGCGCTCTCTCAGCCTTATATAGCCCACTGCACCCCAATGAAGCTCAACAGTCGCCCGCCTCCAGCGGAATCGAAACGGCACAACCCTAGCGCTTCGCCTCCCCCGGCATTCAATGCGCATGCAGCGCGCACGGTCGCCGCGACCATTCCTATTTCTCGTACATGGAACGGGATGGTCGGGAAAAACCTCGTGAAGAATTACCCGAGCGGTTACCCTGCCCGGATATAACCGGCGATCAGAAAGTCCTCCTAGAGACAGTCGAGCCTGACCCTCGCTCGGCTATCCCTGGCGGGTAGCTTCCCAGAGGATCAGAAAGCCTTCCCAGAGGCAGTCGAGCCCGAGGATCCCTCGCTCGGCTATCCTTCAAGATAAAAGCCCCCGCCAAGTGGCACCGAACAGTAACCCTGCCCGGCCAAGGGTCCTTGGTAGGCTTCTTACAGCACCTCCCGCGCTAAGGACCAAAGTCCTCACAGAAGCAGTCAAGTCCTTGATCTGCTATCCCCGACTGGTAGCTTTCTACCACAACCGACAGGGATCAAAGCCTTCGCCAAGAGGCACTGAGCAGTAACCCTTCTCAGTCCCCGTCCTGAAGGATCAAAGCCTTCGCAAGAGGCAACCGAGCAACTGCCCTGGTCGGTCATCTCCGGCTGGTAGCTCCCCACCCTCGACGCTAGGGATCGAAGCCCTCGCAAGAGGCACCCGAGCGGCTACCCCGCTCCACCATCCCAGGCTGGTAGGTGCCTACCCACGACGCCAGAGATCAAAGCCCTTGCCAAGAGGTGACCGTGCAGCTTCACTGCCCGGTGATCCTCAGTGGGCTTCTTACAGTCCCTCCAACACTAAGGATCAAAGCCCTCGCAAGAGGCAACCGAGCAGCTACCTTGCTCGGTCATCTCCGGCTGGTAGCTCCTAACCCTCGACGCTAGGGATCGAAGCCCTCGCAAGAGGCACCCGAGCAGCTACCCCGCTCGACCATCCCAGGCTGGTAGGTGCTGTTAGTTATATGTATGCCCTAGAGGCCATTACTATACATAGGATGTATATTTTAGTGGATGCTTGGACATATATAGGGAGGACTTTCTTGCTCGACATGATAGTATGCTATCTGGTTGAACTTTACCTTAACGTGTACACTGATTGTCTCTCTGTTACATGTTGGTAAAGCCCTTAGGATGTGTACTTGACTACCTGGACTATGATGCGGATCATACTAGTGGGGACATGGTAGTCCATAAGTACATCCTTCAAAGTCCCTAGTCGTGGGTATATCGAGATGGGGCATCGATATACCAGAGTAGACTAGCGTATACCTTCTCGACCCATACAGATGGGCGATAGATGATCCCATATCCATTAGTGTTTGACATCAGAGATGATATACGGGTGCTCAGTGGAGACTGGGTACACTGGACGGACTCGCCGAGAACTCCAAGATGGTATTATACCTTACGTCAGATGGCAGTTCTCTGGTGACACTGGTACAGAGTAGTCTGTTGACCCGAGATCGTCATAGAGTCTTGTGTGGTTCCCACTGTGCTTTGATTACCATCTTACCACGTCCAAGAGGGCGTGCAAAACGGTGGTTTTTGGGTACAGTCCCGAATCATATGGAGGCAATGAGCGATAGGAGGGGATTCGTCTCTCCCGGTATAGGGAGTTGATGTTGCGCTGTGTTCGATTGGCTATAACCGGAAATCCCTGGCCAGGGTTGCTGAGATTTACTGGTAAGTGTTACCAGTAGTTTCTCGAATAGTTATAGACCTCATATCGACACGACTTATCGAGCTATTGGGGTCTGACGTTTACCACCCCTAGGCAAGATATGCGACATATCAGACGATCAGACCGGACTGTACGGTAAGTGTTACTGGTTGGATTCACTGGAGTGTGAGCGGGCTTGCTCGTCGATCTTCTGATTGCTCAATACCCGGGTGGCCGTTACGTTTAGCAGACCGCTTGCGGCTTGTGGGTGTTTGATATGATCATCACCTGCTGCCGGCGTATTGACGAGTCTTTAGGGTCCTACACAGAGGTTTCCTGGCTCAAGCGAAACGAAATAGGAGCGCATATGAGATATGTGCGGGACCGAGAATAATGCGTGTATGTGATATCGTATTTCATTCTCGCGATGAATGTATCGAAAAGGTTGTATGCGATATAACCTAGTTATCGAATCAAGGACTGATTCGGTAAGCCGATACAAAGGATACTAGTCGGTTATATGCGATATGACCGGATCGTTAAATCAAGTGTTGATTTAATAATTTAATGTATAATTATATATTTGATATATTACTTTGCATTAACTAGTATTGGTTCACTTTAAATGGATTTTCTCACTTGAAGTTCACAAGTTGTATATGTGATATACTTTTATGCACTTGATTGTATCATGTTTGATGATACATGTTAACTTGGTTAAGTGTGTGATTAAATCATGGTTAGTTAATGGTTAGGGTTTCATTTGATTTACTTATGCATTTATTTATTTTGTTTTGACAAAAGGAAAAGAGAAAATGGTTGCTTTAATAGATGAAGCTTGTTGAAGCTTCATGAAGGTTTGACTAAAGTGACCATTTTGTCTTCATGTCTTAACCCAACCATTCACTAATCCTAGTTAATTCTCTACACCTAACCATGGTTGTATTATGATAAGTATTGCTTTTTCTTTTCTTTTTTAAGATAACTTATCATAATATTATCATCTTCTTCTTCTTCTTCTTCAAGAAGAAAACCTAGACTTCATCAATGGTGACTTGATGAAATGAGTGAGAAATCCAATTCTAAAGTGAACCCACTTCCTATTTCTTCATCCTCTACCTCTTGCCAAGTAGTATAGGGTGTTTCCTTCATAAGTTTTCATGGCTTGGTGAAGGTGGAGCTTGATCTTGTGATGCCTCGACGTAGATCATCTTCGGCAGTGTAGTCGATGACCTAGCCCGTCCATTCTCCGATGAAGCCGATACTAGAGTCCAAGATTCGATTTCTACAGCGAGGGGACTTCATCGCGGAGCTATGGAGGTGGAGAACCGGATCTACAAAGGTTGTATTTCCGTTCACTTGTAGTTAAGTTGTTAACTAGTTACTTTTGTCGCCTAAACTTCTAGCCAACGATCCGTAGTCTAGGGTTTCTCGGCACCGTAAAATTTGTAATTGGCATGGTTGATGCCATTTGAGACCTCATTAGTGTGTCTAGGAACCCCTACAGTGGTATCAGAGCCTAGCTAGAGCCTTAGGCGATGCGTAGACAAAGTTTGAAACCCGAACGAACCCGAAACCCTAAAATTTCTCGCTCTCTGGACTTTTTCTGAAAAAGTGGGTTTTTCCAGATTAAAAATTCTTAAAAAATTCAGCAGGGAATTCTAAGAATTACGGTGCAAAAATTACCCAAAGATGCCTCTAAAGTGCGGCGGAACCGCGGCAGAAGCAAGGCTTCTGCGGCGGTTCCGCGGCCGTATTGTCATATTGCCACATAAGTTTTGCACAGTAATTCCTCATTTCTGGTGTTGGATTTTTTGGGAGTTTTTAATATTTATTCAAAAGTTGAATAATCTGGGATGTTTTGGAGCTTCGATGATTCGATCGGGTTTATCAGACTTTGTCTATTTGGCTTTCCGGATATTTTTGAATATGTTAAAAAGTTCGACCGGATATAAATACACACCTTTTCCCCTGTCGGAAAATTTCCAAGTGTTGGATTTTTCCGTGGTTTAAAGACGTTCTAAGGAGTGCAAGTAACGCGATGGACCCTCTAGAAGACAACAAACCTTAATTCGATTATGTGACCGTCTTGAACTGCCCTTTGAACCTTCGGGTTTGGGGCAGTACGGCGTGCCACATGTGAGGCGTTGGCTTGACCCTTCTACGGCTGGACCGTAGGTATTGAGGCACGAACTGAATGTTTTTAGACTTATTTCATGTGTTGATCTGTATCGGGAAAACTTGGGTGTTTGACTGTTCGATCGAAAAGTTTAACATTTTCTATTTATCTGGAATGGGATACAATAATTGGAATTCACAATAAGTTATGAGATAACTGAATGAATGTTATAAATCTAGCGGTTTAGTCTCACTTGATCGGTTGCCACGGAATTTTGATGTGATCAAAAGTCAGTCGCAATCACGTAGCGTACGCGGATACTCGCCGGGTAAACTTAATAGACAGCCTCACTCCATAGCCCCGACCAAGTGACTGTAGGAGAACCCCGTCGCCGAAAGCATCCGTTTGGGTGCTCCCGATAGCGGTGTTCCGCCTTGGTGCACTTCGTCGACGGTATCGGGGGTGCTGCCGTCTACTGAAGTTTGCGACGAGCATTCGATCAGGATGTCGGGAATCTTGTTGAATTGCCCGACTTGATATTGAAAAGTGTTTTCGATTTTGAGACTAAAATGCGGGGTTTATAATTGTTAGGCATGTGATGTCTAAGGTATTCATTTGATTAGGCATGCGATGTCTGTGTGGATTGCGGATTCCAACTGTTGTAGTTTTACACTTTCTTTTCTGTGACCGTAAGTGTAATATGGGATATCGCCGGTTTCGTTGCTATATGTCAACGACAATTGGGATGCACATATTTACTTACGTTGATGACATGTGATGTTATGTGTTGCTGGATATGTTATATTGGATCGTCGTGTTTGAATAGCCGGGGGGTTTTTATGTGAAATGAGTGTTTTTCATTTTCATTCATGTAAAAACTTGTATGTAATATTCTTTTATTGGGGCACTTCCAGGTTGCGGAAGATGTCACCTTTTGTATATTATTTACTTTTCCGCACTAGGATAGACCCAAGGAGGGGAGCACAAGTAACCGGGTTTTGGAGTCCAGTGGGAGACCAACTCGAGGAGTCGAGTCAGGGTCTCCTAACTCTAGAATTGGTAGGGTTGCTTGTCGCTCTCGTAGGGGTCTAGGGGTGTGGGTTTGGCTATTCATCGCGACCGTGGAATCCGTGTTTTATACTGGCTCGTATTGAAAACACGGACGTCCTAGTTTATCCAATATTTCATATGATTCTTCTGCTGCGATATCTGTGATGTGATCATGTGATGTTCTGTGATGGATACTGTATATAGTATATATGATATATTATATAGATGTTACTTATGTTTTACACCCGCGCTAGCCCTGCCCCGCTCTGCCGTTAGTTACCTAACCTAATGGTGCACGAGGGGACATCGAGGCGAATGCGGA
Source organism: Agapanthus africanus (assembly GCA_030015575.1). Lineage (NCBI taxonomy): Eukaryota > Viridiplantae > Streptophyta > Magnoliopsida > Asparagales > Amaryllidaceae > Agapanthus > Agapanthus africanus. The sequence continues at coordinate 572,839,206 of CM057337.1, read as the reverse complement.
TGGCATAAGTGTACGTCGTATTTATCTGTGATGTTTAGGTAACTTAATTGATGGGACTTCATTAATGTGATTAATGAAATAAAAGAAACCTAATATGTTGTAGAATCGAATTTCAAAATAAAACAGGTAGCTACAGTTCTTGCTTTGCATAGCGGTATATGTGATATATCCTGCACCTTATTCGATGAGGAAAGGACCGAGATCCCTTCACCGGGAGTGACTCCTTTAGCAATAACTGGCAGATGCTACAACTCTCGGTTTGTCTTTTGATTGCTTTTAAGAGTTTTTGCTTTGCACAGTGATATATATGATATATCCCGCACCTCATTCGACGAGGAAAGGACCGACGATCCCTTCACCGGGAGTGGCTCCTTTAGCAAAACTAGAAAAGCCTCAAAGACACTCCATTTTAAAATTCATTCAATCCTACAACGATATCAAGTTCATTACGCAATAGGTTTTCAGAAAAATCTGTCGTAGCCCTCCGTCATTTCAGATAAGTCCTATTTAGTATTCGTGGTACGTTTGTTGACCTCCGTCAAGGCGTAGTGTGCGGTAGCTAACTGGTATTTATCTGCTTATGCATATGATGCAGATTGGATTAGGGCAGTCGTGCGGCCTTGTTGACCTCCATCAAGGGTCGTGCGGGTGGGTTTAATTCGATCAAGAAATGACGGGTTGAACTTGACTAGTAGCCTATGGTTTGTTGACCTCCGTCAAGGTCATAGGGTGCTAGGGGCAAAATATTATCGGGAATTTCAAGTGTTGAAATTTGCAATGAGATTGCATGCCTTCTATGAGATAGTTGGATCCCGATACCCGCTGCGAGTAAGAGTTACTCCTGGGAGAGTTTTACACATTACAATTAGCCGATCAAGTAGGTGTCTAGAAAGGTGTTAACGAGGTTACGCCTCTGGGAAAATGAGGTTTACATTAATTAGATTCGTGCGAAAGCACGGGGGACCTCCCTCAAAGTACCGACACTGGCCTGGCTGAAAGATTGGCGAACTTGTAGTGTGTAATTAATCCCGGCTAGTCTTTTCTTTTAGGGTTTGAAGGAAGATTTGATAAAAAGCAGTGGGAGCCATCCTGATTAGATAAAATAATAACCAATCTATTCTTGCAAGAGCGCACGCTGAGTGTTTTCTTCTCTCTCTCTCTCCAGGTAGCGACCATCTCACGCCTTAATTCAGATAATAATACGGAATATTGACCGAACCCGCTTGTTATACTGAGCTGGGGAACGTTGGTCCCGCTCCAAGTTATAATTGTTATAAGACAGAGCAGGAAATTGGGGAATACCAGATTTCCCGTGCCGCCCAAACGAAGGAAGTGCATATGATGCATCTTCTTCGGGTGTGTTCATTACAAAGAACTGTTTCTCTGTATCCTCTACGTCCTTGGTATGTGATACCAGATCAGGATCCCAGATATGTAATCTGTTACATAGGGCTACAGCTAGGTAGAGAACTGAGAACGGGTGATAAGTTTCATGAGGCAGAAAACGGGGCAAGAGTTGCAGCCAAGTCTGTTGGTCACTGTCACCCTGTATTACCAATACATTGATTCTGAACGAATGTTATTAGATACCGAACCTGATATACAAAATCATATCTATCTCTTTATTAGTAAAGAAATGATAAAATTTTGTATAGATGGATAATGTTTTGAACATTTCCTATATCAAAAGTTGATCGGTTCAGGCACGTTATCTAAAAGCATTGATGTTCTAAATCAAACTACAGTTCTTTAGTATACGGAACACACACAAGAAGAAGAGTTCAGAAATGAACGAATCCTTCTTGAGGCATTGTAGACTAGGTCATATCAATGTGACCCGACTAGCTGAAGTTACATGTAGATGCATATTTAAATCAGTTTGAATTTACATCTTATGAAACTTGCCAGTCATGTCACAGAGATAAGATGACCATAGCTCCGTTTACTGGAAACAGAGAAAGAGTTAGTAAACTCTTGGGATAATACATGTTGATGTATGTAAAGTCCCCTGTCTACACATGCCAAGACCGGTTCTTTGTACTTCATTACATTCTCTGATAATCTCTTTAGATTCAGACATATGTTCTTGTTGAAACACAAGTCCGAACTTTTTGAGATATTCACAGAATATAAGTTAGAAGTAGAGAACCAAAATATAGGTATAAGTATTATGTCCTTTGATGAGATCAAGGAGGAGAATACTTGAGCACGGAAATCCTGGACTATTCTAAAGGACAATAAGATTCTCTCTCAGCATTACTCCTCCGTATACACCATAGCACGATGGTGTATTGGGGCGGAGCAATCACACCCTATATGATATAGTGTGCTCTATGATGAGTACTACTACGTTTCCTATTTCCTTTTGGGAGTTATGCACTTGAGAAGCTGCATACCTATTGAATAGGGTTCGAATCAAATCAGTTGCCTACCATTTCATATGTGATATTATAAGGGAAGAGCCCATCTCTTAAGTCAGTTAAGAATTGGGGTTGTCCGGCCTATGTCTAAAAGCAAAATCCGGACAAGCTCGAAGCAAGGTCTGTAATGTAGAACTGGAAAGGTTCCAGCTATACAAACTGCAACTGATGATTTGAGAGAACCAAAGGATTCAGTAGATTCCAACGAACCTCGGCCTCTCCGCCGATCTAGTAGGGTTCCTCATCCACCTGAGAGATACTTCGGTTACTCTATGACAGTGGGAGCGAGGATTGCATCATGGGATGATGACCCAACTAGTTTTGAGCTGGCCATCAAGAGTGGGACTCTATAAGAATGGCTGGATGCTTAGCGATCTGAGATGGAATCCATGTACACCAACAAAGTATGGACTTTGGTTGCTATATCTGAAGGGTTAAATCCCCCTTCAGGAGCAAGTATATCTTGAGAAGATTACTTGGTGTAGATGGAAAAGTTGAGACTTTCAAAGCTAGACTTGTTAAAGCTTTTCGTCATTGACCAGGCGTGGATAATGATGAAACCTTTTCAAGAGGCTATGCTTAAGTCCATCCAGATCCTACTTGCCACGGCTACATACCATGACTACGATATCTGGTGGTTGGGTGCCATGACTGCTTTTCTAAATGATGTTTTAGAAGAGAACGTCTATAAGTACACAGCCAGAGGGCCTCGTAGACAGTGGGAGCAGCGGAAACGTGTGCAAGATGTTTTATAGGATAAAGCAGGCATCGCGGAGTTGGAACGTCTATTTTGATGAAGTAGTCAAACAGTTTGACATCATCAAAATGGTAGATGAACCTTGTATATACAAGAAGGCAGTAGGGAGTATAGTAGTGATCCTCGTAGAGTACGTGGATGACATACTCTTGATAAGAAAAGAGTTTCCTATGCTACGATCGGTCAATCTCCGCTTATCATAATGATTCTCCATATAGGATCAAAGTGATACCTCCTAAATTCTGGGTTTTGGATCTATGAGATAGATCTAATTGGATGTTAGGATTCTCACTAGATGTAGTGAGATGGTATCAATCGATCCTGGGGAGAATCACTGGAAGTGTTCCAGGGTGATAAAGACGACTGAATGTCAGTCACAGGCATTGTCTTTACCCTCAGTAAAGGGACGGTATGTTGGAAGAGTTCAAAGCTAGATACCGTGGCAAACTAGACGATTAAGGCTGGATACATCGCTACTTAAGATGCTACCAAAGAGGCAGTCTGGATGTATATTTGTTCATGAGATGAACTTAGTTCCTCTCATTGTGTGACAATGGAGTTGTGGCTTATGCCAAGGAACGTCCGTCCCGTCAGTGATCCAGACATATTCTAAGGCAGTATCACCTGATCATGGAGATGGTTGATCTCCAGGGTGATCGAGGTTAGGAGAGCAGACTCAGAGGACAACACGGCGGATCCACTCACAAAGGCCTTTTCCCAGAGAGAGACTTTTATGGGATGGTTAAGTATGAGATACTGCAACCACTGCTATCAGATGGCCCTAGTGCAAGTGGGAGATTGTTAGTTATATGTATGCCCTAGAGGCCATTACTATACATAGGATGTATATTGTAGTGGATGCTTGGACATATATAGGGAGGACTTTCTTGCTCGACATGATAGTATGCTATCTGGTTGAACTTTACCTTAACGTGTACACTGATTGTCTCTCTGTTATATGTTGGTAAAGCCTTTAGGAGGTGTACTTGACTACCTGGACTATGATGCGGATCATACTAGTGGGGACATGGTAGTCCATAAGTACATCCTTCAAAGTCCCTAGTCGTGGGTATATCGAGACGGGGCATCGATATACCAGAGTAGACTAGCGTATACCTTCTCCACCCATACAGATGGGCGATGGATGATCCCATATCCATTGGTGTTTGACATCAGAGATGATATACGGGTGCTCAGTGGAGACTGGGTACACTGGACGGACTCGCCGAGAACTCCCAGATGGTATTATACCTTACGTCAGATGGCAGTTCTCTGGTGACACTGGTACAGAGTAGTCTGTTGACCCGAGATCATCATAGAGTCTTGTGTGGTTCCCACTGTGCTTTGATTTCCATCTTACCACGTCCAAGAGGGCGTGCAAAACGGTGGTTTTTGGGTACAGTCCTGAATCACATGGAGGCAATGAGCGATAGGAGGGGATTCGTCTCTCCCAGTATAGGGAGCTGATGTTGCGCTGTGTTCGATTGGGTATAACCGGAAATCCCTGGCCAGGGTTGCTGAGATTTACTGGTAAGTGTTACCAGTAGTTTCTCGAATAGTTATAGACCTCATATCGACACGACTTATCGATCTATTGGGGTCTGACGTTTACCACCCCTAGGCAAGATATGCGACATATCAGACGATCAGACCGGACTGTACGGTAAGTGTTACTGGTTGGATTCACTGGAGTGTGAGCGGGCTTGCTCGTCGATCTTCTGATCGCTCAATACCCGGGTGGCCGTTACGTTTAGCAGACCGCTTGCGGCTTGTGGGTGTTTAATATGATCATCACCTGCTGTCGGCGTATTGACGAGTCTTTAGAGTCCTACACAGAGGTTTCCTGGCTCAAGCGAAACGAAATAGGAGTGCATATGAGATATGTGCGGGACCGAGAATAATGCGTGTATGTGATACCGTATTTCATTCTCGCGATGAATGTATCGAAAAGGTTGTATGCGATATAACCTAATTATCGAATCAAGGACTGATTCGGTAAGCCGATACAAAGGATACTAGTCGGTTATATGCGATATGACCGGATCGTTAAATCAAGTATTGATTTAATGATTTAATGTATAATTATATATTTGATATATTACTTTGCATTAACTAGTATTGGTTCACTTTAAATGGATTTTCTCACTTGAAGTTCACAAGTTGTATATGTGATATACTTTTGTGCACTTGATTGTATCATGTTTGATGATACATGTTAACTTGGTTAAGTGTGTGATTAAATCATGGTTAGTTAATGGTTAGGGTTTCATTTGATTTACTTATGCATTTATTTATTTTGTTTTGACAAAAGGAAAAGAGAAAATGGTTGCTTTAATAGATGAAGCTTGTTGAAGCTTCATGAAGGTTTGACTAAAGTGACCATTTTGTCTTCATGTCTTAACCCAACCATTCACTAATCCTAGTTAATTCTCTACACCTAACCTGGTTGTATTATGATAAGTATTGCTTTTTCTTTTCTTTTTTAAGATAATTTATCATAATATTATCATCTTCTTCTTCTTCTTCTTCAAGAAGAAAACCTAGACTTCATCAATGGTGACTTGATGAAATGAGTGAGAAATCCAATTCTAAAGTAAACCCACTTCCTATTTCTTCATCCTCTACCTCTTGTCAAGTAGTATAGGGTGTTTCCTTCACAAGTTTTCATGGTTTGGTGAAGGTGGAGCTTGATCTTGTGATGCCTCGACGTAGATCATCTTCGGCAGTGTAGTCGATGACCTAGCCCGTCCATTCTCCGATGAAGCCGATACTAGAGTCCAAGATTCGATTTCTACAGCGAGGGGACTTCATCGCGGAGCTATGGAGGTGGAGAACCGGATCTACAAAGGTTGTATTTCCGTTCACTTGTAGTTAAGTTGTTAACTAGTTACTTTTGTCGCCTAAACTTCTAGCCAACGATCCGTAGTCTAGGGTTTCTCGGCACCGTAAAATTTGTAATTGGCATGGTTGATGCCATGTGAGACCTCATTAGTGTGCCTAGGAACCCCTACAGGTGCCTACCCACGACGCCAAAGATCAAATCCCTCGCAAGAGGCAACTGAGCAGCTACCCTGCTCGGTCATCTCCGGCCGGTGGCTCCCACTGTGGGGCCACCGAGCAGCATCCCATTCTCGGCGAGCAGCCCCCTTCCAAGGTCCTAATAAGGGGCATCAAGTCTATCCAAAGCCAAAGCGATCCCCTCTCGACTTCGGGGACCATGGGGTTGCCTCCGCGGCAGCACTTGGCACGCTCGGCAAGTGATCGCAATCAACTCAACGGACGATCGCTAGATAGATGGCCAACCTGGCATGGAAACACAACGGTGCATGCAGAGATATTTTACAAGCATCCCTCACAAACAGATGATGAAATGCGAATCGATAAAACCAAAGAAAAAAGTTTTATTACTGCCAAAGACACACTTTACAAAGGGTATATTGTGGTTACAAAATGCCCGAAGGCTTACAAAAATTCCGGAAACTAAAATAAAGGAGGAAGGCGGGGGCTTTAGGCCTTGGGGCCAGGTGCGACCTCGGGGTCCTCGACGACCACCGCGTGAAGTGCAGGGTCCTCGGAGGCTTCGTCGTCAGGAATCTCTTCCCCCTGCTCATCGGCGTCCACGAGGGGGTATTCGGCCCGGAGGTCTTCGTCGGCGAACCCCGGTATCCGGGCCTTAACGGCGTCAAGGGCCTCGTGCCAGATGCGGGTTGTGGCCACGGCCAGGTCATCATAGAAGTCCTTCGACTTCTTGTAGCCCTCCACCGCCTTCGCCGCCGAAAGGTCGGCCCACTTCGCCGCTTTCAGGTCAGCTAGTTTAGCCGCCTCGGCCGCCGCCCCCAGCTCCTTCCGAAATGTCTTTATCGTCTTTTTCAGGTTGCCGGAGAGCACCTGAGCGTCCCCAAACTTGGCGTCGGCAATCATGGCGGCCTCACGGTACCGGGCTGCCTCCCGTTTCCCGGCCTCCACCTCGCCTTCCAAGGCGGCGACCCTCGCCGTCACTGCCTCCAGCTCCCGCTTGGAGCTCTCTTCCAGCGAGGCGAGCTGGCCTGCAGCCTTCATTGCCGGTGCTACCACCTCGTTCTCCATGTGCAAGACGAGGGCAACGTGCTGGAGAACCTGAGATATAGGAAAGAGGTTAGAGAGATGGAGGAGGCGCCGAAATTCACAAAGAATCGAACACTTACCTGCACGGACTCCTCGGTGATGGACGCCAACTGAGCCCTAAAGGTCCCCCCGGGGACTCTACCCCCGGCCAATGCCTCTATTTCATGCAGAAGGCTATCCGCGACGGATAGCCCCGATGGCACGGCGAACCGGAGGCCCCCTTCCTCCACCATGATCGGCGAGAACCGGCCCCGGGAAGACCTCTGGGAGCTCTTTTTGAGCGGCTCCGAAGGAGAGCCGATCTCCTCCTCAGAGATCGGGTCCTCAAGAACCAGGGCCCGCTTTCGTCCCGACACTCTGCTGGGACCCGGGGCAGGACCCACCCCCGAACGCTCTTAGGGCACAACCACCGGAGAAGGAGGAGCCGGGGCAGGCTTCGCGCGGGAAGAGCTGGTGTCCCCAGCCTTCATAACCTTCCTCGGCTGGCGCATGGAGGCTTTGAGCGAGTCGAAGTCCATGGTCCTGCGTAAAACAAATGCGAAGAAGTCAGCAACACAAGCAATACACAAGCCAAATACAAGCCTAACTTACCGACGAAACCTTGAGAGGGAGCTCACCCTGGGCGGCCCGGCAGTCCACTCCTGACCCGACCCGCTAGCTGGTCGGGACAAGAATGGGGGACTAATGATGATGCTCGATATTAGGGGTCTCCGGGGTCACACCACGTGGCAGATGACGTGTCCAAGAACCCAGAAGAAAGGGCCCACAGGGACCGACCCGGTCACCCGCGTACCCGACCTACAAGCCCTAGCCGGCTCTCCTCAGAGCCCCCTTTGGAATTGTCCTCCTCGGCCACTCTGCTTGTCCCGAGCCGCCACAAGACCAAGACTTCCCGGCTCCCTCGCTCGTTCCCGAGCTCTCCAGCCAGGGCCGTCTTCCTCGGTCCTCCGACTGACTCCACCACCCGCAGGCGTAACCGCCGCTCCGTGAATCTCGCCACGCGCAGATTCTCCGCCAACAACGCCCACGTTCCACGCCATCACGATCCCCATTAATGGACGATTCACCCTCTGCGCGGACGTGACGTCAGGGGCGTAACTGCCGGCGAGATCTGCGCACCTACTGCTGCATGCTATCGCCGCTATAAAAAAAACCCATCACAGAGGGGGCAAGTAAGCTATTTTCTATCCCACTTAGACGTTACTCTGCTCGGATCTAGTGCTAACTTGATCGTCGGAGGGTTCTCGGTGGTATCAAACCACCCCGGGATTTCTTTGTAGGTACTCGGCGCTAAACTCCTCAAATTACCAATCTCTTCAAACCCATTGAGACCCACACGCAACAGAAGATCACCTCCGAAATCCACCGGGAGATCAACGGAAGACAACATCTGACGGAGACCCGAAAAGGACCTCCGTCAGGTATCAAGAAAATTACAAAATAATTAAACAAGTAAAAGAAAACCCATAACTAGATAATGTTAGGTAAATTTCACTAAACTTTTCTGAATTTTTCAGTGGTTTTTAGTAATACCCATAGCATGATTTATTACTCGTAACTACAGTAAACCATACGAACTTCAATTGACTCCTGATGGTATTTCTGATTCATGATAAATATTTAATAAACTTTCAAGAAATTCGAGAAATTCGAGAAAAGCGTTTAAATAAATAACTCAATAAATTATATAACATGTGATAAATTACATCCGATAAACAATTTAGGATTATTGGATTATTTAAGTTGTTAGGGGTACTTTGGTTATGAACAGGTACGTGTTTGCACATAATAATCGGATTTAACAGAGAACTAACAGCGTGTGGTTTTCTGAAAAATATGGGACGATTTACGGTAGTTTTGAGTAATGAAGCAGAGCAAGGGTAGTTTATTGGAAAACACCGGAAGTTTAGGGTAGGTTAGGATAGTTTAGTGAAATTAACCGATCATAAAAATAGATTGAGAAACATAAAACAGTCACAAAGATACAACCCTTGATTTTTTGCGCAACTTTACTTCTTCCCCATTGATAGAATTATTTTTGTTTCCAAATTGGTTGGTCTTGTAAATTGTTGGTATTTATATGATTTCAATTAGAGAAATAGGAATTTCAGATGCCACGGAAGGAAATTTTCTCATGGGGTTGAAAATGTAAATCCTCCACCAATTTTTTTGACGATCGACATCCATCATCTTCATCTTCATTCTCATCTTCTAAGAGGTTAATGCACCAAATTTCATATGATTCTAACATATTTTCACCGTTCATATAGTGGGTGCAAAAACACGAAAAACATGTTTCATGCCAGTTATAGAGATCATTTATGGCATACATGTAAGTAAATATGACTAAGATACTTGGAGATTTTGGTGTGGGGGTGGGTGGGTGGGGGGGCATATAATGACTACATTTTTGGAGATTCATGTGTACATCACATGTAAATGGATAAAAATCTGGAGCATATGGCAGGTCATTTAAGTTAGTTTTAGAGTTATCAAATAAATACCATCATGGCTATATAAGCATAATCGAAATCCTGATCCCTGCTTGTCCGGCCCTCTTTGGTTCCATCCAGTGATGAAAACAAGAGTAGAAACTCGCCGAAGCCTACATTATTTAGAGGAGCTTTTATAGCCAGGGGTAGAGAAAACAACCATATATATTATGACACAATGGATAAACTGCAATAAAATCCCCCAATGTTTCATCACTGATGATACTCATAAATGAGAATTCCCCAGATCATGACACGTGGTAGATGACGTGTCCCGGGACTCAAAGCAAACATGATACATTGAAGGCATTCCCCGGGCCTTCGCCCCGAGAATTGATCCGACCTTTGATGGCCTCGCAGAACACTCTTATGCCCGCCTTACAAATAACCATCGACTCGTCTCCGAGCCCTCCTACACGCTGAGCTCCCTCAGCCCCCAGCTCTCCTTCGAGCTATCACAGAACCGAGCTGCCTCGGCCTCCCGCTTGCATTCGTGCCTCCCGCCGAGCTGAGCCTTCCCGGTTCTACCGAGCAACCAAGAACGCAGAGCCCAAGCGCCTCCGCCACAGCTCCGCGTATCTCGCCAGAAGCGAGATATCCGCCACCCAACATCCCGCGTTCCACGACGTCATATCCCCCTATTAATGAATGTATCTCATCATTAATGGGGGGATCCCATCATTCACGCAGGCATAACGTCAGGGACGTAACCAACGACGAAGATCTAGTGCCATCTCTCTCCAAGCGACCACTATAAAAACACCTCTCCCAGATGACTCAAGTAAGGCAATTTCAATCCAACAAGCCGCTACTCTGCTCAAATTCCTCAGCTAACTTGATCGTCGGAGGGTCCATGGTGGTACAACCATCCCGGGACTTCTTTGCAGATAGCTCGGTTTCACCTCAAAATCTACCCATTGAGATCCACACGTCAAAGGAGATAACCTTCAACACCAATCTCAACCCTTCATCAACGCTCGCGACAGATCGACGGAGGACAACATCTGAAAGAGATCCAGACCTCCATCAGTTGGCGCCGTCTGTAGGAAAGCAATTTTTTCCACCCATCGAAAGTTGATCTTCCGCTCTCGACTTCATGGCGAGTGAAAACCGTGACGATCCCAGCACAAGCCGCCGCCTCCCTCACAACAGATGCGCGTGATGGATCTACTCTGCCTCCGAACGCCATCCACGCCCTCTCGGCAAGGATCGAAAGGCTCGCGTCCATAGTGGACGCCCTTGTCCATATTCAAACGGCGGGCCCAGCCCCCCAGGTTGCCGTTCCTCCTCCCAGGGATCATGACCTCCGTAGAGGGGTGGATGACACCGCCCACCCTGGCACCACCGAATAACGCCATGCTCACTCCGGCGACCGCGGCTCCCCAGCGGCTACCGATTTAATGGCCCGCTAGATGCCACACGACTCCACGCCGAGGTCTCAACAAAGAGCCCATCGCCCCAAGGCCCATCGCGTCCCCGTCCCTCCCAAGGAGGTATTGGTCAGCTCGCCTGCTCTCAGGCATGACTGACACCCTCTCCCTCAACAGGATCGCACGAACGACACTCGCCGCAAAGACTCAAGAAGGACCTGGCCAGGGGACCTAAGGAATTTGATAGAACGGAATCGGAGTCACAGCCTGGCGCAGACCATAAGCGGGAAGGGCCACCACTCTGGCTACGCTGAATCCTCGAGGTATCACGACCATCTCGATGCCCTCGAAAAGAAAATCGAGGGTATACATCGGGAGGGTCATCCATCCGTTGAAAGGGCCAGGTACGCCACCGACTCACTTACGAAGCCTTTCACCGAGGAGTTGCTCGCCATACACGTCTCGTCCAGGAACAAACTGTAGGGTTACTAGGCACACTAACAAGGCTCAACAAGGCATCGACCATGCCAAAATAAAAATTTTATGTGCCGAACAACCCTAAGCAAGATCGTATACTAGAATTTAGGCGAAACTAATAGCAAGTAAACAACTTTACGGCTAAGGGTATGCGATATACAACCTTTGTAGATCGGTCCTTCACTTCTTTAGCTCCTTGTTGAAGTCCCTTCGCTGCGATCGTGGTTCTCCCGGACCCTTGCATGGCTTCACGAGACGAAAGGCGCGTCCTTGCTTGAAGTCTTCGAGGCCAAAGATGATCTACGTCGAGGGGATGCCAACTCAAGCTTCTACTTCACTAACTTGAGAATTAGTGAAGTAAACACCCTAAACTAAAGTGCTAGTCTAGTAGAGGATGGAGAAATAGGAAATGGGTTCTCTTTAGAATTTTATTTCTCACAAAGTTTCACTCTTTTTTCAAAACCCTAGCAAGCTTTTTCTCTTGCTTAATGAAGAAGAAGATGAACAAAAGAAAAGAATGAGGATAATGATCAAGTGAGTGAGCTAACCATGGTGAGTGAGTATCATATACTAACTCTTGTAAAGACATTACCATGGCTAAGTGTTAAGGTTAGGTTAAAACCCAAAGTAAAAACAAATTTAGTGGACTTTAGTCAATGCATCCACAAGCTTCCACAAGCTTCATGCATTTTCTAATTTACCAATAATTTTGTAATTACTTTTAAATGTTAAAACCCAACATAACAAATAGCATGGTCTATGTCTCATACACCCAAGTCAAGTGTATCATCAACTATGATACAACATATATCATATATACATTAAAGTTGTGCTCATGTGAGAAAAACCCTAAAGTGAACAAGTGTTAGTAAATGTAAACTAGTATATCTAATATACAATTATACACTTAATTATTAAATCAACACTTGACTTAATAATCCGGTCATATCTCATACAACCGACTAACATTCATCGTATCGACTTATCGAATCAACACTTGATTCGATAACCCGGCTATATCATATATAACCGACCGATACAAAAAGTCGCGAGAATAGAATACGGTATCACATACACGCATTATTCTCGGTCCCGCACATAACACATACGTGCTCCTATTTCGTTTTGCCTGAGCCAGTAAAACTTCTCTGTAGGACTCTAAAAACTCGTCAATACGCCGGCAGTAGGTGATGATCACATCAAGCACCCACAAGCCTTCAGCGGTACTAGCTGGACGTAATGGCTACCCGGGTATTGAGCGATCAGAAGATCAGCAAGCAAGCCCGCTCCAACTCCTGTAAAAGCCTGCCGGTAACACTTCCCGTACAGTCCAGTCTCCTCGTCTGATATGTCGCATACCAAGTCTAGGGGTGGTAAACGTCAGACCCCAATAACCAATAAGTCGTGCCGATGTGAGGCTCATAACGGGTCGAGAAACTACTGGTAACTCTTACCAGCAAATCTCTGAATCAGCCCTGGCCAGGGACTTCCCTGTTACGGCCAATCGAGCACAGCGCAACATCAACCCCCAATACCGGGAGAGACGAAACCCCTCCTATCGCTCATTGCCTCCATATGACTCGGGACTGTACCCAAAAAACACCGTTTTGCATGCCCTCATGGACGTGGTAAGGTGGAAATCAAAGCACAGTGAGAATCACAAAAGACACTATGACGATCTCGGGTCTACAGACTAACCTGCACAAGTGTCACCGGAGAACTGCCATCTGACGTGAGGTATAATACCATCTGGGAGTTCTCGGCGAGTCCGTCCAGTGTACCCAGTCTCCACTGAGCACCCGTATACCATCTCTGATGTCAAACACCAATGGATATGGGATCATCCATCGCCCATCTCATGGGTCGAGAAGCATATACGCTAGTCTACACTGGTATATCGATGCCCCGTCTCGATACACCCACGACTAGGGACCTTGAAGGATGTACTTATGGACTACGATGTCCCTACTAGTATGATCCACATCATAGTCCAGGTAGTCAAGTACACATCCTAAGGGCTTTACCAACATGTAACTATAAGACAGTATAAAGAGACAAGTATACATGTTAAAGTAAAGTGCAACCAGATAGCATACTATCATATCGAGCAAGAAAGTCCTCTCTATATATGTCCAAGCATCCAATATAATATACATCATCTGTACAATACTGGCCTCTAGGGCATACATACAACTAACAATCTCCGACTTGCACTAGGGCCAGCTGCTGTAGTATCGCATACCGAGCATCCCGAAGAGTCTCTCAAACTGTATCTGGGGAATGGCCTTCGTGAGTGGATCCGCTGTGTTGTTCTTCGTGTCAACCCTCCTGACCTCGATCTCCCGGCGATCAACTATCTCCCAGATCAGGTGATACCGCCTCAGAATATGCCTAGATCGCTGATGGGACCTGGGTTCCTTGGCCAAAGCCACCGCTCCATTGTTATCGCAATACAAAGGTATTGGATGCTTAATGGATGGAACCATTCCAAGTTCAGTAATGAACTTCTTGATCCAGACAGCCTCTTTGGCAGCATCGTTGGCAGCGATGTATTCAGCCTCCATCGTCGAGTCTGCCACGGTTTCCTGCTTAGAACTCTTCCAGCTAACCACCCCTCCGTAAAGAGTAAAGACAAATCCCGACTGCGACTTAGAGTCTTCCTTATCACTCTGGAAGCTCGAATTGGTAAAGGACTCCACTTGGAGTTCTCCGTTACCATACACCAAGAGCATCTCTTTAGTCCTTCGCAGGTACTTAAGAATGCTCTTCACAGCTGTCCAGTGACTCTCTCCAGGATAAGATTGATACCTACTCACTACACTTAGTGAGTATGCTATATCGGGTCTAGTACATAGCATCGCGTACATGATAGAGCCTACAGCCGAAGCATAGGGTATCCCTTGCATGCGAGCTCTCTCCAAATCAGTCTTGAGAGACATCTCTTTGGAGAGAGTGAGCCCTGAGATCGTGGGTAAAACCCACGTTTGGACTTTTCCATACTAAACCTCTTTAGTATGATGTCAATGTACCTGGATTGGGACAATCCCAATATCCTTTTAGATCTATCTCTATAGATCATAATTCCCAATATGCAGGAGGCATCACCAAGATCTTTCATTGAGAATCTTTGTGATAAGAAGAGCTTGACCGATTGCAGCATAGGAATGTCATTTCCTATCAAGAGTATGTCGTCCACGTACAATACGAGGAAGACAACCTTACTCTCTGCCACCTTCTTGTAGATACAAGGTCCATCTACGTTTTTGACGAAATCAAACTCTTTGATAACGACGTCAAAGCAGATGTTCCAACTCCGCGATGCTTGCTTTAATCCATAAATGAATTTAAGCAGCTTCCACACCTTCCCGCTGCTCCCACTATCTATGAAGCCCTCTGGCTGAGTCATGTACATGCACTCTTCTAAATCACCGTTTAGAAAGGCGGTCTTAACATCCATTTGCCAGATTTCGTAGTCATGATATGCAGCGATGGCAAGCATGATCCAGATGGATTTAAGCATAGCTACTGGAGAAAAGGTTTCGTCATAGTCCACACCTGGTCTTTGACGAAAACCCTTTGCAACAAGTCTAGCTTTGAAAGTCTCCACTTTTCCATCTACACCAAGTTTTTTCTTGAAGATCCACTTGCTCCCAATGGGTTTTACCCCTTCAGGAGCATCTTCCAAAGTCCATACTTTGTTGGTGTACATGGATTCCATCTCGGACCGCATTGCATCCAGCCATTTCACTGAGTCCCCACTCGTGATGGCCTGCTCGAAGCTAGTTGAGTCATCATCAACCATGATGCAATCCTCGCACCCACCATCGATGAGAAAACCGTAGTATCTCTCAGGTGGGTGAGGAACCCTACTAGATCGGCGGAGAGGCTGAGGTTCGTTGGGAACTACCGAATCCTCCGGTTCAACCAAATCTTCTGTCGTAGTCTGTATTGCTGGAACCTCTTCTAGTTCTACCTTCATGCCACTAATCTCTTTTTCAAGAAATTCCTTTTCTAAAAAGGTGGCATGTCGAGAAACAAACACTTTTTGTTCCTCAGTTTGGTAGAAGATATACCCGCGCGAATGTTTGGGATATCCAATAAACTTACACAGAATGGACCTTGCTGCGAGTTTGTCCGGATTTTGTGTTTTTACATAAGCAGGACAACCCCATATCTTAATATAATTAAGACATGGTCTCTTTCCTTTCCATATCTCATAAGGAGTGATTGGCACAGATTTGGTGGGAACCATATTCAATAGGTCTGCAGCTGTTTCCAGTGTATACCCCTAGAAGGAAATATGTAACTCAGCTGTGCTCATCATAGAGCGCACCATATCTAATAGGGTGCGGTTCCTCCGTTCTGATACACCGTTGTGTTGTGGTGTATATGGAGGAGTTAGCTGAGAGAGAATCCCATTCTCTTTTAGAAAGTCCAGGAATTCATTGCTCAAGTATTCTCCTCATCGATCAGATCGAAGGATTTTAATACTTTTTCCGGTTTGGTTCTCGACTTCTTGTTTATATTCTCTAAATTTCTCAAAAGCTTCTGATTTGTGTTTCATCAGGAACACATATCCGAATCTAGAGAGATCGTCAGTGAATGTAATGAAGTACGCAGAACCATTCCTGGCATGTGTAGACATGGGGCCGCATACATCACTATGTACCAGTCCCATGAGTTAACTCTTTCTCCGTCTCCGGTAAATGGAGTTTTGGTCATCTTGCCTTTGAGACATGACTGGCAAGTGTCATAAGATGAAAATTCAAACGGATTCAAATATCCATCCTTATGAAACTTAGCTAGTCGTGTCGCATTGATGTGACCCAGTCTACAATGCCACAAGAAGGATTCGTTCATTTCTGAACTCTTCCTCTTGTGTGTGTTTGTTATGCTCAGAACTGTTGATTGATTTAGAATATAAATGCCATTGCACATCGTGCCTGATCCAACCAACTTTTGGTTTAGAAAAATGTTCATAACATTATCCAGTAATACAAAATTATATCCCTCTTTACTCAACAAAGAAACCGATATAATGTTGCATATCAGGTTCGGCATGTAATAGCATTCGTTCAGAATTAATGTATTATCAGTTGGTAATACAAGGTGATATTCCCCGACGGTTTTAGCTGCAACAATTGCACCATTTCCAACCCTTATGTCTTTATCACCTTCTCCAAGTTCTCTACCTTTCCTAAGCCAATGTAACTGATTACATATATAGGATCCTGACCCGGTATCTAATACCCAGGACGTAGAGGAAATGGAGAAACAATTCTCTGTAACGAACACACCCGATGAAAATGCATCAACATGTACTTTCTTCACTCGGGTGGCATGGGAATCTTGGTATTCCCCTATATCCTGTTCAGTCCTATAACACATATAAGAAAGAACGGAACCAACGTTCCCCAGCACAGTATAACATGCGGGTTCGGTCAATACATCCATATTATTATCTTGATTAAGGCATGATATGGTCGCTACCTGGAGAGAGAGAGAAGAAAACACTTTAGCGTATGCTCTTGCAAGATCAGATTGGTTATTATTTTATCTAATCAGGATGGCCCCCACTGTTTTTATCAAATCTTCTTTCAAAATCTAAAAGGAAAGACTAGCCGGGATTAATTACACCCTACAACTTCGCCAATCTTTCAGCCAGGCTAGTGTCGGTACTTTGAGGGAGGTTCCCCGTGCTTTCGCACGGACCTAATTAAAGTAAACCTCGTTTTCTCAGAGGCATAACCCCGTTGACACCTTTCTAGACACCTACTTGATTGGCTAATTGTCCTGTGTAAAACTCTCCCGGGAGTAACAATTACTCACAGTGGGTATCGGGATCCAATTATCTCATAGAAGGTATGCAATCTTATTACAAATTCCAACACTTGAAATTCCCGATAATATTTTGCCCCTAGCGTCCTATGACCTTGACGCAGGCCAACAAACCATAGTGCGCTAGTCAAGTTCAACCCGTCATTTCTTGATTGAATTAAACCCACCCGTACGACCCTTGACGCAGGCCAACAAAATCGCACGACTGCCCTAATCCAATCTGCATCATATGCATAAGCAGATAAATACTAGTTAGCTACCGCACACTACGCCTTGACGCAGGCCAACAAACGTAGCACGAATACTAAGTAGGACTTATCTGAAATGACGGAGGGATACGACAGGTTTTTCTGAAAACCTATTGCGTAACGAATATGATATCGTCGTAGAATCGAGTGAATTTTGAAATGGAGTGATTTTGAGGCTTTCATTAGTTTTGCTAAAGAGGTCACTCCCGGTGAAGGGATCTCGGCTCTTTCCTTATGGACTAAGGTGCAGGATATATCATATACATCACTATGCAAAGCAAAACTCCAAAAGCAATCAAAAGCAAACCGAGTATTGTAGCATCTGCCAGTTTTGCTAAAGAGGTCACTCCCGGTGAAGGGATCTCGGCTCTTTCCTCATCGAATAAGGTGCGGGATATATCAAATACATCGCTATGTAAAGCAAAACTGTAGCTACCCTTTTTGAAAAATTTGATTTTACAACATCTTTTAGGTTTCTTTTCTTTCATTAATCACATTAATGAAGTCCCATCATTTAAGTCACCTAAACATCACAGATAAATACGACGTACACTTATGCCATCCGCATTCGCCTCGATGTCCCCTCGTGCACCGTTAGGTTAGGTAACTAACGGCAGAGCGGGTGTAAAACATAAGTAACGCCTAAATAATATATCATATATACTATATACAGTATCTATCACAGCATATCACATGATCACATCACAGATATCGCAGCAGAAGAAATATATGAAACATTGGATATACTAGGACGTCCGTGTTTTATTTTGAGCCTCTATAAAACACGGATTCCACGGTCGTGATGAATAGCCACACCCACACTCCTAGACCCCTATGAGAGCGGCAAGCAACCCTTCCAATTCTAGAGTTAGGAGACCCGGCCTCGACTCCTCGAGTTGGTCTCCCACTGGACTCCAGAACCCGGTTACTTGTGCTCTCCTCCTTGGGTCTATCCTAGTGCGGAAAAGTAAATAATATACAAAAGGTGACATCTTCCGCAACCTGGAAGTACCCCAATAAAAGAATATTACATACAAGTTTTTACATGAATGAAAATGAAAAACACTCATCTCACATAAAAACACCCGGCTATTCAAACACGACGATCCAATATAACATATCCAGCAACACATAACATCACATGTCATCAACGTAAGTAAATATGCGCATCCTAATTGTCGTTGACATATAGCAACGAAACCGGCGATATCATATATTACACTTACGGTCACAGAAAAGAAAGTGGAAAACTACAACATTTGGAATCCACAATCTTTTTTGACATCGTAAATCCGAAATATCACATATTTCGCATTTCATACCTAACTTTGTGAATTCCACATATTGTATCATATTCCAGATAAATAGACAGTATTAAACTCTCCGAACAGATAATCAAATACCCAAAATTTCCTAAATGGCTCAACACTTGAGCGGAGTTCAAAAATTCCAGAATACGTAACAGTAGCAACGGTCCAGCCGTAGAAGGGTCAAGCCAACGCCTCACATGTGGCACGCCGTACAGCCCCAAACCTGTCACGACCCGCAGGGTACGGAACGTGACTGGCACTTAAGTTTACGAAACGTCTCAAGACGTCCGTAAAATAAGTAAGCCAAAACCCAGAAACAAAAACCAAATAAGCAAAAGAGTGAAGGAAAACCAATTAATTGAAAGCGAGTTTATCAAATAAGTCATATCAAACCTTTTTTAAAAACAATATCAATTTTTTTCCGAAAATTTCGGCAGAGTCTCCTTTGTAAATACTGGCCCCCAAAATGGGTACAACAAGAATATATATAAATACAACAAATAAGGCATCCCCAAGCGGAAGCTAGCTCTTCGCCACAAGGCGGTCACAAATCACACGCAATGTAAAACAGCAACATGCAAAATAATCATAAAGAAGCATAAAAAAACAGCATGTCGACTCAAGTGAGCTCGACCCCAAAATACAGCATAAAAAGTCCACAAATCTCACAGTCTCATCTCTAGGTCAATATACAACAATACTAGTAGATACAGTAGATGGAGTACTCTAGATACAAAGAATATACAAGGTGGTACAAAAATAATAATACAACCCACCTACGAGCAAAAGCTTCGAGTCCTGGCAAAAGAGGCAAAAGAAGAAAGTGCGCCCGCTGCTACTGTACTGACGGAGCGGACCTGCAAAAAGCTGTAGCACAACAGGGGTGAGTTGCCAACTCGTGAGTAATAAATAACATCTATAGAGGCTATTGCAAGTATGCACACAAGCATCCTAGCATCTATAATACAGGCATGGCAGGATATAATAGCAGGTATATATGCAATATGAATATACTAGCAGGTACGAATGCAATATGAATCTACTAGCAGGTATGTATGCAATATGAGTCTACTAGCAGGTATGTATGCAATATGAATATACTCGTGATCTGCATGTGTAAATATAAGAAATCATCTTTTTCCCTTAGGCGTCTCTTTTGAAATATCAGCACAAATACCAAAAGAATCAACCAGAATCCGTGTCCAGCAACGACACCTCAAAACTGTATCAAATCTCATATATCCATATCGTAGTATCTCTGGCCTCAGCCGTCCGGCTGACCCATCTCAAATATCAATATCTCATCACCTCGCGGCCACGGTCGATATCCTCTGGATATCCGCCGTGCCAAAACAGTCACCGGTAGGTAGTCCATCCCCTGCCAGGCTCAACATCAGCATCACGACCTTCTTGCCCCAGGGTACCTTACCGGGCCCACCATGTACCCGAGACGGTTCATCCAACTCCTCGAAACGGGTCTCGAAAACCACAGCAAACTCATGGTGGACGACACTTACATCACTAGAAAACCGCCATTTACATATTTTTAAAATAATAATAAGTTTAGAAACTTTGGCGGCTTTCCCCAGAAATCCAGAATATCATAAAATCTCAAGAAATCCTCATAAATGCATATGTCAATGATAATGAATGCATATGGTATCAATAATCAAGTTGCGATGTATGATTAATAGACTAGGCATGAACAAATAACATGATGAGGTACATGCATATGAATAGCAATCCTACGATTTCATTTTAAGGAATTAAAGGCAATAGCACAGGTTTAAGCATCGATTATAGTAAAAGGTTTCAAATTGTAGGTTATCTAGTGCGGTGGCATGGTAATTATCAGGGCGTGTGTGTAAGCATGAATAGTGCTCGTGCTGCATATAAAAACTCTGGCAATGGTGCAGGTGTCCTATACAATGGGTTCGCATATGTATGTCAAATAAGGTATGGATGTAGTTACTAATATCACTAAAAACTTAACTACTTAAACTATCGGGAGACTTGCACCATCCAAACGATAGTCCCCCGTAGATGTTAAATCTACTCACCGGAATCCCTAGCTAGCTACGTCCAATCACCGCTTTTCCTTTTCGTGCCGCGTCTGACGTCTCCGCGACCGAACCTGGAATTTACATCAATACAAAACATAAGGTTACATATCATGAACGACGCAAAACCCGAACGAGAATATCTACGTTCACAAGCTAGGCACAACGTGCACAAGGTGCGTGGAACACACACGAAAACCGCAAAAACTATCGCCGATTTGGTCGCCCGGCAAAGTTAAAACCCGAACACTCAAAAATCCACACTCACACATCCTAAATGTCATAGTATATGCCAAAAATATAATTAAGATATCGCAAATACATCACCACAATAATTTAATAAAAACTAGTAAGCACAAAAGACTTCCAAATTCGTGCAACTTCGCGGGTTAGCGACAAAAGAGTCCAATCTAGCATAACATCTAACCGCATAACTAGTTAGCCACAACCACTATGATTACAACCCAATACAATGCTTCAAATCCTATTATTCCATAAACTACCCTTTCTTGATTTTCCAAACTTAGCAAAAACCAACCCAAACTATACACGATACACTAATTTAACACTAATTTGAAGTCCAAAAGACAAGTTAACCACTTAGATTAGGCTAACAAAATAACTAGATAACAAAAATAATTTAATTAACCTACTAATGTTTTCTAAAACACTAGTTTAAACTCAAGCCATGAATTTTAACAAACCTAGAATAAAAATAGTACTAAAATTAACACTAAAACAACTTAATTAAAGGAACTTAACTAAAAGAATTTAATTAGGTAGAAATTATACCTCTAGATCTAGAGACCTAGCAAGAAATGTTGCCTCCCAAGATGCCTCCTTGCATCCAAGATCCAAGCTAGAAAGGCTAAGAAAAGTGGGATGAAGAATGGCTTGGAATTTTGAGGTTTGATTTATATTTTTGAATCATTTTGGGGATATTTTTTTTGATGCAAAGGAGATGGAAACAAAGGAGGGGGGAGGCTGCAGATTTCGGCAGCTAGGGAAATGGGGAGAAGTGTGTGTGTACTAGATTTATTTTTCTTTTTCCAAGTCAAACACCATACCTTAATTAATATAAAATATTCATCTCATAACTTTCTTCAAATGAAATGAAGGAGTAAATGGAGGGGGGAAATCCTGTTGTTGGGCTCGGCCCAAGTGAGAATGAGGATAATGTGAGAGGTTGCTAAAAAAAACCAAGCAAAAAGGCCCCCCACAAGTTCAAATTTGCAAGTTTAAAGATTAAATTAATTAATTTCATTTTCCAAAATAAAAACCAATTAAAACTTGAAATAAAATACTAAAAAAATATATTACAACTAGATTTTAATTAACATGATTTTAAAGCTTAAAATTAGCCCATTTAAATTTGTATTTATCGCTAATTTAATGTATTTTCTTACCGGCTTAAAATAATATTAAAA
The DNA here is from genome assembly GCA_030015575.1 of Agapanthus africanus. Taxonomy (NCBI): domain Eukaryota; kingdom Viridiplantae; phylum Streptophyta; class Magnoliopsida; order Asparagales; family Amaryllidaceae; genus Agapanthus; species Agapanthus africanus. The sequence goes on along the minus strand of CM057337.1, from coordinate 572,816,703 downwards.
ATTGAAAAATAGGGAAAATTTTTTAAATGACCAAAAATTAATAAGTAACTCATTGGCTACTAAAAACTAGCAATTATCTATCCAAATTATGTATAATTAGGCCTAAACTGCAAAATAACAAAAAAGACGATTTACAGAAAAATACCGAATTTTCACCGATTTTCAGGAAAACACCAAAACGACTTTTCAAGGCGTTACAAAACCCTAAGGTTCAAAGGGCAGTTCAAGACGGTCACATAATCTAGTTAAGATTTGTTGTCTTCTAGAGGGTCCATCGCATCACATGCACATTTTTCCGAAAGATTTAAAACCCGATAAAAATTCAACACTTGAATGTTTTTCGTGCCGGGAAAAATTGAGTTAATGATATTCGTTCGAACATTTTAATAATTTCTAAATTATCCGGAATAATAATAACGAATTTAAAATTCCTGAACGAATCGACGATTACAAAACAAACCCCTCAATACTCAATACTTGAGTCAAATTTAAAATACCCATAAAAATCCAACAGCAGAATAAAACATTACTGTGCAAACACAAAACCCCAATGTCACTATAGCGCCGCGGTTCCGCGGCACAAGCATGGATTCGCCGCGGAACTGTGGTGGTCCGTACGATTCATGTTCTCATTTTGCACAACAATGCTTAGAAAACCCTGCTGATTTTTTAGGTATTTTTAATTCAGAAAAATCACAGATTTGAAAAAATGTCCAGAGAGGGGTTGATTTTGACGTGTTCGGGTTCATTCGGAGTTTTAACTTCGTTAACACATCGCCTAATGCTCTAGCTAGGCTCTAATACTACTGTAGGGTTACTGGGCACACTAACAAGGCTCTACAAGGCATCGACCATGCCAAAATAAAATTTTTATGTGCCGAACAACCCTAAGCAAAATCGTATACTAGAGTTTAGGTGAAACTAATAGCAAGTAAACAACTTTACGGCTAAGGGTATGCGATATACAACCTTTGTAGATTGGTCCTTCACTTCTTTAGCTCCTTGTTGAAGTTCTTTCGCTGCGATCGTGGTTCTCCCTGACCCTTGCATGGCTTCACGAGACGAAAGGCCCGTCCTTGCTTGAAGTCTTCGAGGCCGAAGATGATCTACGTCGAGGGGATGCCAACTCAAGCTTCTACTTCACTAACTTGAGAATTAGTGAAGTAAACACCCTAAACTAAAGTGCTAGTCTAGTAGAGGATGGAGAAATAGGAAGTGGGTTCTCTTTAGAATTTTATTTCTCACAAAGTTTCACTCTTTTTTCAAAACCCTAGCAAGCTTTTTCTCTTGCTCAATGAAGAAGAAGATGAACAAAAGAAAAGAATGAGGATAGTGATCAAGTGAGTGAGCTAACCATGGTGAGTGAGTATCATATACTAACTCTTGTAGAGACATTACCATGGCTAAGTGTTAAGGTTAGGTTAAAACCCAAAGTAAAAACAAATTTAGTGGACTTTAGTCAATGCATCCACAAGCTTCCACAAGCTTCATGCATTTTCTAATTTACCAATAATTTTGTAATTACTTTTAAATGTTAAAACCCAACATAACAAATAGCATGGTGTATGTCTCATACACCCAAGTCAAGTGTATCATCAACCATGATACAATAAAAGAAAACACAATTTTAACATATATCATATATACATTAAAGTTGTGCTCATGTGAGAAAAACCCTGAAGTGAACAAGTGTTAGTAAATGTAAACTAGTATATCTAATATACAATTATACACTTAATTATTAAATCAACACCTAACTTAATAATCCGGTCATATCTCATATAACCGACTAATATTCATCGTATCGACTTATCGAATCAACACTTGATTCGATAACCCGGCTATATCATATATAACCGACCGATACAAAAAGTCGCGAGAATAGAATACGGTATCACATACACGCATTATTCTCGGTCCCGCACATATCACATACGTGCTCCTATTTCGTTTTACCTGATCCAGTAAAACCTCTATATAGGACTATAAAGACTCGTCAATACGCCGGCAGTAGGTGATGATCACATCAAGCACCCACAAGCCGTCAGCGGTACTAGCTGGACGTAACGGCTACCCGGGTATTGAGCGATCAGAAGATCCGCAAGCAAGCCCGCTCCAACTCCTGTAAAAGCCTGTCGGTAACACTTCACGTACAGTCCGGTCTCCTCGTCTGATATGTCGCATATCAAGTCTAGGGGTGGTAAACGGCAGGCCCCAACAACTAATAAGTCGTGCCGATGGGAGGCTCATAACGGGTCGAGAAACTACTGGTAACTCTTACTAGCAAATCTCTGAATCAGCCTTGGCCGGGGACTTCCCTGTTACGGCCAATCGAGCACAGCGCAACATCAACCCCCAATACCGGGAGAGACGAAACCCCTCCTATCGCTCATTGCCTCCATGTGACTCGGGACTATACCCAAAAACCATCGTTTTGCACGCCCTCATAGATGTGGTAAGGTGGAAATCAAAGCACAGTGGGAATCACACAAGACTCTATGATGATCTCGGGTCTACAGACTAACCTGCACAAGTGTCACCAGAGAACTGCCATCTGACGTGAGGTATAATACCATCTAGGAGTTCTCGGCGAGTCCGTCCAGTGTACCCAGTCTCCACTGAGCACCCATATACCATCTCTGATGTCAAACACCAATGGATATGGGATCATCCATCGCCCATCTTATGGGTCGAGAAGCATATACGCTAGTCTACAATGGTATATCGATGCCCCGTCTCGATACACCCACGAATAAGGACCTTGAAGGATGTACTTATGGACTTCGATGTCCCCACTAGTATGATCCGCATCATAGTCCAGGTAGTCAAGTACACATCCTAAGGGCTTTACCAATATGTAACTATAAGACAGTATAAAGAGATAAGTATACATGTTAAAGTAAAGTGCAACCAGATAGCATACTATCATATCGAGCAAGAAAGTCCTCTCTATATATGTCCAAGCATCCAATATAATATACATCATCTGTACAATACTGGCCTCTAGGGCATACATACAACTAATACAAGCCTCCCAAGGTGGCCTTCTTCGATGGGAAATCCGACCCAAAGGTCCATCTGGACGCATTTACGGTGGGCATGAGCTTCCAGGATAGCTCCGACGCTGTTCAATGCCGGGCATTTCCCGCCACCCTCATCCGGGCTGGACGGGACTGGTTCCAAGGATTCACACCATGCTCCATCTCTACCTTTGATGAGCTGGCCGTCCAGTTCCTTGATCACTTCGTCGGAAAAAGACGACAGAAGCGAATTGTCGATTACCTCTTCACCATAAAGAGTGGGGACAAGGAATCCTTTAAAGGATACATCATTTGCTTCTACAACACTTTTCTCGAGGTTCCCAAGCACCGGGATGAAACTGTCATTATCGCCTTAAGTTCGGGTCTTAGGCACAAAGAGTGGCTCCGCTCTTTTGCATTAGCGCAACCTAAGACTATGGCCGAGGTAAAAGCTTGGACCGAGCGAGAGATCCAACTCGAGTCTGAGGTGAACGCCAACCTGCCCTGGGGCAACCAAGCCGACCAAAAGAAGAGGAGTATAGAAGAGAAGAAGAAGGTCGACCGGCCAAAACCATACTCCCCAAAGTTCCAGGAGTATACTCCTCTCAACATCTCCCAGACCGATCAGTTAGAGGAGGCGAAGGGCAAGCGATTCTTCAAGCTCCTGCCGGTCACCTATAAAGTGGTTAAACGTATCTGGGCCCCGTATTGCGCCTTCCATCGGTCGCACGGCGACCCGAACGAAAACTGCAAACAACTCCGCGACTACATCAAGGAGTTGATCCGCTCTGGCCATCTGGCGAAGTACCCACGGGACAAGCGATAGGAAGATAGGGAGCAAGAGAACCAGCCCCCTCCCGGCGAATTAACGATCGTCCAAATCATGGTAGTTTCCTCGGGGTCTTCCCGTGGGGCCGGCGAGACTCACTGCTTCCTACCAATCGAGGGAATAAGCGACCCTCCCCAGAAGAAATGCAGGACCGCCGAGCCCATCATTTTCACTGATGAAGACCTCTACGGTATATCCTTGCCTCACAACGACCCTCTCGTGATTACGGCATGGGTCCACCGTTACGAAGTTCAGAGGATATTGGTCGATTCAGGAAGCTCGGCAGATATCCTCTTCTATGACTGCTTCCACCGTATGGGTCTAGGGCCGTCCGACCTACGGCCAACCTCCCACATCCTATCAGGGTTTACCAACCACTCTATCCTGGCCGAGGGAGTGGTCACCCTCCTCCTCAACATTGGGGAAGCAGGCCATACGAGGACCGTACCGGTGGAATTCATTGTCGCTAGGATCCCCTCATCCTACAATATCCTCTTGGGACGCCCATCATTAAACACCCTCCGGGCTCAAAACTCGACCTACCACCTTGCGATCAAATTTCAATTAGATCAAGGGGGAATAGGCCTGGCCTACGGGAACCAGCGAATCGCCAAGATCTGCTTCACCGCGACATCCACTACCGGAGAGCAGAGCGACGACCTCGAAGGCGTAAATGATTTCCAGGGGTCCTTGGACACTTGCGACGAACAGAAAGAAATCCGAGAAGCCCCGGTAGAGGCGCTAACAGAAGCCCTCCTCGTCGAGGGGAATGAGGGACGAACGGTCCAGATCGGATCCTTTTTAACAGGAATCCGACCCGAAGACTTGATCCTCATTCTCCGAGGGAACTCGAACGTGTTCTCCTGGGCTCCTGCTGACATGCCCGGGATCGACCCCAAAGTAATCTCACACAAGCTTGGGGTCAACCCGAAGGCCCGACCCGTCAGACAAAAGAAACGAAGTTTCGCGCCGATCAAGCAAAAGGCGATCGAGGACGAGGTCGATAGATTGCCTGCAGCTAACTTCATTCGAAATGTTGACTACTCGGATTGGTTGGCGAATGTAGTCATAGTTAAAAAGGCGAGCGAGATGTGGCGCATGTGCGTTGGCTTCATAGACCTGAACAAGGCCTGCCCGAAAGACAACTATCTCCTCTCTCGGATAGACGGGCTAGTAGACAGCTCGACAGGCCACGAATTGCTCGGCTTCATGGACGCTTGCTCCGGCTACAACCAGATCCGTATAAACTCGACAGATGAAGAATTTACCGCATTCACCATGGACCGGGGGGTATACTTCTATAAAGTGATGCCCTTCGGCCTCAAAAATGCTGGGGCTCCATATCAGCGCCTAGTTAACAAAATGTTCAAACCGCAGATCAGGAAGAACATGGAGGTTTACTTCGACAACATGCTCGTGAAATCAACCTCATCGGACGAGCACACCAAAGATTTTGGCGAGGCATTCGACATCCTCCACAAGTACAAAATGAAGCTGAATCCAGCCAAGTGCGCGTTCGGAGTCACTAGCGAGAAATTCCTCGGGTTCATGATTACCCACCGAGGAATTGATGCTAACCCGAAAAAGATCAGCATCATTCTCAACATGGCCACACCAAAGAGCATCATTGAGATCATGCAACTCACAGGGAGAGTGTTTGCTCTGTGTCGAGATCTGGAGAAAAGTGCCTCCCATTCTTCAAACCCCTGAGAAAGATCCCAAAGTTCGAATGGTCGGAAGAATGTCTAAACACTTTCGAGCAGCTCAAAGCGCACCGGGAAACTCCCCCGCTGCTCACCCAACCTGTAACATTTCAGAAAAATAAAATATTATTTTTGGGAATTTTTATAATTAAATAATAATATATTGAATATTTTAATAGTGTGGTATAATTAAATACCGATAAATGTGGAAAAAATTTGAAATTTTTGGAAATTACTAAAATGGGGGTGCTTTATATGGTGATTTATGCAAATTATGAAAGTTTATGATTTATTTGACACTATTTTAGTGCTAATCGCGATTAAAAATCGATAATCAGACTTTAAGCGCGTTTTTGTGCACATGTCATTTTTTTAGCACTTGCTACATTTTTCATGGCCTTCTCTTCATTTTTTTGGCATGGTTTTTGTTTTAATTGAGAAGAAAAGAAAAAGAAAAGAAAAGAAAAGGACATGAATAAAGAATGGAGGGATGGGCATGAGAGAGAATGAGAGGGTAACGGGTCAAACCTTGGACCAAGCTCCTATTACTTCATTTCTTCACCATCTTCTCTCCTCTCCCATACCCTTGCTGCTGCTGCTGCCGCCCTCACTCCCTCCCCCCTCTTCATCCTCTCAAACACCATTAAAAACACCTCAAAACTCAATACCCACTTTATTAAAAATGTGCATGAGCTCACTACCTACACCTTGGACCATGAAAGCTTGCATTTTGGTGCTGTAGGAGGATTCATGAGTGCCTAATGAGGTAATCCTTTCACAAATAGTGTAGTTTTTCATTTTCTTAAGCCTCTTTTCAAGTTTAATATCGATTTGGCGAAGTTTAGTGAACTTTGGAAAACCCTAGAGAGGGTTAAGGTTAATTTGAGTTGTGGTTGTGTAATTGGACTTTAGTAGTGACCTTAAACTCCCCAATTGTCCAAAACCCAGACCTAACCAAACCTGAAACCCAAAAATACGGATTTACAGAACTTTGCAATGTCAGTTTGTGAACTTTGAGTGTGCAGGGAAATCTGGAATGAACTGCGATTTTTACTGGAAAAATAAACAACTGCAGAGACCAATTTGAGACCATAGGAACCCACTGTAGCAAGATGAACCACAATGGGGACCCCCAGGCCGGCGAGATCGGAATTTTGGGGGAGGGGCTCGGCCACTTGGTGAGGGGGTGGGTCCAGGTTTCTTATGTGGGTCACATACACCCTATATATCACCCTAGTGTTGTTTGCTAACATTGTTTTCACCTTCATCAAAATCTGGGACTGAATACATGTGTTGCTGTTTTGATGCGAGGCTATATTTTTCATGTTTCGATTTCTGGATTTTAGTATTTGTGCTTTATCTCGATCACGTGACGTTTGTACATCTATATCGAGTGATATTGGGTTGATTTGCGGGAGTAGACCATAGGTTTAAACCTATGTGAGTTCCGCGTGTCGTTTTGGATTGGTTTTAATGCGATGCGATACGTGGGACATGTAGGTACCCCCACGACGATTCGAGATGATGAAGAAGATGACGGCGATATCGACATCGGCAAGCAAGATCAGGTGAGTAGATTATATCTACGGGGGAAGTCGGGTGGATGGCGTATAGCACCCCCGCAGTTCGATGAATAGTATGCTATATATATACTATATATATATGATATCTTTTATGTGTGACATGGATATTCAAGATATGATTAGGTGTTCATGGGTAGAATAGGGTTGTTAGAAGTGAACTAGTATAGCTTCTTAGTCGCGAACCCTAGAATAGGTTTACACTCACACGCACACACATACTTACTTGTTATACTTGTGCGTATTTAGGGGATACGTACAGACACACACACATCGGTATGGGATTATGCATATATATATATATATATATATATATATATATATACTCTTGGATGATGAGGATTGTATATGGTTTTGGGAGATGAGTCGATGAGATTGGGCATGATGCCATAAGATCGGTGATATGATGTGGCTCGTATTAGGAGATACAACATGAGATTTTAGCGGGCCTTTAGGCGTGTGTTTTCATACACGCACACATATATTTATAGATGGTATCAGTTTGTACTAGACTTAGATCAGTACCCCGGTTCATGAGATATGATGATAAGGATACCAGATAATTGATGAGATAAATGTGATATTTGACCCGTACCCAGATTAGAAAGCCGTACGATGGATTTACCGTACGAGCTATATATTGATGATAGATCCGCTCTCTTGACTCGAGGATGTCATATTGTATATTGTATCGTATATGATATATTAAGGCGAGATCACCGGCTATTATATTTATATATATATCGACTCAGATTTAGGTGGTTTCCCCTACCCTTTCGGTTAGACTGTTCGTTCAGTCCTGTAGTACTTATAGATGTTAGACTAGACTCGAGTCATACCTATTTCAAAACTAACGAATCGTGGGTATTTTTAAGACATGTCAAGCGATCTTACGGATATTTTCAAAAGACGCATCTTTTCTTAAAAACACCGTAGCCCTTATTTTTCTAAACACCACTATTCGTCTAATTTCAAAAGGCAAAAGCTGTATGACATTTATATTTTGATGTAGATTCTTCACTGTTGTGTTTATTATTCATTTTCCGTATATTCTTGCTATTCGCATCGCATTGCATGTTTAAATGTGTTTATTGTTGTATTAAACCCAGGCTGTCAGGACACCAACACCATTATCGATGATGCGTATATTCCACGTACACCTGCTTGCTGGCTCACACACTTCATCATCGATAATTGCCATGTCACTACACAGTAGGACTGTTGCATCAGGATATGACTCCATCCATGACATACTTACGTACATACATATTGTACATTCATACTTGCGTATATACCTACTTATACATCCATATTGGCACACATGCGTATTGCACATTCATACTTGCGTATATACCTACTTGTACATCCATATTGGCACACATGCGTATTGTACATTCATACTTGCGTATATACCTACTTGTACATCCATATTGGCACACATGCGTATTGTACATTCATACTTGCGTATATACCTACTTGTACATCCATATTGGCACACATGCGTATTGAACATTCATACTTGCGTATATACCAACTTGTACATCCATATTGGCACACATGCGTATTGTACATTCATACTTGCGTATATACCTACTTGTACATCCATATTGGCACATATGCGTATGGTACATTCATACTTGCATATATACCTACTTGTACATCCCTATTGGCACACATGTGTATTGTACACTCATACTTGCATACATACCTATTTGCACATACATAGATGATTCTGGCTTGATTTTGGAGATTTGGGAACCGCAAGATATATTTTAAAACTGGATTCATTTGAAAGAGCGGTTTTCCCTTGATATGTGCATATTACTATTCCATGTTGCATGATGTACTGATATGCTTACATTTCTTTTATATGTCGCATACATCATGCTTTACGATTATACGCATTGGGATATGTTGTTTTCATGGGATTTCTGGATTTAAGAACTGTGGCTATTTCAAAAGAAAGTAAGTACTGTTTTAAAAACCCGGTTTCTCTTGATATGATATTTCGTGCGTCCACCATGTGTTTTCTCGGTTCTGAGTGTGACATGTGAAACCCTATTCGAGGAGGCGGATGTGGCCGATTGCGGGTACATGGTGGGCCCGGTATGGTATCCCGGGGCAAGAAAGGGATGCTGTGTATACAGACGGTGAGTCTGGCAGAGAGACTACTACCTACCGGTGATTGTATTTGAGCTCGGCGGATATCCGGAGGATACCGACCGGAGTTGAGAGATGATACGGGCCGATCCGGACTGACGGAGCCCTATATATATATGAGGATTTACGTGCCAATGCTGGGCACAGATTTCATGATGTTTTCGAGTGTCGATGCTAGATACTCAGGTTCCATGATTTTGATGTGTGGCGAGGGACACACGTTGATTTATATCCTCATACTTCCATGCATATGCTTTATGATGTTTACATGCATGATGTTTTGTGTCATTGGGTAACACATGGACGAGATCCACATGCATACAGATATTGATTACATCATTGGATGATATCCATACACTTATAGACTTCATGATATAGTTGACATTGATTCATGTTGATTAAATTGATCATACCTCATATTTATGATATGTTGCTATCTGAGGCACTGACATGAGCACTTGGTATTACACTTGGTATATATGTTTACCCTTGCCATCTTATCATGCTTCAGACTTTATCATTTTGTGGATATATATTATTACTGATCGTATTGACCGAGGATTGAGTGATACATACGATTTCTGCTCTGTGTTTTCTACTCACAAGTTGGCAACTCACCCCCGTTGTGCCACAGTTCCTTGCAGGTTTTGTCGTACAGGTTTCATTGCGGCTTTTTGGCACACTGCTTCCTTTCTGGGTGATTGCTTTGGTAGGTGGGTTCACTCGCATCGTGACCACCCTTGTATTTTTTTTAATCAGTTGTATCTAGTAATTCCATTAACCAAACTTGTATATTTATTGACTTAGAGACCAGAGTTGTATATTCTTTCGACCTTAGAGTCGCGCGTTGTATTACTATGGTTTTCATGCTGTTTTGAGTTTCCTTTTGAGTTTTGATCCTCGCCCTTCGGCGTTTTATATTATTTGCTTGCGTGGTTATGGTCGTCGATTGACGAAGAGCTAGCTCCCGCTTGAGGATGCCTTTTATCATTCATATATATATTTATCATGTTGTACCCCGTTTGGGGCCAGTATTTACAAAGAAAACTCTGCCGAAATTTTTAGAAAAGACTTGTGATTTTAAAATACATATTCGGCTTATGTTACTTAAAAGAACTTATTTAAAAACCTTGTTTTTAAAACATATTTTCTTCACTTCTTTAAAACTAGTTTTCCTTCATTTATTATTTAAAATGGTTTTAGATTTCTGGGCTTTTGGCTTACTTGAATTAGATGGGGTCCTATAGACTTCATATGATTCAAGGGCCAGTCACGGGCTATTTCGGGTCGTGACACGACCGATCGAAGGAGACAAGCTATCATTGTCCTTTGCGGTCTCCGATCATGCAGCTGGCTCGGTGCTCGTCCGAGAAGTTTAAGGAGTACAGAAGTCGGTCTACTACGTGAGCCATGTCTTCAAACACACGGAAACCAGGTACCCGGCCATAGAAAAGATACTCTTGGCTCTTGTTGTCACCTCAAGAAAACTCCGACACTAATTCCAGGTGCACACCATCTTCGTCCTCACCGAGCGTCCTATAGGGACAATTCTCGCCTCCCCCGAGTCATCAGGTCGTCTAGAAAAATGGAGGTAGGAATTGTCCCAATTCAACATCAAATACCTCCCCCGGCAAGCCATCAAAGCTCAGGTCCTAGCTGACTTCATGGTCGAATGTACTATTCAAACTAAAGAAGAAGCGGCAATACGGGACGGCAGACCCCGATCCTCGGTCGATGAAGTACCCAACTCCGTCCCCGAGTGGATTCTCTACGTCGATGGGTCCTCTACCGAGGAAGGGAGCGGGGATGGCCTTATCATTCGAGACCCGAACGAGGCAGAGATGGAGTACTCTTTGAAACTCGGGTTCAGAGCGTCAAACAACGCTTCGGAATATGAGGCCTTGCTAGTCGGGTTGTGAATCGCTTCCTGGGTGGGGCTGAAGACGATCTGGATTCGCAGGGACTCCACCCTAGTCGTCGGCCAAGTGACCGGGCGCTTCAAGGCTTGAGAGCCGCTCATGGTGAAGTACTTGGCCGAGCTGAAAAGACTACGAAAAAATTTCGACGAAGTCCAAGTGGAACAGATTCCCCGGCACCTGAACGCCCAAGCCAACGCCCTGAGCAAACTTGCCTCATCCTATACTGCCAACAACAAGAGGAATATCCTCTTCGAAGTCTTGCCACGGCCCAGCGTGGAAGATAGAAAGGTGATGCTTCAAGTATACACTGCTCAAGAAGAAGTCCAGGATTGGAGGAAGCCCCTCGTGGAGTTCCTGAAGGATGGTACACATCCGGAAGACCGAGGGGAAGTGCGCAGCCTTCGAGCCAAAGCCCGCCATTTCATCTGGAATAACAGAAACCTTTACAAGAAGTCATACACACAGCCTTTGCTCCTGTGCGTCGACCCTCACGAAGCTGACTACGTCCTGCATGAGATACATGAAGGGGTCGATGGAGCGCATCAAGGGACCCGTACCTTGGTCCAAAAGACGCTGCTCCAAGGATATTATTGGCCGGCGGTGTACCAAGACGCTCAGAAGCTCGTCAGAAGATGCAAGAGCAGCCAACTCTACGGCAGCATACCCCGTCTTTCGGCTACCGAGATAACGACCCTCACCTCCCTTTGGCCATTTTCCCAGTGGGGGATGGACATGGTGGGACAGCTTCCCATTGGTACAGGCGGATACAAGTACATCCTTGTCGCGGTAGACTATTTCACGAAGTGAATTGAGGCCGTCCCCATCAGAAAACCGGACGCAGCCACTACCATAGATTTCCTATAGAACAACGTAATCTCTCGATTCAGGATCCCAAGGTGCATCATTACCGACCACGGGACGAATTTCGAGAATGACAAAGTCAAAGAGTTCTGTAACGAATACCACATTCTAATGAAGTTTTCTGCAGTTGCGCATCCTCAATGCAATGGACAGGCTGAGGTTGCTAACAAAGACGTCATCCGAGGTCTTCGAGCTCATTTGGAAGGAAGTCAGGGCAGCTGGGTTGAAGAACTATCGCGGGTAATATGGGCCTTACGCACATCGAAGAAAACGCCCACGGGAGAGACCCCCTTCAACCTCTGCTGCGGTACCGAGGCAATGGTCCCAGCGGAGATCAGACAGACCAGTTACAGAGTCAAACACTTTGATGACGAAGCCAATACCTCGGCACTCCGGACCAATTTGGACATCTTGCTAGAGAAGCGAGACCGAGCGTAGATCAAGGCGGCCTACCAACAACAAACTGCTCGATACTACAACGCACGAGTTAAGCATCGTGCCTTCAAGACGGGAGATTTGGTCTTAAGGCGGAACGATTCGTAGGCCAGGGCAAACTGCACAAGTTCTCCCCGAAGTGGGACGACCGTTTCTTCGTCTCCGAAGTATTGCTCGGTGGAGCCTATCGCTTACAAGACGCCGGGGGACGCAAGCTTCTTCAGCCCTACAACGCCAAAAAACTCAAACTATATAAATGAATATATTTTCTTCTTTCCAAAGCTATGTAATTTTTCTTAAGTATCCTGAATTAGAAGAGACTTCTTCGATATATTTTCATCTTCCTCAGTTCCGAGATCCCTAAATTCGTTTTGAGAAAATATGTAAGAAATGCTAAAGAATAAAAGAAGACAAAACACATCAGAAAAGAAGAATTTTATTTATTAAGAGGTATTATAGGCTCCTCAGCCTTACAAAAATTACAGCAAAGGAGGCCGGGGATTGAGGAAGCATTGTTGATGGTACTCCGACAAAATCTCCGCCAGCCGAGCCCTAGCCTCCTCGGCTACCTCGGAAGTGCTACCAGCCGGACAAAAATCAATGATCAGCCTCTTATGGAAACACTCCAGAAGAAGGACCGCTGATCTGTCGTGTCTACTCTTCGAGATCAGGCTGAGATGGTAAAGCGAGTGCAACATCTCGATCGTCTCATCCCTCAACTGCGGAGACAAGGCATTGTGTAGACCCGGGGACCTCCTCCAGATTGCATAAATAAGCACTTGGAGGAGTGGTGATCGCCGGGGAAGAAGGCGTCCGATGTGGCCCTCTACAAGGCTTATCACCGCCTCGTATGTCTGTTCGGATCGGTCAAGGTTGTAGAGATACACATTGTCATGAGAAATGATCTCCCTAATGAGCACACACGGACGTCCGGCCATTTTCAGAAAGACAAAGCTAAAGAAGCCAACATGCCTTCGCTATTTATAGCCCCAATAGAATCCCTAAAGGCCGAAATTTGCGTGCGCAGCAACGCGAATCATGGGATATTTTCTAATTTCCCAATACAGAGCTGCCACGTGGCGACCATGCCAATCCTCACGAGCCCCTAAGCGGTCAATGGAAGTTGGAACGACGCAAACCACGGAGCGTCGCGCCTCGCCTGTATGTTTTTGCCACGTGTTGTCTGCGACGGTCACTCTTCTAGATCTTACGGGTCAATGGAGATTGAACGACGTCCCATGAAGGCGAAGAGAAGTCTAAAAGGCCCTCATCTCGAGGCCACCGAGCAGCTTCCCTGCTCGGTCCATCCTTAGCAGGTAACTTCCTACCCACCTACGCTAAGGATCAAAGCCCTCATCAAGAGGCCACCGAGCAGCTTCACTGCTCGGTCAATCCCTGGCGGGTAGTTCCCTACCCACCGGCGCCAAGGATCTAAAGCCCTCATCAAGAAGCCACTGAGCAGCTTCCCTGCTCGGTCAATCCTTAGCGGATAACTTCCTACCCACCTACACTAAGGATCGAAGCCCTCATCTTGAGGCCACCTAGCAGCTTCCCTGTCCGGTCAATCCCTGGCGGGTAGTTTCCTACCCACCTACGCCAAGGATCAAAGTCCTCATCAAGAGGCCACCGAGCTGCTTCCCTGCTCGGTCAATCCTTAGCGGGTAACTTCCTACCCACCTACGCTAAGGGTCAAAGCCCTCGTCAAGAGGCCACCGAGCAGCTTCCCTGCTCGGTCAATCCTTAGAGGGTAACTTCCTACCCACCTACGCTAAGGATCAAAGACTTTGTCAAGAGGCCACCGAGCAGCTTCCCTGCACGGTCCATCCTTAGCGGGTAACGTTCTACCCATCGACGCTAAAGATCGAAACCCCACCCATGGGAAACCGCACAGATCCCTGCTCGACTAACCTCCGAGTGATAAATTCCTACCATCTCATGACGAAGGTATAGGAACTACATCACGGGGGAATCAGCCAACGCAGACCAATTCTAACTTGGCTAATGTCCAACTCACGCTAAGAGACGTGGTCGTAGGTCCAACTCTAAGGGATGGACAGATACCGACCTTCCTACACTAAGAGATCTTCCAATGTATTCTAAGTGAACGACCGCCATCTCGACTCTGGGGGTAGGAGGGCACCGACCTTCCTTCACTTGGCGATTAATTGACTTACACTCGACACGCGATCGTCGTCTAAAAGGCCGGTCATCGACCTACGGCCTAACACTTGAATCGAGGAAAAGACCGACATGAAGTACTCACGCAAGAAACGAATTGTCAAGCAGAGGAAAATAAACCCAGTTTTATTCATGTTCCGAAGGTTTTACAAGGTATTCTGGGCTCCTCAACCTTACAAAAACTACCCGGAAGCTTAAAAATTTAAGAAAAACAAAAAGCACAGGATGCAGGCTCTGCCCAGATCTCGCCTTGCTCGGCACCGCCCTCAGGGGCCGGAGCTTCTACTTCAGTAACCGCCCCTCTCCCGGTGCCAGGCGCCTGCGGCGTGTCCACCGAAAGCGGGACCCGAGCACGGAGCTCACCGTCGGCAAACTCCGGCATTAACGCCTTGATAGCATCAAGAGCTTCGTTTCAAATGATGGCAGAGGCTTCGCCGATGTCACGACCCAAAGTTTGGATGTGATCGGCACTTAAATTGTATAATATCTAAAGATATGCTCACAGTCCAAGTAAGCCGAAAACCAAGATCAAAATCCTTTTTGCGGAATTCTTTATATAGAAAATTTAGTTTTTTGTAAAAATCTCAGTTTATGAAGTTAAATATTAAACAAGTATAAGGTGTTAAGTTTGGTTGCATCCCTAGTTGGGATCAATAATAACAACAGCGGAAAATACAATCTCAGAATATAGGACATCAATACTAATCCCAGACATAAAGAAAAGAGATAACAATTTATAGAACTAAACGATCTCAACTGTCAAATAATATACATCATCTCTCACTCTAAGTCATATACAGGTTTGATGGAGAAATTCTAGATACAAAATACAATACCCAAAAGAGAAGGTTACTACATATGTAACCCACCTAGCAAAAGATGCGATAAAAGCAAGAAGAGTAGATCTGCACCGCTGCTAACCGTCCACTCTACCCCTGCAAGGAACTGTGGCACAACGAGGGTGAGTTGCCAACACAATGAATATAACTAACATATAACGGTTAATAATGTAATTATGACGATCATACTAACTGAAATGTGAACAAATATAATGTATGATTATCTGTGAAAAACATGAATCTACAGTACGAATCTCATAATCAAAACTGAAATCTCATCATTTATTTCCAATAAAAATTCAATTCCCCGTGTCCATCATCGACACAAAACTTCCATTTCTCACAGGCATCATTCCTCGAATGATCCTGAAATCAACAATACCGGTCGTTATCATCTAGATATACGCCGTATTTTTTTTTACCACTATCTCCGGTATCGAGTAACCTCGCTAGGCTCCCCCGCCTCAAATGCGGCTATCCTACCCCTCGGTCTCGACCGGGTCCACCATATATCCAACTATATATCTCCCCCACTCAGTATGGATAACGTAAAATCCGCGACCGTATATCTCCCCCACTCGGTCCGGAATAAAACAAAATCATAAAACATCTCATGGTGGACATGACACATCAATCATGAAAATTACTGGATTTGAGTAATAGTATTCAAAACTCAAAACCATAAATCCTCAATAATACATTTACCTCTTATATCAACATGAAATACGCAGATACTAAACATGATATTAATGATGTAATTTACTACTATTATTGGTGTGTAAGATACGATATGAATCATTTTAACAAGAATTTTTTCTAAGTGTAAAACTGACATGGTGATATCAACGAGGTGTGTGTAACATATAAGGTGTGCACGTGGCATGACTCGTCGATACTTGTGTAGTGTTCTAGCAACTAAGCAAATATATGCGAATGGCGAATGCATATTGTCAATTTGGCATAACAAAATAAAGCATTAAGTTAAATAAAACTACGGGTGTATCACGCCATCTTTACAAAATTCCCCGGTAGATGTTTAGTCTACTCACCGGAAAACGTCGAATCTATTCAGGAATTGCCAATCCTTTCCCTTTCCTCGCTGCCTCCGAAAATCCCGTATTCGAATCTAACATCACAATTTAATTTATATAAGGAAATGGCTACTCCGACAAGACGGAAATGAAAAACACCCGTTCCCACGTACTAGTTATAATGTATACGACTATATCGAGCTATTAAATACTTAACCTTACTGGATTTTAACCCTAACCTGCATCGCTACAGAATTTAAATCGCGATGCATTTTAACCGTGTCGTATTTTGTGTGTTTAGATATCTTTTCCGATATACGCTTCCAGATTCTATCTGAAGTGAAACTAATTTATTTAAATAACACTAAAATGGCCAAAATGATTTACAGAAACCTACACAACCACACAAAACACCCTATCTACCTACAAAACCGGCGACGCCGGATTTTCCCTTTTGGTCGCCGGCCCAAATCCGAGCCCTCTGGTTCATGATCCTATGGTTTTCTCTAGGTGTTACATACATCATTTTAGCACTGTTTTGTTAAGTTGATTTTTCTTAGAATAATAGCAGATTCAACAGAGCCTGGCTTTTACTAAAATACGATATTATAGAACCCTTTTCAATTCAAACTAAACTAGCTAAAGAATTCAAATTTCTACCGTGGTTAAGAATTTTACCCACAAAAAGTTGTTGGAATAACCCCTTCAAGAAGCTAAGCCCCTTGTCCTAACTTGATGGTGAAGAAAACCTAGAACATAGCTTCCTTCATCTTCTTCTTCCTCTTATTCTTTCTTTCTCTCTTTAGTTTTTGTTTTTCTTCCAGAAATTTTCAGAATTTTTAATTAACTATGATCTGAACAAGGTTTATATATGGCAAATGAAAGGGATAAGGTGAAGGAGGAGGTGCCATCAAGCTAGATGTGTTAGTTTCATGCAAAGAGGAGGTGGTGGGTGTGTGTGTGCATGCAAGTAAGAGGTGTGCTAGCCTTATCTTCTAATTATTGTTTTAATTTGAAATTAAATTCTGAACCAAATGATTTTCCATCCCATTTTCATTTACACCCTTAACAATTTTCCATTTGCACAAAAATCCTAAATTTTACCTAAAAACCCCTCACAACTTAGTTTAATATAAAACACACATTTAATTAAAATGAAGCTAAAATTATCACTAAAACCTTTATAATTTATTTATGTTGCATACTAAAATTTTAATTTAAATCGTTTTACATACAACTCATGAAATTGACTTATTTGTTTTTAATAACTTTGTGATTTATCATATTATTATTAAATTAATTCATTTTATTTATTTCTAAATTTTCAAAATACTACAATATTCCCCCCTTAAGAAAATTCGGTCCCCGAGTTTAAAATTTTAAATAGACATACCTTCAAAAAGATATGGAAATTTCTTCCGCATTGCATCCTCGGTCTCCCAAGTAATCTCCTCACGATTCTTGCCTTGCCAAAGAACCTTTACAGATGGAAGTACCCTCGATCGTAGTTTCTTTGCCTGCCTGTCAAGAATAGCAACTGGCTGCACTGTGTAGGATAAATCCGACTCAAGCTGTAAGGTCTGATGCTGGATCACGTGAGAAGGATCGTGAAGATACCTGCGAAGCATCGAAACGTGGAACACCGAATACACGTCGGGAAAACTCGGTGGAAGTGCTAAACGATAAGCTATAGCACCCACTCTCTCCAGAATCTCGTAAGGTCCGACATATCTAGGGCTGAGCTTCCCCTTCTTCCCGAAATGCATCACACCTTTCATTGGAGATACCCGAAGGAACCCATGATCTCCCACCACAAACTCGAGTCTACGACGTCGTCGATCTGCATACAATTTCTGTCTGCTTTGGGCCGCCTTCATTCTATCCCGTATCAATAGAATCTTCTCTGTAGTCTCCTGTACTATATGCGGTCCCAAGATGCAACTCTCGCACAGTTCCGTCCAGCGAACGGGTGATCGACATTTCCTCCCATACAAAGCTTCAAAGGGTGCCATCTGAATCGTCTCCTGAAACTGTTGTTGTATGAGAATTCTATCAAAGGTAGGTGACGATCCGAACTACCACCGAAATCAAGGCTACAAGCCCGAAGCATATCCTCTAGTGTCTGAATGGTCCGCTCCGACTGACCATCTGTCTGTGGGTGAAAAGCTGTACTAAAACTCAACTGTGTACCCAAAGCTTCTTGAAGTTTCTGCCATAGCCTGCTAGTAAACTGGGTACCCCTATCTGAAACTATGCACGTCGAAACTCTATGCAGACGTACAATCTCATCGATATAAATCTGAGCATACTGTGTAAAACCATACGTCGTCTTCACTGGGAGAAAATGAGCTGCCTTTGTCAATCTATCCACAATCACCCAAATGGAATAATGCCCTCTGCTAGTCCTGGGTAGACACACGACGAAATCCATGGAAATCTGTTCCCATTTCCACTCTGGAATGGGTAAGGGCTGCAACTCTCCGGCTGGCCTCTGGTGTTCTGCTTTGACTTGCTGACAAGTCAAGCATCTCGAAACATATTCCGCAACATCCTTCTTCATTCCTTCCCACCAGTAAATATCCTTCGGATCATGATACATCTTGGTGGAACCAGGATGAATACTGTATGCTGACCTATGGGCCTCCTCTAAAATCTCACGCCTCAATCCGTCAGAATCTGGTACACAGAGATGAGTCCTAAAACGTAATACTCCATGATCATTAATCACAAACTCCGTCTCCTTGCCCTGCCTAACCTGATCCATAATCTCCATCATACGAGTATCTGCGGGCTATGCCTCTCAAATGCGATCCAATAACTGAGGTCTAGTGCGAACATGTGCTAGCTGGCCTCCTGTCGATGTGAACTCAAATTGTATACGACTATCACATAAGATCTGCCAGTCTGTAGAAGACTGTCTCTACAAGATGCGCAAATGAGATAAGCTACCTCCAGGTCTTCGACTTAAAGCATCAGCTACAACATTCGCTTTGCCTGGATGATACAAGATCTCACAATCGTAATCTTTCACCAGTTCCATCCATCTACGCTGCCTTAGGTTCAGATCCCTCTGCTGAAAAATATACTTTAAGCTCTTATGATCTGTGAAGATTTGATACGACTCTCCATATAAGTAATGTCTCCAAATCTTCAATGCGAATACCACAGCAGCCATCTCTAGATCATGAGTGGGGTAGTTTTCTTCGTGCCTCTTCAACTGTCAAGAAGCATAAGCTACAACCCTGTCGTGCTGCATCAACACACAACCTAAACCCACTCTAGAAGCATCACAATACACAACAAAACCACCTGACCCGGAAGGTAAAGATAAGACAGGTGCCGTCGTCAAGCCCGTCTTCAACTGCTGGAAACTCTGCTCACATGCATCTGTCCACTGGAATGGAACCTCTTTCCTAGTCAATCCGGTCAAAGGTGCAGCGATCCGTGAAAAATCCTGCACGAAGCGTTGGTAATAACCTGCCAGACCTAAGAAACTCCGAACCTCTGTAACTGACACAGGTCTGGGCCAGTGCTGTACAGCTTCAATCTTCTTTGGGTCCACACATATACCCTCTCTCGTAACTACGTGACCCAAGAACTCCACACTATAGAGCCAAAAAGCACACTTAGAGAATTTTGCAAACAGCTGATGCTCCTTCAAGGTCTGCAACGTAATACGCAAATGCTGCTCGTGCTCCGTCCGACTCTGAGAATAAACAAGAATGTCATCTATGAACACTATTATAATTCGATCAATGAAGGGTCTGAAGATACGGTTCATCATATTCATAAAAGCTGCTGGAGCGTTGGTGAGTCCGAACGACATCATCAGAAATTCATAGTGCCCATATCTTGTGCGAAACGCAGTCTTCGGAATATCGTCCTTCTGAACCCTCAACTGGTGATACCCTGACCGCAAATCAATCTTCGAGAAGTAACCAACTCCCTGCAACTGATCGAATAAGTCATCTATATGTGGTAGTGGATACCTGTTTCGTATAGTGACGTGATTCAGCTGTCGGTAGTCGATGCACAATCTCATACTACCGTCATTCTTCTTCACAAATAGGACAGAAGCTCCCTACGGTGATACACTGGGACGAACAAGCCTTCTATCTAACAACTCTTGCAACTGGCTTTTGAGTTCCTTCAACTCCATCGGTGCTATTTGATAGGGTGGTATAGAAATAGGCCCCGCACCCGGAATCAAGTCAATGCAAAATTTAATGTCACGATCGGGTAGCAATCCTGGTAACTCAGCAGGAAATACCTCAGGAAATTCTCGTGCGATTGGAACCTGGTCCAATGGAATCTCAGCGGCTTCTAAGTCCTGAACAAAAGCCGAGAACCTATGACAACCCTTCTTCAAGAGTCACCCCGCACAAAGAGAAGAAATCATGTTGGCAGGAGTTATTTTACAATCCCCCTGCATAAAAAACACCGGTTCACCTGGAAAACAAAATCTAACCGCCTTTCCCCGACAATCTACATAGGCATGACAGGCGGCCAACCAATCCATACCAAGAAGTATATCAAAATCCAGCATATCCAGGAGAATCAGATCAACTAGCGAATCTCTATCACCAATACGCACAGAACATGACATGAATACGTACCGAGCTATAAAAGAA
Source organism: Agapanthus africanus (assembly GCA_030015575.1). Lineage (NCBI taxonomy): Eukaryota > Viridiplantae > Streptophyta > Magnoliopsida > Asparagales > Amaryllidaceae > Agapanthus > Agapanthus africanus. The sequence continues at coordinate 572,795,517 of CM057337.1, read as the reverse complement.
TCTCCCACCGGGGTAATCACCACTAATGGTAACTCTAACAACGAAGACTCTTTTCCCAAAGAAAGTGCAAATCAAGAAGATACATAAGAATGTATTGAACCGGGATTAAATAAAACATGTGCCTCTAACGAGCATACTGTAAGAGTACCTGTCACGACTGCATTTGATGCCTGGGCATCCTATGGAGTCAGCGCAAATACCCGTGCCTGGCCCCTTCCCACATCCTGTCGTCCTCTACCTCTATCTCCTCGACCTCTCTAAGAACGTCCCGTAAAGCCTCGACCTCGTGGTGCAACTGCCTGGCGTGTAGCGCCAACTGGGGGAGGAAGTAAAGCCATCGGCGTAGAAGGTGGAAGGGGTAAAGCGGTCTATAGAGCGACGGTCCCTTCCTGGGATCTACAATCCCGCGCAAAGTGTACGGGAAGTCCACAACTAAAACATATAGATGGAGGCCTCTGATCATCGGGATAAGAACTGAACATCTGGCCCTGGGTCCAACCTCGTCCGAAACTGCGGCCTGGAGTATATCTGCCTCTACCTCTGCCAAACTGTTTAGTCATTGGCCCGATCGGTCTACTCCACTTTGGCTCTGGAACAACCACTGCCTCACTCAAATGCTCCTCCACTCGTATCGCTGCATCCATGGCCTACGCATACGTATCAAAATGCTGGGAGCCTATAGCCAGATACAACTGCGTGTCCAGACTCCTTAGGATTCTCTTCACCCGAAGCTCTTCCGTAGGTACTAAGTATGGGGCATAGCGCGACAGCTGGGTGATTCGTAAGTTATAATCTAACACTGACATACTTGTCGATTTCCGCAACGCTTCAAAACTGCTAGCTCTAGCGTCCCTCACACTCTGGTGAAGAAATCTGGCAAGAAAGACCGTGGAAAACTCGGTCCACGACATCGGAGGAAGACTCATGGCTCGCCCTCTCTCCATTGACTCACACCACTCCTGTGCAAGTCCCTCCAAACGGAAGCTAGTCAGCTCAACTGATCTCGCATCAGAACACCACAATGATCTGCCAATCCTCTTCATCCTATCAAGAAAGGACTGAGGATCTTCCGCTACATCGGTCCCCGTAAATACCGGAGGTCTCAATCTCATAAACTCTGCAAGTGATACCTCCATCACTCTCGTATCTACAAGTGCTACCGTCTGCGTAGGCTGTACCTCGGACTCTGCTACGGTCGGTGCCGGATCCTGTCTCGGTACTCGAGTGGCCTCAACTAACTGTCTTACCACTCGCTGCAATCCCAACATACCCCCTCAATCCTAGTCATGCGATCTGGAGGAGGAGGATCAACATGCTCATGCACCTCCGGAACGTCCGGTGTACCAGTCGTCGTCACAGGCAGACTCGCCCTAGCTGCATCTCTGGCTGCGGCTCGCCTAGCCCGCGTAGCCATAGCAACTGGAACAAGAAAAGAGAGTTGATAAGGAGTATGAATAGGAACAATCAATAATGGAGAATCAACGGAAGAATAGATCAAGATATACATCCTAAGGTTAGTTAGGCTGAGTATGGTAACGTAAGTATGCCGCGGAACATACGTATGGTACTACACTCATCTTAATTCACCTACTCCATCAAACCAAAGGTCATCCTAAATCACGGACTCACGTCAATCTATTTTAATTCTCTACTCAATTCTGTAAGGTTATTCCTAAGCTCTGATACCAACTTTGTCACGACCCAAAATTTGGATGTGACCGGCACTTAGATTGTATAATATCTAAAGATATGCACACAGTCCAACTAAGCCGAAAACCAAGATCAAAATCCTTTTTGCGGAATTCTTTATATAGAAAATTTAGTTTTTTGTAAAAATCTCAGTTTATAAAGTTAAATATTAAACAAGTATAAAGTGTGAAGTTTGGTTGCATCCCTAGTTGGGATCAATAATAACAACAGAGGAAAATACTGTAGCGTCTTGAAAAGTTGTTTTGGTGTTTTCCTGAAAATTGGTGAATTATTTGTGATACCTTGGGGATGTTTTTAGCATCTCCTATGACGTTTAGGATGCGTGAGCGCGGAGTTTTGAGTAGTCGGGTTTTAGTTTTGCCGGGCGACCAAATCGGCGATTTTTGGCAGTTTTTGCGATTTTCGCGTATGTTCCGCGCACCCTGCACACGTTGTACCTAGCTAGTGAACATTAGTAGTTTCGTTTGGGTTTTGCGTCGTTCTTGATATGTAACCTTATGTTTGGTATTGATGTAAATTCCAGGTTCGGTCGCGGAGACGTCAGACGCGGCGCGAAAGGGGAAAGCGGTGATTGGACACAGCTAGCCAGGGATTCCTGTGAGTAGATGTAACATCTACGGGGGACTATCGTTGGATGGCGCAAGCCGCCCGATAGTTTAGTACCTTAAAAAGATTCTTAGTAATGTTAGTAATTAGGGGTGTAATACTTGTATGATTAATTGCTACATTCATGCCCTATATTGACATACATATATGAAACCATTTAATAGGACACCTGCACCATTGCCAGGGTTTTTATATGCAGCACGAGCACTATTCATGCTTACACACACACCCTGGTAATTGCCATGCCACCACACTAGATAACCTTTAAATTGAAACCTTTTACTAATTGATACTTAAACTTGTGCTATTGCCTTTAATTCCTTAAAATTAAACCGTAGGATTGCTATTCATGTGCATGTACTCCATCATATTAATTGTTCATGCTTAATCTTTTAATCACACATCGCAACTTGATTATCGATACCATATGCATTCATTATCATTGATATATGCACTTATGAGGATTTCTTGAGATTTTATGATATTTCTGGATTTCGGGGGAAAGCCGCAAAATTTCTAAACTTATTATATTTTTAAAACATGTAAATTGCGGTTTTTCTAGTGATGTAAGTGTCGTCCACCATGAGTTTGCTGTGGTTTTGGAAATCCGTGTCGAGGAGTGGAGGAACCGTCACGGGTACATGGTGGGCCCGGTAAGGTACCCCGGGGCAAGAGGAATGTGGTGTTGACGTTGAGCCTGGCAGGGGACGGATTACCTACCGGTGACTGTTTGGGACGGCGGATATCCAGAGGATACCGACTGTGGCCGCTAGATGATGAGATATTGATATTTGAGATGGGTCAGCCGGACGGCTGAGGCCAGAGACACTATGACATGGATTTATGAGATTTGAGACAGGTTTTAGGTGTCGTTGCTGGACACCGGTTCTCGTCGATTCCTTGAGTATTATGCTGGCATTCTAAAAGAGTTTCAAAAACAAAAAGAGATAAAATGTTTCTTATAGATACCTATTGAGACCTCAGATATTCATGTTGCATACATATTCGTACACTGATGTTGTATACACACCTGCTAGTGCATCCATTCATACCTGTATTTTAGATGCTAGGATGCTTGTGTGCATGCATACGATAGCCTTTGTAGATGTTATTTATTACTCACGAGTTGGCAACTCACCCCCGTTGTGCCACAGCCTTTTGCAGGTCCGCTCCGTCAATACAGTAGCGGCGGGCGCACTTGTTCTTTTGCCTCTTTTGCCTGGACTCGAGGTTTTGCTCATAGGTGGGTCATGTTATTATTTTTGTACCACCTTGTATATTCTTTGTATCTAGTGTACTCCATCTACTGTTTCTACCAGTATTATTGTATTGACCTAGAGATGAGACTTTGAGGTTTGTGGACTTTTATGCTGTATTTTGGGGTCGAGCTCACTTGAGTCGACATGCTGTTTTTTCTTATGCTTCATTATGATTATTTTGCTTGTTGTTGCTTTATATTGCGTGGGATTTGTGACCGCCTTGTGGCGAAGAGCTAGCTCCCGCTTGGGGATGCCCTATTTTGTTGGATTCATATATATTTTGTTGTACCCATTTTGGGGGCCAGTATTTACAAAGGAGACTCTGCCGAAATTTTCGGAAAAATTGGTATCGTTTTTAAAAAGGGTTTTACATGACTTATTTGATAAACTCGCTTTCAATTGATTGGGTTTTCTTCACTCTTTTGCTTATTTGGTTTTGGTTTCTGGGCTTTGGCTTACTTATTTTACGGACGTCTTGAGACGTTTCGTAAACTTAAGTGCCAGTCACGTTCCGTACCCTGCGGGTCGTGACAAAGTTGGTATCAGAGCGATAGGTTTTACCTTTTTTAGTGTAGGATGACCCTTGGTAGATGGAGTAAGTGACTTAAGTAGGGTAACGTAGCGTGTGTATGTCCGCGGCATACTTGCGATACGGTACTCCGCCTAAGTGACTTTAGGATATACTTGCTTGAAAATTCCTTCTTCAATTCCGTGTATCCTATGATCCTATTGCACTGTTCTTATTATCCGTTTTCCTGTAACAGCCACTATGCCGCCGAAGGCTACGAGGGCACAGAGGGCTGCCGCCCGAGACGAGATTCGAGCTGGCTCGTCCGAGACTAGGACTGAGCAGGGTGGTATGCCTATGCCGCAGGGACAGACCGATCTACCTTCCCCAGGCCGTATGGATAGGCTCGAGACTGGTATGGAGGAGTTGCGACAGATGATGGGGAGTATGCAGGAGCTACGTCAGATGGTAAGATCCCTAGTTGCAGCCAGTCGTACACCGAGGCCGGATGACGCACCTACTACATCCCAGACTGCTATGATACCTGCTCCTACTACTACCGTCGTGACCATCCCGGTTTCACTACAGGATTTCATGAGGCTGAGACCCCCAGTATTCACTGGCACCGAGGCAGCGGACGACCCACAGACGTTCCTTGACAGTTTAGCCAGGATCTGCCGTTCGCTGAGATGTTCGGATGATCGATGGGTAGAGCTTGCGAGTTTTCGACTAGAGGGTCTCGCGCAGACATGGTGGGAGTCAGTCTTGAGAGGTCGAGCTGCAGGTCTACCGCCTATGACTTGGGCCGAGTTTACAGCGGTCTTTCTAGCCCGTTTCTTTCCAGAGAGCGTTCGTGACGGCAGAGCTCGCAGCTTCGAGGCCTTAGTCAAGACACCTGGGATGACGGTGTCTGAGTATGACATCCAGTTTACACAGTTATCCTGATATGCTCAGTATTTGGTGGATACCGAGGAGAAGATGGTGAAGAGGTTTGTACAGGGACTTGATGCCCAGCTATATCTTGCCATTGGCGCCCAGCACTACGACACTTATTCAGCTGCTATGGATACGGCATTGCGGATGGAGGCACGCATATCACAGACTTCTGCCGTTTCTGGGCCGAAGAGGATTCGCACCGAGGTACCGTCTCAGAGGCAGCGCGCCAGATTCTTTCCGAGAGATAGGCCTGGCAGAGGATTTGGGCGGGGACAGTTATATGGTTCTTATCCCCAGGGGCAGCAGCCGTCGCCAGGGTGTTTTGGGTGTGGGAGTTTGCACCATCTTGTCAGAGACTGTCCGGCGAGACGACAGGGAGCACCGACAGTTCCGCATGTGACCCTACCACCATCACCACCCCCTCCTCAGAGAGCCCTACTTCCTACCACCGGCGATGCTCCACGCCAGTTAGGTGCACCCAGAGGCCGTGGACGCGGCGGTCCTGTTCAGAGAGGACGAGGAGGCAGAGGCTGAGGTCGAGGTTAGCCCGCTATCGGTGGAGGACAGGCCCGAGTATTTGCTTTGACACTGCAGGATGCGCAGGCATCCAATGCCGTTGTGACAGGTACCTTACCAGTTTGCTCTTTCGACGCACGGGTATTATTTGTCCCAGGTTCCACACATTCGTACGTCTCTGCACACTTTGCACCGATGTTGGGCCGTGAGTCGTCGTCATTAGATCATCCGCTTATTGTTGTTACTCCGGTAGGTGAGTCGTTTGTCGCTCGTTTTGTATTTCGATTGTGTTCCGTTCGTATCGGGGAGAGGGATTCATCAGTTGATTTGATTCTCCTCGATATGTTGGACTTTGATGTGCTTCTGGGCATGGATTGGCTAGCCACCTGTTATGCTTCGGTGGACTGCCGTGAGAAGGCAGTCAGATTTAGCTTTCCAGGGGAGCCAGTCCTTGTTATTCAGGGAGACCGCAGTGTCACTCTTCCCAGCTTGATTTCGTCTCTTCGCGCTGGTCAGCTCTTGCGGAATGGATGTCAGGGATTCTTAGCGTGTATTTGTGATACTCGAGCTGCAGAGGTTCTGTTGGACCGGGTCCCAGTTGTTTGTGAGTTCCCTGATGTTTTCCCTGATGAGCTACCTGGGCTACCGCCTGAGCGCGATGTTGAGTTCTGCATTGATTTGATTCCCGGCTCGGGGCCTATTTCTATACCGCCTTATCGGATGGCCCCGGCAGAGCTTCGAGAGCTGAAGGATCAGTTGCAGGATTTGTTAGATAAGGGGCTTATTCGACCGAGTGTTTCTCCGTGGGGTGCTCCGGTCCTATTTGTCAAGAAGAAGGATGGAAGTTTGCGCTTATGTATCGACTACCGCCAGCTGAACAAGGTTACCGTAAGGAACAGATATCCGTTGCCACGCATTGATGATTTGTTCGACCAGCTTCAGGGTGCGGGGTATTTTTCGAGGATCGACTTGCGATCAGGATACCATCAGCTGCGAGTTCGACAGGAGGATATACCGAGGACAGCTTTCCGCACGCGCTACGGCCACTACGAGTTTCTGGTGATGTGGTTCGGACTCACCAAAGCCCCAGCAGCATTCATGGATTTGATGAACCGTACATTCAGGCCGTATCTTGACTTGTTCATCATCGTGTTTATCGACGATATCTTGGTGTACTCCCGGAGCAGAGAGGAGCACGAGCAGCACTTGCGAATTACGTTACAGACTCTGAGGGAGCACCAGCTGTTCGCAAAGTTCTCCAAGTGTGCATTCTGGCTGGACAGCGTCGGATTCTTGGGTCATGTGGTTACGAGAGACGGCATATGTGTGGACCCGAAGAAGATTGAGGCTGTTCAGCAGTGGCCCCGACCTACATCGGTTACTGAGATCCGTAGTTTTCTAGGCTTGGCGGGCTACTACAGGCGTTTTGTTCAGGACTTCTCCCGTATAGCTGCACCGTTGACCGGTTTGACCCGGAAGGGAGTTCCTTTCGTCTGGACAGAGGAGTGCGAGCGCAGTTTTCAGCAGCTACGGACTTGTTTGACTACGGCGCCGGTATTATCTTTGCCTTCGGGATCAGGCGGATTTGTTGTCTACTGTGATGCTTCGCGAGTGGGATTAGGATGCGTATTGATGCAGCATGGCCGGGTGATCGCTTATGCTTCTCGGCAGTTGAAGAAGCATGAACAGAACTACCCTACTCAAGATTTAGAGATGGCTGCAGTGGTCTTTGCACTGAAGATTTGGCGACATTACCTGTACGGCGAGTCGTGTCAGATATTCACCGATCACAAGAGCTTAAAGTACATATTTCAGCAGCGAGACCTGAACCTCAGACAGCGTCGTTGGATGGAGTTGGTGAAAGACTACGACTGCGAGATCTTATATCATCCAGGCAAGGCGAATGTGGTGGCAGATGCATTGAGTAGGAGGCCCGGGGGTAGTCTATCCTTTTTGTGTAAGTCCATATTGCGACCCCCGGTTCTTACGGGGAGGCGGAAACGGTATAAAAAAACGAATTTTTATCGCAAGAGGCAACATGGACTAAACTATGGTCGGGATCGTTACCTAAACTAAAACTAGCATACTAAGCTAAAGATATTTAGCTACTCGGATAGAGATGGTTATACCTAGTTAGTCTTGAACTCCTTCGTCTTCAAGCTCCGGTGGTGATCCGATGGCTCCTTCTCGTCGTCTCCGTACGCCGAAGATAGATCCACTTGAAAGCTCCAACCTTTAGCTCCTTCTTCGGTCTTTGAAGAAACTAGCTCACTTGGTTTGCTAAACCTAGTGAACTAGAATGAGTAGAGATGATTTAGAATGGGATTTTATCTATGGTTCTTGATTCTCAACTCATGAGACAAGAGAACCATAGATCAAGAGAGGGAGCAAGAGGTTGAGGGTGAGAGCAAGGGGAGAGCTCAAGAACAAGAGAGAGAATGAGCAAGAAAGAATGAGGCTCTCTTTTCTCTCTCACCCTCTCATAATCCAAAACAATGATAACTCATCATATCAACAAAAGTCTTATGGTAATGGTTAGAAGCAACCATAAGGTTATCATATCATGCACTCATTTTACTCAAAAAAGCAAGCAAGAAAAAAGTCTTTGGCATGAAATGATAACCATGGTCATCATGATGGTCAACTAGTCAAGCCTAGTCAACCGGTCAACAAGTCAACAAAAGTCAACAAGTCACCAAAGTCAACAAGTCAACAAAAGTCAACAAGTCAACAACCATATCACCATAATACTTAATTAATATAATAGTTAATCACAAATCATATTCTCATTAGGGTTGAGCATAAAGTCAAAAAGTCAACGGTCAACTGTCAACAACCCTAATGAGAATCCGCTGCCTCTGCCTCCCTGTCAACTGTGCATACACACCCGCATCCGCGTTCCGAGGAACACGAATGCAAACTGGATAAATCCAATCCCATAAGGTACACTAGGATCTGGCTTAAACCAAAGCCCGCTAGTGTAAACTGTCCGGACACTGTACGTGCACAAGTGCACGGATGTGACCGAACCCTGTCGCAAAACCATGCGACCTGTCGCAATACCATGCGACCTCTACTCTTTTGCCTAAAGGCGAAAAGCTTTCTGTGTGGGACTCTAAAGACTCGACACTACGCTGGCAGTGGGTTTAACCACAGACCGCAAGCGGCACTAGCTGTGCGTAACGGTCCCCAGGTAATGCCGACAAGAAGACCGACGAGGCGAAACCCATCTGAACTCCTACTGAGCCTGAGTGTGACATTCTCCATACAGTCCGGTCTGTTCGTCTGATACATCGCATGGCGGGCCTAGGGGGCGGTAAACGTCAGTCCCCCAATAGCGGTACAAGTCGTGCCGGAGTGAAGCCCAATACACCCTGAGATAACACTGGAAACCTACCAGTATATCTCGTTTGCCCTGGCCAGGGACTACTCGTGTAATGGCTCTCCTAGACACAGCGCGATGTCAACCCCCAACACCGGGAGAGACGAATCCTGTCTAACCGTCACTGCCTCCAAGTGCTTCGGGACTGCACCCAACCACCACCTGTTTGCACGACTCCTTTGAGCCGTGGTAGGGTAGTGATCAAAGTACAGTGGGAACACACCCGAGGCGAAGTGACAGTGTCAAGTCAGCGGACTAAGCTGTACTCATGTCACCTGGGAACTGATAACTGACGATAGGTATAATACCAACTAATCAGTTCCCTACGAGTCCTGTCCAGTGTACCCGTAACCTAACGAGCACCCGCATACTATCTCAAGTACGACGTACTGACGGCTGTGGGACAGACCGTCTCCCACACTGGGATGAGAAGCGCATGCGCTGGTCTACTCCGGAGTATCGATGCCCTGTCTCGATAGTCCTGCGACCAGGGACCTGAATAAGGATGTGCTTATAGATTACCCAGCCCCCACTAGTGTGACTGCCATCACAACGCTGGTAATCAAGCAAAGATCCTAAGGGCTCCACTAATGCGTATAAGTGATATACTGAAATAAACACAAGTACACATTGAAGTAGAAACAAACCAAGTAGCATACTACTATTTTGAGCAAGATTGTATATACAAGGTGAATATCCCAAGCATCCATTAAGTAATATACAAACTAGTATGATACAGTAATGGCCTCTAGGGCATATACACCAACAATCTCCCACTTGCACTAAGGCCATGTACTGGCGTATCGAAGACCTATCATCTCGATCAGCCGCTCGAACTGAGTCTGGGGCAGGGCCTTGGTGAATGGATCAGCAGTGTTATCTTCTGAAGCGACTCTCCGAACCTCGATCTCCTGGCGATCTACGATCTCCCTGATCAAGTGATACCGCCTTAAGATGTGCCTGGATTTCTGATGGGACCTGGGTTCCTTCGCTAAAGCTATAGCCCCGTTGTTGTCGCAATACAGAGGTATTGGATCAACAATGGACGGAACCACCTGAAGTTCTTTCAAGAACTTCCTCATCCAGACAGCTTCTTTTGCGGCATCAGATGCAGCGATGTATTCCGCTTCCATCGTCGAGTCTGCAACGGTTTCCTGTTTGGAACTCTTCCAACACACCGCCCCTCCATTGAGGGTAAAGACAAAACCCGACATGGACTTGGAATCATCCTTGTCACTCTGGAAGCTGGAGTCAGCAAAGGCCTCGATCTGGAGGTCTTTTCCGCCATACACCAAGAACATCTCCTTAGTCCTTCTCAGGTACTTGAGAATGTTCTTTACCGCTATCCAATGTTTCTCCCCTGGGTTAGACTGATACCGGCTTACCACACTCAGTGCATAAGCTACATCCGGTCTGGTACACAACATCGCATACATTATAGAGCCTACCGCAGAAGCGTAGGGTATAATAGACATGCGATCCCTCTCCAAATCAGTCTTGGGAGACATCTCTTTAGAGAGGGTGATCCCGTGACAAGCCGGTAGGTTACCGCGCTTGGAATCTTCCATACTGAACCTCTTCAGTATGGTGTCGATGTACCTGGACTGTGAAAGTCCTAATATCCTCTTGGATCTGTCACGGTAGATCCGGATACCCAGAATGTATGAGGCATCACCTAGGTCTTTCATGGAGAACCTGTGTGACAAGAACCCCTTGACAGATTGTAGCATAGGAATGTCATTTCCTATTAAGAGAATGTCATCCACGTATAAAACGAGGAATACTACAGTTCTCGCTACAAATCTACTATAGATGCATGGTTCATCTGGATTTTTGATAAAGCCAAGTTCTTTGACCGTCTCATCAAAGCAGATGTTCCAACTCCGCGATGCCTGCTTTAGTCCATAGATGGACTTAAGCAACTTGCACACCTTTCCGCTGCTCCCACTCTGAATGAAACCCTCTGGCTGGTCCATATAGACACACTCCTCTAAATTTCCATTTAGAAAAGCTGTCTTTACGTCCATTTGCCAGATCTCATAATCGTGGAAGGCAGCAATGGCAAGAAGGATCCGAATGGATTTCAGCATGGCTACTGGAGAAAAGGTTTCGTCGTAGTCCAAGCCAGGTCTTTGACGAAAACCCTTTGCTACCAGCCTAGCTTTATAGGTCTCAACCTGTCCATCTACACCAATCTTCCTTTTGAAGATCCACTTGCATCCTACGGGTTTTACCCCGTCTGGAGCAATGTCCAACGTCCATACCTTGTTGGTGTACATGGACTCCATTTCGGTCCGCATTGCATCCAGCCATTTCACTAAGTCAACGCTCTGAACGGCCTGCTGGAAGCTAGTAGGCTCATCATAATCTATGATGCAATCCTCTCTATCCCCGTCTATGAGAAAACCGCAGTATCTCTCGGGCGGATGAGACTGCCTACTACTCCTGCGGAGCGGCGTAGGAATGTCCTGTTCTGTTGAACCCTCTGGTTCCACTAAGCTTTCAGTAACAGTCTGTGGTTCTGGAATTTCTTCCAGTTCTATTGTGTTCCCACTTATCTGGGTTTCCAAAAACTCAGTTTCCAAGAAGCGGGCATGCTGAGAAACAAAAACCTTTTGTTCCTCAGCGGAATAGAAAAGATACCCCCTGGAGTTCCTTGGGTATCCCACAAACTTACACTGTACTGAACGTGCCTCAAGCTTGTCCGCATGCTGCTTTTTTACAAAAGCTGGACATCCCCATACCTTAAGATAATTTAGACAGGGTTTCTTCCCAGTCCACATCTCATATGGGGTGGTGGGCACAGTCTTGGTAGGAGCCTTGTTCAAGAGATACGCAGCTGCTTCTAGTGCATATCCCCAGAATGATCGCGGTAACTCAGCGTTACTCATCATGGACCGAACCATATCCAATAGGGTTCGGTTCCGTCTCTCCGATACACCGTTATGTTGCGGAGTGTATGGAGGAGTAAGCTGAGAGAGAATACCATTCTCTTTTAAGTAATTCAGGAATTCGGCACTTAAGTATTCTCCACCTCGATCCGATCTTAGAATCTTAATACTTTTGCCGGTCTGTTTCTCTACTTCATTCTTATACTCCTGGAATTTTCCAAAGGCCTCGGACTTATGTTTCATTAAGAAGACATAACCGTACCTTGAGAAGTCATCCGTAAAAGTAATGAAGTAAGAATGTCCGCTTCGGGCATGTGTAGACATTGGACCGCACACGTCACTGTGTACGAGTCCTAAGAGCTCGCTCGCTCTTACTCCTTGTCCAGTAAATGGAGTCTTTGTCATCTTTCCTTTGAGACAAGATTGACAAGTGGCATACGATTGATATTTGAACGCATTCAAATATCCTTCTGTATGTAACTTAGTCAACCTTCTCTCATTGATGTGACCCAATCTACAATGCCATAAGAAAGTCTGATTTATTTCTGGAGACTTTCTTTTGTGTGTATTCTGGACATTAAAAATCTGTGGTTGGTTTAACACGTATATACCATTACTCAGAGTACCTGACCCAATCAATACTTGATTAAGGTGAATGTTTACAACATTACTTACAAACGCAAATTCATAACCTTCTTTAGAAACTAAAGATACAGAAATGATATTACAAGTTGCGTTGGGTACAAAAAAGCAATTACGCAAAACCAAAACATGTCCATCTGACATTCCCAGGTGATAGTCCCCCACGGCTTTAGCATCCATGCTAGCTCCGTTCGCAACTTTGAGGGTCATGTCACCTGCCTTCAAAACCCTACGGTTTCTCAACGCCTGCAAAGAATTACAGATATGAGATCCTGATCCGGTATCCAATACCCAGGAAGTAGAGTTTATTGAAAGACAGTTTTCAATAACATACACACCTGAAGCTGAAGCTGCAACCTGCTTCAATTCCTGTGTTCTGGCCTTCCAGGCCCTGCAATCATTCTTCCAGTGTCCCTTCTTATGACAATAGAAGCATTCTTCCTTATCCACAAGCTTCCCCGCTATCTTTGTTGCTTTGCCTTTTCCCTTCGTATCCACTTTACCAACACCGCCCCTTGGTTTGGCGGGGGCCTTCTTCTTCTTTCCCTTGGCTTTCGCCTTGGACCTAGAAGAAGATGATCCTCCTACAAACAAAGTGGATGTTTCCCTACCTTTCTGTAGGGTGCCCTCTGCGCTCCTCAGCATGTTGAGGAGCTCTGATAGTTCAACCTCTTTTTCTTGTAGGTTGAAGTTCAGTATAAACTGGGCGTAAGTGGAAGGAAGGGACTGGAGAACTATATCCGTATATAGCTCACTCTCCAATGTGATCCCTAGGTCAGCGAGCTCCTCAATGAAGCCGATCATCTTTAGCACATGCTCGGCTACTGATGATCCGACGGCCATTCTTGTCGAAAATAACTTTTTCGACGCTTCGTATCTTGCGATACGTGATTGCTCTCCATACAGTTCTTTTGTATGGAGCAATATGGACTCCATGTCCATATTCTCATGCCTCCTCTGATGTTCGTTGTCCATCGAGGCAAGCAGGAGGCACTTGGCCTTCGCGCTATCAATCTCCCAAGTCTTGCGGATTTCCTTATCCGCGACGCTGGAAGTTGGACCAGGGACAGGGGGAGCTTTGGTGGTAAGAAGATACCCCAGCTTGTCATAAGTGATTGCTATCTTGACATTCCTGAGCCAATCTTTGTAGTTTGGCCCTGTCAGTTTGTTTTTATCTAGGAGTAACTTAAGTCCAGTCATGTTGATTGGTCGCTGCAATTAGGAGAGAGAAGAAGAAACACTCAGCATGATGCTCTTGCAAGTTTAGAGTGGTTTTTAGTTTGTCTAAACAGGATGGCTCCCACTGTTTCTCGAATCCCTCCTCAAACCATAAAGGAAGAATTAGTCAGGATCAACCCCACCGTACAATACTTGCTTAACCGTTCAGCCAGGCCGGTGTCGGTACTTCGAGGGAGGTTTTCCAACGCTTTCGCGAAGTTCCTTAATTAGAGAACCTCTTTTCCCTGGGGGCGTAGCCCCGCTAACACCTTTCTAGGCACCTACTAGGTTTATAGCATTGATCGTTAAGTGAGAAATTTCCCGAGGAGTAGCATATACTCACAGTAGGATCGGGATCCAAATATCATCGCGTGACGAAACTGAAGGAATCCTACCAGAATCATCACACTCCAAATGGTATGCAAATCTAGCAAGTTTCAGTACTTATGAAACTCCCGATGTGGATTTTTGCCCCATGCTCTTATGACCTTGACGAAGGTCAACAAATCATAAGTCACATGTCAAGTTCTGCCCGTCATTATCCAGGTTAATTTGAATCCACCCGTATGTACCCTTGACGAAGGTCAACAAGGTAATGCGAATGTCCCAAACCAACGCATCTATCTATGCTACATATGAATACCCAATAGCTACCAATCACTATGCTTTGACGAAGGTCAACAAACACAGCTTGAATACTTATTGAATATTCATACGAAACGACGGAGGGCTACGAATGGTTTTGGCGAAACCGTGAACGTAGTGAACTTGATTTAATCGATGGAACGAGATAGCTTTTAGAAGGAGTGGCTCAAGCTCCGCATTTAAAAGTTATTTTGAAAAGAACCGAGTGGTTTTTCGAAAGTGTTCCAACGACTTTAACTTGGTTTATTATCTTGCATTAGTTCTTTTAATGCGTGATATTCTTGCATTAGTACTTTTAATGCGTCCCATCATTTAACCCTACCATTGCAGAAAACAACCAAAATATGACGTACGCTTATGCCATTCGCATTCGCCACTGGGCCCCGTCATTACCCGTTAGGTTACTTAACTAACGACAGAGCGGGGGCTGGGCTAGCGCGTCTGTAAAACATAAGCAACGCCTAAATAGTAAGCAATGATAGACATTACAGATCACAGATGAATGCATTGGATATACTAGCAATCCGCAATCCTTTCGAGCCTGAAACGAAAAGCGGATAACACGGTCGCGGTGAATAGCCAAATACCCCACCCAAGACCCCTACGGGTGCGGCAAACTACCCGCCAAGTACTCGGTAGTTTGTGCACCCCTCCATGGGTCTATCCTAGGAGCAAAAACAGTAAAAAGAATTATACAATGACGGCTACAACCCCGACCCGGTTGTGCGGCCAAACAAATAATATTATTACATCAATTTACATTTACAATGAATGAAAGAAAAACAAAAGCTCATCTCACATCCACCCCGGCTATTCACCCGCGACAGTCCAACACATTCATATACACATTCCAGCACATTACAGATCATGTATAACCCCGACTAATCGACTTATAGCGATTAGCCGACGTTCAATACATGCAAGCATCACAGATATAACCATCATAGTCAAAGTGCAGTGAAGTTCGGAAAAAATACGGAATTATAGGACCCCAAAAGGAAATTTCTTTTCTGGAAAATCTGGGCACATATAATATATTTTAAAAATCCCAAAACCAACACACAAACACACTGCACGAAAAACGATGCAGAGAAGAAACCAAGTCGCGGCGGTTCCGCGGCGTCCAAGAAGGATCACGCGGCGGAAGCGCGGCACTTTAGGCGAATCACTGTATCGTTTTTCTTGGGTGTTCACACAAAACCCTGAGCCGAATTTAGGAGTATAAAGTTTTTCATTTTGACCAGGAAAAATTTCAACAGAAACTCAGATTTTGTAAAGTTTGATTTTTGGATTTTTCCGGTTCCGAACTTCGTTACACTTCACTACCAAGCTAGTTTAAGTTTAGTTAGGCTCTGATACCACTGTAAGTCCATATTGCGACCCCCGGTTCTTACGGGGAGGCGGAAACGGTATAAAAAAACGAATTTTTATCGCAAGAGGCAACATGGACTAAACTATGGTCGGGATCGTTACCTAAACTAAAACTAGCATACTAAGCTAAAGATATTTAGCTACTCGGATAGAGATGGTTATACCTAGTTAGTCTTGAACTC
Organism: Agapanthus africanus; assembly: GCA_030015575.1. Lineage (NCBI taxonomy): Eukaryota > Viridiplantae > Streptophyta > Magnoliopsida > Asparagales > Amaryllidaceae > Agapanthus > Agapanthus africanus. Next base: position 572,779,651 of record CM057337.1, on the reverse strand, counting down.
CTTCGTCTTCAAGCTCCGGTGGTGATCCGATGGCTCCTTCTCGTCGTCTCCGTACGCCGAAGATAGATCCACTTGAAAGCTCCAACTTTTAGCTCCTTCTTCGGTCTTTGAAGAAACTAGCTCACTTGGTTTGCTAAACCTAGTGAACTAGAATGAGTAGAGATGATTTAGAATGGGATTTTATCTATGGTTCTTGATTCTCAACTCATGAGACAAGAGAACCATAGATCAAGAGAGGGAGCAAGAGGTTGAGGGTGAGAGCAAGGGGAGAGCTCAAGAACAAGAGAGAGAATGAGCAAGAAAGAATGAGGCTCTCTTTTCTCTCTCACCCTCTCATAATCCAAAACAATGATAACTCATCATATCAACAAAAGTCTTATGGTAATGGTTAGAAGCAACCATAAGGTTATCATATCATGCACTCATTTTACTCAAAAAAGCAAGCAAGAAAAAAGTCTTTGGCATGAAATGATAACCATGGTCATCATGATGGTCAACTAGTCAAGCCTAGTCAACCGGTCAACAAGTCAACAAAAGTCAACAAGTCACCAAAGTCAACAAGTCAACAAAAGTCAACAAGTCAACAACCATATCACCATAATACTTAATTAATATAATAGTTAATCACAAATCATATTCTCATTAGGGTTGAGCATAAAGTCAAAAAGTCAACGGTCAACTGTCAACAACCCTAATGAGAATCCGCTGCCTCTGCCTCCCTGTCAACTGTGCATACACACCCGCATCCGCGTTCCGAGGAACACGAATGCAAACTGGATAAATCCAATCCCATAAGGTACACTAGGATCTGGCTTAAACCAAAGCCCGCTAGTGTAAACTGTCCGGACACTGTACGTGCACAAGTGCACGGATGTGACCGAACCCTGTCGCAAAACCATGCGACCTGTCGCAATACCATGCGACCTCTACTCTTTTGCCTAAAGGCGAAAAGCTTTCTGTGTGGGACTCTAAAGACTCGACACTACGCTGGCAGTGGGTTTAACCACAGACCGCAAGCGGCACTAGCTGTGCGTAACGGTCCCCAGGTAATGCCGACAAGAAGACCGACGAGGCGAAACCCATCTGAACTCCTACTGAGCCTGAGTGTGACATTCTCCATACAGTCCGGTCTGTTCGTCTGATACATCGCATGGCGGGCCTAGGGGGCGGTAAACGTCAGTCCCCCAATAGCGGTACAAGTCGTGCCGGAGTGAAGCCCAATACACCCTGAGATAACACTGGAAACCTACCAGTATATCTCGTTTGCCCTGGCCAGGGACTACTCGTGTAATGGCTCTCCTAGACACAGCGCGATGTCAACCCCCAACACCGGGAGAGACGAATCCTGTCTAACCGTCACTGCCTCCAAGTGCTTCGGGACTGCACCCAACCACCACCTGTTTGCACGACTCCTTTGAGCCGTGGTAGGGTAGTGATCAAAGTACAGTGGGAACACACCCGAGGCGAAGTGACAGTGTCAAGTCAGCGGACTAAGCTGTACTCATGTCACCTGGGAACTGATAACTGACGATAGGTATAATACCAACTAATCAGTTCCCTACGAGTCCTGTCCAGTGTACCCGTAACCTAACGAGCACCCGCATACTATCTCAAGTACGACGTACTGACGGCTGTGGGACAGACCGTCTCCCACACTGGGATGAGAAGCGCATGCGCTGGTCTACTCCGGAGTATCGATGCCCTGTCTCGATAGTCCTGCGACCAGGGACCTGAATAAGGATGTGCTTATAGATTACCCAGCCCCCACTAGTGTGACTGCCATCACAACGCTGGTAATCAAGCAAAGATCCTAAGGGCTCCACTAATGCGTATAAGTGATATACTGAAATAAACACAAGTACACATTGAAGTAGAAACAAACCAAGTAGCATACTACTATTTTGAGCAAGATTGTATATACAAGGTGAATATCCCAAGCATCCATTAAGTAATATACAAACTAGTATGATACAGTAATGGCCTCTAGGGAATATACACCAACATTTTGCGCGCAGTGCAGAGGCAGTCGTCAGCAGATTGGCAGATGTTATGCGACAGCCGAGTTGAGTTCGAGTTCACTCAGACAGGGGGACAGCTCGCGCATGTTCGTGCACGCCCACAGTTGCTTGACCGTATATATGAGGCACAGCGCAGTGACGACCGTTGCTCAGAGATCATGGCACAGATGGGACAGGGCAGATTTTCCGAGTTCGTGGTTGACGATCAGGGGATTTTACGATATGGATCTAGACTGTGCGTACCAGATGCTGATGGATTGCGGTGCGACATTCTTGAGGAGGCACACCGATCAGTGTATAGTGTCCACCCCGGTTCCACCAAGATGTACCATGATATGAGAGAGACCTACTGGTGGGACGGGATGAAGAGGGACATTGCGGAGTTCGTTTCGAGATGCCTGACTTGTCAGCAAGTCAAGGCCGAGCACCAGAGGCCCGCAGGAGAGCTACAACCGTTACCCATTCCGGAGTGGAAATGGGAGCAGATTTCGATGGACTTCGTTGTGGGTCTACCCAGGACCAGTCGAGGGTACGACTCCATCTGGGTGATCGTGGATAGATTGACGAAAGCGGCTCACTTCCTACCAGTGAAGACCACTTTCAGCTTCGCTCAGTATGCTCAGCTCTACATTGACGAGATCGTGCGACTACATGGCGTACCGACTTGTATCGTGTCAGATCGAGGCACTCAGTTTACCAGCCGACTATGGCAGAGACTTCAGGAGGCTTTGGGCACTCGTTTGACCTTCAGCACAGCGTTTCATCCGCAGATCGACGGACAGTCAGAGCGGACCATTCAGACTCTCGAGGACATGCTCAGAGCGTGCGTTTTGGACTTCGGCGGTAGCTGGGATCGTCATTTACCGTTAGTGGAGTTCTCCTACAACAACAGCTTCCAGGATACTATTCAGATGGCACCTTTCGAGGCATTGTATGGGAGGAGATGCAGATCGCCCGTCTGTTGGACAGAGCTCAGCGAGAGCAGCATTTTGGGGCCGCAGCTTGTTGAGGAGACGACAGCGAAGATACAGTTGATCCGAGACCGGATGAGAGCGGCTCAGAGCAAGCAGAAATCGTATGCAGACAGGCGCCGTCGCAGGTTAGAGTTCGCAGTTGGCGATCATGTTTTTCTGAGGGTCTCTCCGATGAAGGGCGTGATGCGTTTTGGGCGAAAGGGGAAGCTTAGCCCTAGATTCGTAGGTCTCTTCGAGATCCTCGAGCGTGTCGGCGCTGTTGCATATCGTTTGGCTCTTCCACCCAGCTTTCCGGATGTTCACCCCGTCTTCCATGTTTCGATGCTCCGCAAGTACCTTCACGACCCTTCGCATGCGATTCAGCACCCGACAGTCCAGCTAGAGCGCGATCTTTCTTTTGCAGAGCAGCCGGTGGCCATCCTGGATCGGCAGGTGAAGAAGTTGAGGTCGAAGATTATACCAACCGTCAAGGTCCTTTGGCGTAGCCCGAGCAGCGAGGAGGTTACCTGGGAGACCGAGGGCGAGATGAGGAAGAAATATCCCCATCTCTTTGAAGGTACGCGTAGCTATATTTTTAAATTCGGGGACCGAATTTCTTTAAGGGGGAAAGATTGTAGCGTCTTGAAAAGTTGTTTTGGAGTTTTCCTGAAAATTGGTTAATTATTTGTGATACCTTGGGGATGTTTTTAGCATCTCCTATGACGTTTAGGATGCGTGAGCGCGGAGTTTTGAGTAGTCGGGTTTTAGTTTTGCCGGGCGACCAAATCGGCGATTTTTGGCAGTTTTTGCGATTTTCGCGTATGTTCCGCGCACCCTGCACACGTTGTACCTAGCTAGTGAACATTAGTAGTTTCGTTTGGGTTTTGCATCGTTCTTGATATGTAACCTTATGTTTGGTATTGATGTAAATTCCAGGTTCGGTCGCGGAGACGTCAGACGCGGCGCGAAAGGGGAAAGCGGTGATTGGACACAGCTAGCCAGGGATTCCTGTGAGTAGATGTAACATCTACGGGGGACTATCGTTGGATGGCGCAAGCCGCCCGATAGTTTAGTACCTTAAAAAGATTCTTAGTAATGTTAGTAATTAGGGGTGTAATACTTGTATGATTAATTGCTACATTCATGCCCTATATTGACATACATATACGAAACCATTTAATAGGACACCTGCACCATTGCCAGGGTTTTTATATGCAGCACGAGCACTATTCATGCTTACACACACACCCTGGTAATTGCCATTCCACCACACTAGATAACCTTTAAATTGAAACCTTTTACTAATTGATACTTAAACTTGTGCTATTGCCTTTAATTCCTTAAAATGAAACCGTAGGATTGCTATTCATGTGCATGTACTCCATCATATTAATTGTTCATGCTTAATCTTTTAATCACACATCGCAACTTGATTATCGATACCATATGCATTCATTATCATTGATATATGCACTTATGAGGATTTCTTGAGATTTTATGATATTTCTGGATTTCGGGGGAAAGCCGCAAAATTTCTAAACTTATTATATTTTTAAAACATGTAAATTGCGGTTTTCTAGTGATGTAAGTGTCGTCCACCATGAGTTTGCTGTGGTTTTGGAAATCCGTGTCGAGGAGTGGAGGAACCGTCACGGGTACATGGTGGGCCCGGTAAGGTACCCCGGGGCAAGAGGAATGTGGTGTTGACGTTGAGCCTGGCAGGGGACGGATTACCTACCGGTGACTGTTTGGGACGGCGGATATCCAGAGGATACCGACCGTGGCCGCTAGATGATGAGATATTGATATTTGAGATGGGTCAGCCGGACGGCTGAGGCCAGAGACACTATGACATGGATTTATGAGATTTGAGACAGCTTTTAGGTGTCGTTGCTGGACACCGGTTCTCGTCGATTCCTTGAGTATTATGCTGGCATTCTAAAAGAGTTTCAAAAACAAAAAGAGATAAAATGTTTCTTATAGATACCTATTGAGACCTCAGATATTCATGTTGCATACATATTCATACACTGATGTTGTATACACACCTGCTAGTGCATCCATTCATACCTGTATTTTAGATGCTAGGATGCTTGTGTGCATGCATACGATAGCCTTTGTAGATGTTATTTATTACTCACGAGTTGGCAACTCACCCCCGTTGTGCCACAGCCTTTTGCAGGTCCACTCCGTCAGTACAGTAGCGGCGGGCGCACTTGTTCTTTTGCCTCTTTTGCCTGGACTCGAGGTTTTGCTCATAGGTGGGTCATGTTATTATTTTTGTACCATCTTGTATATTCTTTGTATCTAGTGTACTCCATCTACTGTTTCTACCAGTATTATTGTATTGACCTAGAGATGAGACTGTGAGGTTTGTGGACTTTTATGCTGTATTTTGGGGTCGAGCTCACTTGAGTCGACATGCTGTTTTTTCTTATGCTTCATTATGATTATTTTGCTTGTTGTTGCTTTATATTGCGTGGGATTTGTGACCGCCTTGTGGCGAAGAGCTAGCTCCCGCTTGGGGATGCCCTATTTTGTTGGATTCATATATATTTTGTTGTACCCATTTTGGGGGCCAGTATTTACAAAGGAGACTCTGCCGAAATTTTCGGAAAAATTGGTATCGTTTTTAAAAAGGGTTTTATATGACTTATTTGATAAACTCGCTTTCAATTGATTGGGTTTTCTTCACTCTTTTGCTTATTTGGTTTTGGTTTCTGGGCTTTGGCTTACTTATTTTACGGACGTCTTGAGACGTTTCGTAAACTTAAGTGCCAGTCACGTTCCGTACCCTGCGGGTCGTGACAAATACAATCTCAGAATATAGGATATCAATACTAATCCCAGACATAAAGAAAAGAGATAACAATTTATAGAACTAAACGATCTCAACTGTCAAATAATATAAATATCATCTCTCACTCTAAGTCATATACAGGTCTGATGGAGAAATTCTAGATACAAAATACAATACCCAAAAGCGAAGATTACTACATATGTAACCCACCTAGCAAAAGATGCGATAAAAGCAGAAAGAGTAGATCTACACCGCTGCTAACCGTCCACTCTACCCTGCAAAGAACTGTGACACAATGGGGGTGAGTTGCCAACTCAGTGAATTTAACTAATATATAACGGTTAATAATGTAATTATAACGATCATACTAACTGAAATGTGAACAAGTATAATGTATGATTATCTGTGGAAAACATGAATCTACAGTACGAATCTCATAATCAAAACTAAAATCTCATCATTTATTTCCAATAAAAATTCAATTCCCCGTGTCCATCATCGACATAAAACTTCCATTTCTCACAGGCATCATTCCTCGAATGATCCTGAAATCAACAATAACGGTTGTTATCATCTAGATATACGCCGTATTTTTTTTTACCACTATCTCCGGTATCGAGTAACCTTGCTAGGCTCCCCCGCCTCAAATGCGGCTATCCTGCCCCTCGGTCTCGACCGGGTCCACCATATATCCAACTGTATATCTCCCCCACTCAGTATGGATAACGTAAAATCGGCGACCGTATATCTCCCCCACTCGGTCCGGAATAAAACCAAATCTTAAACCATCTCATGGTGGACATGACACATCAATCATGAAAATCACTGGATTTGTGTAATAGTATTCAAAACTCAAAATCATAAATCCTCAATAATACATTTACCTCTTATATCAACATGAAATACGCAGATACTAAACATGATATTAATGATGCAATTTACTACTATTATTGGTGTGTAAGATAAGATATGAATCATTTTAACAAGAATTTTTGCGAAGTGTAAAAGTGACATGGTGATATCGAAGAGGTGTGTGTAACATATAAGGTGTGCACGTGGCATGACTCGTCGATACTTGTGTAGTGTTCTAGCAACTAAGCAAATATATATGAATGGTGAATGCATATTGTCAATTTGGCATAACAAAATAAAGCATTAAGTTAAATAAAACTACGGGCGTATCACGCCATCTTTACAAAATTCCCCGGTAGATGTTTAGTCTACTCACCGAAAAACGTCGAATCTATTCAGGAATTGCCAATCCTTTCCCTTTCCTCGCATGCCTCCGAAAATCCCGTATTCGAATCTAACATCACAATTTAATTTATATAAGGAAACGGCTACTCCGACATGACGGAAATGAAAAACACCCGTTCCCACGTACTAGTTATATTGTATACGACTATATCGAGCTATTAAACACTTAACCTTGCTGGATTTTATCCCTAACCTGCATCGCTACAGAATTTAAATCGCGATGCATTTTAACCGTGTCGTATTTTGTGTGTTTAGATATCTTTTCCGATATACGCTTTCAGATTCTATCTGCAGTGAAACTAATTTGTTTAAATAACACCAAAATGGCCAAAATGATTTACAGAAACCTACACAACCACCCAAAACACCCTAGCTAGCTACAAAACCGGTGACGCCGGATTTTCTCTTTTGGTCGCCGGCCCAAATCCGAGCCCTCTGGTTCGTGATCCTATGGTTTGCTCTAGGTGTTACATACATCATTTTAGCACTGTTTTGTTAAGTTGATTTGTCTCAGAATAATAGCAGATTCAACAGAGCCTAGCTTTTACTAAAATACGATATTATAGAACCATTTTCAATTCAAACTAAACTAGCTACAAAATTTAAATTCATACTGTGGTTAAGGATTTTACCCACAAAAAGTTGTTGGAATAACCCCTCCAAGATGCTAAGCCCCTTGTCCTAGCTTGATGGTGAAGAAAACCTAGAACATAGCTTCCTTCATCTTCTTCTTCCTCTTGTTCTTTCTTTCTCTCTTTAGTTTTTGTTTTTCTTTCAGAATTTTTCAGAATTTTTAATTAACCATGATCTGAACAAGGTTTATATATGGCAAATGAAAGGGATAAGGTGAAGGAGGAGGTGCCATCAAGCTAGATGTGTTGGTTTCATACAAGGAGGAGGTGGTGGGTGTGTGTATGCATGCTAGTAAGAGGTGTGCTAGCCTTATCTTCTAATTATTGTTTTAATTTGAAATTAAATTCCGAACTAAATGATTTTCTATCCCATTTTCATTTACACCCTTAACAATTTTCCATTTGCACAAAAATCCTAAACTTTACCTAAAAACCCCTCACAACTTAGTTTATTATAAAACACACATTTAATTAAAATGAAGCTAAAATTATCACTAAAACCCTTATAACTTATTTATGTTGCATACTAAAATTTTAATTTAAATTGTTTTACATACAACTCATGAAATTGACTTATTTGTTTTTAATAACTTTGTGATTTATCATATTAGTATTAAATTAATTCATTTTATTTATTTCTAAATTTTCAAAATGCTACAGCCGATGTCAGCGTAGAACTGGTCTGACGCCTTGTACATGTCAACCGACTTGCAAGCTCGGAGCTCGGCGATCTTCGCCGCCTCAAGCGCAGTCTCGGTCTCCCTCTTGCTGGCGTCCCTCGCCTTCTTCATTATGGTGTATTGCTTGCCCAACTCCTCCAACTTGGCCTCGATGGCTCGGTAGGACTTTCTCAGAATTCGGTGGGACTCCTGGCTGTTAGAAATCATGAGCTCCCCGGCGGCCAACCGGGTCTCGAGGGCGGCTGTCTTTTCCTTCTCCTGCCGCTGCTGAAGGCATAGATCCTCCGCCTCTGAAGACGATTCCCCAGCCTTCCTCATGGCCGGGGCAATATCCTCGGATTCCATGTTGACGATAAGGGCGCAATGTTGGAGGACCTAAGAAAAGAAGCAGATGGATTTAGAGGTGTTCAGACCAAGAAATGGCACTTAAAATAATACTTAAATGGGTACCAACCTAAACTACCTCCTGAGCAATGGCGGCCACTTAGGCCTTTAGGGTTCCCCGGGGAATCTTGCCATGGGCCGACTGCTCCATGTGCGCGAGCAAGATGTCGGCGATGGAAAGCCCAGAGGGGACCACGAAGCAGACGTCCCCCTCCTGCACGGGAATCCCCTCAGGGATCTCAGTCGACGGCGCGTTGGAGACCGTCCTTTTCCTCTTGAGGGGACCCTCGGTTACCTCCTCCTCCATCGCCCGGGAATCCGGGTCTCGTGCGTGCTTCTGGCTACCCATGCGGCAGTCATCGGGGACTCGGGGCGATGCGGAAGTCCTCGCCGGTGGCTCTGGTTTCAGGACTGAGCTCGGACCAGCTCGGGACAAGCTCACGCCCCCGGCCTTCTTCTGGGACGTAGCGGCTATGGAAACTAGGATCATGGATCGGTCCATTTGTCCTGCAAAAAGAGAATACACAGAAATGTTAGTGATGCAATAAGGGCAAAAGGAAATTATTCAAGTCTAAACAGATCGTCCAAGCTCCTAACTTACCCACGAAGCGTGCGGGACTGAGCCCGGCCCAGCTAAGGACCTGCTCGGAAAGCAAGACGTCTGCCCGCTGGATCGGTTCCCACATGGACACCGCCCTCGCCTCGGGAGAGGATGACTGCTTCACCCACGGGCAGTCGGCCATGTGCCACTGTATAGGTACAGGCTAATCCTCGCCTCAGGTGGCCCGACGAATACAAACTTCACCTTCCATTCGTGAATGGAAGAAGGAACGACTACTACTCCCGACCCGGCCGCCCCTCCCTTACGTTTTTTGAAAGAAATGTACACCCAGCTCGGCTCATCCTTGTGTGTTCCAAGGTGATTTTTATAGCAGAGGAAGGAAGTAAGAAGAGTCATGCCGAAAGGGATGCCGTCAAGTTCCAACCGGACCAGAAACCCTAGGAGAATTCTCTACAAGTTCGGAACTAGCTAGCCCGGGGCAAGTTGGAAGCAACGAAGTACCCCACATACTTCGGGTGGAAAGGGCAGACGCATTGCAGCTCAGAATGCATCAAAGTACAGGGCAATCTTCTTGCACTGCACCTAATCCGCCCTTTCATCCTCCCAAGCTACATGAAGCGAATAGCTAGGAAGAATGTGGAAGCGAGCCCGAATCACGGTAAGCTCGTCCACGTTTCTCAAGATGGAGGGCGTATCGCGAGCGTTCCCGATTCGCACTTTAGAGGCCTTTGTCGTCGCCTGGCGACGAGCGGCGCGGGTAGCCCTAACTCTATGGGGGGAACCCGACGCAGATGGGGCAACCGAAGAGGTGGGAGAACACACCCTGGACTCAGCTCCAACAACTGGAAGCTCATCGCCCTACTTGACCCTAACAACATATACAGACTCCTCGAAGAAAGACATCTAACCTGATTCAAAGGAAAGGTTTCGCCAGGGAAAGGCGCAAGAGATCTGATCTGAAAAAAAGGAGGAACGCCGAGCAATCTCTCACAACGAAGGGAAATAATGGCGGAAGTGTTAACCCTGGGGGGTTCCCCTCCTATTTATACAACTCTTGGGGAAACATTTGACGGCCCTGATCAATTCCCGCCAAAACGAAGTGTCGCGTCTGCCAGCCGTCGAAGCTCCACGTGTCAAACGACCATGAGAGACATCCCTTCGGCCGCAGGAGACAGTGACAGCTTGTCGCATCCCCTAATCCGCGTCGGACATATGGCCGGCACCTCAACATACGTGCAAGCGAATCGGCGCCCCCTCTTTAAAGCACGATCCTTTCCCTGATCCGTTGATGTCATCAAAGATGCGCGCGAAGATCCAAGCGCCTGGGAAATCCGAACGATGCAACTGCCCTACACCAAGTCGCCCCGGAAATCCACGCCAATAGATTTTTGGCAACAGTCCGCGCCCAGAAAACCGATCAGACCACTCTCGACCCGACCTATAAATAGGTCGGGACGAGAGTGGGGGGATAATGATGATATTCATAAGTGGGAATTCCGCAGATCATGACACGTGGTAGATGACTTGTCTCGGGGCTCACAATACAGAAGCAAACACGATACATTGAATGCATTCCCCGAGCCTTCACCCCAAGGATTGACCCGACCTTCGATGGCCTCCCAGAACACTTATATGCCCGCCTTATAAATAACCATCGGCTCGCCTCCGAGCCCTTCTACAAGCTGAGCTTCCTCAGCCCCTCCCCCAGCTCGCCTCCGAGCTATCACAGAACCGAGCTGCCTCGGCCTCCCGTTTGTTAGGAATATGTATGCCCTAGAGGCCATTATTGATGATATAGTGGATGCTTGGACATATATATAGAGGACTTTCTTGCTCTACATGATAGTATGCTATCAGGTTACCTTTATCTTAATATATAGACTGGTATTTATACTGTCTGTCTCTTACATGTTGATAAAGCCCTTAGGATATGTACTTGACTACCAGGATTATGATGAGATCATACTAGTGGGGCCAGGGTGGTCAACAAGTACATCCTTTAATCAGTTCCTAGTCGAGGGAATATTGAGACTGGGGCATCGATATTCCAGAGTAGACTAGTGTGTACATTTCTTGTCCCTTAGAGGGCGATGGTTGATCCCACAACCATTGGTTTGTGACATCAAAGATTGTACACAGGTGCTCATTGGAGAATAGATACACCGAACGGACTCACCGAAGACTTCTATGTGGTAGTATACCTATCTTCAGATAGCAGTCCTCTGGTGACACAAGTACAGGTTAATCTGTAGACCCGAGATCGTCATAGAGTCTTGTATGGCTGCCACTGTGCTTTGATTTCCTCCTTACCACGCTCAAAGGAGACATGCAAACAGGTGGATTTTGGGTACAGTCCCGAGTCACATGGAGGCAATGAGCGATAGGAGGGGTTTCGTCTCTCCCGGTATTGGGGGTTGATGTTGCGCTATGCTCGATTGGCTAAAACTGGATGTCCCTGGCCAGGGCTGCTGCCGAGATTTACTGATAAGTGTTATCAGTAGTTTCTCGAACCGTTATAGGCCAGACATCGGCATGACTTATCACGTTACTGGGGACTGACGTTTACCACCCCTAGACATGATATGCGACATATCAGACGAAGAGACCAGACTGTATGGTAGTGTTACTGACAGGCTTCATGGAGACTATAGACAAGCTTGCTTGTTGATATTCATATCGCTCAATACCTGGGTAGCCGTTACGTCCAGCTAGTACCGCTGACGGCTTGTAGGTGACTGATGTGATTATCACCTACTGTTGGCATATTGACGAGTCTTTAGAGTCCCACACAGAAGTTCCCTAGTTCAAGCAAAACGAAGTAGTAGTTTAAGCAAAACGAAGTAGGACACATATGTGATATGTGTGTGGGACTGATTAAATACGTGTATGTGATACCGTATTGTAATCTGGCAGTTATCTGTTATCGGTTCCGTTATATGTGATATAACCAGATTGTCGAATCAAGTGTTGATTTGATAATGTGATATACAGATATATGATTTTAGTCGGTCATATGTGATATAACCGAATTATTAAATCAAGTGTTGATTTAATAATGTGATATATACACTACTAGAAATAAGGGTTGCCCCTACGGATTTATCCATAGGGGCAAATCACTGCCCCTACGGATATCTCCTACGGATATATGCGTAGGTACTTATCCGTAGGGGTCCTTTTTTGCCCCTACAGATAAATCCGTAGGGGCAAGACCAACCCCCCTGACACTGAGATCAGGGGGGAAATATCAGTTACTGCTGATATTTTGCCCCTACGGCTTAATCCGTAGGGGCAAAATGTGTACCTACGGATTAATCCGTAGGTACACATTATCTATTTTTTTTTTAAAAATGGGTTGCCTTATTTTTTCTCGCCCTGTGCACAATAATATATATATCAATAAAATATAAAATTAATCATCACACAACATATATCGCAGTATTCATAATCACATCTCACGCATATAATATACAAAAGAAACCCAAATACTGAATATGATATAATTAATATAAACCAATATCAATATCAATATCGTTTCAAAATGTAGTACAATATGTATGATATAAATAAATATATGTTTCAAAAAATAAGAACCAAAAAGCTACCCTAGCTCGGTCCAGCTCCACCTCTGAATAACGATAGAATAACGCGCGCCTGCTCCTCGGTCAATAAACCTTGCAATTCGGCGCGAGCGGGAGTCTGAGCGTCCTGTGGAGCTGGCGATGTGGTCTGTGCAGCCACCATAGAGGGAGTCGCTTGCGGAGCCGCGGCTGCGGGAGTCTGAGTGGGTGCTGGAGCTATAGGAGCTGTCTGTGGAACCGCAGCCGATGTAGTGGCTTGCGGAGCCGCAGCCGAAGGAGATGCATGCCATGTACCCTGTCGCGTCTGGACCAAACGCGTGTAAGAAGCGTGTAAGAACTGTGTATTATTCGAATCATTATCAAGTTATTTCGAAATCCCATTTGGACATCTAGTTTGGAAAACCGTTGTTTATTTTAATTACATATGTATGTATGATTAATCAAACCTAAGTCTAAAACCAAATAAGCTCAAGCTACGTACTAATTATGGATATGTTGATATCTATAATATGACATGATATTTTACTATAAAGTAGTATACATACCAGCATCTCCTTCAACTCCTCAACGGTGGCCCTCAAGCTCCCCAGTTCCTGCTGGACACGTCGCTCACTGGAGACGGAGGAATTAACCGCCGGGGTGGAGTCCAACCTCATATGGGCCCTGCTAGGGCCCAGTCCCCAGCCTCTCTCCCAACCTCCGTGGTGCCCTCCGTGTGCGGCATCCAGAACTGGGGTCAGCAACCTCGGATCGCTCTGTCCGGTAAAATCGATCCCCGAGGCCTCGGCCTGCTCAACCACCCGCTCTTACACCCACATTAAGCAGTAAAGTATAAGTATAAAATTTAAACTTGAAGCTTCCAAAACTAAAATTTCAAATATGGGTAGAATAAATATTTAACACTTACACAATACTCCTGGGTAGCGACGTCGGGATATCGAAGCTCGCCCGTGGCGGGATCTGTCGAGGTGCCGTGGACGGCAAGATATGCGGACAGCACGCTCGGTGTACCACCTTGCGCCACGGTCTGAGCTGTCTGCAATATTAGAAAATAACTCTTAATATTAGAAATATTAGAAAATAACTCTTAATATTAGAAATATTAGAAAATAACTCTTAATATTGCAGAATATCAGAAATGTCAGTCTATTGTAATTTACCGATAACTCCATGGCTCGAGTAATATTCCTCGAGCCACCTGTGTAAGTGGGGCGACCCCTCTTCGCCGACTTCCTGTTCTCTGTATTCTGAGCGGCCTGTTTCTGCACAACGCATTAACATTTAGTTTTCTAATTAAGGAACACAAAGAAATAAATTATATCATAAACAATGAATTACATTTAAAATGCATACCTGTTTGCGTTGGGAGTCGAAATAATCGCACAATAGAGGCCATGTCTCTACGTCGACTCTCGCAGACGCCAGAGTAGATAGGAGGGCCGCTCTCTCTGCCTCGGGGGTCGCCATCTACAGGGAGTAGCAGTCGGCCTTCAGCTCATTCCTGTTGTATCAGACCTTGGTCTGCATTTTCTTCATCAGGCCATTGTACAGAGCATGAAGGTCGATCACCCTCCCAGGGTGATCAGGGTTGGGTACAGGCTGAAAATCGTAATTCGACTGAAAATACAAAAAAAACATTGTTATTAGAATGCAAGTGTTAATAATAAATATATTGGATAAATCAAATGAAAATAGCCCGTTAATACGTACCCGAGCCTGATCAAAGAAGAGGGCGAATGAGCGCCGGTGCTGCTCGCCCCACTCAACGTGAAGTGGATAGTTCTTCACGAGCCGGCTCTCATCCCCCATATACCGGCCGAGCTTCTCGGCATGAGGACCGGTATAGCGATAGTCAAGGGTAAAAAGGAGGGGGAATGCTGCCTCTCCCCTAGCTCTGTCAGGCCTCAGCCTATGGGACTGATTCGGGCCTCGAGTCCCCCTCTGGGGATGGTGAGGCCCTGCGTCTGCACGAAATATCAAGACAATCAATATTAAGACAAAGTTGTATTAAGAAATCAAGCTTAAGCGAAAATTGAAGTGTGATATATACCTCCGGTGACTATCGCACGAGCCTGGACCCGGGCAGCAGCATGAGCGGGACGATAGTTCCTCCGGTGAGGAACAACCAGGGTCCCGGATGCGGACGCATCCCATGCAACTAGAAAATAAACATTGACGCTAAATTTCCATGAAGTTCATATTTATTCTATAGAGCATATGTAAAATGAATAAATATTTTATATTTATTCATACTAACCTGCAGACGATGCGGATGGTATGGAAGCGGCAAGAGTGGCCCCTGTGGAAGATGTGGACGCACCACCTATAATTAGACAATTAAAAATAGATTATATAAGTACTTGCAAAAAGAATGTGTAGATCAATAATATAACGTTCTAAATCAATATGCATGCACTATAGGATATATAAACATACCCGCAGGTGCGGTGGTGTCACCACCTACAGCTAGACAATAATAAAAATTGCTAAGTAAGAGCAAAAGGAATGTATATATATTTATGATATAGCATTCTAAATCAATATACATGCACTATATGATATATAAATATAGCTGGAGGAGCGGGAGTGGCCTCTGTCCCAGATGTGGACGCATCACCAACAACTAGACAATCAAACATTGACAACATAAGTAATTTTGAGATAAACAGGCATAAATATCTGTAATATTACATTCAAAATGGATATGCGTGCAGTATACCTAGAGGTGTGGCAAAATCCACACGGAAGGAGGCATCCGAAGGGGTCTCCGATCTGGGTGCAAGACCGGCCATCTGAAGCTCCCTACGAAGCTCTCCAGGCGGCAGAACAGCTCGGGCCCTGCCTCTGCCTCTGCCGCTGCCGCGGCTCCTGCCGCCTCTCGCTGCTCCCGACGTCGTCATCAAATCTAGATAAACGGTTCGTGGACGCATTAGACATTCATTAAAAGTATTGTATGTGTTTGTTCCGGCTGTCGGGGGTAGGCTTCTATCCCATTAAGAATGTATAGTGCGAACACCCATCACTTGTGCTTTCAACCGTTTCGAGTAAATTTCGGCAGCACCTCCCCGCTGTTCTCCGAGTACACTGTAATAATAGATAATCATTTCAAAGCTGTGAAACAGCGTTGAAATGAACATCTAATCTATCTTTGTACACGGAGAACCAGCGGAAAGGTACCAACGAAATATCTCGAAACGGATGAAAACACAAGTGAATGAAGGCGTTTGCTTTATACATTCTTAACTTGTCCACACGGGACAAATCTATGGGTTACCATACGATTGAATTTTCTCGTCGCGTAGACTATACGACGGTTGTTAGTATCGAGCTATACTGTCCGATATTTAACAACCTTCGTATAGTTCTATGTCACGACGAGTATCGCACGTATGTTAACCGATAGACGGGGACTAAGTGGCGTTTTTAGTTTCATATATGAGTATCGATGAGAATATGAAGGTTTCATATTATCATCGAGTATCATATATTGGTTTTAACTTGAACATCTTGAATCACTCTCTAATGATGCGTTTGTTGTGCATTCATGTTGTATGTGTAACATGATTTTAAACCATTGAGATCAAGATTGATAGAACTGATCATCCTACATTGCAATGGCATTCATCTACCAAAAACTATTATTGCAATGGCATTCATCTATAAAAATCAACAATTAAAACTACAAATATAGGATACTGATATCATAAAGCGTTATACGCAACATACGAATTCACATGACTGAAACATGCATCAAAAAACATGTTCATCCAAAAGAAAGGCCACTGTCAACAAATATAGACAAAGGATTATTATATTAACTATGAAACATATTAGAAAAATGTTAGAAGTTAAAGATGTTAATAACATGATGATAATCAAAGCAGTTGCGTACAGATGCTAAAACCGAATATGTGACACGATATTCTTGTAAAGATAGACATGTATTAAAAGAGGAGACGCCCAAGTAAAATATATAACTAAATCCCTATCTTACCTTTCCTTTTCTTCAAATCAGAAATTTGTCTTTTTTTTGCAATTATATATAGCTAAAACAAAGAAGTTCCTACAATTCTAAGCATTTCCAATTATAACCGCCCATCCTCAAAATCCAGAATCTTATGAGCATCTTATGCAATTAGCAAACATATCCAACCCAACATGCCCAACGGCTAAAAGTTCAACAAAACAGTCTCCGTTTCCAAGAAAATTTGAGAATGACAAATAAAATTATTAATTAAACTGGACTTTACCCACATTATTAGTCCAGTTTCCAACACCTTCTCAAACTAGACACATTTTCCTCTTATGATCATCATCAACATTTCAATTAACGAGCTTAATGCTAATTAGAATGGAAATTAACTTAGACCCTGAAATCCAAAACCCCAACCCCAACCCTAACCCTAACCCCAACCCCAACCCCAACCCCAACAGCAACCCCTTTCTGAACCCTAACCCCAACCGCAGCCCGAGCCCCAGCCCCAGCCCTAACGCTAACCGCAGCCCGAGCCCGAGCCCCAACCCCAACCACAGCCCTAGCTGCAGCCCCAGCCCCAACCCTAGCCCGAGCCCTAGCATAGGTTTCATAGAAGGAGAGGAGTTGTTAAGAGGCTCCCTCTCAACTGCCCTTTTAGAATCTCAGAAGATTCCAATGAAATAATAACACTTGGATTTGAGGTTAACTGGGGACAAAATTGTACATGCAGTAAAAAAAAGTGAGCTTTTGCTGTTAAAAATCCATTCTATTATTGATGCTTGGAATTTGGAAGGAGTGCATATATGGACTCATTGACCTTGACCAACTTTGTCTAGACCATGACTATTCTATGAGTTTTCTTTCTTAGGTAAATTGATGAAAACACTTGGTAGCTATAACACCATCGATTAAAAAACAGAGAAATTAATGGGGGATAGGGAAAAAATAAGGAAGAAAAGGAAAATATCAATGTCCAAACAGTAACTAAGTTCTATGATAACCATATGCAATCATATAACCACGATTGTGGACAAAAATGAAACTGTCAATGATCAACTATCAATGAACTGCAATCAATTATACTCAAAAATCTATTATATGATCGTATAAAATGATCACAATGATAATGTATATATAGTACAAAAATTAAAAATTTAAACTTTATCAATAAAGACCGAGAGAAAAAATAAAAGAGGGAACTTACTAGTTTGCAACTTGATCTCTAAATCAAGTTGCCAACCGGGTAGAGTTAGCCTCGAACTTATTTTCGAAGCCACGGTCGACAGATCGGGACTTCTTCTTCTTCTTTGTCAAAGAAATCCTTTACTTTTGAGAAAATAGATTGGAGATGAGAGAAGGCAGAGGAGTTCGTTCATCAGAAAGAAAGAAATGAATATTTATTAAAGAAAAAGAAAAATATTTTGGTTTATTCTTAATAAAAAAAATAATAATAGTAAAAATCTAAATCATAACTATTTTGCTGTGATGTCAAACCAAATAGGTTATACATACATAATAATATATAAAATATTTACAAAGTTAAAAAATATATACGATTTGTTAAATATCTTATTGATATGAGATCTCATTATTATCTAAAATTATTATGCCTATTATACTTATACTTATATCATTTAGTATATTTATCATATGAAATTACCAACATCAGCCTAACACTTTTGAATTCTAACAAAATCAAAACAACAAACAAACAAATTAAAATAAAGAAATAGTTTTTTTTTGTTTTTTTACTTAAAAAAACCTTATTAACGAAAAAGGTATAGAGAATTGTAGTTGTTTCAAGCAACTAACGGGTAAGTTTCGTCATTTTCTTATGGTCGTTTTGAGATGGTCTTGCAATCTAAAATTAGATTAATCGTGTTTAGACTTTATGGAGTTTAAATAAATTAACTATAATATTTACATTGGATTATGCATTCTCAATAAAGCTTCGTATTTATTCATAGTATCTTGTTAGAATTCACAGGATTGTTATGATACCACTTATAGGATATATCTAGTTCTCATATTCTAATGATATAATAACTTTAGTAAGTAAAAGTATTGATTGAAGAATTGGTGGTTAATAGAGATGAGTGAAGTATAAAAAAGGAAATAGGAATGTTATTAAGACAGATTTGTTACAAGAATGATGTAGTTGTTGATAATTCTTGGATACATCAATTTTTTGTTATTGGAGCACCATTTCTCTCCAACGTACATGTAGTGTTTGTTTGAATTTCTTATCTCCAACAACTTAGTTATTTTGAAGTTTGTTAGATTACTTACAACTTGAACCTTTATTGACCTCATTAGAATTGTCTGGAAGTAAATCTTTTTTAGAGCTTCTAATCACTCATAGAAAGAAGCTTCTATCTATGGCCATGAGCTAGAACCTTCTTCTAGATACTTTTCATTAACATTCTTTAAAAGTAATTAGAACGTTCTAAAGAATTCTTACATATTCTAGAACATTTTAGAATATTCAAGAGTACATTTTATGTTTTTTGGAAAACAGTGATAATACTCAAATTGTTGTTGACATCCAAGACTCTTCCTCAACAACTTCTGTAGTAGTACTTATGAAGTTTTAGCGTACCTTGAACCCCTTCTTCAATCTAACAATTTTAGCTGGAAAAGCTCCAAGGTTTCTTAAGTCGTCATGCCGCTCTTTGTTGGATGATATACCCAGCCCCAGCCCCAGCCCCAGCCCGCAGCCCCAGCCCCAGCCCCAGCCCCAATCAAGAAGTGCTCAGGGACACACAACCCCAACCCCAACCCCAACCGCTACCCCCTGCCGAACCCCAACCCCAACCGCAACAGCAGCCCCCCAGCCCCACCCCTAACCCTAACGCTAACCCCAACCGATGCCTACCCAAACCATGAACCATAGACCTAAAACAATCAAAATTTTGTTTAATTGAAGATTTCCTAACCTGTGCAGGCGGTGGCGACAACGAATCGGCCGTAGGTTGAAGAAGCAAGCGATGGCGACAACGAACGGAGATGAGGAAGAAGCAGGCGGTGTCGACGACGATTCGGCCGGCGCTGGCGACGACGAGAACGGCGATCGGCGGGATCGAGGGTTTGGGGATTTGGGTTCGCGCGCAAGTGATAAGGGAATAAGAAATAATCAGCGTAGGGATCGATCACTTAAATCTCTATTTAGATGCCCCTACGGATATGCCCGTAGATTCTTGGTTTGCGTCTCCGTAGGGGCAAACAACATTTTAAGATTTAATAATTTTTAAATAAATATGGAAGGACCGTAGGGGCAACCGTTTGGCCCTACGGAGTAATCCGTAGGGCCAAACTAAATCTTCCCCTACGGATGCTGTTATCCGTAGTGCAACCCCCTATTTTAGTAGTGATATTATATGTGATATAATTATATCTTAACTCACTAGTTATTCTTCATAATATATATATTAATATATGTGATATATATATATATATATATAATGAAACATGGCTTGATTTTCTATTTTTAAGAAAAATAGAAACGAGGTGTAAATTGAGAGCATGGTTGCAAGCATGGGAGTTATATTTGTTTATTCATCTTGACTCACTATTCAAGCATGGTTGCAATTTTATATTGCAAAATTCCATGCTTGAATGAGTGGGGGTCAAGAGTTGCCATTCATTCTAAGCTCATTCTCAACGCTTAGCCATTTTCATGAGTTGCTCCCATGGTTGCTCTCTAGCTTCTTCTTCTTCCTCAATTGCTATAGTTCAAGCTTCAACCCTCACATGTGATGTGAACCATCAAGCTTGAACACATACTTTTGAGCTTTTAACATCCCCTACTTCACCATCACACATTAGATTAGCAATTTAATATGGAGTGTTGCCTTCACTAATGAGATTAGTGAAGGGTTAGCTTGAGCTTGTAGACTTCGGGTGGATCGTCTTTGGTGCGAAGATCACGAAGGAGGTTCATTCAACAAAGAGGAGCCTACTAGAGTCGCATGGACTTCAACCCGGAGCTATTGAACAGAAGGACTCGAACTACAAAGGTTGTATACTATTTTCTTCTCTTTTATTCATCACATCACAAAGGCAAACCCTAATAATCTAGTAAAGATCATGTTAGTTTAACTTAGCACCTAATAAAATTAAAATTTTGCATGCTTGATGCCTCTTGAACCTAATGGTGGTGCTAAGGTCAACTTTCATGGTATCAGATCCAAGATAGAATATTAAGGTAACTTTTAGCGACGTTAGAAATCCGTCGTTTTTGTCACGCAAAAACTGCCGATAAAAAAAGTTTCAAAAATTGATGTTTTGAGTTGTTTGCACACCCCGTGGGCTCACGGTTTGAACCGAGAAGCCGCGAGGTGGAGCGTGCACACTCTGGGGATACCCCGGGGAGGACCAGAGGCCGGACTCACACCTCAAGACCACCATAAGGTGGCCTTGGGGGTGGGTGACCCGAGAGCACCCCAACTGGGTGCTCTCAGGTCTGCATACCCTAGGAGGACACTTCATGGTGTCCCCCGGGGGTGGGTACCCCCGATGCCCCTCATTAGACAGTTAATTTTGGGATCTTTGCCTCCGCGAAGATTAGGGCGGGTTTCGAGTTCGTTTCGACTCCCGGATTGGCTTAAAACGATCAGTTTTGGAACTTTAGCTCACTGGATTTTTCAAAGTTTTGGAAAAATTGGTTTAGTTTGCTAATTGCGTGCGGAATTCTAATGTCGCGGTTACTTTACAAGATTTGTGATGTGTGATACAATTATTAGAATCCGGATTAATTAGTTTTATGAAAACTTGTTAGTGTATTGTAAACCTAGCCGTTTAGTCTCAATTGATCGATTGCCACGAAGTTTTGATTCGGATCAAAACTCCGTCGCAATTGCATATTGTACGCGATCACTTAGTCGGGAATCTTGTTGAATTATCCGACAACAAATTGAAAAGATTTTTCAATTTGAGACTAAAATGCAAGTTTTATAAGTTAGGCATGAAATTCGGAATATGAGATATTCCGGGTTTATGATGTCTAAGGATATTGCGGATTCTATTTATTGTAGTTTTCTGTTTTCTTTTCTGCGACCGTAAGTGTAATAAGTGGGGTATCTCAATCTCGATGCTATATGTCAACAAGTTTTAGGGATACGCATATTTGTTTATGTTGATGATATGTGATATCATGTGTTACTGTTGATATGATTTATTGGATCGTCGTGAAAGAATAGCCGGGGGGTTCTATGTGAGATGAGAGTTTTTATTTTCATTCATGTAAAATCTGTATGTAATATTCTTTTATTGGGGCAGTTCCGGGTTGAGAATGATGTCACCACTGTTGTATATTATTTACTTTTCCGCATTAGGATAGACCCAAGGCGGGGAGCACAAGTAACCGGGTTCTAGAGTCCATCTCTAGAATTGGCAGGGTTACGTGCCTCTCTCGTAGGGGTCTAGGGATGTGGATTTGGCTATTCATCACGACCGTGGAATCCGTGTTTTACATTACTGGCTAAATTTAAAACACGGACATCCTAGTATATCCAATATCTCTTCTTCTGCTTGATTCTGTGATGTTGATCATATAACTGCGTGAGACGAATGTAATATTATATATATGATATATAATAAACGTTGCTTATGTTTTGCATCCCCGCTAGTCCAGCCCCCGCTCTGCCGGTAGTTAAGTAACCTAACGGTGCATGACGGGGCCCCGTGATGAATGCAGATGGCATGAGCGTACGTTCTATTTTCGTTTCATTTTTCTATAATGTTTAGGAAACATTAAATGATGGGACTTCATTAATGAGATTAATGAAAAGAAAGAAACCAAAAGATGTTGTAGAATCAAATTTTCAAAAAGGGCAGCTCTAGTTTTTGCTTTGCATAGTGGTATTCCTTGATGAATATCCAGCACCTCATTCGATGAGGAAAGAGCCGAGATCCCTTCACCGGGAGTGGCCTCTTTAGCGAAACTAGCAAATGCTACAACTCACTCGGTTTTGTTTTTGATTGCTTCTCCAGTTCTTGCTTTGCATAGTGGTATTCATGAATATCCAGGACCTCATTCGATGAGGAAAGAGCCGAGATCACTTCACCGGGAGTGACCTCTTTAGTGAAACTAGCAAAACCCTCAAAAACACTCCTTTTCAAAATCACTAGATTCTACAACGATATCAAGTTCATTACGCTCATAGTTTTCTTAAAAACCTGTGTAACCCTCTGTCATTTCAGATAAGTGTCATTTTAGTATTCGTGCTACGTTTGTTGGCTTGCGTCAAGGTGTAGTGTGCGGTAGATGAATTAGTGCTTATCTGTAGCATGTGATGCGATTGGATTAGGGTAGTCGTGCGACTTTGTTGGCCTGTGTCAAGGGTCGTGCTGGTGGGTTTAATTCAATCAAGAAATGAACGGGTTGAACTTGACTAACGCCCTATGGTTTGTTGGCCTGCGTCAAGGTCATAGGACGTTAGGGGTAAAAACATTATCGGAAATTTCAAGTGTTGAAATTTGCAATGAGATTGCATACCTTCTATATGATAGTTGGATCCCGATACCCACTACGAGTAAAAGTTACTCCGTGGAGAGTTTTGCACTTTACAATTAGCTAATCCAATAGGTATCTAGAAAGATGTCAACGGGGTTATGCCTCTAGAAAAACAAGGTTTATTTTAATTAGGTCCGTGCGAAAGCACGGGGAACCTCCCTCGGAGTACCGATACCTGCCTGGCCAAACGATTGGCAAACCTGTAGGGTGTAATTAATCTCGGATAATCTTACCTTTAAGGGTTTGAAGGAAGATTTGATAAAAAACAGTGAGTGCCATCCTGATTAGATAAAATAACCAATCTAATCTTGTAAAGAGCGCACGCAAAGTGATTATCCCTCTCTCTCTCCTGGTAACGACCAATAAAATGCCTCAATCAAGATAATAATATGGATGTATTGACCGAACCTACTTATTATATTGGGCTAGGTTCCGCTCTACCTTATGATTGTCATAAGTCTGAGCAAGAAATAGGGGAATATTCGGATTCCCACGCCACCCAAATGAAGAATAAGCATGTTGATGTATTGTGTTCGGGTGTGTTCGTAACCAAAAATTGTTTCTCAGTTACCTCTACATCCTGGGTATTGGATACCGGATCAGTATCCCACACATATAATTTGTTACATAGGCTATAGACAGGTAGAGAACTGGGATATGGTGATATGTCCTAAGTAGTAGAGATGGTGCAATTGTTGCAGCCAAAGCGATGGCAAATATCACCTAGAGTTACTAACTGGTAATACATTGATTCTTAGCGACTGTTATTTCGTACCAATAAATATTGTGAATATATTCCTAAATCAAGTGTTGATTGGGTAAGGTACGTTGTATAACAGTATAAACGTTCTGAATCAAAACACAAGTCTAACGTACAGAACACACACAAAAGGAACAATTCAAAAATGAACGAAGTCTTCTTGTGGCATTGTAGACTGGGTCATATCGATGAAACAGGACTAGCTAAAGTTCCATAAGGATGCATATTTGAATCCGTTCAAATTTATATCTTATGAAACTTGCCAGTCATTTCTCAAAAACTAGGTGACCAAATCTCCATTTACTGGAAACGGAGAAAGAGCTACTGAACTCGTGGACAGATACATGGTGATGTATGCAGTCCTATGTCTACATATGCCAGGGATGGTTCCATGTACTTTATTACATTCACCGATGTTCTCTCAAGATACGGATATGTGTTCTTGTTGAAACACAAAACTGAATCTTTTGAGAATTTCAAGGAATATAAGTACGAAGTTGAGAACCAAATGGGTAAAAGTATTCAAATCCATCGATATGATCGGGGAGAAGAATACTGGAGCGCGGAATTCCGACACTATTTAAAAGAGAATGGGATTCTCTCTAAGTTTACTCCTTTGTATACACCACAGCACAACGGTATATCGGGTTGGACGAATCGCACCCTATGAGATATGGTGCGCTCTATGATGAGTACTACTGAGTTGTCTATTTCCTTTCAGGGGCATGCACTCGAGAAGATGCATACCTATTGAATAGAGTTCCGATCAAATCCGTTGCCTACTACTCCATATGAGATATGGAATAGGAAGAGACCAACTCTTTAAACGAGTTAAGATATGGGGTTGTCCGGCCTATGTTGAAAAGAAAAATCCGGACAAGCTCGAGGCTGTAAGTCTACGGTAGCGTCCCGGCCGTCTATCCGAGGCCAAACACGGAACAAAAACTTTTATAAACTGGCACCAACGCAGACTTTTACCCGGATCGTTCCATTAACCCTATACTAGCTAACTACAAAGAAGTTAGAATGGCTATACCGATCGATCCGTGTCCTTCGGTCTTTAGCCACCATCCCAAGCTCCTCACAGCTTCTTCGATCAAGCTCGATCTCTGGTCTCCTCGTCGAAGTGGCACCACGTCAAGGAACCTTTTACGGGCTCCCGCTTCAAAACCGAAGCAACTCGGACATAAAGTTTGCTAGCCGACATGTCCAAGATGAAGTAGAGATAGGTGTGATTACCTTGTCTCATAACATCCATTGATTCTCAACACATGAGATGGTATGGATGGAGGTTGAAGAAGAAGCCATTGATGAAGAAGTTGTGAGCACAAAAAAGCTAGTGAAGAAGAAGAAGCTTACTTATTGTGTGAGATAGAATGTGAGAGCTCTTGATAAATCTAAAACAAAACCCAAGCTATCACTTGGCTGCCCACTTTCTCCACATATCAATTCCACACAATAAACAATCAAGAGAAAAGAAAATGGCACAAAAAATAACACCATGAGTCACCAAACATGCACATGCCACATTCAATGCTCTTGATCATGATTTGCACTCACAATTTCCACTTAATAAACATTAATCCGAATGTTTAATCCAATAAATAGAATGGCATATTCTAAAGTAAACTCGTGAAGGATCACAAGAATACCCCTCATCTGTATATACATACCTGCATCCGCATTCCGAATGAATGCGAATACAACGAGACGAAAGTAATCCAACCAATCTAATACTAGGATCCGGCTTAAACCAAAGCCCACTAGTATGGTCCGTCCGATCATGATCCGTGCAGGAGTGCACGTATATGATCGAACCATGCCATAAAACCATACAGCCTCTACAACGTTTCTCCCGAACTTGGGAAACTTTCTGTGGGGGACTCTAAAACCTCTTCAATACGCTAGCAATGGGTTTAACCACAAGCACGTCAGTGGTACTAGCTGTACGTAAAGGCTGCCAGGGTATTGAGCAAAGGGAGGCCGACGAGCGAACTCATCCTGAAACCCTACTGAGCCCATCAGTGACAATATCTGTACAGTCTATTCCGTTCGTCTATGAGTATCGCATATCGGGCCTAGGGGGCTGGTAAACGTCAGACCCCCAATAGCGGTATAATTCGTGTCGGAGTGTAGCCCAGAACATCCTGAGATACTACTGGAATACCTACGAATAAATATCTCTTGCCCTGGCCAGGGACTTTATGTAATGGCTCTCCAGACACAGCATGATCTCACCCCTAATACCGGGAGAGATGAATCCCCTGCCGATCTGCTCACTGCCTCCATGTGGCTCGGGACTGTACCCAATTAAAATCTGTTTGCACGACTCCTTTGAGCCATGGTAGGGTAGTAATCAAAGCACAGTGGGAACTCACACGAGACAAATGACGATCTCAGGTCGATAGACTAACCTGTACACATGTCACCAGGGAACTGCTATCTGACGACAGGTATAATACCAACTAGCATGTTCCCGGCGAGTCCTGTCCGGTGTACTCATAACCCAATGAGCACCTGTATACGTCTTAGGTGAACCAACTGACACCAATGGCTTGTGAGACCGGCCATCGCCCCTCGTCGGGGTCTCGATCTGTATAAACTAGTCTACTCTCGGAGTATCGATGCCCAGTCTCGAAACTCCCACAACTAGGGACACTTTAAGGATGTGCTTATAGACTACCCAACTCTCACGTATATGATCGCCATCATACTGCTGGTCGTCAATCAAGAATCCTATTGGCTCTATCAACATGTAATAGTGATCTGTAATATCACCTAAAGCATGTACACGATGATAAATACAAACCAGATAGCATACTATCATCTCGAGTAAGACAGTCCTCCCGGTATAGGTCCTCCCTCAATCATTGCAATCACGTGCCTGCGATCCAATAATTGACTTTGAGTGCACTATATCCAACAATGTCCCACTTGCACTTAAGGCTAATTATTGCGATGTCGCATACCCACAGCCCGTGTGATACCGAACACCCAACTCCTCTACTAATTAGTTTCACAAAGCTCGTTTGCGAAACTATTGCGTTCGATAAATAGCCTCAGTGAATGGATCAGCCCTGATGTTTCTTTCTATGTCTCTCTTAATCTCAAGTTCACGGAGAAAGTCATCTCCCGAATTGAGCAATACTTGTCTAAGAATATGTCTGGATATCTGATGGGACATAGTTCAAAAATGAACTCCAAATCCAAACTTCTTAGACTGTATCGTCAACTGAATTTAATCAGTATCCGGCACCATGCCTCCCTCAGTATCCGCTTGGACCACCTTTCCAAACTACTGCCCCTCGTCAGAGGGACCACCTTGGAAGCCTGGAATGATAATATTCTCCCGAAGGAGGCTGTCGTTATCATATCCCTAGAACATCCACTTATGTTCTAAAACTGCTTCCGAATGTTTCTCCAGGATTGGATTAATATCAACTTATTGCAGCTAGTGCAAAAACAACATTTGGTGTGGTACTTGACATCTCATGATTGACTCAATTGCCTAAGCAAGTGATTTGTCAATCATGCATATCCTCTCCCCTTTAGTTTGTAAGACACCTTTAGTGAGGGTGACTCCATCACTTGCAGGTACACCACCATGCTAGGAGTCATCCATTCTAAAACACCTTTAGAATGCTGTCTAAGTACCCAGATTAGGACACTTCCAAAATCTAGATCTAAAACTATAGATCTAGTGACCAGAATGCCTGATATAATATCCATATCCTATATGGAGAAACCACTGGGTGACAACCACAGTATAACCGATCGTAGTATAGGAATTTCACTTCCTACTATGTGTATGTCATCCAAACACTAGGACATCACACCCTACTACCTTCTTAACAGATCCATCCCCTATTATGATGAAGTCAAAACCTTTGACTGTCACATCAAAAATAGATGATCTATCTCCGCTATATCTGCTTTAGTCTATAAATAGACATAAGCTACTTGTCCACTATGCTTCCGCTGCTCCCACTGACTATGACAACCCTCTGGCAGAGTCATATACACGTACATTTCTAAAGCAAGTTTAGAACGACTCTATACTCATCCTCCTGCCGGGTCTCATAGTCTAGAACAACAGTAATGTCAAGTCTGGATCAACAAGAACCTCCCCGTCACCGTCCTTGAGGCTACCGGAGTACCTCTCGGGTGCCTGAGGTTACCCACCATATCTGCGGAGTGGCTAATGGAATGTCAAACCTGATTGAATCTTTAGGTCCTATTAAATTTTCAGTAATCGTTTGCGGTTCTGGAATCACTTCCAGTTCTACCATACTCCCATTATTGTTTTCTGAAAAAGTCCATTTTACTAAAACTGTGGCAAGTCAAGAACAATATCACTATTGATCTTCCAGATGGTAGAAAGTTAACCCTCGTCATAGCCCGGGTTAACCCACAAACTGCCATTACAGAAACGTGTCTTGAGTTATCCAGAGTCTGGTTTTAAGCATAAGCCGGACAACTCCACATACCTTAACATTGTTAAGATATTAATCGTTCTATATAAAATATAGAAACAGGAGCACTGATTTAATTGGAACCAGATTCAAATCATGCAGCTGTCTCCAGTGCATGTCAACTAAATGGAGAGAGGCCGATCAGCATTACTCAACTTAGGAGTGCATCCAATTATGAGTAATCTAAAAGAGAAAAAAGTTTCTCAAAACCATTGCTATCAACTGAATACCTCACACAAGTATCTACATCTTTGATCACCTTGAAGAATCCCGATACTTGCGACACCTGGTTCTCTACTTTATTCTTGTACCTATAAATTCTCAAAACTTAGACCTTGTATTACTACGAAACACGTGTCTAAAACTTGAGAAGTCACAAGTAAACAGAATATAGTACGAGGACCAACCCCTCTGTCCTAATGGACACTGGACAACATACAATACTTTGTATAAGTCCCCTGAGTTGAATAACTCAAACCCTGTGCGTCGTATATTGAAAACTGCACTATGGTTATGAAAAATTACACCGCTGTTGAATGCTCCTTACTTAACCATCAACTGATATAGGTAAATGTCATGGACATAATTTCAAAAAGTTATATCTCACTTTATGAAATAAACGTACAGATATATCAGTTTGAAATTGGTGCATAACAACGGATATTCAAAACCAAATATTTATCGTCCGGTAAAAACCCAGGCGATTTCCTCAATTATCACCAATTACAATGAATTCCGATATAATGAGGATGATCACCTAATTCCCAATAATTTACTCCCACTCATCATCTGTAAAACTATATAGATGTGAGAATTATACCTGGTAAATACATACCCTGGAGTAAGGATCTAATTGGGAAATCGGTTTTCTATTAACAACGCATAGTGAAACTGAAACATGAAAATATTTCGTAGGGGTATTAGGGTATTCCTAGTAATGCCTCATCTATTATCCAGATTCATGACTATAACCGTATATTTCTTTGCCATCTCTCCAAATCCCTTTATTTGTCTTTACTCATTACCTTCTGTACACCCCCTTAGGCTAAATGGCTCTCTTCCTTCCCTACTGTTCAGCACCAACCTATGGTTTGGAAGAAGACTATCCAATAAGCATAATAGGTGTACCCTCCTAATCCTAGGAGTACTCGCAATCTGAGTGAAGGTAAGATAAAAAACAACTGAGTAAACCTTATTCCTATTTCTCCAGAACCAGAATCCATCCTCGAACTGGAACAAGTTCCTTCGGGTTCGTATATAACCATACGATGGATTTATCCAATGGAATTGGATGTTCGTAGTGATACGGGGTGTTCTGGAGAAAAACAAAGGTGAAATAGGAGTGGCAATGAAATACTTGGTTTGGTCGTGAATGATAGCAGTTGCAATTTACTTTGCTCTCTTTCTAATCCTTTTATTTTCCTTTACTTATTTCCTTCTGTACACCACACATAGGCTAATTGGTTTTCTTTATTCCCTACCTTTCGGCACTTGCCTATGGTTTGGAAGAAGACTATCCAATAAGCGTAATAGGTGTACCCTCTGCTAATCCTAGGAGCCCTCATAACCTGAGAGAAGGAAAAAGGAAAAGACAACTGAATAGTCCTATTCAATCTCTCCAGAACCAGAATCCATCCTCGAATCTGGAACAAATTCCTTCGAGTTCGTATGTAACTATACGATGAATTTATCTAATGGAAGTGGATGTTCATAGTGATACGGGGTGTTCTGGAGAAATACAAAGGGTAAAAGAAGGAGTGGCAATGATGTATGCAACTCAGACAATCCAAAAGCCAGTGTTTTAAGAAAGTTTAGTTAACTTGGTCACCGAGTAATAGTCTAGGGTTGGGCTATGGTCGCTGCCAAAGAGAAAGAGAAAAGAAACACTCTGTGTGCACTCTAACCTAGATCAGAATAGTTAATCACTTTATCTAATCAGGATGTCTCCCACTGTAACCTCAAATTCTCCTCCAAACCAGAAAGAAGAATTAGTTGGGATCATCTAAAATCACCCGAGGAGTAAACCAACTCATCAGTGGGTATCGGGATCCAACTATCATCGCATGAAAACGCGATGGGATCCACTCACGTTATCACACTCCAGAAGGTATGCGCATGCCTGGCAAGTTTCGGTTTCTTTAGAAACCCCCGATGTGATTTTTACCCCATGCTCTTATGACCTTAACGAAGGCCAACATATTATAAGTCACAGATAGTATACTATCATGTCGAGCAAGAAAGTCCTCCCTATATATGTCCAAGCATCCACTACAATATACATCCTATGTATAGTAATGGCCTAACCATTCACCTAACCATAAGTTGCTCTTTACCTTAACGTGTACACTGATTGTCTCTCTGTTACATGTTGGTAAAGCCCTTTGGATGTGTACTTGACTACCTGGACTATGATGCGGATCATACTAGTGGGGACATGGTACATCCTTCAAGGTTCCTAATCGTGGGAGTATCGAGACGGGGCATCGATATACCAGAGGAGACTAGCGTATACCTTCTCGACCCATACAGATGGGCGATGGATGATCCCATATCCATTGGTGTTTGACATCAGAGATGATATACGGGTGCTCAGTGGAGACTGGGTACACTGGACGGACTCGCCGAGAACTCCCAGATGGTATTATACCTTACGTCAGATGGCAGTTCTCTGGTGACACTGGTACAGAGTAGTCTGTTGACCCGAGATCGTCATAGAGTCTTGTGTGATTCCCACTGTGCTTTGATTTCCACCTTACCACGTCTAAGAGGGCGTGCAAAACGGTGGTTTTTGGGTACAGTCCCGAATCACATGGAGGCAATGAGTGATAGGAGGGGATTCGTCTCTCCCGGTATAAGGAGTTGATGTTCCGCTGTGTTCGATTGGCTATAACCGGAAATCCCTAGCCAGGGTTGCTGAGATTTACTGGTAAGTGTTACCTGTAGTTTCTCGAACTGTTATAGACCTCATATCGACACGACTTATCGAGCTATTGGGGTCTGACGTTTACCACCCCTAGGCGAGATATACGACATATTAGACGACGAGACCGGACTGTACGGTAAGTGTTACTGGTTGGATTCACAGGAGTGTGAGCGGGCTTGCTCGTCGATCTTCTGATCGCTCAATACCCAGGTGGCCGTTACGTTTAGCAGACCGCTTGTGGCTTGTGGGTGTTTGATATGATCATCACCTGCTGCCGGCGTATTGACGAGTCTTTAGAGTCCTACACAGAGGTTTCCTGGCTCAAGCGAAACGAAATAGGAGCGCATATGAGATATGTGCGGGACCGAGAATTATACCAGTATGTGATACTGTATTCTATTCTCGCGATTTGTATCATTGGTTGGTTATATGTGATATAGCCGGGTTATCGAATCAAGTGTTGATTCGATACATTGATACACTTGATATTAGTCGGTTATATGCGATATGACTGGATCGTTAAATCAAGTGTTGATTTAATGATTTAGTGTATAATTATATATTTGATATATTACTTTACATTAACTAGTATTAGTTCACTTAAGATGGATTTTCTCACTTGATGTGCACATTGTATATTTGATATAGTTTTGTGCACAAGTTTGTATCATGTTTGATGATACATGCAAACTTGGGTGTATGTTTGTATTAAACCATGGTTAGTTAATGGTTAGGGTTTCATTTGATTTATTTGCTTATTTATTTATTTATTTATTCATTTGAGAAAGAAATAAAATTGTGAATAATTTTGGATTTTCTTTTGAAGCTTCATGAAGCTTTGAATAGTTTGACCATTTTGTTTCTTTCCTTAACCCTAACCATTCACTTGAACCATAGTTTATTCTCTACACTTGTTATCTTAACCATGGTTGCTAATATGATAAGAATGACTTATTTTCTTTTTTCCTAGAATTCTTATCATATTATTTTCTTCTTCTTCAAGATGAAGAAAACCTTGCATCCTTTAATGGTGTCTTGAGAAAAAGAGTGAGAAATCCAAATCTAAAGTGAACCCACTTCCTATTTCTTCATCCTCTACCACTTGCCAAGTAGTATAGGGTGTTTTCTTCACAAGTTTCATGGCTTGGTGAAGTTGGAGCTTGATCTTGTGTTGCCTCGACGTAGATCATCTTCGGCATCAAAGTCGACAACCTAGCCCGATCATTTCTTCGACGAAACCATTACTAGAGTCCGGGATCCGATGATCGCAGCAGAGGGACGTCAACGCGGAACTATGGAGGTGGAGGACCGGATCTACCAAGGTTTTATTTCCGTTCACATAGTTAAGTTGTTAACTAGTTGCATGTTTCGCCTATTCTCTAGTTAACGATCCGTATTAGGGTTTCTCGGCACATGAAAAATTTTGAAATTGGCATGGTTGATGCCTTGTGAGACCTCCTTAGAGTGCTTAGGAACCCTTCAGTAGTATCAGAGCCTACCTAGAGCTTTAGGCGAAGTGTAGACGAAGTTAGAAGTCCGATCGAACCCGTAAACCCCGACAAAACCCTTCTCTGTACATTTTTCAAAACAGTGGATTTTTGTGAATTAAAAATTCTCAGAAAAACAAGCAGGAAAAACTAATAATTACTGTGAAGTACGGTCCTCTAAGTCAATAATTTGACCGCGGAACCGCGGCGAAACCATGGGTTTGGCGGCGGTTCCGCGGCCAAAATTTGGACTTAGTCTCTGAAATTTCATATATTTATTCTTAGGTCCTTTCTTGGCAATTTTTTATGGGAATTTTTTTATTCCACTCAAGTGTTGAGTTTTCTAGGGTTTTATTGGGGACTCGTTAATTTGATCGGATAATTTAACTTCGTTTATGTTTTTCTGGATATTTTAGAAACTGTTAAAAAGTTCGACCGGATATAAATACCCACTTTTTCCCATGTCAGGAAATTTCCAAGTGTTGGATCTTTCCGTAGTTTAATGACGTTCTAAGTAGTGCAAGTAACGCGATGGACCTTCTAGAAGACAACAAACCTTAACTCGATTATGTGACCGTCTTGAACTGCCCTTTGAACCTTAGGGTTTGGGGCAGTACGGCGTGCCACATGTGAGGCGTTGGCTTGACCCTTCTACGGCTGGACCGTTGGTACTGTGGCATGAAATGGATGTTTTAAAACTTATTTCAAGTGTTGAAAACCATTCGGGAAAACTAGGGTGTTTGACTGTTCGATCGGAAAGTTTAACATTTTCTATTTATCTTGAATGTGATACAATATTTGGAATGCATAAGGAGTTATGAGATAACTGATATGAATGTTATAAACATAGCACTTTAGTCTCACTTGATCGGTTGCCACGGAATTTTGATGCGATCAAAAGTCCGTCGCGGATACTCGCTGGGTAAACTTAATAGACGGCTACACCCCAGAGCCCCGACCAAGTGACTGTAGGAGAACCACGTCGCCGAAAGCATCCGTTCGGGTGCTCGCGGCAGCGGTGTTCCGCCTTGGTGCACTTCTTCAACGGCGTCGGGGGTCCGGCCGCCTACTAAAGTTTGCGACGAGCATTCGATCAGGATGTCGGGAATCTTGTTGAATTGCCCGACTTGATGTTGAAAAGTGTTTTCGATTTTGAGACTAAAATGCGGGGTTTATAATTGTTAGGCATGCGATGTCTAAGGAATTCATATGGTCAGGCATGCGATGTCTGAGGAGGTTGCGGGTTCCAACTGTTGTAGTTTTACACTTTCTTTTCTGTAACCGTAAGTGTAATATGTGATATCGCCGGTTTCGTTACTATATGTCAACGACAATTGGGATGGGCATATTTACTTACGTTGATGACATGTGATGTTATGTGTTGCTGGATATGTTATATTGGATCGTCGTGTTTGAATAGCCGGGGGGTTTTTATGGGAGATGAGTGTTTTTCATTTTCATTCATGTAAAAACTTGTATGTAATATTCTTTTATTGGGACACTTCCAGATTGCGGAAGCTGTCACCGTTTGTATATTATTTACTTTTCCGCACTAGGATAGACCCAAGGAGGAGGGCACAAGTAACCGGGTTCTAGAGTCCAGTGGGAGACCAACTCGAGGAGTCGAGTCCGGGTCTCCTAACTCTAGAATTGGTAGGGTTGCTTGCCTCTCTCGTAGGGGTCTAAGGGTGTGGGTTTGGCTATTCATCGCGACCGTGGAATCCGTGTTTTATACTGGCTCGTATTAAAAACACGGACGTCCTAATATATCCAATATTTCATATGATATTTTCTGCTGCGTTATCTGTGATGTGATCATGTGATATGTTCTATGATAGATATTGTATATAGTATATATGATATATTATATAGGCGTTACTTATGTTTTACACCCGCGCTAGCCCTGCCCTGCTCTGCCGTTAGTTACCTAACCTAACGGTGCACGAGGGGACATCGAGGCGAATGCGGATGGCATAAGTGTACGTCGTATTTATCTGTGATGTTTAGGTACTTAAATGATGGGACTTCATTAATATGATTAATGAAAATAAAAGAAACCTAAAGATGTTGTGGAATCGAATTTCAAAAATAAAACAGGTAGTTACAGTTCTTGCTTAGCACAGCGGTATATATGATATATCCTGCACCTTATTCGATGAGGAAATGGCCGACGATCCCTTCACCGGGAGTGACCCCTTTAGCAATAACTGGCTGATGCTACACACTCGGTTTGTCTTTTGATAGCTTCTGTAGTTTCTGCTTTGCACAGTGATATATATGATATATCCCGCACCTCATTCGACGAGGAAAGGGCCGACGATCCCTTCACCGGGAGTGACCCCTTTAGCAAAACTAGAAAAGCCTAAAAAACACTCCATTTTAAAATCATTTGATTCTACAACGATATAAAGTTCATTACGCAAAAAGTTTTCTTAAAAACCTGTCGTAGCCCTCCGTCATTTCAGATAAGTAATAGTTAGTATTCGTGCTGCGTTTGTTGACTCAGTCAAGGCGTAGTGTGCGGTAGCTGATTAGTGCTTATCTGCAAAGCATATGATGCGATTGGATTAGGGTAGTCGTGCGGCCTTGTTGACTCAGTCAAGGGTCGTGCGGGTGGGTTTAATTCAATTGAGAAATGACGGGTTGAACTTTACTTGCGGTTTATGGTTTGTTGACTCAGTCAAGGTCATAGATCGCTTGGGGCAAAATATTATTGGGAATTTCAAGTGTTGAAATTTGCAATGAGATTGCATACCTTCTATGAGATAGTTGGATCCCGATACCCGCTGCGAGTAATTGTTACTCCTAGGAGAGTTTTACACATTACAATTAGCCGATCAAGTAGGTGTCTAGAAAGGTGTCAACGGGGTTACGCCTCTGGGAAAATGAGGTTTACAGTAATTAGGTCCGTGCGAAAGCACGGGGAACCTCCCTCAAAATACCGACACTGGCCTGGCTGAAAGATTGGCGAACTTGTAGCGTGTAATTAATCCCGGCTAGTCTTTCCTTTTAGGGTTTGAAGGAAGATTTGATAAAAACAGAGGGAGCCATCCTGATTAGATAAAATAATAACCAATCTATTCTTGCAAGAGGGCACGCTGAGTGTTTTCTTCTCTCTCTCTCCTGGTAGCGACCATATCACGCCTTAATTAAGATAATAATACGGATATTTGACCAAACCCGCTTGTTATACTGAGCTGGGGAACGTTGGTCCCGCTCTAACTTATAATTGTTATAAGACAGAGCAGGAAATTGGGGATTACCAGAATTCCCGTGCCGCCCAAACGAAGACAGTGCATGTTGATGCATCATCTTCGGGTGTGTTCATTATAAAGAACTGTTTCTCTGTATCCTCTACGTCCTGGGTATTTGATACCGGATCAGGATTCCAGATATGTAATCTGTTATATAGGGCTACAGAAAGGTAGAGAACTGAGAACGGGTAATAAGTTTCATGAGACAGAAAACGGTACAGGTGTTGTAGCCAAGTCTGTTGGTCACTGTCACCCTGTATTCCAAATACATTGATTTTGAACAAATGCTATTAGATACCGAACCTGATATACAAAATCATATCAGTCCCTTTATTAGTAAAGAAACGATAAAATTTTGTATTGTTGGATAAAGTTGATCGGTTCAGGCATGTTATCTAAAAGCATTGAAGTTCTAAATCAAACTACAGTTCTTAGTATACAGAACACACACAAAAGGAATAGTTCAGAAATGAACGAATCCTTCTTGAGGCATTGTAGACTAGGTCATATCAATACGACCCGAATGGCTGAAGTTACATATAGATGCATATTTAAATCTGTTTGAATTTACATCTTATGACACTTTCCAGTCATATCACAAAGATTAGATGACCAAAGCTCCGTTTATTGGAAACAGAGAAAGAGTTAGTGAACTCTTGGGATTGATACATGTTGATGTATGTAAGGTCCCCCGTCTACAAATGCCAGGACCGGTTCTTTGTAGTTTATTGCATTCTCTGATGATCTCTTTAGATTCAGACATATGTTCCTGTTGAAACACAAGTCCGAAACTTTTGAGATATTTACAGAATATAAGTTAGAAGTAGAGAACCAAAGTACGGGTATAAGTATTATGTCCTATGATGAGATCAAGGAGGAGAATACTTAAGCAGGGAATTCCTTGATGATTCTAAAGGAGAATGAGATTCTCTCTCAGCATTACTCCTCCGTATACACCATAGCACGATGGTATATCGGGGCGGAGCAATCACACCCTATATGACAAGGTGCGCTCTATGATGAGTACTACTGAGTAACCTTTTTCCTTTTGGGGGTTATGCACTTGAGAAGCTGCATACCTATTGAATTAGGTTCGAATCAAATCAGTGACTACCACTTCATATGTGATATGGAAATGGAAGAGCCCATTTCTTAAGTTAGTTAAGATTTGGGGTTGTCCGGCCTATGTCTAAAAGCAAAATCTGGACAAGCTCGAGGCAAGGTCAGTTATGTAGAACTGGAATGGTTCCAGCTATACAAACTACATCTGATGATTTAATAGAACCAAAGGATTCAATAGTCCCCGACGAACCTCAGCCTCTCCGCCGATCTAGTAGGGTTCCTCACCCACCTGAGAGATACTTTGGTTTCTCTATGACAGTGGGAGTGAGGACTGCATCATGAGATGATGACCCAACTAGTTTCGAGCTGGCCATCAGGAGTAGGACTCTGTAAGAATGGCTGGATGTTTAGTGATCTGAGATGGAATCCTTATACACCAACAAAATATGGACTTTGGTTGCTTTATCTGAAGGGTTAAATCCCCATCAAAAGCAAGTATATCTTGAGAAGATTACTTGGTGTACATGGAAAAGTTGAGACTTTCAAAGCTAGACTTGTTAAATGTTTGCATCATTGACCAGGTATGGATCACGATGAAACCTTTTCTAAGGAGCTATGCTTAAGTCCATCCAGATCCTACTTGCCATGGCTACATACATTGACTACGATATCTGGTGGTTGGGTGTCATGACAGCTTTTCTAAAATGATGTTTTAGAAGAGAGCGTCTATAAGTACACAGCCAGAGGGGTTCGTAGACAGTGGGAGCAGCGGAAACGTGTATAAGATGCTTTATAGGATAAAGCAGGTATCGCGGAGTTGGAACGTCTGTTTTGATGTCGTAGTCAAAAAGTTTGACTTCATCAAAATGGTAGATGAACCTTGTATATACAAAAAGATAGTAGGGAGTATGGTGGTGATCCTCGTAGAGTACGTGGATGACATACTCTTGATGGGGAAGGAGTTTCCTATGCTACGCTCGGTCAATCTCCGCTTATTACAAGGATTCTCCATATAGGATCAAAGTGATACTTCCTAAATCCTGAGTTTTGATCTATGAGATAGAAGTGATTGGATGTTAGGATTCTCACTAGTTGTAGTAAGATGGTATCAATCGATCCTGGGGAGAATCACTGGAAAGGTTCCAGGGTGATAAGGACGACTGAATGTCAGTCACAGGCATTGTCTTCACCCTTAGTAAAGGGACGGTATGTTGGAAGAGTTCCAAGCTAGATACCGTGGCATACTAGACGATAAAGGCTGGATACATCGCTACTTAAGATGCTGCCAAAGAGGCAGTCTGGATGTATATTTGTTCATGAGATGAACTTAGTTCCTCCCATTGTGTGACAATGGAGTTGTGGCTTATGCCAAGGAACGTCCGTCCCATCAGTGATCCAGACATATTCTAAGGCAGTATCACCTCATCATGGAGATGGTTGAT
This sequence comes from Agapanthus africanus, assembly GCA_030015575.1. Lineage (NCBI taxonomy): Eukaryota > Viridiplantae > Streptophyta > Magnoliopsida > Asparagales > Amaryllidaceae > Agapanthus > Agapanthus africanus. The sequence continues at coordinate 572,740,894 of CM057337.1, read as the reverse complement.
CTCCAAGGAGATCGAGGTTAGGAGAGTAGACTCAGAGGACAACACGGCGGATCCACTCACAAAGGCCTTTTCCCAGAGAGAGACTTTTATGGGATGGTTGAGTATGAGATACTACAACCACTGGTATCAGATGGCCCTAGTGCAAGTGGGAGATTGTTAGTTATATGTATGCCCTAGAGGCCATTAATATACATAGGATGTATATTGTAGTGGATGCTTGGACATATATAGGGAGGACTTTCTTGCTCGACATGATAGTATGTTATCTGGTTGCTCTTTAGCTTAACGTGTACACTGATTGTCTCTCTGTTACATGTTGGTAAAGCCCTTAGGATGTGTACTTGACTACCTGGACTATGATGCGGATCATACTAGTTGGGACATGGTAGTCTATAAGTACATCCTTCAAGGTTCCTAGTCGTGGGAGTATCGAGATGGGGTATCAATATACCAGAGTAGACTAGCGTATACTTTCTCGACCCATACAGATGGGCGATGGATGATCCCATATCCATTGGTGTTTGACATCAGAGATGATATACGGGTGCTCAGTGGAGACTGGGTACACCTGATGGACTCGCCGAGAACTTCCAGATGGTATTATACCTTACGTCAGATGGCAGTTCTCTGATGACACCGGTACAGAGAAGTCTGTTGACCCGAGATCGTCATAGAGACTTGTGTGATTCCCACTGTGCTTTGATTTCCACCTTACCACGTCCAAGAGGGCGTGAAAAATGGTGGTTTTTGGGTACAGTCCCGAATCACATGGAGGAAATGAGCGATAGGAGGGGATTCGTCTCTCCCGGTATAGGGAGTTGATGTTGCGCTGTCTTCGATTGGCTATAACCGGAAATCCCTGGCCAGGTTTGCTGAGATTTACTGGTAAGTGTTACCTGTAGTTTATCGAACTGTTATAGACCTCATATCGACACGACTTATCGAGCTAGTGGGGTCTGACGTTTACCACCCCTAGACGAAATATGCGACATATCAGACGACGAGACCGGACTGTACGGTAAGTGTTACTGGTTGGATTTACAGGAATGTGAGCGGGCTTGCTCGTCGATCTTCTGATCGCTCAATACCCAGGTGGCCGTTACGTTTAGCAGACCGCTTGCGGCTTGTGGGTGTTTGATATGATCATCACCTGCTGCCGGCGTATTGACGAGTCTTTAGAGTCCTACACAGAGGTTTCCTGGCTCAAGCGAAACGAAATAGGAGCGCATATGAGATATGTGCGGGACCGAGAATTATACCAGTATGTGATACTGTATTCTATTCTCGCGATTTGTATCATTGGTCGGTTATATGTGATATAGCCGGATTACCGAATCAAGTGTTGATTCGATACATTGATACACTTGATATTAGTCGGTTATATGCGATATGACCGGATCGTTAAATCTAGTGTTGATTTAATGATTTAGTGTATAATTATATATTTGATATATTACTTTACATTAACTAGTATTAGTTTACTTAAGATGTATTTTCTCACTTGATGTGCACATTGTATATTTGATATAGTTTTGTGCACAAGTTTGTATCATGTTTGATGATACATGCAAACTTGGGTGTATGTTTGTATTAAACCATGGTTAGTTAATGGTTAGGGTTTCATTTGATTTATTTGCTTATTTATTTATTTATTTATTCATTTGAGAAAGAAATAAAATGGTGACTAATTTTGGATTTTCTTTTGAAGCTTCATGAAGCTTTGAATAGTTTGACCATTTTGTTTCTTTCCTTAACCCTAACCATTCACTTGAACCATAGTTTATTCTCTACACTTGTTATCTTAACCATGGTTGCTAATATGATAAGAATGACTTATTTTCTTTTTTCCTAGAATTCTTATCATATTCTTTTCTTCTTCTTCTTCTTCTTCAAGATGAAGAAAACCTTCCATCCTTTAATGGTGTCTTGAGAAAAAGAGTTAGAAATCCAAATCTAAAGTGAACCCACTTCCTATTTCTTCATCCTATACCACTTGCCAAGTAGTATAGGGTGTTTTCTTCACAAGTTTCATTGCTTGGTGAAGTTGGAGCTTGATCTTGTGTTGCCTCGACGTAGATCATCTTCGGCATCAAAGTCGACGACCTAGCCCGATCATTTCTTCGACGAAACCATTACTAGAGTCCGGGATCCGATGATCGCAGCGAAGGGACGTCAACACGGAGCTATGGAGGTGGAGGACTGGATCTACAAAGGTTGTATTTCCGTTCACTTAGTTAAGTTGTTAACTAGTTGCATGTTTCGCCTATTCTCTAGTTAACGACCCGTATTAGGGTTTCTCGGCACATGAAAAATTTTGAAATTGGCATGGTTGATGCCTTGTGAGACCTCCTTAGAGTGCCTAGGAACCCTTCAGTCACATGTCAAGTTCTACCCGTCATTGTCCAGGTTAATTTAAACCCACCCGTACATACCCTTGACGATGTCCAAAATAGTAGTACGACTATCCCAAACCAACGCATCTATTTATGCAACAGAAAAGTAAAAAATAGCTACTATACATTATGCCTTGGCAAAGGCCAACATACATAGCATGAATACTAAGTGCTACCTGTCTGAAATGATGGAGGGCTACGAATGGTTTTTGGCGAAAAACCTTTTACGTAATGAACTTGATGTCGTTTGAAGGAACCGGATAGCTTTTTACAAAAATATAGTGGCGAAAACCTTTGGTAAAGAGGTCACTCCAGGTGAAGGGATCTCGGCTCTTTCCCCGTAGAATGATGTGCATGATATTCTATACTGAATACCGCGATGCAAAGAAAAAAGTTATCAACTATAATGAAGTTATTACCCTGACACAAACTTCTGCCCAAGGGGTCACTCCCCATGAAGGGATCCCGGCCCTTGCCTCGTCGAATGAGGTGCTGGATATTCATAACCGAATACCACTGTGCAAAACAAAAGAGAACATCCTTGTAATAACAACTTTTTGAAAATTCGTCCAACAATATGGAATAGGTTTGTTTTCCTTACATTGATCAGAATCAATATGGTCCCATCAATTAATCACACCAGAAAAGAACGAAAATATGATGTACGTATATGCCATCCGCATTGGCCACTGGGTCCCGTCATCACCCGTTAGGTTACTTAACTAACGACTGAGCGGGGACTGGACTAGAGCGGGTGTAAAACATATACAACATCTACTAGTATATATATATATCAATATACAATAATCGCTCCATGCGTGATAAATGAAACATCACAGAAAAGTAATAAGCATCACAGAACAATACAGATATCTGGGATCCCCGGGTTTCCTTTGAGCCGCAAGCGAAACCCGACGTTCCTCTGGTCGTGTGGATAGCCTGTGCAATGAAACCTAGACCCCAACGAGTGTGGAAAGTTACCCGCCAAAACCAGAAGCGAGACATCCCGTTTCAGCAATGTGAATGGACCATCGAGCACTTCACGGAATCCGGTAACTTGAGCACCCTTCCTTGGGTCAACCTGTACCCCCTACGAGTGCGGCGAATAGCCCACCAATTCTAGAGTGAAGCCCCCTCCGCCTCAAAGCCATGAGATGCGGGCCATGTTGCCCTCTAGAACCCGGCTATCCATGCACTCCACCGCGGGGTTATCCTAGTACAAAAAAGAATATATGCACAATAGATACATCGACCTCAACCGGTCGTGCCCCAAAAGAATAATATACAAACAGGCAGTGACGACAGTCCACATGTCGGACACTCACCCCGCGATATCAAATGTACAAATATATCCAAACTGCACTAACATTGCACTCAAGATATCCACCACGACAATCCGCAACATCATAGCACAACACAGAACATCAACGTTAATGTCACGTTCGCAAACCCGTCCAAAAGAGCTATAGCAATTAGACAAGATTTACCGCTCGAATGACATTCATAATCGCAGATAGAAATGTATGTACTGCAAACTAACGTATTTAAAATTTCGAACGACAAAACTTTCCGAAGTGGGCCCCAAGTACTAATCCAGTACTCACACAAATCTGGGCCCAAAAACAAAACATTTCAGAAACCACTATTCCAAATAAAGACACCCAGACGAAAAATGGTGCACTGTGTCCACCATACCGCCGCGCAACCGCGACAAACACGATGGTTTCGCCGCGGTTCCACGGTGTGATGGTCAGAACATGCTCTCAAATTTCTTCCAGGGTCTTAAAAAAGCCTGCACGATTTTCTGATATACCCAAAATAATTTTTGGACGACATAAAAAATTCGGCATAAACTTAAAAAACGGAATTGTGGTTTTAGAAAATTCGGTCGATCGATGTTTTAAACATGTTAAAACAAGCTAGTATGGGTTAATGGCAAGTCTCTGATACCATATAAGTCTACGGTAGCGCCCCGGCCGTCTATCCGAGGCCAAACGCGGAACAAAAACTTTAATAAACTGGCGCTAACGCAGACTTTTACCCGGATCGTTCCATTAACCCTATACTAGCTAACTACAAAGAAGTTAGAATGGCTATACCGATCGATCCGTGTCCTTCGGTCTTTAGCCACCATCCCAAGCTCCTCGCGGCTTCTCCGATCAAGCTCGATCTCCGGTCTCCTCGTCGAAGTGGCACCACATCAAGAAACCTATTACGGGCTCCCGCTTCAAAACCGAAGCAACTCGGACATGAAGTTTGCTAGCCGACATGTCCAAGATGAAGTAGAGATAGGTGTCATTACTTTGTCTCATAACATCCATTGATTCTTAACACATGAGATGGTTTGGATGGAGGCTGAAGAAGAAGCCATTGATGAAAAAGTTGTGATCTCAAAAAAGCTAGTGAAGAAGAAGAAGCTTGCTTATTGTGTGAGATAGAATGTGAGAGCTATTGATAAATCTAAAACAAAACCCAAGCCATCACTTGGCTGCCCCCTCTCTCTCCACATATCTATTCTACACAATAAACAATCAAGAGAAAAGAAAATGGCACAAAAAAATAACACCATGAGTCACCAAACATGCACATGCCACATTCAATGCTCATGATCATGATTTGCACTCACAATTTCCACTTAATAAACATTAATCCAAATGTTTAATCCAATAAATAGAATGACATCTTCTAAAGTAAACTCGTGACGGGTCACAAAAATACCCCTCACCTGTATATACATACCTACATCCGCATTCCGACTGAATGCGAATACAACGAGACGAAAGTAATCCAACCAAACTAATACTAGGATCCGGCTTAAACCAAAACCCACTAGTATGATCCTTCCGATCATGATCCATGCACGAGTGCACGTATATGATCGAACCCTGCCATAAAACCATACGGCATCTACAACGTTTCGCCCGAACATGGGAAACTTTCTGTGTGGGACTCTAAAGACTCGTCAATACGCCGGCAGTGGGTTTAACCACAAGCACGTCAGTGGTACTAGCTGTACGTAACGGCTGCCAGGGTATTGAGAAAAGGGTGGACGACGAGCGAACTCATCCTAAAACCCGACTGGGCCTGTCAGTGACAATATCCGTACAGTCTGGTCCATTCGTCTATGAGTATCGCATATCGGGCCTAGGGGGCTGGTAAACGTCAGACCCCCAATAGCGGTATAAGTCGTGTCGGAGTGTAGCCCAGAACACGCTGAGATACTACTGGAATACCTACTAGTAAATATCTCTTTCCCTGGCCAGGGACTTTGTGTAGTGGCTCTCCAGACACAGCATGATCTCACCCCTAATACCGGGAGAGACGAATCCCCTGCCGATCCGCTCACTGCCTCCATGTGGCTCGGGACTGTACCCAACTAAAACATGTTTGCACGACTCCTTTGAGCCATGGTAGGGTAGTAATCAAAGCACAGTGGGAACTTACACGAGATAAATGATGATCTCAGGTCGATAGACTAACCTGTACACATGTCACCAGAGAACCGCTATCTGACGACAGGTATAATACCAACTAGCATGTTCCCGGCGAGTCCTGTCCGATGTACTCATAACCCAATGAGCACCTGTATACGTCTTAGGTGAACCAACTGACACCAATGGCTTGTGAGACCGGCCATCTCCCCTCGTCGGGGTCTCGATCCGTATACACTAGTCTACTCTCAGAGTATCGATGCACAGTCTCGAAACTCCCATGACTAGGGACACTTTAAGGATGTGCTTATAGACTACCCAACTCTCACGTATATGATCTCCATCATACTGCTGGTAGTCAAGCATGAATCCTATGGGCTCTATCAACATATAATAGTGATCTATAATATCACCTAAAGCATGTACACGATGATAAAGACAAACCAGATAGCATACTATCATCTCGAGTAAGATTGTCCTCCCGGTATAGGTCCTCCCTCAATCATTGCAATCACGTGCCTGCGATCCAATAATTGACTTTGAGGGCACTATATCCAACAGAGGCAAGGTCAGTTCTGTGCAGGTTTGTAGGATATCCCAACCATTCGCAAGGTTATATCTTCTACCACACCGAGGAACAAAAGTTGTTTTGTTTCTCGACATGCCACCTTTCTAGAAAAGGAATTTCTTGTCAAAGAAATTAGTGGCAATGAGGTAGAACTGGAAGCAGTTCCAGCAAACACAAACTATAACTGACAATTTGTTAGACCCGGAGGATTCAATAGTCCCCGACGAACCGCAGCCACTCCGCGGATCTAGTAGGGTTCCTCATCCACCTGAGAGATACTACGGTTTTGTCTTAAACGGTGGGAGCGAGGATTGCATCATGGAGATGATGGCCTAACTAGTTTCGAGCAGGCCATCACAAGTGGAGACTATATGAAATGGCTGGATACTATGCGATCTGAAATAGAATCCATGTACACCAGCAAAGTGTTGACTTTGCATGTTGCTCCTGAAGGGGTAAAACCCATCGAGAACAAAAGGATCTTTGAGAAAGATAATTTGGTGTAGATAGAAAAGTTGAGACTTTCAAACCTATGCTTAAGTCCATCAGGATCATACTTGCCATTGCTGCATACCATGACTACGAAATCTAGCAGACTGCACGTCAAAACCGCTTTTCTAAATGGTGATTTAGAAGAAAGCGTGTATATGACACTGCCAGAGGGCTTCGTAGACAGTAGAAGCATGTGGAAGCTGCTTAAATCCATCTACGGGTTGAAGCAGGTATCGTGAAGATGGAACATCTGTTTTAATGAAGCTGTCAAAGAGTTTGAATTCATCAAAAAGATAGATGATGTTGGATATGTATGCCCTAGAGGCCAGTATTGTATATGTATACATATGGATGCTAGGGATATATATACAGGACAATCTTGCTCAGTTTTATAGTATATTATTTCAGTTGTCTTTATCTGATATGTGTATTTGTTTTTATTGATGCTTTATCCTGCTTGCACATATTGATAAAGACATGATACAGTGGTGTACTATCATGGTTTGTCTTTATCTTAACATGGCATATGTTATACTCGTTATTACATATTGCGGTTACATGTTAATAAAGCCCGTAGGATCTTGCTTGACAACCTACATTGTGATGGCTATCATACTTGTGGGAGAAGGGTAGTCCATAAGCACATCCTTAAATGGTCCCCAGTGGCATGAGTAGCGAGACTGGTCATTGATACTCCAGAGTAGACTAGTGTATACGTTTCTAGCCCAATCGGGGGATGGTTGGTCCTGCAGCCATTGGTCTGATGCACCTATGATCGTATACAGGTGCTCACTGGATGTGAGTACACTGGACGGACTCGCCGAGAACTTCCATATGGTATTATACCTATCGTCAGATGGAGGTTCTAAGGTATCATGTGTACAGGTTAGTCTTTAGACCTGAGATCGCCATTTTTCTCGTGTGAGTTTCCACTGTGCTTTGATCACTACCCTACCACGGCTCTACTAAGTCCTGAAAACAGGTTTTGGTTGGGTACAGTCCCGAGCCACATGGAGGCAGTGAGTGATTGTCGAGGATTCTTCTCTCCCGGTATTGGGACTCGATATCGCACCGTGTTTTATTGGTCAGGACCATAAGACCTTGGCCAAGGCAGTTGGGATCTACTGATAGGCTGATCAGTAGATTCCCGGATTGGTCCTGAGCCGCACAGCATGAGTTACCAGGTTATTAAGGTCTGACATTTACCACCCCCTAGACCTGGTATGCAATACCCTTAGACGAAGAGACCGGAATGTACGGAGATTGTCACGGATAGGCTCAGTAGGAGTTCGGCCGAGTTTGCTCGTTGGCTTTCCTTTTCGACGGTGTCACGAGCAGAAAAGTACGGAGCAAGACTGGCACTTAAATTACGAAACGTCTCGAGGCGTACGTAATCTAAGTAAAGCAAAACCCAGAAATCAAAACCAAATAAGCAGTAGAGTGAAGGAAAACCCGTTTATTGAAAGCAATTTTAATCAAATAAGTCACATCAAGCTTTTTAAAAGCAACATCCATTTTTCCGAAAATTTCGGCAGAGTCTACTTTGTAAATACTGGCCCCTAAACGGGTACAAACAGGAATATATATGAGTAGCATGAAATAAGGCATCCCCAAGCGGGAGCTAGCTCTTCGCCCCAAGGCGGACTCAAATCCCACGGAATATAAATCATCAATGTGCAAAAATAAGCATAAAAAGGCATAAGTAATAAGCAACACGTCGGCTCAAGTGAGCGTGACCCAAAGAAACAACATACAAGTCCAAAAATCTCACTGTCTCGTCTCTAAGTCAATATACATCAGTACTGATAGATACGTTGAATATACGAGGTGGAAACAAAATAATGACACAACCCACCTACGAGCCAAAAGCATCAAATCCAAGCAAAAGGAGGAAGTGCGTCCGCCGGTACAGTGTTGATGGATCGGACCTGCAAAAAGGTTGTGACACAACGGAGGTGAGTTGCCAACTCGTGAGTAATATGTAATATCTATAAAGACTATTGTAAGCATGTACGCAAAGTGTCACAATTCTACAATATTGATATGGTATGATGTACTAGCATGTATGCGACATGAATGCAATTTAACACGTGATCTGAATATGCTGATATGAGGAAATCATTATTTTCATCTTAGAAAACTCTGTTTGAAATATCAGAAGTAATATCAATTAAGTCAACAGAAATCCATGTCAAGTATCGACACCTCAAATGAATATCTCAGTGTCCCAAAGTATAAGTATCTCAAAAAGTCTCGGGCTTCGGCAATCCGGACTGGCCCATCTCAAGTATCAATATCTCACGACCACGGTCGGTATCCTCCGGATATCCTCCGCGCCAACAATCACCGGTAGGTAGTCTGCCTCTGCCAGGCTCATCGTCTACTGCTCGAACTTCTTGCCCCGGGGTACCTTACCGGGCCCACCATGTACCCGAGACGGATCATCCAACTCCTCGAAACGAGTCTCGAAAACTAACAGAAAACTCATGGTGGACGACACAAGTATCATGTCATGAGAAAACCGCAACTTGCAATATTTAAAATGATATCTATTTTATTAAATCCTTGCGGTTTCTCCAAAATTTCATAAATTTCAAATGCTGAAATCCTCAAGAAAGAAAGTACCATAAGTACAAATGTCAATGATGTTGAATGCCTATCGTATCAACCATGCGAACTGCAATATATAACTAAAAGACTATGTATGATCGTATGATGTAATGAGGTACATGCATATGACTAGCAATTCTACATGTTCATCTTGCTGAATTTAATATATTAGTACTGGTTTATACGTCTTATATGGTGAAATTATTCTAAATTCCGGTTTAAACAAGTTATCTAGTGTTTGTAGCATAGCAATTACCAATGCGTGTGTGTCCACATGAATAGTGCCCGTGCTGCATAAAACCCTAGTAATGGTGCAAGTGTCCTACGAGATGAAGTTGTACAATTATATATAATGAACTAAGAAAGCCAAATATTTCTTGTGTCGCATATCGCATTTTAATGGTTCAAGGGTTTCTATACGATGAATTAACACATATATGGATATAAGAGTCATGCAATGCAGTAAAATAGGTAACTAGGAATTACATGACACAAGCTAATATTACTAGAAATTCTAAACTTATCGGCCGCCTCGCGCTATCCAAACGATTTCCCCCTTAGATGTATACATCTACTCACCGGAAATCCTTATCTATCCTGGTACAATCACCACTTTCCCATTGCGCGCCGCGTCCGATGTTTCCGCAACCGATCCTAAAAAGGCATAACACACGACATAAGATTACACATCATGAAACGGCGCAAGTCAAAATATGAAAAGATCATGTCCACAAGTTAGGCACAACGTGGACAAGGTGAGCGGAACACACACGAAAAACACTACAACCTTGACTAAAATTGTCGTTTCGGACCAACCGCCAAAACAAAACCTGATCAAACCAAGTTTCGCATTCACACATCCTAAATGTCGTAGGAGATACTAATAATATACTCAAGACCACCAAAATAATTCACCACATAATTATTTTAAAAACCTAGTAAGCATTAGCATTCCAAATTCGGTACAAACATCATAGATTTGCGACAAAAAGACTACTATCAGGCATAATCATCCAACCACACAACTAGTTAGCTACAATCACTTAAATTAACCCATTTACAATGCATCAAAACCTATTTTCTATAATCAAACCCTTTCTTGAATTTCATAACTAGCAATTCCAAATCAAATTTCACACTTGAGATAAACTAATTTAGCATAATTTGAAACCACTTAAGCAAAGTAACCAGTTAGATTAGGTTAGTATAACAACTAGATAACAAAATAACTTAATTAACCTAGTAATGGTGTTTTAAAAACCCTGGTTCTAACTCAAGCCATTCTCTTTAAAAACCTAGATTTAAAATTAGCACTAAATTTAACACTAAAACAATTTCATTCAAGGAATTTAACCATAAGTATTTATTGGGTAAAGATTATACCTCAAATTCTAGGAATCTAGCCTGGTGATTTGCCTCCAAAGATGCCTCCTTTCCCCATGTTTTCAACTAATTTGGGCTTGAGAAGAGATAGCACAAGGATTTGCTTTGAATTTGTGGATTTTGATGTGTTTTTTGATGAAATTTGAAGGGAAAAGAGAAGGGAAAAATGGGGACAGCAGCAGGAGGGTTCGGCCTTGGGGGGATGGGGAAAAGTGAGAGAGTGTTGTGTGAAAATTTCAAAGTCAAAGCCCATACCAATCACCTAAAACCCATACTCTAATTAATATATTTAAATCCTACACTTTCACTTCTATTCCCTCACTTAACAAATGAGTTGAAGAAAAATTTTTTTGAGGGGGAGTGGGCTGCTGCAGATGGGGCCGGCCATGGTGGAGGGGTGAGGAAATGTGAGTGATTGCAAAGAAAATTCCATGCAAAAAGACCCCTCACAAGTTCATAATTGCAAGTTTTAGTTTAGTTTATTTAAATTTTAATTTTCCCTTAATTATAACCGATTAGAACTTGTAATAAAATGCTAAAAATTTATATTACTCACTAGATTTTAGTTGTCATGGTTCTAAAGTATGTGATTAGCTCATTCAAATTTGTATTTATCACTAATTTAATGTATATTTAACAGCTTAAAATAATATTAAAAATAGTAAATTAAGGGAAAAAATTTAAACAACCAGAAATTTATAAGTGACTCATTAGCTACAAAAAACTAGCAATTACCTATCCAAATTAGGTATAATTAGGCCCATACTGAAAAATAATTATAATGACGTTTTACGGAAAAATACCAAATATTAACCGATTTTCGGGAAAATACCTAAACGACTTTTCAAGGCATTACAATCTTCCCCCTTAAAGAAATTCGGTCCCCGAATTTAAAAATCTAGCTATGCGTATCTTCAAAGAGATGGGGATATTTCTTCCTCATCTCGCCCTCGGTCTCCCAGGTGACCTCCTCGCTACTCGGGCCACGCCAAAGGACCTTGACGGTCGGTATAACCTTCGATCTCAATTTCTTCACCTACCGATCCAGGATGACCACCGGTTGCTCTGCAAAAGAAAGGTCGCGCTCTCGCTGGACCGTCGGGTGCTGAATCGCATGAAAAGGGTAGTGAAGGTACTTGCGAAGCATCGAAACATGGAAGATGGGGTGAACATCAGGAAAGCTGGGTGGAAGAGCCAAACGATACGCAACCGCGCCGACACGCTCAAGGATCACCAAGGGACCCACAAATCTGGGACTAAGCTTTCCTTTTCGCCCAAGCCTCATCACGCCCTTCATTGGAGAGACCCTCAGAAAAACATGATCGCCAACTGCGAACTCTAGTCTGCGACGGCGTCTGTCCGCATACGATTTATGCCTGCTCTGAGCCGCTCTCATCCGATCTCGAATCAACTGTATCTTCTCAGTCATCTCCTCAACAATATGTGGCCCCAAAATGCTGCTCTCGCTGAGATCTGTCCAATAGATGGGCGATCTGCATCTCCTCCCATACAAGGCCTCGAAAGGTGCCATCTGAATAGTATCCTGGAAGCTGTTGTTGTAGGAGAACTCCACTAAGGGTAAATGATGATCCCAGCAACCACCGAAATCTAAAACGCACGCTCGGAGCATGTCCTCAAGAGTCTAAATAGTCCACTCTGACTGGCCGTCGGTCTGCCGATGAAATGCTGTGTTGAAACTCAAACGGGTGCCCAATGCCTCCTGAAGTCTCTGCCATAGTCGGCTGGTAAACTGGGTGCCTCGGCTGGTAAACGATACAAGTCGGGACGCCATGCAACCGTACGATCTCGTCGATGTAAATCTAGGCATACTGAGCAAATCAGAAAGTGGTCTTCACTGGCAAGAAGTGAGCTGCTTTCGTCAAACGATCCACGATCACCCAAATGGAGTCATACCCCCGACTGGTCCTGGATAGACCCACAATGAGGTCCATAGAAATCTGCTCCCATTTCCATTCCGGAATGGGCAAAGGCCGCAACTCTCCCGCGGGCCTCTGGTGCTCGGCCTTGACTTGCTGACAAGTCAGGCATCTCGATACGAAATCTGTGACGTCCCTCTTCATTCCGTCCCACCAATAAACATCTCGCAAATCGTAGTACATCTTGGTGGAACCGGTGTGAATGCTATACATCGATCTATGGGCCTCCTCAAGAATCTCATGCCGCAGTCCCTCAGAATTTGGTACGCACAATCGAGTCCCAAATCGCAGTACCCCCTGATCATCGATCACGAACTCGGAAACTCTGCCCTGCCGAACCTGCTCTATGATCTCTGAAAGAAGGTTATCACTGGGCTGTGCCTCTCGAATACGGTCAAGCAACTGCGGACATGCACGAATATGCGCAAGTTGTTCCTCTGTCAGAGTGAACTCGAACTCAACTCGGCCGTCGCATAAAATCTGCCAATCTGCTGACGACTGCCTTTGTACGGCGCTCAAACAAGATAAACTACCTCCGGGCCTCCTACTCAAACCATCAGCCACTATGTTCGCCTTGCTTGGATGGTAAAGGATCTCGCAATCATAGTCTTTCACCAGCTCCATCCAACGGCGCTGTCTCAGATTCAAGTCTCGCTGGTGAAATATGTACTTCAAGCTCTTGTGGTCCGTAAATATCTGGCATGACTCACGGTATAGGTATTGTCCCCAAATCTTGAGTGCAAACACTACTGCAACTATCTCTAAATCGTGCGTAGGATAGTTCTGTTCATGTGTCTTCAGCTGTCGAGAAGCATACACAATAACCCTGTCGTGCTGCATCAATACGCAACCTAGTCCCACTCGAGAAGCGTCGCAATAAACCACGAATCCGCCCGATCCCGAAGGCAACGACAACACTAGTGCAGTAGTCAGACGAGTCTTCAACTGCTGGAAGCTATGCTCGCATGCCTCAATCCAATCAAAAGGAACTCCTTTCCGGGTCAACCTGGTCAACGGTGCAGCGATACGAGAGAAGTCCTGAATGAATCGTCGGTAGTAGCCAGCCAGGCCTAGGAAACTGCGGATCTCCGTAACTGATGCTCGTCTGGGCCAATGCTGAATGGCCTCGATCTTCTTCGGGTCCACACATATACCATCTCTCGTCACCACATGACCCAAGAAGTCGACACTATCTAGCCAGAATGCGCACTTGGAGAATTTCGCGAACAGCTGGTGCTCCCTCAAAGTCTGTAATGTGATCCGCAAGTGCTGCTCGTGCTCCTCTCGGCTCTGGGGATACACCAAAATGTCGTCAATAAACACGATGATGAACAGATCTAGATACGGCCTGAAAACGCGGCTCATCAAGTCCATAAACACGGCTGGTGCATTGGTGAGTCTGAACGACATCACCAAAAACTCATAGTGCCCGTAATGTGTGCGAAAAGCCGTCCTCAGAATATCCTCCTGCCGCACCCGCAACTGATGGTAACCCGATCGCAAGTCAATCCTCGAAAAGTATCCCACACCCTGAAGCTGGTCAAACAAATCATCGATGCGTGGTAAAGGTTATCTGTTCCGTACGGTAACCCTGTTCAGCTGGCGGTAATCAATGCACAAGCGCAAACTGCCGTCTTTCTTCTTGACGAACAGGACGGGAGCACCCCACGGAGACACACTAGGTCGAATAAGCCCTTTATCTAACAAATCCTGCAACTGATCCTTCAGCTCTCTAAGCTCCGCCGGGGCCATCCGATAAGGCGGTATAGAAATAGGCCCCGAGCCGGGAATCAAATCGATGCAGAACTCAACATCGCGCTCAGGCGGTAACCTAGGAAGCTCATCAGGGAACTCACTAACAATCGGGACCTGGTCCAAAGGAACCTCTGCAGCTCGAGTATCACAAACATATGCTAAGAATCCCTGACATCCCTTCCACAATAGCTGACCGGCGCGAAAAAACAAAATCAAGCTGGGAAAGGTGACGCTGCGGTCTCCCTGAATAACAAGGACTGGCTCTTCCGGAAAGCTAAATCTGACTTTCTTCTCACGGCAGTCCACAGATGCATAACAAGTGGCCAGCCAGTCCATGCCCAGAAGCACATCAAAGTCCAACATATCGAGGAGAATCAAATCAACCGACGAATCCCTCTCCCCGATACGAACGGAACATAATCGAAACACAAAACGAGCAACAAACGACTCGCCTGCCGGAGTAATAACAACAAATGGCTGATCTAACGACGATGACTCATGGCCCAACATCGGTGCAAAGTGTGTAGATACATACGAATGTGTGGAACCTGGGTTGAATAATACTCGCGCGTCGAAAGAACATACTGGCAAGGTACCTGTAACAATGGCATTGGATGCCTGCGCATCCTGCGGAGTCAAAGCGAACACTCGGGCCTGTCCCCCACCAATAGCTGGCTGTCCTTGGCCTGCTCGTCCTCTCTGAAAAGGATCGCCACGTCCACGACTTCTGGGGGCGCCTACCTGACGTGGAGCATCACCGGGGGAAGGAAGTAAAGCTCTCTGAGGAAGTGGTGAAGGTGGTAAAGTCACGTGTGGAACTGTTGCCGCTCCTTGTCGTCTCACCATATAGTCTCTGATACGATGAGACGAACTCCCGCACCTAAAACATCCTGGCGACGCCTGCTGGCCCTGTGATAAGAACCAAATAGCTGACCCCGTCTGACTCCTCTGCCGCCACCATCTCTCGGAAAGAATCTGTCACGATGCCTCTGAGCTGGCATATCGATACGAATCCTCTTCGGCCTAGAAACGGCCGATGTCTCTGAAATGCGTGCCTCCATCCGTAAGGTCGTGTCCATAACAGCTGCATAAGTGCCAAAGTGCTGGGCGCCGATGGAAAGAAATAACTGTGTGTCGAGTCCCTGTATAAACCTCTTTACCCTCAGTATCAACCAAGTACGGAGCATATCGGGACAACTGAGTAAACTGGATATCATACTCGGACACTGTCATCCCTGGAGTCTTGATCAAAGCCTCAAAACTACGAGCTCGAGCATCACGAATGCTCTCTGGAAGGAAACAGACTAGAAATACTGCTGTGAACTCGGCCCAAGTCATAGGAGGTAGACCTGCAACTCGACCTCTCTCGACCGACTCCCACCATGTCTGCGCAAGGCCCTCTAGATAGAAACTCGTAAGCTTCACCCATCTATCGTCGTAACATCTGAGTGAACGGCAAATCCTAGCTAAATTGTTAAGGAATGTCTGCGGTTCTTCCGCTGCATCGGTGCCGGTGAAAACTGGGGATCTCAGCCTCATGAAATTCTGTAGTGATACGGGAATAGCCACTATAGTAGTAGGAGCGACTGTCTGGGCAGCAGGTACTATCGTAGTCCGTGCTGTGGTAGGTACGTCCTCCGATCTTGGTGCACGACTGGCCTCTACTAAGGATCTCACCATCTGTCGTAACTCCTGCATACCTCCTATCATCTGTCGTAACTCCTGCATGCCAGACTCTAGCCTATCCATGCGGCCTGGGGAAGGCGGATTAGTCTGTCCCTAAGACATAGGTATGCCACCCTGCTCGGTCCTCGTCTCGGATGAGCCTGCTCGGACCTCATCTCAAGCGGCAGCTCTCTGCGCTCTCATAGACTTCGGCGGCATAGTGGCTGGTACAGGAAACAAGATAATAAGAACAGTGCAATAGAATCATAGGATACACGGAATTGAAGAAGGAATTTTCAAGCAAGTATATCCTAAAGTCACCTAGGCGGAGTACCGTATTGCAAGTATGCCGTGGACATACACACGCTACGTTACCCTGCTTAAGTCACTTACTCCATCTACCAAGGGTCATCCTACACTCAGAAAGGTAAAACCTATCGCTCTGATACCAACTTTGTCACGACCCGAAAAGTACGAAGCATGACTGGCACTTAAATTACGAAACGTCTCAAGGCGTACGTAATCTAAGTAAATCAAAACCCAGAAATCAAAACCAAATAAGCAGTAGAGTGAAGGAAAACCCGTTTATTGAAAGCGATTTTAATCAAATAAGTCACATCAAGCTTTTTAAAAGCAACATCCATTTTTCCAAAAATTTCGGCAGAGTCTCCTTTGTAAATACTGGCCCCCAAACGGGTACAAACAGGAATATATATGAATAGCATGAAATAAGGCATCCCTAAGCGGGAGCTAGCTCTTCGCCCCAAGGTGGACTCAAATCCCACGCAATATAAATCATCAATGTGCAAAAATATGCATAAAAAGGCACAAGTAATAAGCAACACGTCGGCTCAAGTGAGTATGACCCAAAGAAACGACATACAAGTCCACAAATCTCACTGTCTCGTCTCTAAGTCAATATACATCAGTACTAGTAGACGATACAGTAGATGGAGTACACTAGATACAATGAATATACGAGATGGAAACAAAATAATGACACAACCCACCTACGAGCCAAAAGCCTCAAATCCAAGCAAAAGGAGGAAGTGCGTCCGCCGGTACAGTGCTGACGGATCGGACTTACAAAAAGGCTGTGGCACAACGGGGGTGAGTTGCCAACTCGTGAGTAATATGTAACATCTATAAAGACTATTCTAAGCATGTACGCAAAGTGTCACAATTCTACAATATTGATATGGTATAATGTACTAGCATGTATACGACATGAATGCAATGTAATAGCATGTATGCGACATGAATGCAATTTAACATGTGATTTGAATATGCTGATATGAGGAAATCATTATTTTCATCTTCGAAAACTCTGTTTGAAATATCTGAAGTAATATCAATTAAGTCAACAGAAATCCGTGTCAAGCATCGACACCTCAAATGAATATCTCAGTGTCCCAAAATATAAGTATCTCAAAAAGTCTCGGGCTCTGGCAATCCGGACTGGCCCATCTCAAGTATCAATATTTCAATATCTCACGACCACGGTCGGTATCCTCCGGATATCCACCGCGCCAACAATCACCGGTAGGTAGTCTGCCCCTGCCAGGCTCATCATCTACTAGTCTAACTTCTTGCCCCGGGGTACCTTACCGGGCCCACCATGTACCCGAGACGGATCATCCAACTCCTCGAAACAGGTCTCGAAAACTAATAGAAAACTCATGGTGGATGACACAAGTATCATGTCACGAGAAAACCGCAACTTGCAATATTTAAAATGATATCGGTTTTATTAAATCCTTGCGGTTTCTCCAAAATCTCATAAATCTCAAATGCTGAAATCCTCAATAAAGAAAGTACCATAAGTACATATGTCAATGATGATGAATGCCTATGGTATCAACCATGCGAACTGCAATATATGACTAAATGACTATGTATGATCGTATGATGTAATGAGGTACATGCATATGACTAGTAATTCTACATGTTCATCTTGCGGAATTTAATATATTAGTACTGGTTTATACGTCTTATATGGTGAAATTATTCTAAATTCCGGTTTAAACAAGTTATCTAGTGTTTGTGGCATAGCAATTACCAAGGCGTGTGTGTCCACATGAATAGTGCCCGTGCTACATAAAACTCTGGTAATGGTGCAAGTGTCCTATGAGATGAAGTTGCACAATTATATATAATGAACTAAGCAAGCCAAATATTTCTTGTGTCGCATGTCTCATTTTAATGGTTCAAGGGTTTCTATACGATGAATTAACACATATATGGATATAAGAGTCATGCAATGCAGTAAAATAGGTAACTAGGAACTACATGCAACAAGCTAGTATTAGTAGAAATTCTAAACTTATCGGGCGCCTCGCGCCATCCAAACAATTTCCCCCGTAGATGTATACATCTACTCACCGGAAATCCTCGGCTAGCCTGGTCCAATCACCGCTTTCCCTTTGCGCGCCGCGTCCGATATTTCCGCAACCGATCCTAAAATTGCATAACACACGACATAAGATTACACAACATGAAACGACGCAAGTCACAATATGAAAAGATCACGTCCACAAGTTAGGCACAACGTGCACAAGGTGCGCGGAACACACACGAAAAACACTACAACCTTGACTAAAATTGTCGTTTCGGACCAACCGCCAAAACAAAACCCGATCAAACCAAGTTTCGCATTCACACATCCTAAATGTCTTAGGAGATACTAATAATATACTCAAGACAACCAAAATAATTCACCACATAATTATATTAAAAACCTAATAAGCATTAGCATTCCAAATTCGGTGCAAACATCATAGATTTGCGACAAAAAGACTACTATCAAGCATAATCATCCAACCACACAACTAGTTAGCCACAATCACTTAAATTAACCCATTTACAATGCATCAAAACCTATTTTCCATAATCAAACCCTTTCTTGAATTTCATAACTAGCAATTCCAAATCAAATTTCACACTTGAGATAAACTAATTTAGCATAATTTGAAACCACTTAAGCAAAGTAACCTGTTAGATTAGGTTAGTATAACAACTAGATAACAAAATAACTTAATTAACCTAGTAATGGTGTTTTAAAAACCCTGGTTCTAACTCAAGCCATTCTCTTTAAAAACCTAGATTTAAAATTAGCACTAAATTTAACACTAAAACAATTTCATTCAAGGAATTTAACCATAAGTATTTATTGGGTAAAGATTATACCTCAAATTCTAGGGACCTAGCATGGTGATTTGCCTCCAAAGATGCCTTCTTCCCCCATGTTTTCAACTAATTTGGGCTTGAGAAGAGATAGCACAAGGATTTGCTTTGAATTTGTGGATTTTGATGTGTTTTTTGATGAAATTTGAAGGGAAAAGAGAAGGGAAAAATAGGGACAGCAGCAGGAGGGTTCGGCCTTGGGGGAGATGGGGAAAATTAAGAGAGTGTTGTGCGAAAATTTCAAAGTCAAAGCCCATACCAATCACCTAAAACCCATACTCTAATTAATTTATTTAAATCCTACATTTTCACTTCTATTCCCTCACTTAACAAATGAGTTGAAGAAAATTTTTTTTGAGGGGGGGGTGGGCTGCTGCAGGTGGGGCCGGCCATAGTGGAGGGGTGAGGAAATGTGAGTGATTGCAAAGAAAATTCCATGCAAAAAGACCCCCCCACAAGTTCATAATTGCAAGTTTTAATTTAGTTTATTTAAATTTTAATTTTCCCTTAATTTTAACCGATTAGAACATGTAATAAAATACTAAAAATTTATATTACTCACTAGATTTTAGTTGTCATGGTTTTAAAGTATGTGATTAGCCCATTCAAATTTGTATTTATCACTAATTTAATGTATATTTAACAGCTTAAAATAATATTAAAAATAGTAAATTAGGGGAAAAAATTTAAACGACCAGAAATTTATAAGTGACTCATTATCTACCAAAAATTAGCAATTTCCTATCCAAATTAGGTATAATTAGGCCTATACTGAAAAATAATTATAATGACGATTTACGGAAAAATACCAAATATTAACCGATTTTCGGGAAAATACCTAAACGACTTTTCAAGGCATTACAGACAGGTACCTGGGTAGCCATTACGTACATGTCACGACCCGAAATACTAGCTCGTGACCGGTACTTAAATCACGCCACGTCTAAAGGCGTAACGTAAATTAAGTAAGCCGAACCCCAGAAATCTAAAACCTTTTAAAGAAAATAAAAGAGGTGAAGTTTTGAAATAAAGGTATAATGAAATCAAAGGTTTTCTTAAATGCATAAATAGTAGGACATGAAAGATGCAAGTGAATTTTACGAGTTGAAAAACATGTTTCGTCTTTTAAAAATTTGGGCAGCACCTCCTTTGTATATTTTGATCCAAAACCATATACACATGATAATATAAAAGGCATCCCCAAGCGGGAGCTAGCTCTTCGCCAATAAGCGGATTCACAACCACGCAAGACAGAAATATAAGTATACGACGCCATACGGCGAAGATCACCACAAAAGATAAAGTAAAGCAAGACAGCAACCCAAAAAGTGAACATATAACCTATCGCTCTAAGTCTCGCAACCACAAGTCTTGCTAAGTCTTACTACTCATACAAATACTTGTTTCTGATTGATGGAGTTGACTAAATACAATATGAATAATAAATACAAGAGGGGTACGATCCAACATGTACCACCTACCAACGCAAAACACCCGAATGCAGTCGTGTGCCAGCGATGCCGCTACTGATCCATGTGGTTAACCTGCAAGAACTGTGGCACAACGGGGGTGAGTTTCCAACTCGTGAGTAGAAAACATAATCATGTAGAAATCGAATAAACAACGACTTCCTAGGTCAAGTATATCATAAAGGTAATACTATGATATCTAGGGTGACCGTGTCTGCATATGTGCCAACGATATACTCAATGTCTATATGCATGTATCTAACATCTACGTGTCCATCAGTGACACAACAACATCATCCATGTAATATCATGAAAGCATATGCATGTAAATATGAGGATATAAATCAATGTGTATCCATCAACGACACATCAAATCATGGAACCTGAGTGTCCAATATCGACACTCGAAACATCATGAAACCCATGTCCAACATCGACACGTAAATCCTCATATCTCGGGCTCCGTCAGTCCGGATCGGCCCACGGGCTCCGTCTGTCCGGATCGGCCCTCGGGCTCCGGCAGAACAGATCAGCCCAAATCCATCTCTCGACTCCGGTCGGTATCCTCCGGATAACCGCCAGGTCCAACCAATCACCGTAGGTAGTAGTCCCTCTGCTAGGCTCATTGTCTATTGCACAACCTTCCATTCTCGCCCCGGGGTACCATACCGGGTCCACCATGAACCCGCAAACGGATCATCCAACTCCTAGAATTGGGTTTCACATATCGCACGTCTCAGAACCGAGAAAACGCATGGTGGACGCACTGAAATATCATTTCAAGAGAAACCGGGTTTTTAAAACAATACATACTTTCTTTTGAAATAACCACAGTTCTCAAATCCAGAAATCTCATGAAAACAGCATATCTCAATGCGTATAATCATAAAGTGTGATGTATGTGATATATAACAGAAATATAAGCATATACGTATATCATGCAACATTGAACAGTGATGTGAACATAGCAATTAAATCATGCAAGGAGTCATTTCATGATGCAGCAATTCTACTGTGTAGTGATATAGCAATTATCGATGATGAAGTATGTGAACCGGCCAATCTGTGTAAGTGTAACATACGCATTATCGATAAAGGTGTAGGTGTACTAGCACAGGTATATGTAATGCAATGATAATATCATGAACATAGCATAAAGTACATCGTCAGCTAAATGCTATAAGGTATACCTATCTACAACATATCCGAGTCGGTGAATCTATCAATCGGAATCCAGCCACACAACATCACGTACGTTATAATCCATCGTACGGCATTTTCTAGTCAAGGGTATGGTTCAATCATCAGATAGAACTCATCACGTACGGAAAATTATCGTACGGTGGCATTAAACTATCAGGGATCCTATCAACCTATGTGACAATGAGGGTACGGACCTAACGTCTCGTATGACATAACACTCATGATTCACATTGTTATATATATCTATATACCTACATCCCATGTCACATCCATAAAAATCTCATATCAGGAGACCGGCAAAGGTATCAATCATCTCATATCGACTCGCATTCGTATACCGACATATCAATCAAGTCATCATATCATGTCGTATATTATTTTTATCACATTAAGTCATCATATACATTCTATCTTATAAATCTCATGTCATGCTACTCTAAATCTCATACTTATTCTCGTGTACTACCTATCTATATATCGTGATTCAAGTTCACTTATCATATCCTTATATATGTATCAATCCGAGACATCATTTCTTTCATATCATGTCACACTAAACCTTTAATCACTCCATAGGTTCCTAGAATAGGTTTCTCTAACCATATCCTATATATCGGTTTCTATCAAAATTTGCGGGGGTGCTATACGCCATCCACCCGACTTCCCCCGTAGATATAAATCTACTCACCTTGATCCTTTCTTGCCGAAGTCGATGACGCCATGATCCGTCGTCTCGGAATCCACGTGAAGGTACCTACAATAAATACACAATCGCAATCACTATTAACAGCAAGTCCGGAAAACCAATACGGCACACGGTGCGCTCATAGGTTAGAACCTATAGCCTATGCATACAAAACAATCAAACAACCCTTGTTGTTGACGTACAAACGCCCAACAACCAAATACAAATCCAAACATCAAAACGAAGTATTCCAAAATACGGAAAACATAACCAAAAACACCCCAATGTGCTCCCAGATTTTGGTCCAGGTCAATTGGAACAAAACTAGCAAGTACAGGGAGTTATATAGGGGGTAAGTGAGCTACAGACCAAATCTAGACACAATTTCCCACAATTTGGCCTGCCACATTGCCTGAAAAACCGGCCTGCTCGGCCCAAACTGCTCCGTTCTGGTTCGTCTTCTCAGGGTGGTCTCCTATGGGTCTAACTAGGTCTCTAGAGTTGCTAGTTTTTCTCATAAAGGTCTCAGGTCATCCCAGATTCCATGTAGGCACACAATACCTCACAAAACCGACACGGAACAAATCTTAAGTTCGTATTCTCTATTCTAGGTCCACAAATCGATCTCTAGGGTCTTGTACACACTCACTACAGATCACAAGTCCACAAGTCACCCAAACCCTCTCTAGGAATTTCCAAACATCGCATAACCAAACCAAATCAACTTCTAACTAAACTAGGATATAAAGAACTAAAAACTAAACTAAATAAAAGAAGATATACCTCATTTGGGCAACTCAACAAAAACCCTAGTTTCCTAAAGTCTTCAAAATCCAACTTTGATTGGTCCAAAGTGTTGAGGATAAGGTGGGGATCAACTTTAATGAAAGGAGTTTAGGGTTTTGATGAAAATTTTGAGATGATATAAGGAGGTGGAGGTGGAGGGAAGCTTGAGGATGAAGGAGATGAAGAAAATAATGGGGTGGGGAAATGGTGGCCGCCCCCCCTCTCTCTTCTTATTCTCACCCTCTCACAACTCATGTCTCACTCTCTCTCTCTCCAATAATTCACACTCTTTCTAACCCTTTTCTCTTTTTCTTTTCTTTTCCCTTCTTACAAATAATACCAAACACAATTAAAACAACATGTAAATAAAATGTAACATGATATGGTGCACTAACCATGGAAAATGGTAGAAACACAGATTTTACTTAATCACGATTAGTAGTGCACTAATCAATTTTTTTTATTTAAACTGCATATAATTAATTATAAAAATGCCAAATCCGATAAATATATATTTAAATGAATAAATCATTTTAATCTCCAATTATTTAACAAATATTGGTATATATTTATACCGCTTTACGAAAACCCCAATTTCGCAAATCGGGTAGTTTTCGCGAAATATATTATTTTAATATTAAATTCCAAAAATAATATTTTATATTTTCTCAAATGTTACAGTACAGCTAGTGCAGCTGACGTGCTTGTGGTTAAACCCACTACCAGCGTACTGTTGAGTCTTTAGAGTCTCACACAGAGGGTTTCCCTGCTTCGGGCGAAACGATGTAGAGGTCGTATGGTTTTACGGCAGAGTTCGATCACATACGTACACTTGTGCACGTACGATGTTCGGGCGGATAATACTAGCGGGTTTTGGTCTAAGCCGGATCCTTGTATTATATTCTTGGATTATTTTGTCTCTTTGTATTCGTATTTTTCGAAATACGAATACGGGTATGTATATATGGGTGAGGGGCATTCTTGTAATTATGCAATGTACTTCTAGAAGAAGACACCTCATTATTTTGATTTACCATTTTAGTTAATGGATTAATGAGGTGGAGAAATGAGGTGTACATTTTCATTAAATGGAGCATGGCTAGCTTGATGACTCATTACATGACTCATGGTTTACTATTCTTCCATGGTTGATATTTTGTGGAGATATTTTTTCTTACATTATTATCTCATTCACTTATCCATTCTTCATTTTTTTCTAACTCACTCTACACTCTCATCTTCTCCTTGCTCTCTTCTTCTAATACTAACCCTAATTGTCTCATGAGTTGAGAAACCTAGGGTTAGTGAGACAAAGCATTCCATAATCACTCTCTACACACTCTTGTCTACTTAGATTAGCAAGCTAAGTACTCTAGTTACCTCAATTAGGAGGTAAGCGCTCTTAGTTGGCACTCTCGGGTGGATCATCATTGACGCAAGGAGGCCGAAATTCAAGAACGATCCATACTTCCATCGAGGAGCTTAAGGAGAGGATCAAAGACCCGAAGGACTTGGTTTCTTTAGGTATACTTTCTATCATGGTAGATAGAACCCTTATTTGCTTGTTAGGTTTATGGTTAAGATCCGAGTTAAGGGTTATTCTAGCGCCATGTTCTAATCGTTAGAAAAAAATTTGTTCCGCATTTGGCCACGGAAGTTGGCCGGGGCACTAGTGTAACCTTTCATGGTATCAGAGCCAGCCCATAAACCCTACACAAGCAAGTTTAAACAATGTTAAAACAATGAAACCGAAACAACTCCAAACAAAGAAACCAAACTTCAAGTTTCTGTCGATTTTTGCAGAGGCTCCAAAATTTTTTTAAACAATTGCAGAGTGCTCTATTCACAGAGGGATGAACACTGATCAAAAACGAGACGATTCTAACTATTTTTGGCCGGCCAAACCTTAAAAAATTCCGATCTCGCCGGTTTTTGTATGGTGGATTTTCTCGAGTTTTGGTCTGTGTTCTTATCTCGTGGAGTTTGGGTTTTAGATGTTGTTTGTTTTTGCCTAAATTTGATGTTCTGTTGTTTATGAGTTAAGGGCAATTTGGAGTGTTTCGAAGTCGTTATATTTGACACTGTTTAATAGTTTACAATACATTCACTTTTATCTGCGACCGTGAATGTCATTCGATCGGTACAACTCGTCTAATTGCTATATATTCTTTTAGACGGGTTTGCGAACATGACATTCACGTTGATGTTTTGTGTTTGTGTCGTGATTGTGATTGGATAGTCATGGTGGATAGCACGTGGTGCAATGTTACTGGTACAGTTAAAGATTCATTTGTATATTCATTTTGCGGGGCGAGCGTCCGACATGTGGACTGTCGCCTTTGCCGGGTTGTATATTATTTGTTTGGGGCACGACCGGGTTGAGGTCGATGTCACCATTTGTACATATTATTTTCTTTTTCTGTACTAGGATTACCCCGCGGTGGAGTGCACGAATAGCCAGGTTCTATAAGGCAACAAGCCCGCATCTCATGGCTTTGAAATGGGGGGCTTCATTCTAGAATTGGCGAGCTATTCGCCACATTCGTAGGGGGTATAGGTTGAATGACGGTGGGGCACCCAAGTTAACGGATTTCGTGAAGCGCTGGATGGCCCATTCACTTTGTTGAAGGGACTATCTCACTTCTGGAATTGGCGGGTAACTTGCCGCGCTCGTAGGGATCCAGGTTTTAATTGCACAGGCTATCCACATGACCGAGAATGTTGGGTTTTATTTGCGGCTCAAATGAAACACGGGGATCCAAGATAATCCACTATTCTGTATTGTTGACTGAGATTCTGTGATGTTGATTATTATCATGCTTGGGACGAATATTGTATATACTTCTATATATACACTAGTAGATGTTGTATATGTTTTGCACCCACGCTAGTCCAGCCCCCGCTCTGTCGTTAGTTAAGTAACCTAACGGGTGATGACGGGCCCAGTGGCGAATGCGAATAGCATATACGTACATCATATTTTTTTTCTTTTCTGGTGTGAAAGGTTAATTGATGGGACCGCATTAATTT
Organism: Agapanthus africanus; assembly: GCA_030015575.1. Lineage (NCBI taxonomy): Eukaryota > Viridiplantae > Streptophyta > Magnoliopsida > Asparagales > Amaryllidaceae > Agapanthus > Agapanthus africanus. The sequence continues at coordinate 572,714,304 of CM057337.1, read as the reverse complement.
TTAATTATTGCAAGAAAAGAAACCTAAAAGATGTTGTTGGAACAAATTTTGAAAAACTACAGTTATATTCTTTCACTTTGCATAGTGGTATTCGGTCATGAATATCCTGCACCTCATTCCACGGGGTAAGAGCCGAGATCCCTTCACGGGGAGTGACCTCTTGAGCAAAAGCTTATACTATAGATTACTCAGTTTTTTTTCAATACCAGAAATTTTCAAAAAGGCGGAGCCTAAACCACTCCTTTTCAAAACTACTCAGGTTCCTTCAATGATATCAAGTTAATTGTGTTAATGGGTTTTTCGCCAAAAACCCAGCCGTAGCCCTCCGTCATTTCAGATAAATAACAATTAGTATTCTTGCTATGTACGTTGGTCTCTATCAAGGCATAGTGAACGGTAGCTAAGTGTTACTTATCTGTTGCATTTTAGAATGCGATTGATTAGGACAGTCGCATATCCACTTTGGTCTCTATCAAGGGCTTATGCGGGTGGGTCTAAGTTAATCCAGGATAATGAAGAGTTGAACTTGACTTGCGACTTATGGTAAGTTGGTCTCTATCAAGACCATATGTCGTTAGGGGAAAAAACCACATCGGGAGTTTCAAACATATAGGAAACTTGCAGATTTAGCATACCTTCTGGAGTGTGGTGACTAGTGCGGATTCCATCTAGGTCATCACACAATGATAGTTAGATCCCGATCCCACTGATGAGTAGGATTACTCTCGGGACATTATTTCACTAAACAATCAATTCTATAAACCAAGTAGGTGTCTAGAACGGTGTTGGCGGGGCTACACCTCCAGGAAAAAGAGGTTATATAATTAAGAAACTTCACGAAAGCGTTGGAAAACCTCCCTCAAAGTACCGATACTAGCCTGGCTGAAAGGTTAAACAAGTATTGTGATGTGCGATTAATCCTGACTAGTTCTTCTTTTAAGGTTTGAAGAAGAATTTGAGTAAACAGTGGGAGCCATCATGGTTAGGAAAAAAAATAAACCAATCTAATCTTGCAAGAGCTCACGCTAAGTGTTTCTTTTCTCTTTCTCCAGGTAGCAACCATTTCATGCCCTAATCAAGATAATAAAATATATCGCTTAACCGATCCGAATTCTTATTCAGGGCTGGAGAACGTCGGTTCGACTCTAAACTATGACAGCAGTCATAAGTATGAGCAAGGGAAAGAGGAAAGCATGAATTCCTTGATGACCTCATCGAAGAAGAAGCATACTATTGCATCTCCTTCAGGTGTTCTTGTAGTTGAGAACTGCATTTTGGTCAATCCTACCTCCTGGGTACTAGATACCGGATCAAGATCTCATATCTGTAATTTATTACAGGGGCCGAGAAAAAGTAGGATAGTTGGACCTGGTGATATGTCCCTCGGAGTAGGAAACGGAGCACATGTAATGTTACTTAGTGCGGCAACAAGGTTTCGGGAGGCATCGTCCATGCCGTTTTCAAAAATTTATCGTTCTAAACAATCTTAACCCTAGAATCTTAACTAGAGATTTAAACAAAACATCATGCAAACAAATTGTAAAAAAGTGAATGAGGAATACAACCTTTGTAGACCGGTCATTCACTTATAAAGCTCCGTGTAGTAGTCTCTTCGCTCCAAGTAGTGAACACCCGAACTCTAGTAAGGGTTCACATGAAGAAATGAACAAGCTTACTCAAAGTCTTCAAGGCTGAAGATGATCTACATCGAGGAGACTCAAGCTCATGCTAGCTCTTCACTAAATTAGGGTTTAGTGAAGCAAACACCCTAAACTAAATGGCTAATAGTAGAGGATGATGAAGTAGGAAATGAGCTCACTTAAGATTTTTTATTCTCACAATATTTTATCACCTTACAAAAAGCTAGCAAGATTTTTCTCATGAGGAAAAAGATGAAGTGATGAAGAGAAGAATGAACTCATGAGGTAAGAATAACAACCATGGGTGAGTTAGTGTCATACACTAACTCATGTAGAGAATAAACCATGGCTAAACAATAATGGTTGGGTTAATAAATATCTTCAAGTAAAACAAAAGGAGTGGACTTGGTCAATGGTTCCACAAGCTTCTACAAGCTTCAACTATGTGACAATTTCCAACCAATTTTGATTTGCTTTAAATAAATAAAAACCCTTCATTATTATTTATATGGTGTGAGTCTCATACACCCATGTAGCATGTGGCATCAAGCATGACACATAAATAATGTACATTAATATATATCACATATATACTAAGGTACACTAGCGAGAAAAAGAATTCTTAAGTGAGCTAATATTAATTAATGTAAGTTAATATATAAAATATATAATTATACATTAAATCATTAAATCAACACTTGATTTAATAATCCGGCTATATCACATACAACCGACTAATATCAAATGTAACAACTTATCGAATTAACACATGATCCGATAACCCGGCTATATCACATATAACCAACCGATATCACATATCGCGAGAATAGAATGCGGTATCACATACGGGCATTAATCTCGGTCCTACACATATCACATATGTGCTCCTACTTCGTTTCGCATGAACCAGGAAACCTATGTGTAGGACTCTAAAAACTCATCAATACGACGGCAGTAGGTGATGATCATATCAAGCACCCACAAGCCGTAAGCGGTCTGCTAAACGTAACGGCCACCCGAATATTGAGCGATCAGAAAATCAACAAGCAAGCCTGCTCATACTCCTGCGAATCCAATCAATAATACTACCATATAGTCCTATCTCTTCGTCAGATATGTCGCATATTGCAGCCTGGGGGTGGTATGACGTCAGACCCCAATAGCTTGATAAGTCATGCCGATGCAAGGTCCATAACGGTTCGAGAAACTACTGATAACACTTACCAGTAAATCTCAGCAACCCTGGCCAGGGATTTTCTGTTATGGCTGAAGGGTTACGCTAGCGTCCTGGCCAACTTCCGTGGCCAAATGCGGAACAAAAATTTTATGACGATACAAAACTTGGCGCGAGAATAAACCTAAACTGGATCTTTAACCATAAACCTAGTTAGCATGTTAGGGTTTTATCTACTATGATAGAATGTATACCTAAAGAAAAAAGTCCTTCGGGTCTTCGATCCTTTCCTTAAGCTCCTCGATGGAAGTATGGATCGTGCTTGAACTTCGGCCTCCTTATGTCAACGATGATCCACCCGAGAGCTCCAACCTTGAGCTAAACCTCCAAGATGAGGCAACTAGGTCACTTGGGGTGCTAGACTAAGTGACCTAGAATGAGTAGAGTGTGATTATGAGTAGCTTATCTCACTAAACCCTTGATTCTCAACTCATGAGACACTAGGGTTAGAGAGGAAGAAGAAGAGAGCAAGCTTTAGGAGAGAGAATGTATTTGTGATAATGATAATAAAAAATGGAATAGCTAACTTATATAAGACCATTTGTCATGGAAAATATCCCATAAAAATATCTATGGTCAAAAATATCTCACAAAATATCTATGATCAACAAGTCAACCCAACTCAAATGGTCAACCAAGTAGCCATACCACAAAAGATTATCATTTATCAAAAATAACATATACTTTTCCTTTTCTCATATTTGTTTTTGCCAAGTCAATGGTCAAAACCCTAATGAGATGTCTCCTTCTATACCCCCTCTCATCTGTATATACATACCCGCATCCGTGTTCCAAGAAACACGAATACAATGAGATGAAGCTAATCCAATAATCAAAAACTAGGATCCGGCTTAAACCAAAGCCCACTAGTATTGTCCGCTCGAACACTACACGTGCACAAGTACACGTATGTGATCAAACCCTGTCGTAAAACCATACGACCTCTACTCGTTTCGCCCGAAGCTGGGAAACCCTCTGTGTGGGACTCTGAAGACTCGACAGTACTCTGGTAGTAGGTTTGACCATAAGCACATCAGCGGCACTAGCTGTGCGTACCGGCTTCCCAGGTATCTGTCGATAAGAAGGTCGAAGAGCAAGCTCATCCAAACTCCTACTGAGCCTATCTGTGACAATCTCCGTACAGTCCGGTCTGTTCTTCTAAGAGTATCGCATATCAGGCCTATGGGGTTGGTAAACGTCAGTCCCCTAATAGCAGTATAAGTCATGTCGGAGTGTAGCCCAGAACACCCTGAGAAACTACTGGAACACCTACCAGTAAATCTCACTTGCCCTGGCCAGGGACTTTATGTAATGGCTCTCCAAACACAACACGATATCAACCCCCAATACCGGGAGAGACGAATCCTATCTAACCGCCACTGCCTCCAAGTCTTCGGGACTACACCCAACTACTACCTGTTTGCACGACTCAATAGAGCCATGGTAGGGTAGCAATCTAAGAACAATGGGAACACACTTGAGGCGAAGTAGCAATGTCAAGTCAACGAACTAAGCTGTACTCATGTCACATGGGAACTGCTACCTGACGATAGGTATAATACCAACCAGCAGTACCCCATGGGTCCGTCCAGTGTAACTCATAACCCAAGGAGCGCCTGCGTACTATATCCAGTACAACGTACTAATGGCTGTAGGACAGACCATCTCCCCTGGTGGGATGAGAAGCGTATACACTAGTCTACTCTGGAGTATCGATGCCCTGTCTCGATAATCCTATAACTAGAGACCTGTATAAGGATGTGCTTATAGACTACCCAGCCCCCACTAGTCGCCATCACAACGCTGGCAGTCAAGCAAAGATCCTAAAGGCTCTATCAATATGTATTAGCGATATGTTAAAAGAAATATATACACATATTAAGATAGATACAAACCAAGTAGCATACTACAATATCGAGCAAGACTTTCATCAAACCGTGTATATATCCCAAGCTTCCAAAATGTATTATACAAACTAGTACTATACAATAATGGCCTCTAGGGCATACATAGCCAATAATCTCCCACTTGCACTAAAGGCCAGTACCGCATACCCAACGTATGTACTAAGGCCAGCTGCTGGCGTACCGCATACCCAATGTCTGTACTAAGGCCAGCTGCTGGCGTACCGCATACCCAATAGCTCAAAAGTCGCTTGAACTGTGCTTGAGGGAGGGCCTTAGTGAATGGATCCGCCGTGTTTTCTTTAGTATCCACTCTCCGTACCTCGATCTCCTGGCGATCAATGATCTCCCTGATCAGGTGATACCGTCTTAAGATGTGTCTAGATTTCTGATGGGACCGTGGTTCCTTTGCTAAAGCTATAGCCCCATTGTTATCGTAATACGAAGGTATTGGGTCAACAATGGACAGAACCACCTGAAGTTCACTAATGAACTTCTTCATCCAGACCACCTCTTTTGCGGCATCGCTTGCAGCAATGTATTCAACCTCCATCGTCGAGTCTACGACGGTATCCTGTTTGGAACTCCTCCAATACACTGCCCCTTCGTTGAGGGTAAACACAAAATTCGAGACAGACTTGCTGTCGTCCTTGTCACTCTGGAAGCTTGAATCGGTAAAGGACTCGACCCTGAGGTCTCCATTACCATAAACCAGGAACATCTCTTTAGTCCTTCTCAGGTACTTGAGAATGTTCTTACTGCTATCCAGTTTTTCTCACCTGGGTCTGACTGATACCGGCTCACTACGCTTAGCGCGTAAGCTACATCTGGTCTTGTACATAGCATCGCATATATTATAGATCCTACCACGGAAGCGTAGGGTATAGTGCTCATGCGAACCCTCTCCTCGCCAGTCTTGAGAGACATCTTCTTGGAGAGGGTGATTCCGTGCAATGCGGGTATATTACCGCGCTTGGAATCTTCCATACTAAATCTCTTTAGTACGGTCTCTATGTACCTGTACTGCGAAAGTCCCAGTAATCTCTTGGACCTATCACTGTAGATCTTGATCCCCATAATGCACGAGGCATCACCCTGGTCTTTCATTGAGAACTGTTGTGACAAGAATAGCATGACCAATTGTAGCATAAGAATGTCATTTCCTATCAAAAGAATGTCGTCCACGTACAAGACTAGGAATACAACAGTTCGTCCTACAATCTTCTTATAAATATGTGCCACACATATCTCATATGTGCTCCTATTTCATTTCGCTTGAGCCAGGAAACCTCTGTGTAGGACTCTAAAGACTCGTCAATACGCCGGCAGCAGGTGATGATCATATCAAGCACCCACAAGCCGCAAGCGGTCTGCTAAACGTAACGGCCACCCGGGTATTGAGCGATCAGAAGATCGACGAGCAAGCCCGCTCACACTCCTGTGAATCCAACTAGTAACACTTACCGTACAGTCCGGTCTGTTCGTCTGATATGTCGCATATCTCGCCTAGGGGTGGTAAACGTCAGACCCCAGCAGCTCGATAAGTCATGTCAATATGAGGTCTATAACAGTTCGAGAAACTACTGGTAACACTTAACAGTAAATCTCAGCAACCCTGGCCAGGGATTTCCGGTTATAGCCAATCGAACACAGTGCAACATCAACCCCCTATACCGGGAGAGACGAATCCCCTCCTATCGCTCATTGCCTCCATGTGATTCGGGACTGTACCCAAAAACCACCATTTTGCACGCCCTCTTGGACGTGGTAAGGTGGAAATCAAAGCACAGTGGGAATCATACAAGACTCTATGACGATCTCGGGTCTACAGACTAACCTGTACCAGTGTCACCAGAGAACTGCCATCTGACGTAAGGTATAATACCATCTAGGAGTTCTCGGCGAGTCCGTCCAGTGTATCCAGTCTCCACTGAGCACCCGTATATCATCTCTGATGTCAAACACCAATGGATATGGGATCATCCATCGCCCATCTGTATGGGTCGAGAAGGTATACGCTAGTCTACTCTGGTATATCGATGCCCCGTCTCGATACACCCACGACTAAGGACCTTGAAGGATGTACTTATGGACTACCATGTCCCCACTAGTATGATCTGCATCATAGTCCAGGTAGTCAAGTACACATCCTAAGGGCTTTACCAACATGTAACAGAGAGACAATCAGTGTACACGTTAAGGTAAAGAGTAACCAGATAGCATACTATCATGTCGAGCAAGAAAGTCCTCCGTATATATGTCCAAGCATCCACTACAATATACATCCTATGTATAGTAATGGCCTCTAGGGCATACATATAACTAACAATCTCCCACTTGCACTAGGGCCATCTGTAGCAGTGGTTGTAGTATCTCATACTCAACCATCCCATAAAAGTCTCTCTCTGGAAAATGGCCTTTGTGAGTGGATCCGCCGTGTTGTCCTCTGAGTCTGCTCTCCTAACCTCGATCACCCTGGAGATCAACTATCTTCATGATCAGGTGATGCTGCCTCAGAATATGTCTGGATCACTGATGGGACGGGCGTTCCTGAGCATAAGCCACAACTCCATTGTCACACAATGGGAGGAACGAAGTTCATCTCATGAACAAATATACACCCAAATAGCCTCTTTAGTAGCATCTTAAGTAGCGATGTATCCTGCCTTTATCGTCTAGTAAGCCACGGTATTTAGCTTGGAACTCTTCCAACATACCGTCCCTCTACTGAGGGTAAAGACAATGCCCGTGACTGACATTCAGTCGTCTTTATCACCCTGGAACCTTTCCAGTGATTTTCCCCTAGATCAATTGATACCATCTCACTACAACTAGTGAGTATGCTAACATCCAATTACATCTATCTCATAGATGAAAACTCAGGATTTATGAGGTATCACTTTGATCCTATATGGAGAATCATTGTGATAAGCGGAGATTGATCGAGCGTAGCATAGGAAACTCCTTCCCTATCAAGAGTATGCCATCCACGTACTCTACGAGGATCGCCACCATACTCCCTACTACCTTTTTGTATATACAAGGTTCATCTACCATTTTGATGAAGTCAAAATCTTTGACTACCATATCAAAACAGATGTTCCAACTTCGCGATGCCTTCTTTATCACATAAAATATCTTGCACACGTTTCCGCTGCTCCCACTGTCTACGAAGCCCTCTGGCTGTGTTCTTATAGACGCACTCTTCTAAAACATCACTTAGAAAAGCAGTCATGACACCCAACCGCCAGATATCGTAGTCATGGTATGTAGCCGTGGCAAGTAGGATCCGGATGGACTTAAGCATAGCCAATGGAAAAGGTTTCATCATTATCCACGCCTGGTCGATGACGAAAACCTTTAACAAGTCTAGCTTTGAAAGTCTCAACTTTTCCATCTACACCAAGTAATCTTCTCAAGATATACTTGCTCCTGATGGGGATCTAACCCTTCAGATATAGCAACCAAAGTCCATACTTTGTTGGTGTACATGGATTCCATCTCAGATCGCTAAGCATCCAGCCATTCTTATAGAGTCCCACTCCTGATGGCCAGCTCGAAACTAGTTGGGTCATCATCTCATGATGCAATCCTCGCTCCCACTGTCATAGAGAAACTGAAGTATCTCTCAGGTGGGTGAGAAACCCTACTAGATCGGCGGAGAGGCTGAGGTTCGTTGGTATCTACTGAATCCTTTGGTTGTACCAAATCATCTGTTGTAGTTTGCATATCTGGAACCTTTCCAGTTCTACATAACTGACCTTGCCTCGAGCTTGTCCGGATTTTGCTTTTAGACATAGTCCGGACAACCCCAAATCATAACTGACTTAAGAGATGGGCTCTTCCCTTTCCATATCTCATATGAAATGGTAGGCATCTGATTTGATCGGAACCCTATTCAATAGGTATGCAGCTTCATAAGTGCATAACTCCCAAAAGGAAATAGGAAACTCAGTAGTACTCATCATAGAGCACACCATATCACATAGGGTGCTATTGCTCCACCCCGATATACCATCGTGCTATGGTGTATTCGGAGAAGTAATGCTGAGAGAGAATCTCATTCTCCTTTAGAATAAACCAGGAATTCCGTGCTCAAGTATTCTCCTCCTTGATCATATCAAAGGACATAATACTTATACTCGTATTGGTTATCTACTTCTATCTTATATTCTATGAATACCTCAAAAGGTTCTGACTTGTGTTTCAACAGGAACATATGTCTGAATCTTGAAAGATCATCAGAGAATGTAATGAAGTACAAAGAACTGGTCTTGGCATGTGTAGACAGGGGACCTTTATACATCAACATGTATCATCCCAAGAGTTCACTAACTCTTTCTCTGTTTCCAATAAACAGAGCTGGTGTCATTATATCTTTATGACATGACTGGCAAGTTTCACAAGATGTAAATTCAAACTGATTTAAATATGCATCTACATGTAACTTCAGCTAGTCGGGTCGCATTGATATGACCTAGTCTACAATACCTTAAGAAGGATTCGTTCATTTCTGAACTCTTCCTCTTGTGTGTGTTCCGAATACTAAGAACTGTAGTTTGATTTAGAATATCAATGCTTTTAGATAACGTGCCTGAACCGATCAACTTTTGATATAGGAAATGTACAAAACATTATCCAACAATACAAAATTATATCCTTTCTTTACTAATAAAGAAACTGATATGATTTTGTATATCAGGCTCGGTTTCTAATAACATTCGTTCAGAATCAATGTATTGGTAATACAGGGTGACAGTGACCAACAGACTTGGCTGCAACACTTGCCCCGTTTTCTGTCTCATGAAACTTATCACCCGTTCTCAGTTCTTTACCTATCGGTAGCCCATGTAACATATTACGTATGCGGGATCCTGATCCGGTATCTCATATCCAGGACGTAAAGAATACTGGGAAACAGTTCTGTATAATGAACACACCCGAAGATGATGCATCAGTATGCACTTTCTTCGTTTGGGCGGCACGGGAATTCTGGTAATCCCCAATTTCCTGCTCTGTCTTATAACAATTATAAGTTGGAGCGGGACCAACGTTCCCCAGCTCAATATAACAAGCGGGTTCGGTCAATAATCCATATTATTATCTTGATTAAGGCGTGATATGGTCGCTACCTGGAGAGAGAGAGAAGAAAACACTCAGCGTGCGCTCTTGCAAGAATAGATTGGTTATTATTTTATCTAATCAGGATGGCTCCCACTGTTTTTATCAAATCTTCCTTCAAACCCTAAAAGGAAAGACTAGCCGGGATTAATTACATACTACAAGTTCGCCAATCTTTCAGCCAGACCAGTGTCGGTACTTTGAGGGAGGTCCCCCGTGCTTTCGCACAAACCTAATTATAGTAAACCTCGTTTTCCCAGAGGCGTAACCTCGTTGACACCTTTCTAGACACCTACTTGATCGGCTAATTGTAATGTGTAAAACTCTCCCAGGAGTAACTCTTACTCGCAGCGGGTATCGGGATCCAACTATCTCATAGAAGGTATGCAATCTCATTGCAAATTTCAACACTTGAAATTCCCGATAATTTTGCCCCTAGCGTCCTATGACCTTGACGGAGGCCAAACTACCCATAGTCCGCTAGTCAAGTTCAACCCGTCATTTCCTGATTGAATTAAACCCACCCGCACGACCCTTGACGGAGGCCAAACAACGCCGTACGAATACCCCAATCCAATCGCATCATATGCTAGCAGATAAGCACTAGTTAGCTACCGTACACTATGCCTTGACGGAGGCCAAACTACCGCAGCACGAATACTAACTAGTACTTATCTGAAATGACGGAGGGCTACGACAGGTTTTTATGAAAACCAATTGCGTAATGAACTTGATATCGTTGTAGAATCAAATAAATTTTGAAATGGAGTGTCTTTGAGGCTTTTCTAGTTTTGCTAAAGGAGTCACTCCCGGTGAAGGGATTGCCGGTCCTTTTCTCGTCGAATGAGGTGCGGGATATATCATATATATCACTGTGCAAAGCAGAAACTATAGAAACAATCAAAAGAAAAACCGAGGGTTGTAGCATCTGCCAGTTATTGCTAAAGGGGTCACTCCCGGTGAAGGGATCGTCGGCCCTTTCCTCATCGAATAAGGTGTAGGATATATCATATATACCGCTGTGTAAAGCAAGAACTGTAGCTACCTGTTTTATTTTGAAATTCAATTCTACAACATCTTTAGGTTTCTTTTATTTTCATTAATCATATTAATGAAGTCCCATCATTTAAGTCACCTAAACATCACAGATAAATACGACGTACACTTATGCCATCCGTGTTCGCCTCGATGTCCCCTCGTGCACCGTTAGGTTAGGTAACTAACGGCAGAGCGGGGCAGGGCTAGCGCGGGTGTAAAACATAAGTAACGTCTATATAATATATCATATATACTATATACAGTATCTATCACATAACATATCACATGATCACATCACAGATATCGCAGCAGAAGAAACATATGAAATATTGGATATATTAGGACGTCCTTGTTTTCAATACGAGCCAGTATAAAACACGGATTCCACGGTCGCGATGAATAGCCAAACCCACACCCCTAGACCCCTACGAGAGCGGCAAGCAACCCTACCAATTCTAGAGTTAGGAGACCCGGACTCGACTCCTCGAGTTGGTCTCCCACTGGACTCCAGAACCCGGTTACTTGTGCTCCCCTCCTTGGGTCTATCCTAGTGCGGAAAAGTAAATAAAATACAAAAGGTGACATCTTCCGCAACCTGGAAGTGCCCCAATAAAAGAATATTACATACAAGTTTTTACATGAATGAAAATGAAATACACTCATCTCACATAAAAAACCCCGGCTATTCAAACACGACGATCCAATATAACATATCCAGCAACACATAACATCACATGTCATCAACGTAAGAAAATATGCGCATCCCAATTGTCGTTAACATATAGCAACAAAACCAGCGATATCACATATTACATTTACGGTCATAGAAAAAAAGTGTAAAAGTACAACAGTTGGAATCCGCAACCTGCATAGACATCGCATGCCTAATCAAATGAATTCCTCAGACATCGCATGCCTAACTATTATAAACCCCGCATTTTAGTCTCATTAATCGAAAACTCTTTTCAATATCAAGTCGGGCAATTCAACAAGATTCCCGACATCCTGATCGAATGCTCGTCGCAAACTTTAGTAGACAGCCGCACCCCCGATGCCGTCGACGAAGTGCACCAAGGCGGAACACCGCTGCCGCGAGCACCCGAACGGATGCTTTCGGCGATGGGGTTCTCCTACAGTCACTTGGTCGGGGCTTTGGGGTGTGGATGTCTATTAAGTTTACCCGGCGAGTATCCGCGTACGCTACGTGATTGCGACGGACTTTTGATCACATCAAAATTCCGTGGCAACCAATCAAGTGAGACTAAACTGCTATGTTTATAACATTCATTCAGTTATCTCATAACTACTTGTGAATTCCAATTATTGTATCCCATTCCAGATAAATAGAAAATGTTAAACTTTCCGATCGAACATTCAAACACCCAAGTTTTCCCGAAACAAATCAACATATGAAATAGGTTTAAAAAACATCCAGTTCATGCCTCAGTACCAACGGTCCAGCCGTAGAAGGGTCAAGCCAACGCCTCACATGTGGCACGCCGTACTGCCCCAAACCCGAAGGTTCAAAGGGCAGTTCAAGACGGTCACATAATCGAGTTAAGGTTTGTTGTCTTCTAGAGGGTCCATCGCGTTACTTACACTACTTAGAACATTATTAAACCACGGAAAGATCCAACACTTGGAAATTTCCCGACAGGGGAAAAAGTGGGTATTTATATCCGGTCGAACTTTTTAACATATTCAAAAATTACCCGGAAATGATTACGAATTTAAAAATTCCGATCGAAACAACGACTACAAAATAAACCACATAATACTGAACACTTGAGTCAGTATTAAAAATACCCAAAAAACTGCAGGAATAACTATTGATATTACTGTACAGAAACCCGTCCCTAATTCCCTATTCTTGCCGCGGAAAGTGTACCAATCTAAGAACAGTGGGAACACACTTGAGGCGAAGTAGCAGTGTCAAGTCAACGGACTAAGCTGTACTCATGTCACCTGGGAACTGCTACCTGACGATAGGTATAATACCAATCAGCAGTACCCCATGAGTCCATCCAGTGTAACTCATAACCTAATGAGCACCTGCATACTATCTCCACTACGACGTACTGATGGCTGTGGGACAGACCATCTCCCCTGCTGGGATGAGAAGCGTATACACTAGTCTACTCTGGAGTATCGATGCCCTGTCTCGATAATCCTACGATTAGGGACCTGTATAAGGATGTGCTTATAGACTACCCAGCCCCCACTAGTGTGATCGCCATCACAACGCTGATAGTCAAGCAAAGATCCTAAGGGCTCTATCAATATGTATTAGCGATATGTTAAAAGAAACATATACACATATTAAGATAGATACAAACCAAGTAGCATACTACAATATCGAGCAAGACTGTCATCAATCCGTGTATAAATCCCAAGCTTCCAAAATGTATTATACAAACTAGTACTATACAATAATGGCCTCTAGGGCATACATATCCAACAATGGTCAATCGAGCATAGCGCAACATCAACTCCCAATACCGGGAGAGACGAATCCCCTCATATTGCTCATTGCCTTCAAGTGACTCGGGACTGTACCCAAAAACCACCTTTTTTCACGATCTCTTGACTGTGGTATGGTGGAAATCAAAGCACAGTGGGAATCACACAAGACTCTATGACGATCTCGGGTCGACAGATTAACCTGTACCAGTATCACCAGAGAACTGCTATCTGACGATAGGTATAATACCATCTAGGTGTTCTCGGCGAGTCCGTTCAGTGTACCCAGTCTCCACTGAGCACCCGTATACTATCTTTAATGTCAAACACCAATGGATGTGGGATCATCCATCGCCCATCATATAGGTCAAGATGCGTATACGCTAGTCTACTCTGGAATATCAATGCCCTATCTCGATACACCCTGGACTATAAACAATTATAGGGTGTACTTGTAGACTACCCTTAACCCCACTAGTATGATCTAAATCATAGTCCTGGTAGTCAAGTACACATCCTAAGGGCTTTATCAACATGTGAGAGCAAGACAACATCACTTATACAAGTCAACATGTTAAGATAAAGAGCAAACGGATAGCATACTATCATGTCGAGCAAGAAATTCCTCCCTATATATGTCCAAGCATCCATTAAAATATACATCTCATGTATAATAATGGCCTCTAGGGCATACATATAAGTAACAATCTCCCACTTGCACTAAGGTCATCTGTTGTAGTATCCAATACCCAACAATTTAGCAGTGGTTGTAGTATCCCATACTCAACCATCCCAAAATCTCTCAAATAGTATTTGGGCAAGCAGGCCTTAGTGAGTGGATCCGCCGTGTTAACCTCAAAATCTACTATCCTTACCTCGATCCCTTGGAGATCAACCATCTCCCTGATCAGGTGATACTTGCCTCAGAATATGTCTGGATCGCTGATGGGACCAGTGTTCCTAGGCCAAAGCCACAACTCCATTGAAGTCACAATAACAGTTATTGGACGCTCAATGGTAGGAGCCATGTTCATCTCATGAACAAGAAATGCCCAGACAGCCACTTTGGCAGCATCGTTGGTAGCGATGTATTCAGCCTTTATCGTCTAGTATGCCTCGGTATATGGCTTGGAACTCTTCCAACATACCGTCCTTCCACTGAGGGTAAAGACAAAGCCTGTGACTGACTTTCAGTCGACCTTATCACTCTGGAAGCTCGAACCAAGAACATTCATTTAGTGCTTCTCAAGTACTTAAGAATGTCCTCCATAGCTGTCAAGTGATTCTCCCAAGATCCGATTGATTCCTGATCACTATACCTAGTGAGTTATCTACATCTGGTCTGGTACATAACATCGCATACATGATAGAGCCTACTGCCAAAGTATAGGGTATCCCTTGCACGCGAGCTCTCTCCAAATCAGTCTTGGAAGACATCTTTTTGGAGAGAGTGATTCCTGAGTAAGTGGGCGAACCACCACGCTTAGAATCTTCCATACTAAACCCCTTTAGTATGGTGTCAATGTACCTGGATTTGGGACACTCCCAACATCCACTTAGATCTATCACCATAGATCATAATCCATAAGATGTAGCGGTATCATCCAGATCTTCTATTGAGAATCCTCGTGATAAGAGGAGCTTGACCGAGTGTAGCATAGGAAATCATTTCCTATCAAGAGTATGTCATCTACGTACAATACGTGTAAGAAAAACTCACTTTCTACAACCTTCTTATATATACAAGGTTCATCTCCCTTTTGATGAAGTCAAACTCTTTGACTAACACATCAAAATAGATGTTCCAACTCCGCGATGCACGCATTGATCCTTATGGACTTAAGCATAGCTTTGAAAGTCTCAACTTTTCTATCTACACCAAGTATCTTCTCAAGATCCATTTGCTCCCAATAGGTTTTACCCCTTCAGGTTCAACATGCAAAGTCATACTTTGTTGGTGTACATGGATTCCATCTTTGATCGCATAGCATCCAGCCTTTTCACAGAGTCGCCACTCGTGATGGCCTGCCTGAACCTAGTTGGGCCATCATCTACCATGATACAATCCTCGCTTTCACTATCACCGAGAAGACCTTAGTATCTCTCAAGTGGATGAGAAACCCTATCAGATTCACGGAGAGGCTGAGGCTTGTTGGAGACTATTGAATTCTTTGGTTTTACCAAATCATCAGCTGTTAGTTTGTCTAGCTGTAACTCCTTCCAGTTCTAAATCATGACCACTAATTTCTTCACAAGAAATTCCTTTTCTAAAAAGGTGGCATGCTCAGAAACAAAACACCTTTTGCTCCTCAGTTAGGTTGAAGATATACCCTCGCAAATATTTCAGATATCCAACAAACTTATACAGATCTGTCATGTCCCGAAAGTACGGAACATGACCGGCACTTAAACTACGAAACGTCTCGAGGCGTACGTAATCTAAGTAAACCGAAAACCCAGAAATCCAAACCAAGAAAAGAAGTAGAGTGAAGGAAAACCAATTTAAAACAAGTAGTTTTAATAGCATAAGCAGAATTATGCGGTTTTTAAGAACATCAAAATTTACTGAAAATTTCGGCAGTCTCCTTTGTAAATACTGGCCCCAAACGGGATACAACATGAATAGTATACGAAATCAATAAAAAGGCATCCCCAAGCGGGAGCTAGCTCTTCATCAATCGACGGTCACAACCACACAAGCAATATAATATACAACGCCGAAAGGAGAGGATCAAAACTCAAAAGGAAACTCAAAACCACCAGAAATATAACGAGCGACTCTAAGGTCGAAAGAATAACCAACACTGGTCTCTATCTCAATAAATACATGTTTGGTTGATGGAATTTACTAGATACAACGGAATAATATTATACAAGGTAATATGATGGGTACGATACAAGAAAAAACCACCTACTAGCAAGTCACCCGAATGAAACTGAGCCCGCAAAGCCGTAATGAAACCTGTACGGCAAACCTGCAAGAAACTGGGGCACAACGGGGATGAGTTGCCAACTCGTGAATAGAAACATATCTACGCACAGAAATCGCATAAATAACGCAATCCTAGGTCAATGATCATAATATATCCTCAAAAATGTATATAACACGTAGCCTATAACAAGGCTAGGGTAAATATCTAACCCGAGTGTAATCTCATGTGCCCGTGTCAGTGCCTCAGGTAGCAATATATCATATGGATGATGTATGAATGCATAAAACAGAATGCATGTACTGAATAAAACTGGTTTCATAAATCAGTGAGATTTCTGTATTTTAAAAGAAATGAGGTACCATATATGAAATCAGCATGAAACAGTGCCCAGCATCGACACAAAACAAGTGTCCAAATACCTCGATATCTCTGTGTCACAATCTATGTACCTCAAGTCTCAATATCTAGGGCGCCGTCAGTCCAGACCGGCCCCTACCATCCATCTCAAGACCACGACGGTATCCTCCGGATATCCGACACGTCGGGTAATATCACCGGTAGGTAGTGCTCCCCTGCCAGGCTCACATCGTCATCATCACGCGCTTCTTGCCCCGGGGTACCTTACCGGGTCCACCATGTACCCGAAACGGTTCATCCGTCTCCTCAAATAGGGTCTCGAAATCCATCAGCAAACTCATGGTGGACGACTCATACATCATGGGAAAACCGCACTTTTTATTTTAAAAGAGGAAAAAGGTTTATTTATGTTTTTGCGGTTTTCCTCCAAATCCAGAAAATCTCATGGAAATCCGAATCCAAAACCTCAATAACACGTAAAATGGTGAATATATGCATGAAAATCCATGAATGCGGCATAACAATGAATAACAGTATGCATGAAGTAGCAGATAATAATTACAATGTCTAAACTAACATATAAGGCAAGTACACTAATATCATGTCTAACTATTAGCTAACAGGCTATGTCAAGCAATAATATTTTCTAAGGTGTACGTGACATGGCAATTACCGATGAAGATGTGTGTGATCCGGCAAATAAGTGTACGTGGTACATACGCATCATCGGTAATGGTGCTGGTGTCCTAACAGCATGATATCAATAATGGAGTATGAAACATAAAATAAGCATGCGATGCGAAGCGGACCACAAAAGAAGAGCGGGAGCTGAAAACTAGACGTAACTATAACTAATCTGCATTAATCTAATATAAGTCCTACAAATGGTGCCTTTTGAAATAACACGAATCATGGGGTTTTGAAAATAGGGGCTACGGTGTTTTTATGAAAAGATAAGTCTTTTGAAATATCCATAGGATCCCTTGGGTTGTCTTTTAAAATACCCACGATTTGTTAGTTTTTGAAATAGGTAGGAGTCTAATCTAATCTAACAACTACACTAAACTATACGGCTGAACTAACAAGCTGAACTACAGGTAAGGAAACCGCCTATCATCTGAGTCGATACATATACATACCTGTATATGTATAGTCGGTGATCCCGCCTCAATAATATCATATCCGATACCATATCTATAATCAGGCATCCCAAGTCAAGAGTGCGGATCAATCATCAATATAGCTCGTACGTAAATCCGTCGTACGGCATCCCAATCTGGGTACGGGTCAATATCACATTCATCATACTATTCACCTGGTATCCTCTTTATCAAATATCATGATCAGGGTACTGATCTACGTCTAGTACCATACTGATACCGCCTACGTATGCATGGACGTGTGTGAAACACTACGTCAAGGACCCGCTACAACGTCATGTCATATCTCAAATACGAACCCTGCTATATCACCGATCTCACGGCCTCAAATCAAATCTCATCGACTCAGCTCAATCCCAAGTATCATCCTCAAATCCGTATGTGAACACATAGTCCCATACCCATGTGAACCCATAACTATAAAGAATCCCATGAGCACATATCAATAGGAATGTATGCAAGTATGTATGTGTGTATGTGTAGTGCAACACTATCCTAGGGTTCGCAACACTAAAGTAATCCAACACACCAATATCCATCCTAAGCATCGTTATTAATCCCAAATAACATATAATAATTGTTGGTGTGTATACGCATCCGTATACACCACCACAGACTGCGGGGGTGCTATACGCCATCCACCCGACTTCTCCCCGTAGATATAAATCTACTCACCTGGTCCTCGCTAGCCGGTGCCGACGTCGCCACGCGCTTGCTTGTCGTCTCGAAGTCCACATGGGGGTACCTACATATCATAACGCACCATATCGCATTAAAACTAAATTCGAAATCGAAACGGCATACGAAAATCAAATCGGCACGCGTATCACGCATAGGTCCAAACCTGTCGCCTACGCATGCAAGAATAGTCAAACCAACCCTCGATGTCGATGTACAAACGTCAAACTATCGAGAAAAATCCAATCACACTCATTTGCACAATTACAAGCACTAATTATAATATAAAATAGCTTACAATTCCCAAAAACCCCAATTTCACTTAAAAAGTCGTTTTTCCGAAAATCTAGTAAGCACAATTCGCCGTTTTTGTACAAAATATGATGTTTAAATGAATGTAGCGGCCAATATACTTATTAAATATCTTAAATAAGTCATAGAAATAATTTCCGGAATTTAATCTCATTAAATTCCAAAAACCCTAATATTCTAGTTTACAAAATACCCTTTTTAACAATTTCATAGTAAAAATGCACAAACTACAATTTAGGTTGAATTTCCATGAACTAAAGTGTTAAACTACACTTAATAAAGTTAATAATATGATAAAAACCCTAACCATATTTTTAATCTCATATTTCGAATTAAATCAAAAAAACTAGTTTGCAACAAAAAGCTTAATTTGGACATTTTTCAAGTAACAACTTGTAATTAACAACTAGATTAGTTTTCTACAAAACTAAATATGTTAATCCACCTCACTAAACCATACACAATCAAACACAACTCATTTCCACAACAAACCCTAACTTGAAATCTTTAATCATGCAATTAAACTCACATAACCCAAATTAACACTTAATTAACTTAGCTTTAAGAAATTAAGTAACAAACTAAGAAAAAAGTTTAGAATTATACCCAAAAATATTTGAAGATCCACAAGCATCCATGGCCCTCCAAAATGCTCTCTTTACACAAGGATCCATGCTATACGGGCTAAGCTAAAATGGGTAGGAGTCGGATTTGGGTTTTGGGATTTTTTTGATGGATTTTAGGGCAATTTTTGATGAAGTTTTGAAGAGAAAAGAGAAGGGAAATGGGGGGGGCTGTTGCTGCAGTAGGAGAGGGGGGGCTGCTAGAATTGGAGTGGGAGAGGAGAGAGAGGGAGATAGAGAAAGTGGGGGAAGAAGTCAAAGTCAATTTAAGGTCAAAGGTCCACCTCATTTCTCCATTTTCTTTTCTTTTCTTTCATTTCTTTCCTTTGAAATTCAAGTGGGGAAAATAAATGGGGGCTGCTGAATTCATCAAGGGGAGAAGTAAATGGGAGTGTGTGGATGTGGGTACGGGTGTGGGGTGATGAAAAATGATAAATATAATACCCCAAACATCCATTTACGCTAAAAAAAGCATTTTTTCTTCAATAATTTCTAAACCGTTTTGGCAAATGATTTCGTTCCAAAAACCACATGATAAAATTTTATTTAATGTTTTATGATGCACAAAATTTGTTTCAACTCATTCCAATTTGTAATTTTCCCTAATTAAATGTATTAGTGACGGCTTAAATAATAATAAAATAATATTTTTTTCAGAAAATTTGAAATTTCACCAGCGGCTCAATAAACACCAAATAATAGCAATTACATAGCTAGAATATGTATATTTAATTTTTATAATAAGATATTTGTATTTTGACTTTTTAAAGAAAACCCCATTATTTTACCGATTATTTTGAAATTTCACCGAAACGATTTTCAAAACGTTACAATCTTCCCCCCTTAAAGAAATTCGGTCCCCGAATTTAAATTCAAACTCCCCCAAATACTAAAACATCTAAGAAAACCCATCAAGTCGTCGGGGCTCCGAAATTGAAAATACATAAAACAAATCGTAGCGCAGCGCATGCGCTTGAAAAATGAGCATATAACTCAAATCAAAACTCCGTCAAGCATCCTGCAATCATCGGAGTCATGGAGAAGACATCAATGCCAAATCCAAATCAAAACCAATACGACATAACTCGAAACTATACATGTAAATATCGAATCTATATCTGTAAGTATCTGAAGGAAATGCATGCCAAATCACTTTAAGTCGCTGTGCAACGCGTATAACACTGCACAGTAGCGGACGTCTATAATAAGAAAATAACTATATACATATATGCCTTTGTTTGAAATGTACGTTCCGCCGTTTTGGAAACAATTTAGAAGGGTCTCCTTGTTTTAAACATTTCGTGTCATATCAGACACGTAGGTAAATACTGAGGCTATAGCTCACTTTTTGGAAATCCCTTCAATAACTATCAATGCATGCAAAAATATATTCAGGTACTGTCCTCTGACTAGTCCTGCTCAGTACGAAAACACATAGCAATATCATAAAAACGTACTGCTCTATACGAAATCAATCCCAAAATATGCACATGAATGCTACGTGCGTCTGGTGCGCACGGATATCAAAATCCATGAATGTGCCATACATGCGCATAGAAACAACATCTAAGTGCATCGGGTGTGCACGAAACATCTGTCGTCGGCAACATGTGTGCCTGACAGCAAAATCAGGTGCACCTGACATGCACGAAAAATTCTCAATTTAGTGCCTCTGGTGTGCACCAAAATCACCCTTCAAAACATGCGCCCAACATGCGCGAAAATCCAAATCAGGTGCATCCATCGTGCACGAAATCATGAAATCCAATATCAAGCACCGAACGTGCGCAAAATCAATCAGGTGCACAAGGTGCACAAAACAAATAGCGAGTATCACAATCGAAATCGAAGTCCAGTGCACACTGCAAGCATATAATAACTATACAGAGTGCAGGAACCAATTCGTGTGCATGCATACGCACAAAACCAACTCAACTGTTTAAAACCGTAAAATCACAAACATGTGAAACTAAAGCATGAAAACGATATCAAGTGCAACACTGTGCAAAGATCGTAAATCCTCAATCATCAAAATGAAATCATACGAATAAATCACCCAAACATCGAAATCAATAATGGCGGAACAGTACCGCTCAAGTGCATCTTCTAAGAATCTCGGGCCAACTGTCGCGGTCACTAGTGGGACGTCTCGTCGATCATTATGAACTCTGGCCTGCTGGTGTGCGTAACATGACCACTCCTGGGTCCAAGTCTTCTCCGTGGATTACCAATCTCACAATCCATCGGCTCATCGGCCCTGTCAAGGCAGCATATCACTGGCGTCGGCCTCTGGCTCTCTGAATGCACGTGACACATCTGATCCTGGGTGCAAATATCATTGCATCAGTGGCCTGGAAGGAATCCTGCTTACCGTCTATTCCATACCTCGTCTCTGCCAACTGTCCGGAAGTCGTTGTCCTTTCCTATATCTGCATCTTGCTCTGGAACGACTGCATACTCATCGCGACTCCTTCTGGAAGGTATATCCAAGTACAATGCCTCGGCATACGCATCGCATCTCTGATGTCGGCGGAGGGGAACGTCATCATATCCAGGTATGTACGAACCTCTTACTCCACTTTTTCTCTAATGTCGACTGCTTCGGACTCGTCTCGTCGTGGCTGCATGGACTGAGCTCCAACGGCTATCCTCGTATCTGGAATCTCCCAAGAAATGCATCTCACCACCTAGCATCCGAATTAAGTCGAGCCATCCAATCGATTCGTCAAAATCTCATAATCCCCCAAGAGCTCAACATCTTGGGTACAGTTTAATAGTATCGAGTACATACCACAGCATTGGTGGTCCAGCCGTAGAAGGGCAAACCCAAGCCTCACTAATGGCGCCGCAGAACTGCCGCAAACCCTAAGGTTCAAAGGCTTTCACACGGTCATTAAGTCGAGTTAGGGTTTCATTCTTCTAGAGGGACCATAGAATTGCCTGCATGTCTTTCCGACTACCTTAAACTTGGAATAATAGGTTTCTGACATTCGATCGTCTCTGTCGACTCCCAACGTCTCCGCGTGAAGTCGTCTCTAGCTGGAATCAATCTATCTGATGACCTCGCATCGGGGTAGGCGAATGATCCACATGTCCTAGTCATTCATCCTCGATGACTAGCGACCTTCTATCATCTCTTAGTACAACTCGTTCTGCACTAACGCCAGCATCTGGGGCAATATCTCGTCGTTCGCAGCAATAACTGGCTCGCTCGTCTGCACGCTGAACAGTGCCTCAACCATCATGAATAAGCAACACACCAACGGTCATCAAAATCTGGCTGGCCTCTGCCAGTGGCCCAATCCTCTGATACTGATCGGCACGTCCGAGAAATCTCATAAAGGCGATCCGCCAAACGCTCGAGGTGCGAAAACACAATCAAAAGACACCTCTCTACAATCGGGTATCGCCGGAATTTCGCCCTGGTCGGTCCTCGTCCGTGACGAGCTCGTGCTGACTGCAACTCTAGCCGTAGCTCTCCCTGCCCGTAATCGTGGCAGCAAAACCAAACTGGTAACGATGAGGCTAGATCAGGAAGGAATATAATACTGAACAAGGAAATGTACATCCTAAGGCTTCTTAAGTGGAGTGGCGTGTCGTAAATATGCCGCGGAACATATCAACGGTACGTCACTCTACTTTAGTCACCTATTCCATCAACCAAGGGTCATCCTACGCTCCGAAGGTTAAAACCTAACGCTCTGATACCAACTTTGTCACGTCCCGAAAGTACGGAACATGACCGGCACTTAAACTACGAAACGTCTCGAGGCGTACGTAGTCTAAGTAAACCGAAAACCCAGAAATCCAAACCAAGAAAAGAAGTAGAGTGAAGGAAAACCAATTTAAAACAAGTAGTTTTAATAGCATAAGCAGAATTATGCGGTTTTTAAGAACATCAAAATTTACTGAAAATTTCGGCAGAGTCTCCTTTGTAAATACTGGCCCCAAACGGGATACAACATGAATAGTATACGAAATCAATAAAAAGGCATCCCCAAGCGGGAGCTAGCTCTTCATCAATCGACGGTCACAACCACACAAGCAATATAATATACAACGCCGAAAGGCGAGGATCAAAACTCAAAAGGAAAATCAAAACCACCAGAAATATAACGAGCGACTCTAAGGTCGAAAGAATAACCAACACTGGTCTCTATCTCAATAAATACATGTTTGGTTGATGGAATTTACTAGATACAACGGAATAATATTATACAAGGTAATATGATGGGTACGATACAAGAAAAACCCACCTACTAGCAAGTCACCCGAATGAAACTGAGCCCGCAAAGCCGTAAT
The DNA here is from genome assembly GCA_030015575.1 of Agapanthus africanus. Lineage (NCBI taxonomy): Eukaryota > Viridiplantae > Streptophyta > Magnoliopsida > Asparagales > Amaryllidaceae > Agapanthus > Agapanthus africanus. Next base: position 572,690,542 of record CM057337.1, on the reverse strand, counting down.
GAAACCTGTACGGCAAACCTGCAAGAAACTGGGGCACAACGGGGTTGAGTTGCCAACTCGTGAATAGAAACATATCTACGCACAGAAATCTCATAAATAACGCAATCCTAGGTCAATGATCATAATATATCCTCAAAAATGTATATAACACGTAGCCTATAACAAGGCTAGGGTAAATATCTAACCCGAGTGTAATCTCATATGCCCGTGTCAGTGCCTCAGGTAGCAATATATCATATGGATGATATATGAATGCATAAAACAGAATGCATGTACTGAATAAAACTGGTTTCATAAATCAGTGAGATTTCTGTATTTTAAAAGAAATGAGGTACCATATATGAAATCAGCATGAAACAGTGCCCAGCATCGACACAAAACAAGTGTCCAAATACCTCGATATCTCTGTGTCACAATCTATGTACCTCAAGTCTCAATATCTAGGGCGCCGTCAGTCCAGACCGGCCCCTACCATCCATCTCAAGACCACGACGGTATCCTCCGGATATCCGACACGTCGGGTAATATCACCGGTAGGTAGTGCTCCCCTGCCAGGCTCACATCGTTATCATCACGCGCTTCTTGCCCCGGGGTACCTTACCGGGTCTACCATGTACCCGAAACGGTTCATCCGTCTCCTCGAATCGGGTCTCGAAATCCATCAGCAAACTCATGGTGGACGACTCATACATCATGGGAAAACCGCACTTTTTATTTTAAAAGAGGAAAAAGGTTTATTTATGTTTTTGCGGTTTTCCTCCAAATCCAGAAAATCTCATGGAAATCCGAATCCAAAACCTCAATAACACGTAAAATGGTGAATATATGCATGAAAATCCATGAATGCGGCATAACAATGAATAACAGTATGCATGAAGTAGCAGGTAATAACTACAATGTCTAAACTAACATATAAGGCAAGTACACTAATATCATGTCTAACTATTAGCTAACAGGCTATGTCAAGCAATAATATTTTCTAAGGTGTACGTGACATGGCAATTACCGATGAAGATGTGTGTGATCCGGCAAATAAGTGTACGTGGTACATACGCATCATCGGTAATGGTGCTGGTGTCCTAACAGCATGATATCAATAATGGAGTATGAAACATAAAATAAGCATGCGATGCGAAGCGAACCACAGAAGAAGAGCGGGAGCTGAAAACTAGACGTAACTATAACTAATCTGCATTAATCTAATATAAGTCCTACAAATGGTGCCTTTTGAAATAACACGAATCATGGGGTTTTGAAAATAGGGGCTACGGTGTTTTTATGAAAAGATAAGTCTTTTGAAATATCCATAGGATCCCTTGGGTTGTCTTTTAAAATACCCACGATTTGTTAGTTTTTGAAATAGGTAGGAGTCTAATCTAATCTAACAACTACACTAAACTATACGGCTGAACTAACAAGCTGAACTACAGGTAAGGAAACCGCCTATCATCTGAGTCGATACATATACATACCTGTATATGTATAGTCGGTGATCCCGCCTCAATAATATCATATCCGATACCATATCTATAATCAGGCATCCCAAGTCAAGAGTGCGGATCAATCATCAATATAGCTCGTACGTAAATCCGTCGTACGGCATCCCAATCTGGGTACGGGTCAATATCACATTCATCATACTATTCACCTGGTATCCTCTTTATCAAATATCATGATCAGGGTACTGATCTACGTCTAGTACCATACTGATACCGCCTACGTATGCGTGGACGTGTGTGAAACACTACGTCAAGGACCCGCTACAACGTCATGTCATATCTCAAATACGAACCCTGCTATATCACCGATCTCACGGCCTCAAATCAAATCTCATCGACTCAGCTCAATCCCAAGTATCATCCTCAAATCCGTATGTGAACACATAGTCCCATACCCATGTGAACCCATAACTATAAAGAATCCCATGAGCACATATCAATAGGAATGTATGCAAGTATGTATGTGTGTATGTGTAGTGCAACACTATCCTAGGGTTCGCAACACTAAAGTAATCCAACACACCAATATCCATCCTAAGCATCGTTATTAATCCCAAATAACATATAATAATTGTTGGTGTGTATACGCATCCGTATACACCACCACGGACTGCGGGTGCTATACGCCATCCACCCGACTTCTCCCCGTAGATATAAATCTACTCACCTGGTCCTCGTTAGCCGGTGCCGACGTCGCCACGCGCTTGCTTGTCGTCTCGAAGTCCACATAGGGGTACCTACATATCATAACGCACCATATCTTATTAAAACTAAATTCGAAATCGAAACGGCATACGAAAATCAAATCGGCACGCTTATCACGCATAGGTCCAAACCTATCGCCTACGCATGCAAGAATAGTCAAACCAACCCTCGATGTCGATGTACAAACGTCAAACCATCGAGAAAAATCCAATCACACTCATTTGCACAATTACAAGCACTAATTATAATATAAAATAGCTTACAATTCCCAAAAACCCCAATTTCACTTAAAAAGTCGTTTTTCCGAAAATCTAGCAAGCACAATTCGCCGTTTTTGTACAAAACATGATGTTTAAATGAATGTAGTGGCCAATATACTTATTAAATATCTTAAATAAGTCATAGAAACAATTTCCGGAATTTAATCTCATTAAATTCCAAAAACCCTAATATTCTAGTTTACAAAATACCCTTTTTAACAATTTCATAACAAAAATGCACAAACTACAATTTAGGTTGGATTTCCATGAACTAAAGTGTTAAACTACACTTAATAAAGTTAATAATATGATAAAAACCCTAACCATATTTTTAATCTCATATTTCGAATTAAATCAAAAAAACTAGTTTGCAACAAAAAGCTTAATTTGGACATTTTTCAAGTAACAACTTGTAATTAACAACTAGATTAGTTTTCTACAAAACTAAATATGTTAATCCACCTCACTAAACCATACACAATCAAACACAACTCATTTCCACAACAAACCCTAACTTGAAATCTTTAATCATGTAATTAAACTCACATAACCCAAATTAACACTTAATTAACTTAGCTTTAAGAAATTAAGTAACAAACTAAGCAAAAAGTTTAGAATTATACCCAAAAACATTTGAAGATCCACAAGCATCCATGGCCCTCCAAAATGCTCTCTTTTCACAAGGATCCATGCTATACGGGCTAAGCTAAAATGGGTAGGAGTCGGATTTGGGTTTTGGGATTTTTTTGATGGATTTTGGGGCAATTTTTGATGAAGTTTTGAAGAGAAAAGAGAAGGGAAATGGGGGGGGGCTGTTGCTGCAGTAGGAGAGGGGGGGCTGCTGGAATTGGAGTGGGAGAGGAGAGAGAGGGAGGTAGAGAAAGTGGGGGAAGAAGTCAAAGTCAATTTAAGGTCAAAGGTCCACCTTATTTCTCCATTTTCTTTTCTTTTCTTTCATTTCTTTCCTTTGAAATTCAAGTGGGGAAAATAAATGGGGGCTGCTGAATTCATCAAGGGGAGAAGTAAATGGGAGTGCGTGGATGTGGGTACGGGTGTGGGGTGATGAAAAATGATAAATATAATACCCCAAACATCCATTTACGCTAAAAAAAGCCTTTTTTTCTTCAATAATTTCTAAACCATTTTGGCAAATGATTTCGTTCCAAAAACCACATGATAAAATTTTATTTAATGTTTTATGATGCACAAAATTTGTTTCAACTCACTCCAATTTGTAATTTTCCCTAATTAAATGTATTAGTGACGGCTTAAATAATAATAAAATAATATTTTTTTTCAGAAAATTTGAAATTTCACCAGCGGCTCAATAAACACCAAATAATAGCAATTACATAGCTAGAATATGTATATTTAATTTTTATAATAAGATATTTGTATTTTGACTTTTTACAGAAAACCCCCTAATTTTACCGATTATTTTGAAATTTCACCGAAACGATTTTCAAAACGTTACAAGATCTGACCTTGCCTCGATCTTATCCAGATTCTGCTTTTCAACATAGGCTGGACAACCCCATATCGTAACTCATTTAAGAGTCGGTGATCGATCAAGACTGTCTCCGACGACAGAAAAAGATGAAGGTTCGGCAGGGGAAGGATTACTCTGTCAAACCACAAAAAGTAAAAGCTACTTGGGTGCCCACTACAACGGCTCCCTTAACTCCAATCACTCAAAAAAGGAGGCCACAAAAAGCCCCTGTGAACATGGCGAAGCATAAAAGCGCCGAACACAAACGCCCCAAGTCTGGGGGCATAGTGGTGCACACTGTTTATATGAGTTCTGGAAAGGATGAAAGCCGCACTTTTACGGGCCACCGACCGCTCACCCGATCCATGACGAAAGCCCAAGAGCAACAACAAAAGCTTCAGGAAATGATGACTACAATGGCTGCACTCACTGAGCCAAAAGAAAGCTCTGAAATGTCTTCGGATGAGCGTCAAGAACAAGAAACCGACGCTGACTTTTTACGCAGAGTCCTCGAAAAGAGGGACAAAGAAGCTGCAGAGCAAGCGGCTAATATAAAACAGATGGCGCTCCTCTTCCAAGATATGGTAGGGATGATGTTACAGCCGGACCCTCCTGCTGAAGATCCTCCGATCGTCCTTGAAGACGACAGGGGAGAAACGTCAAATCATCCGCCGGCTCTGTCAACAGCCAAGGAGGAGGCAATCTCCAAAGTTGACCTAGACGAATATATAGCTCAGCAGATCCGGGTTCATCAGGCGAATGAAGCGGCTGGGCAAATTGTTAGAACCGGACGACCGTATCCGGGCTGGTATGACCAAATCAGTTACCCGCCAGGATATACGATCCCTAAATTCCACGTATATAAAGGGAAAGGGAATCCGCATCAGCATGTCGCTCAATTCAGGGCCTTATGCGGCAATACTGGAGGAGATGACAAATTGTTGCTACGTCAATTCGTCGGCAGCTTAGCAGAAACAGCCTTTGAATGGTATTCGGAGCTACCTAACGACTCTGTCAAAACATTTGCAGAGATGGAACTGCTGTTTACACAAAGATTCGCGAGTGCTAGTGAACGCACCCCGATAACAGCACTAATAAATGCCAGGATAAGGCCAAGCGAAACGTGGGTTCAATACGCAACACGATGGCGAAACCTATGGTCGAAATGCGAACAACGCATAGAAGAGGCACCTGCGGTAGGCATGTTTGTGGGCACTCTCGATCCGCAGGCGACCATCTCGCAATTCATGATGTTCTTCAGGCCGACCACCTTCCAGGCCTTGATCGACAAATTAGCCCAAATGGACCAGATGGGCCATAGACGGTCTCCTCCAAGACCCGATCCCCGAAATGAGAAAGGAAAAGCGATCATCGTCGCCAACGCTCAGCTACAGTCGAGCAACTCAAAGCCGGTCGCTCGCCAAAACAACGTGCGTCCACGCCCATCCCTCGAAGAGAGGCTAGGACGTCCTTACTCGTTTCCTCAGAATAAAACGAGAAGACTGTTTGAGCTGGCAGTGCGTAACAGACTCATCAATCTGCCGAGTCCAAAGCGTCTGTCGCAGCCAGGCGATCTTAATAATCCCAATTATTGCCCTTACCACCAAACGGTAAGTCACCCGATTGAGGATTGTTTCGTCTTTAAGGGATGGATCGAGGATCAATACCTGCAAGGCAAGTTCGTGCTGTCTGAAAGCTGGAAGGTAAACCCACCACAGCCGCACTCTCCAAAGAAAACGGACACGCCGGGGGCAGCTTGTTCTTTAGTCAAGGATGAAAACAATGGAGAAAACTCATCGGATGAATCCGAAGACTACGCAGCGACTTGTCATATGATTTCTCATTCACTGACGGATGATAAAGAGGCTCCTTGCGCTGAGAAACCAATGGCGAATCCTGAGCCGGAGATTCTACAGCCATCAGACGAGTTGATCGATGTCTTCCTAAGTGAAATTCGTCTGAAAGCAAAAGCCAATCAAGAACGTGAAATGGCCATACTAGAAAGAACCAAGGTATTCCCGTCAAATCAAAAGCCATACACTGCGGGTAAAAACAAATTCAAGACGAGGAAACGGTTCGCCAAAGCTCTATCACTAGGAATGAAGCTACCGCCCTCTGAAGAAAATTCTTTCTCTGAGGTAGAGATGCACCCTAACTTCTGTTTATATCATCAGAAGATCATACATCCTACCAAAGACTGCGAGTCCTTTAACTGTTGGTGGCAAGGGTATGTCGCTCAAAAGCAACACTTCGACAGGACAAAGTGTGAAGCTTGTGGACATCGGAAAAATGCGATATATGAGCGCAAAGGAGCCGTCGCAAACTGTCATATAGCCGACTTCAAGGGATCACAAATTATCACCTTTGGAAGCGACTCTGACGAAGAAGCTATCCCCAACTCTTCCCTCGGGGAATCTATTTCAAAAATAAAGGAATTGAGAAGCTGCGAGAACGTTCAGCCATGCAATCGCATGCTACTCAGAAAAAATCCCGTAAGCAAGGGACCGAACAAGAAGAACAAAGGAAAAGGAAAAACGGCCCTCGTCGCCAGCGCTCAACAACAATCAGGTGACCCTAGACCGGTTGCTCGCCAAAGCAACAAGCGGCAATCCCTCCAAGAAAAGTTGAAACGTCCTTACTCGTTTCCGCAAGATAAAACAAGGGGACTGTTCGAGCTGGCAGTGTGCAACAGACTCATCAATCTGCCGGCTCCAAAACGTCCGTTGCGGCCAGGCGATGTTAATAATCCTAACTATTGCCCTTACCACCAAACAGTAGGTCACCTGATCGAGGACTGCTACGTCTTCAAAAACTGGGTTGAAGACCAATACCAACAGGGCAAGTTTGCGCTGTCTGAGAACTGGAAGGTGAGTCCGCCACAACCGCACACTCCGAAGAAGATGGATACGCCGGGAGCATCATGTTCATTCATGGAGAAATACTCATAGACCGAAAAGTCAATAAACTAGATATTCGCCTCAAATACGGCGACAACGGACCGAAACGTCCTTAAACTAACAACGGACCGAGATGTCCTTAAACTAATGATGGACCGCAATGTCATAAAACTTGCAAATGACCGAAATGTTTTTAAACTACTACCGCAGCATTCTCAGGCTGACGAGAATATAAAAAAAAAAAAACAAAAAAAAACGGTATGTCCATAAGCAAAATGGGCACGGATGAAAACCCGAAAGGGCTCCGTGAGTAAAAACAGCAGGACTACCGTCGAGTGTTCGTGAAAACCCGAAAGGGCGCGACCTCGTTAATAAAAAAAAAGAGAAGAAGAAAATAAAGAAAAAAAAAACGCTATGTCCATAAGCAAAACGGGCATGGAGGAAAACCCGAAAGGGCTCCGTGAGTAAAAACAGCAGGGCTACCGGCGAGTGTTCGTGAAAACCCGAAAGGGCGCGACCTCGTAAAAAAAAATAAATAATAAATAAAAATAAATAAAAATAAAAGGAATAAAAAAAAACGGTATGTCCATAAGCAAAATGGGCACGGATGAAAACCCGAAAGGGCTCCGTGAGTAAAAACAGCAGGGCTACCGGCGAGTGTTTGTGAAAACCTGAAAGGGCGCAACCTCGTTAAGAAACACTTATAGGGTCCTCTCGACCCTGTAAGGAGAAACCACTGTTGGTGTATATGCCCTAGAGGCCATTACTGTATCATACTAGTATGTATATTACTTGATGGAAGCTTGGGATATTCACAGTTGTACAGACAATCTTGCTCAATATAGTAGTATGCTACTTGGTTTGTCTCTGCTTTAATGTGTACATGTGTGTTTATTTATTATATCACCTATACGCATTAGTAGAGCCCTTAGGATCTTTGCTTGATTACCGGCGTTGTGATGGCGATCACACTCGTGGGGGCTGGGTAATCTACAAGCACATCCTTATACACGTCCCTAGTCGTGGGAGTATCGAGATAGGGCATCGATACTCCGGAGTAGACTAGCGTATGCGCTTCTCATCCCAGCTCGGGAGACGGTCTGTCCCACAGCCGTCAGTACGTCGTACTTGAGATAGTATGCGGGTGCTCGTTAGGTTACGAGTACACTGGACAGGACTCGTCGGGAACTGATGGTTGGTATTATACCTATCGTCAGTTATCAGTTCCCAGGTGACATGAGTACAGCTTAGTCCGCTGACTTGACACTGTCACTTCGCCTCGAGTGTGTTCCCACTGTTCTTTAATTGCTACCCTACCACGGCTCTACTGAGTCGTGCAAACAGGTAGTAGTTGGGAGCAGTCCCGAAGCACTTGGAGGCAGTGACGGTTAGACAGGATTCGTCTCTCCCGGTATTGGGGGTTGACATCGCGCTGTGTCTAGGAGAGCCATTACACGAGTAGTCCCTGGCCAGGGCAAGCGAGATATACTGGTAGGTTTCCAGTGTTATCTCAGGGTGTATTGGGCTTCACTCCGACACGACTTGTACCGCTATTAGGGGACTGACGTTTACCGCCCCCCTAGGCCCGCCATGCGATGTATCAGACGAACAGACCGGACTGTACGGAGATTGTCACATACAGGCTCAGTAGGAGTGCAGATGGGGTTCACCTCGTCAGTCTTCTTATCGACATCTACCTGGGGACCGTTACGTACAGCTAGTGCCGCTTGCGGTCTGTGGTTAAACCCACTGCCAGCGTAGTGTCGAGTCTTTAGAGTCCCACACAGAGAGCTATTCGCCTTTAGGCAAAACGAGTAGAGGTCGCATGGTTTTGCGACAGGGTTCGTTCGCATCCGCGCACTTGTGCACGTTTGCTGTCCGGACAGTTTATACTAGCGGGCTTTGGTTTAAGCCGGATCCTAGTATATGATTTGAGATTGGTTTTTCTCATTGTGTTCGTGTTCCTCGGATCACGAATGCGGGTGCGTATGCACAGTTGCTTGAGATTGGGGGAGAGGACCTTGTTTAGGGTTAATGGCCTTTGTCATTTTATTAACCCTATTGATTTTGTGTGGATTATTGTTAATTGATAATTAGCTTAATTATTGTGCATGGTTGTTGTTGACAATTTGACTTCATTGACTTGTTGACCATGTTGACAACTTGACCATAATCATTTCATTTGGAAGATGCTCTTTGATCTTTGCAAAAAATGAAATGATAATGGTCAATTCATGATTTATCATGACAATTTTCAAGCTAATTATCTAATTAGAATTATCCTCACATATTAGTGAGAATGGCTCACTATTTTCTCACTCTCTCATATCTTTTCTCTCTCTTGCTCATCCTCTCCCTCAAGCTCTCTCCCTCTCATGTGTTGAGAAACAAAAAGCTTGAGAAAAACCCTCTCTTGATCTTCTCTACTCACTTCTAGGGTTCAAGTCTTAGCATTTCTTGTACTCTAGTTACTCCTAGCTTGGAGTTGAAGCTAAAGGTGGTGGCTTTCAAGTGGATCTTTCTTTGACGGATGAAGACAAGCAAGGTGAACTCTTTCTACCATTCCGACGAGCAAGGAGAGAAGGAGTTCGAGCTCAAGGTATAACCTTTCTACAACTTACTTAGTTGTTAGTTTACTTTAGCTAGTTTTCGTTTAGCAAAGATCCGGCTTTTACGGTCCATGTTACAAACCTTAGAAAAATTTTTGTTTACCATTTCCGCAACCCCGAAAGTACCGGGAGAGGTAACGTGGACCTAACAGTGGTATCAGAGCCTAACTAAACATAAACTAGCTTGGTAGTAAAGTGTATCGAAGTTCGAAACGGAAAAATCGAAAAAACCAAGTTATAAAAATCTGAGTTTCTGTTAAAACTTTTTCTGGTCAAAACAAAATTTGTTATATCCCAAAAATCATCTCAGGCTTTTTAGAAGAAACCCACCAAAAACGACACAGTAACTCACCAGATCGGCCGCGCTTCCGCGGCAATAGCTTGCTATTGCCGCGGAAGCGCCGCACTCTGGTGGAGTTGCTGTCTCGTTTTTGGTGCAGTTTGTTTCTTATATGGTTTTAGGATTTTTCTGATATATTATATGTTCCCAGATTTGCCAGAATAGAAATTTGTTTTTGGGGGCCTATAATTCCGTATTTTTCCGAACTTCAATATACTTTGACTATAAAGGTTATATCTGTGATGTTCTTATGTATTGAACGTCGGCTAATCGCTATATGTCGATTAGTCGGGGTTATACATATCTGTGATCTGTGATTGTTGTTGATGGTTTGTGTATATGAACTCGTTGGATTGTCGCGGATGAATAGCCGGGGTGGATGTGAGATGAGAGTTTCTTTTTCTTTCATTCATGTAATAAATTTGTAAATTGATGTAATATTATTTGTTTGGCCGCACAACCGGGTCGGGGTTGTAGCCGTCATTGTATAATTCTTCTTACTGTTTTTTGCTCCTAGGATAGACCCATGGAGGGGTGCACAAACTACCGGGTAGCTCGAAGTGCCGAGTGGCCTACTCATGGCATTGAGGGAGGTTGCTTCGCTTCGGGTACTTGGCGGGTAGTTTGCCGCACCCGTAGGGGTCTTGGGTGGGGTATTGGCTATTCATCGCGACCGTGTAATCCGTTTTTCGTTACAGGCTCGAACGAATTGCGGATTCCTAGTATATCCAAAGTGTTCATCTGTGATCTGTAATGTCTATCATTGCTATATTGCTATATATAATAACTATTTAGGCGTTGCTTATGTTTTACAGCCGCGCTAGCCCAGCCCCCGCTCTGTCGTTAGTTAAGTAACCTAACGGGTGATGACGGGGCCCCGTGGCGAATGCGAATGGCATAAGCGTACGTCATATTTTGGTTGTTTTCTGCAATGGTAGGATTTAAATGATGGGACGCATTAAAAGAACTAATGCAAGAAAATAAACCTAAAAGACGTTGTTGGAACAATTTTTCAAAAAGCTGTTATTGCAAGGACGTTCATTTTTGTTTTGCATCGCGGTATTCGGTTATGAATGCCCAGCACCTCAGTCGACGAGGCAAGGGCCGAGATCCCTTCACCGGGAGTGACCCCTTGGACAAAACTTTGCGTCAGGGTAATAACTTCACTACAGTCGATTATTCTTGCTTTGCATCGAGGTATTCATCTTACGAATGCCCAGCACCTCACTCGACGAGGAAAGAGCCGAGATCCCTTCACAGGGAGTGACCTCTTTAGCAAAAATTTTCGCCACTGTATTTTTCCAAAAAGGTGCAATCGGGTTCCTTCAACGATATCAAGTTCATTACGTTAACGGGTTTTTCGCCAAAAACCCAGCCGTAGCCCTCCGTCGTTTCGGATAATTAATACTTAGTATTCGTGCTGCGTTTGTTGATTATTCGTCAAGACACAGTGAACGGTAGCTAAGTAATAATTCTCTGTTGCACTGATTGATGCGATTGGTTAGGACGGTCGCATGATTTTGTTGATTATTCGTCAAGGATCATGCGGGCGGGTCTAATGCAATCCTGGATAACGACGGGTTGAACTTGACTAGGACCTTTTGATTTGTTGATTATTCGTCAAGGTCACTTGGGTCCTAGGGGCAAAAACCACATCGGGAGTTTCAAAAGTACTGAAACTTGCAGATTTAGCATACCTTCTGGAGTGTGGTGACTAGAGTGGATTCCATCTAGGTCATCACACAATGATGGTTGGATCCCGATCCCACTGATGAGTTGGATTACTCTCGGGAGATTATTTCACTTAACGATCAATGCTATAAACCTAGTAGGTGTCTAGAAAGGTGTTAGCGGGGTTACGCCCCCAGGGAAAAGAGGTTATTTAATTAAGGAACTTCGCGAAAGCGTTGGAAAACCTCCCTCGAAGTACCGACACTGGCCTGGCTGAAAGGTTAAGCAAGTATTGTGACGTGAATTAAAACCCGACTAGTTCTTCTTTTAAAAGGTTTTAAGAAGAATTTGAGTAAACAGTGGGAGACATCCTGGTTAGATAAATTAATAAACCAATCTAATCTTGCAAGAGCATACGCTGAGTGTTTCTTTTCTCTCTCTCCAGGCAGCAACCCTTTCACGCCCTAATCAAGATAATAAAATGTATCGCTTGACCGATCCGAATTCTTATTCGGGACTGGGGAAAGTTGGTTCAGCTCTAACTTGTGACAACAGTCATGAGTATGAGAATGGGAAAGAGGAAAGTATGGATTTCCAGGATACCCAGTTGAAGAAGAAGCATGGTTTTGCATCTACTTCAGGTGTTCTTGTAATTGAGAACTGTTTTACGGTCAGCCCTACCTCCTGGGTACTTGATACCGGATCAGGATCTCATATCTGTAATTTATTGCAGGGACTGAGAAAAAGTAGGATAGTTGCACCGGGTGATATGTCGCTCAGAGTAGCGAACGGAGCACAAGTTTATGCGGCAGCCGTCGGTGAATATCACCTAGTATTGCCAAATGGCAAGACTATGATTTTGAACGATTGCTACTATGTACCCTCCATGGTTTGCAACATAATATCAGTTTCTTTACTCGATAAAGATGGATATGACTTTGTTCTTGAAAAGAATATCATGAACATTTACCTTCATAAGGTACTGGTTGCAGAGGGTACACTGTGTAATGGTATCTACGTTCTAAATCAGAATACAGTTCTCAATATACAAAACACACGCAAGAGGAAGAATTCAGATACGAATGAATCCTACTTGTGGCATTGTAGGCTTGGTCATATCGGAGAGAAAAGATTAAGTAAGTTGCATAAAGATGGACTCTTGAATACGTTCGAGTTTTCATCTTATGAAACTTGTCAGTCTTGTCTCAAAGGGAAGATGACCAAATCTCCGTTCACCGGACATGGAGAAAGAGCAAGAGAGCTCTTGGGACTCATACACAGTGATGTGTGTGGTCCGATGTCTATACATGCAAGGGGTGGGTTCTCGTACTTCATCACATTCACTGACGATCTCTCTAGGTTCGGATATGTGTATCTGATGAAACACAAATCTGAAGCTTTTGAGAAATTCAAGGAATTCAGAAAGGAAGTAGAGAACCAGATTGGCAAAAGTATCAAGATCCTCCGATCTGATAGAGGAGGGGAGTACTTAAGCACGGAATTCCTAGATTACTTAAAAGAGAATGGTATTCTCTCTCAACTTACTCCTCCTTATACACCACAGCACAACGGTGTTTCGGAGCGGAGGAATCGTACCCTATTGGATATGGTTCGGTCCATGATGAGTAGTGCTGAGTTGCCTCTTTCATTCTGGGGACATGCGCTTCAGACAGCGGCATACCTTTTGAATCAAGTTCCGTCCAAATCAGTGCCTAAAACTCCGTATGAAATATGGAGCAGTAAGAAACCATGTCTTAAGTTTATTAAGACATGGGGTTGTCCGGCCTATGTAAAAACACAGAAACCGGACAAGTTAGAGGCACGGTCAGTTCTCTGTAAATTTGTGGGATATCCTAAAGACTCACTAGGATATCTGTTCTACCACACTGAGGAACAGAAGGTGTTTGTATCTCGCCACGCTACCTTCTTGGAAAGGGAGTTTCTTGCAAAAGAAACTAGTGGGAGTTCGGTAGAACTGGAAGAAATTCAGCGACCACAAAATGTAACTGAAAATTTGGAGGAACCGCTAGATTCAATAACCCCAAACGAACCTCAGCCACTCCGCAGATCTGGTAGGATTTCTCATCCGCCCGAGAGATACTACGGTTTTCTCATAGACGGGGATCGAGAGGATTGCATCTTGGAAGAAGATGACCCTACCAGTTTCAGGCAGGCCATTATCAGTAGGGACTCTGATAAGTGGCAGGAAGCAATGCAATCCGAAATGGAGTCCATGTACGCCAATAAAGTGTGGACCTTGGATATTGCTCCAGCTGGGGTAAAACCCGTTGGATGCAAATGGATCTACAAAAGGAAACTTGGTGTAGATGGGCAGGTGGAAACCTATAAAGCTAGACTCGTTGCAAAAGGTTTCCGTCAAAGACCTGGTTTGGACTATGACGAAACTTTTTCTCCGGTGGCTATGCTCAAATCCATTCGGATCTTACTCGCCATTGCTGCCTTCCATGACTATGAAATCTGGCAGATGGATGTTAAAACGGCTTTCCTAAACGGTTGTTTGGAAGAGTGCGTTTACATGGATCAACCAGAAGGTTTCGTAGACAGTGGGAGCAGCGGAAAGGTGTGCAAGTTGCTTAAATCCATTTATGGATTAAAGCAGGCATCGCGGAGCTGGAACATCTGTTTTGATGAGGCAATCAAGGAATTTGATTTCATCAAGAACGAAGATGAACCCTGTGTTTATAAGAAGATTGTAGGACGAACTGTCGTGTTCCTAGTCTTGTACGTGGACGACATTCTTCTGATAGGAAATGACATTCCTATGCTACAATCGGTCAAGCTGTTTTTGTCACAAAGGTTCTCCATGAAGGACCTGGGTGATGCCTCGTACATTCTGGGGATCAAGATCTATAGAGATAGATCCAAGAAACTATTGGGACTTTCGCAGTCCAGGTACATAGAGACCGTACTAAAGAGATTTAGTATGGAGGATTCCAAGCGCGGTAACATACCCGCATTGCACGGAATTACCCTCTCCAAGAAGATGTCTCCTAAGACTGACGAGGAGAGGGTTCGCATGAGCACTATACCCTACGCTTCGGCGGTAGGATCTATAATGTATGCGATGCTATGTACAAGACCAGATGTAGCTTACGCGTTGAGCACGGTAAGCCGGTATCAGTCGGACCCAGGGGAGGACCACTGGACAGCAGTGAAGAACATTCTCAAGTACCTGAGAAGGACTAAGGAGATGTTCCTGGTTTACGGTAATGGAGACCTTAGGGTCGAGTCCTTTACCGATTCAAGCTTCCAGAGTGACAAAGATGATAGCAAGTCCGTCTCGGGTTTTGTGTTTACCCTCAACGGAGGGGCGGTATGTTGGAGGAGTTCCAAGCAGGATACCGTCGCAGACTCGACGATGGAGGCTGAATACATTGCTGCAAGCGATGCCGCAAAAGAGGCGGTCTGGATTAAGAAGTTCATTAGTGAACTTCAGGTGGTTCCGTCCATTGTTGACCCAATACCTTTGTATTGCGATAACAATGGGGCTATAGCTTTAGCGAAGGAACCAAGGTCCCATCAGAAATCCAGGCACATCTTAAGGCGGTATCACCTGATCAGGGAGATCATTGATCGACAGGAGATCGAGGTGCGGAGAGTGGACACAAAGGACAACACAGCGGACCCATTCACGAAGGCTTTACCCCAGACTCAGTTCGAGCGGCTGATCGAGATGATAGGTCTTCGATACGCCAGTACATGGCCTTAGTGCAAGTGGGAGATTGTTGGTGTATATGCCCTAGAGGCCATTACTGTATCATACTAGTATGTATATTACTTGATGGAAGCTTGGGATATTCACAGTTGTACAGACAATCTTGCTCAATATAGTAGTATGCTACTTGGTTTGTCTCTGCTTTAATGTGTACATGTGTGTTTATTTATTATATCACCTATACGCATTAGTAGAGCCCTTAGGATCTTTGCTTGATTACCGGCGTTGTGATGGCGATCACACTCGTGGGGGCTGGGTAATCTACAAGCACATCCTTATACACGTCCCTAGTCGTGGGAGTATCGAGATAGGGCATCGATACTCCGGAGTAGACTAGCGTATGCGCTTCTCATCCCAGCTCGGGAGACGGTCTGTCCCACAGCCGTCAGTACGTCGTACTTGAGATAGTATGCGGGTGCTCGTTAGGTTACGAGTACACTGGACAGGACTCGTCGGGAACTGATGGTTGGTATTATACCTATCGTCAGTTATCAGTTCCCAGGTGACATGAGTACAGCTTAGTCCGCTGACTTGACACTGTCACTTCGCCTCGAGTGTGTTCCCACTGTTCTTTAATTGCTACCCTACCACGGCTCTACTGAGTCGTGCAAACAGGTAGTAGTTGGGAGCAGTCCCGAAGCACTTGGAGGCAGTGACGGTTAGACAGGATTCGTCTCTCCCGGTATTGGGGGTTGACATCGCGCTGTGTCTAGGAGAGCCATTACACGAGTAGTCCCTGGCCAGGGCAAGCGAGATATACTGGTAGGTTTCCAGTGTTATCTCAGGGTGTATTGGGCTTCACTCCGACACGACTTGTACCGCTATTAGGGGACTGACGTTTACCGCCCCCCTAGGCCCGCCATGCGATGTATCAGACGAACAGACCGGACTGTACGGAGATTGTCACATACAGGCTCAGTAGGAGTGCAGATGGGGTTCACCTCGTCAGTCTTCTTATCGACATCTACCTGGGGACCGTTACGTACAGCTAGTGCCGCTTGCGGTCTGTGGTTAAACCCACTGCCAGCGTAGTGTCGAGTCTTTAGAGTCCCACACAGAGAGCTATTCGCCTTTAGGCAAAACGAGTAGAGGTCGCATGGTTTTGCGACAGGGTTCGTTCGCATCCGCGCACTTGTGCACGTTTGCTGTCCGGACAGTTTATACTAGCGGGCTTTGGTTTAAGCCGGATCCTAGTATATGATTTGAGATTGGTTTTTCTCATTGTGTTCGTGTTCCTCGGATCACGAATGCGGGTGCGTATGCACAGTTGCTTGAGATTGGGGGAGAGGACCTTGTTTAGGGTTAATGGCCTTTGTCATTTTATTAACCCTATTGATTTTGTGTGGATTATTGTTAATTGATAATTAGCTTAATTATTGTGCATGGTTGTTGTTGACAATTTGACTTCATTGACTTGTTGACCATGTTGACAACTTGACCATAATCATTTCATTTGGAAGATGCTCTTTGATCTTTGCAAAAAATGAAATGATAATGGTCAATTCATGATTTATCATGACAATTTTCAAGCTAATTATCTAATTAGAATTATCCTCACATATTAGTGAGAATGGCTCACTATTTTCTCACTCTCTCATATCTTTTCTCTCTCTTGCTCATCCTCTCCCTCAAGCTCTCTCCCTCTCATGTGTTGAGAAACAAAAAGCTTGAGAAAAACCCTCTCTTGATCTTCTCTACTCACTTCTAGGGTTCAAGTCTTAGCATTTCTTGTACTCTAGTTACTCCTAGCTTGGAGTTGAAGCTAAAGGTGGTGGCTTTCAAGTGGATCTTTCTTTGACGGATGAAGACAAGCAAGGTGAACTCTTT
This sequence comes from Agapanthus africanus, assembly GCA_030015575.1. Lineage (NCBI taxonomy): Eukaryota > Viridiplantae > Streptophyta > Magnoliopsida > Asparagales > Amaryllidaceae > Agapanthus > Agapanthus africanus. The sequence continues at coordinate 572,673,509 of CM057337.1, read as the reverse complement.
CTACCATTCCGACGAGCAAGGAGAGAAGGAGTTCGAGCTCAAGGTATAACCTTTCTACAACTTACTTAGTTGTTAGTTTACTTTAGCTAGTTTTCGTTTAGCAAAGATCCGGCTTTTACGGTCCATGTTACAAACCTTAGAAAAATTTTTGTTTACCATTTCCGCAACCCCGAAAGTACCGGGAGAGGTAACGTGGACCTAACAACCACTTGCGTGAGATCCTTACGACTCACAAAGGAACAACACACTTAGGAATCCCTACGATTCCTAAGGAGAAAATACACTTGCGAGATCCTCATGACTCGTAAGGAGAACGCTCTTATGGGACCCTTACGGCTCATAAGATTTGAAAGTCTTAAGTTGCAGAAACCTTAACCTGTTCTTAAGCAACCCCCACAACCTTCGATATTGCCCTACAAGCGGCTCATAATGACCCTTGTATACAATCCACGGGCACGAATAAATATTTCCCTAACAAAGTCCCATCCGTGACTAGGGATATGCTTGTACAGCAAACAACACTTGTAAGTCCTCTCGACTTATAAGGAGAAAACCCTTTTGTAAGATCCTTACGACTTACAAGAGAACATGCACTTAGGAATCCTCACGATTCCCAAGAAGAAAACACACCTACAAGATCCTCACGACTTGTAGGGAGAAATACCTTTGTGAGACCCTTACGGCTCATGAAGTCAAAAGCCTTAGCCGACAGGACCCTTAATCCTGTTTACTAAGCCACCTTTGTTCGGGATCGACAGAGGCAAATGATGATTCTCTCCTGGCAATATTCCAGTTGTAGCGATGCTGATGCCTAAATCGGTATCAAATTCCAAGTCCTTTCATGGCAGATGATGATTCGCTCCTGACAATATTCCAGTTGTAGCGATGCTGATGCCTAAATCGGTATCAAATTCCAAGTCCTTTCATGGCAGATGATGATTCGCTCCTGGCAATATCCCAGTTGCAGTGATGCTGATGCCTAGACCGGTATCAAATTCCAAGTTCTTTCACGGCAGATGATGATTCGCTCCTGGCAATATCCCAGTCGCAGCGATGCTGATGCCAAGATTGGTATCAGATCCCAAATCCCCTACTCGCAAAAAAAAAATAAATAAATAAATCAGCGAGCTAAAATATATATATATATATATATGCATACGAAATAGCCGAAATGATGGGGCAGCTTGCAAACAAAATCAGTAAGTAAAAATGTATGCATGCAAAATAGCCGAAATGGTTGGGCAACTCGCAATAAAAAGCAGCGAGTAAAAAGAAAAATAGCCGAAATGATTGGGCACCGCGAAAAATAGCCGAAATGATTGGGCAATCGCGACCTTCGCGATATAAAAGCTGAAATGATAGAGCATCGCGGAAAGAATAAAAAAAATGAAAGAATGAAACTTTTTTCCCTACAGGTGAAATCACACCGATCCCTGTATACAATCCAGGGGCACAGATAAAGAGGGAACCATACCTTCCCAACAGGCTCCATCAAAAAGCGAAGCCAAATCTCGACGGTTCATAGACAACCTAGAGACAATCTCGACATTTGTCGCAATATTACAGACACGATGTCAACAAATGAAGCAAACGAAGATCCCGAGCTTCAGGGTCTCGACGTCAACATCGACAACTTAGAAATCACCAACGGCGTTTCTCCTCACTCCAACTAGATGTAGACATGACGTCAACAACCGACCTCAGAATCGCAACGAAACGGAACCATGGCAAAGTCTCTAGTTCCAAATCTCAATGGCCACATCTGCAGCCTGGAGACCAACAACGGTGTGCCTCCTCATTCCAGCAGGACACAGATATTACACCATCAAGCGGAGCGATGGCAAAATCCCAGCTTCACCTCAGCATTCGTCTCGATACAGTAGACGCAATGTCAACAACAGCGTTCCTCCACAGTCCAGCTGGAGGCAGATGCAACGTCAACGAAAGACCTCACGGTCGAAACAAAGCGGAGTAACGGCAAAATCCCAACTCCACCTTAGCATTCGTCTCGTTACAGCAGACGCAATGTCAACAACGGCGTTCTTTCGCAGTCCAGCAGGGTGTACATGCAAAGTTAACAAAAGACCCCATGGTCGAAACCAAGCGGAGTGACGGCAAAATCCCAGCTCCACCTCAGCATTCGCTTCAATACACCAGACGCAGTGTGAGCAAATGAAGCGAAGGCCAAATTCCTAGCTTCAAGGTCTTAACGGCAAGCCATATAAAGCCTGAAAGACCACCGGAGATCATCTCACATGGAGTGGTCACCTCCTTGACGTTCGTTTCGATACAGCAGACGAGTTGTCACCCCAGCGTTCTTCCTCCAGCAGGGATTCGGACGTGACAAAGCAAACGAAGCGAAGGCCACATTCCTAGCTTCAACGTCTTGACGGTAAGTCATATAAAACCGGAAAGACAAACAGAGATCATCCCACATGGAGTGGTCACCACCACGACATTCGTCTCGATACAGCAGACAAAATGTCACCCCAGCGTTCTTCCCCTAGCAGGATTCGGACGCGCCAAAGCAAACGAAGTGAAGGCCAAATTCCTAGCTTCATGCGTCTTAATGGCAAGTCATATAAAGCCTGAAAGACAATCGGAGATCATCCCACACCAGCACGGAGTGGTCACCATCTCGACGATCGTCTCGATACAGCAGATGAAATGTCACCCCAGCGTTCTTCAGCAGGATTCGGATGCGCCAAAGCAAACGAAGTGAAGGCCAAATTCCTAGCTTCATACGTCTTGATGGCAAGTCATATAAAGCCTGAAAGACAATCGAAGATCATCCCACACCAGCGCGGAGTGGTCACCATCTCAACGATCGTCTCGATACAGCAGATGAAATGTCACCCCAGCGTTCTTCCCCCAGCAGGATTCGGACGCGCCAAAGCAAACGAAGCGAAGGCCAAATTCCTAGCTTCATACGTCTTGACGGCAAGTCATATAAAGCGTGAAAGACAATCGGAGATCATCTCACACCAGCGCGGAGTGGTCACCACCTCGACGATCGTCTCGATACAGCAGATGAAATGTCACCCCAGCGTTCTTCCCCCAGCAGGATTCGGACGCGCCAAAGCAAACGGAGCGAAGGCCAAATTCCTAGCTTCAGGGTCTTGACGGCAAGTCATATAAAGCCTGAAAGACAATCAGAGATCATCTCACACCAACATAGAGTGATCACCACCTCGACGTTCGTCTCGACACAGCAGACGCAACATCACCGAAAGGAGTCACGGCAAAATCCCTGGTTCCAGACCTCGACGGTTCACCAGCAACCTAGAGACAACCGCGACATTCGTCTCGATACAGAGGACGCAATGCCAGCAAACGAAGCGAAGGTTAAATTCCTAGCTTCAACGTCTTAACGGCAAGTCATATAAAGCCTGAAAGACCATCAGAGATCATCCCACACCAGCGTGGAGTGGTCACCACCTCGATGTTCATCTCGATACAGCAGACGAGATGTCACAACAACGTTCTTCCCCCAACAGGATTCGGACGCGCCAAAGCAAATGAAGCGAAGGCAAAATTCCTAGCTTCAACGTCTTGACGGTAACTCATATAAAACCGAAAAGACAATCGGAGATCATCCCACATGGAGTGGTCACCACCTCGACGTTCGTCTCGATACAGCAGACGCAACATCACCAAAAGGAGCCACGGCAAAATCCCTAGTTCTAAACCTCGACGGTTCACCAGCAACCTAGAGACAACCACGACATTCGTCTCGATACAGAGGACGCAATGCCAGCAAACGAAGCAAAGGCCAAATTCCTAGCTTCAGGGTCTTAACGGCAAGTCATATAAAGCCTGAAAGACTATCGGAGATCATCCCACACCAGCGCGGAGTGGTTATGACTCATCGGGGCTCTCCAAAATGAGCCTAACCTCAAGTAAAAAGCGGCATGGCAAATTCCTAGCGCTTGCTCTTCCGACGGTCAAACTGCCAAGGAGGATTGCTTGAAGACGTCTTGTCCAGCCCCCGAAGGGATCAGAGACACGGCAGTCGCAGGGCTACTCGAACAGCACGATTGCCTATCGAGGAATACATCAGCTCATGCGACGGTACGACGGCCAAAACCCTAAGTACCACAGACCCTAACGGACTTCTGTCGTAAAGAGCAGAGGTTAACTGTGACGTTAGGGTATTCTTGCGAGATCTGCTCGATTCGTTTCGACTCGTGAGGAAAATGATGTCTTTGCGAGAACTTCTCGAATCGTCTCGACTCGTGAGATAAAGCCTTAGGCAGTAGGGATTAAAAAACCTGTTTCCTAAGCACTGGGATCCTGCAAGTCGGCCCAAAATGGTCTCTTGCATACTATCCACGGGTCTCACTCTCCGAAGTCGAATTTCGACAAAGAGGGGAACAACCGCTTACGGGTCCTCTCGACTCGTAAGAGGGAAAAATTCTCTCATAAGATCCTTATGACTTATAAGAGAAAACACACTTAGGAATCCTCACGACTCCTAAGGAGAAAATACACCTACGAGATCCTCTCGATCCGTAGGGAGAAAAGTCTTTATGAGACCCTCACGGCTCATAAAGTTGAAAAGTCTTAGGTGGCAGATCCTAACCCTGTCTCTTAAGCCATCACTGCCCTGCAAAGAGGTCAAGATGGACCATCTATGAGCCACACTCGCCAAAGCTACATGCCACTGAAATGGAAAAGCTACTTATGAGCATATAAACTACTTCACTCCAGAGTAAGATATAAAGAGATAGAAGGGTGCGGCTTATGGAGTTAAGGGTTTGGAACTATATCTCTTAAGAGTCGAGATTTGAGTCAATGATAAATGACGACGCTTGTGTCCGCTCGTTATCTTCTCAGATCAAGATTCTGAAAGTAATATACCAACCCGAAATTGGTCATACGCTATGCATTACTTTGCACTACTTCACCCACGTATATACTTACGTGGGCAAAGTAGTGGGGAGCATTTGTTCCCGACAAAAAATTTCTGCGCAAAAGAGCCCAAGGTATCAAATGGCACGATACGCTTAAGAAAATGGGAACCAGTATCTTCCGGGCTGTTTTTTTGACAAACTCCCGAATGAGAAACAGATAAATTCTGATGGTATCGAAAGCGGCTCGAAAAACCCTTCGATTTGATATATTATGGACCTCGTAATTCATCCGGGATCAAAAGTTATGAGGAATTACGTGTCCACACGTGATGGGCTTTTAAAAACCCACTGGAGGAGTTAAAAAATATAATAAAAACTCAGAAAAGACCCCAATGGGGCATCACGTGCTCACACGTGACCATGGGTCACGTGCAGACACGTGATGGGCTTTTAAAGCCTCTAAAATAATGAATAGAATTTAATTCTAAAAGTCAGGAAATACCTCAACGAGGTATCACGTGCTTACACGTGACCAATGGTCATGTGTTGACACGTGATGGTTAAAACTGAAACATAAATAAGCGGCTGAGAAAGGAACCCAATTGGGGGTCACGTGCTCACACGTGACTGGTTTTAAAAGCTTTATAATTTAATAGAATTAAATTCTAAAAGTTTCTGAATCTTTCCAAATGGAAAAGGGTCATGGGGAACCGTTGGATTAAAAATCCAAGGGTGATTAAAAATCACCAATTTATGGAAAAATCTTGGACTTGGAAAGATTTCCCCCCTGAATCTGACCGAGATAACAAATGGATATCTTTGGATTTAAAATCCAATGGTGAATAAAATTCACTTAACAATCTAAAGGCCCAGATTAATGATGAATGCAGATCAAATCTCTCAACATACAAATCAAATCTCTTAATGAGAGATTTGCTAAACAAATTGATTCTCTTCCTTCTCCTATAAATAGGAGTCAAGAAGAGAAGAGAAGGGATCTACTTTTTTGGAGAGAAGAAACAGAGGGAGGAGAATTTAATTCTCAAAAGAGTTTAACTCTTATATAAAGAAAAGAACTTAGTTCTTTCTCTGGTGGAGGATCTGCAAAGTGCACATCTCCCCATGAATTGAGAATTTAATTCTCATTGGGTTGAGATCCTGCCATGCAGATCCAAAACATAGAGGAGGAATTAAGTTTTGAGAATTCAATGGTCACAAAATTATAGGAATTTAATTCCTTTGGGATAAAATTAGGGTTTTACCCTAAATAAGAATTTAATTCTTTCATAATAGGAATTTAATTCCTCCAGAATCAAAATTAGGGTTTTACCCTAAATAAGAATTTAATTCTTAAAGATAAGGAGACTTAAAAGATCTCTGTGCATGAAAAGACTAAGGTCACGTGCCCCATGTGACCCCTGAACAGATCCCCAAAAAATGAGAAGAGGAAAGCTTTGAGGCAATGCCTCACGTGTTCCCACGTGACCCTCATTATACATGGAACAAAAGCAAAGGCAGAAACAATTCTGGGCGCTCTCACGTGTTACCACGTGACCCCTAATAGATGTTCTAATAAATCAGGGCATGATTATACATCACGTGCCCACACGTGATGGCTATGAAAATTAAAAGTGTTAAACACTTGTTTGCAGAACAAAATAAAGGGGATCTGGCCCCACTTTTTGAATGCCATCACGTGCTCCACGTGACCCCCGAAACACAGAAAGAAAAAGCAAAGGAAATGAAAGCTTTGGGCGCTCTCACTTGTTATCACGTGACCCCTCAGCAAATGCTTTAACAATCAGCGCACTAATCCTCCTCACGTGGCAGCACATGATGCTCCAAAGAAAACATAAAAAGTGTTTAACGCTTACTTACAGAACGAAGAAAAGGAGATCTGGCTCCACATTTAGGGCACCCTCACGTGTCACCATGTGACCCCTAATGAGCATTCTAACAGACCAGAGCAGGGGCCTCCATCACGTGCTCACACGTGATGGCCGCCAGAATTAAAAGAGATAAACACTGATCTGCAGAATAAAATAAAGGGAATCAGGGCGCTCTCACGTGTCCACACGTGACCCCTCTCTCCTTAGTGTTTAACACTAATCTGAAGACTTTGTCCTCAGTGTTTAACACCGATTTTCTTAGTGTTTAACACTAATTTGGAAAACTCTATTGGCAGTATTTAACACTGATTTGCTTAGTGTTTAACACTAATTTGAAAACTCTGTTCCCAGTGTTTAACACTGATTATCTTTTAGTGTTTAACACTAACTTGCTAATCTTATTCCCAGTGTTCAACACTGTTGGCCTCTAGTGTTTAACACTAGCTTTAGCCCAATTGGCTAAGTTTCTAGAGGCAAAGCCTCTCCTTCAATGGACCAGCAGAGAGCCAATATTTCAAACATAGTTAGACTTAGCCCAAACTGGCCATAAGTCCTCAAATCATCTTGAACTGAGCACATCTGCTCTTTCAACCAACTCATTGGTTCGAGGGTACATCTCCGAACTCCTTTGACATCCATCGTTGTAATTCCTCAACGACGTCAAAGAGGTGACGGGTCCCAACGACCACACATCGATATGGACTGCGGGGTCCTTAAACTCGTGGACCGAAACGTCCCTAAACTAATATCGGACCGAGACGTCCTTAAACTAATATCGGACCGAGACGTCCTTAAACTAATGACGGACCGAAACGTCCCTAAACTAATATTGGACCACCACGTCCCTAAACTGGAATACGGACCACCACGTCCCTAAACAGGCACAATAGAGCCCAAATGCTCTTTTGTCGGACCTAAACGGTCCCGTTAAGTTGACCTTAGTCCCAAAATGGACTAACGTATCCTTAACAAACGTTTGAGTAGATCTTAGCCTCAAAAATGGCTAACGTATCCTCCAAACAGACTTTAGTCCCAAATTGGACTACGCATGTCCCTAAATTGGAACAATAGAGCCTCCAAATACTCTTTTGCCGGATCTAAACGGTCCTGTTTAAGTTGATCTTAGCCCCAAACATGGCTAACGTATCCTTAAACATTCAAATGAAATATAAAACACTAAATCAACTTCGGTTCGAAGGTACATCTCCGAACTCCTCTGACACCTGTCGTTGTAATCCTTCAACGACGTTAGAGAGGTGACGAGTCCCGACGGCCATATATTAAATGAATCACGTTTAAGTTGATCTTAGCCTCAACGAGGCTAACATATCCTTAAACTAAAATATCAAACCCAAATCTAAGTAAATACGGATTTGGACTAATCCACGTCCTACGGGCGACGGTATTACTCAGTCTCCGTATACAATCCACGGGCAACCACAAACAAAACAAACACACACGACACGAAGTGAAATTCTGGAGAAGGAGAAAGTTGTTACCGCGATGCGGTAGCGTAATTAACTGCAGGGGCTTGCGCCTGCAGGGAAGAGCGTCCCCATAATCAAAAAGCCCTCAAGCGAGGGGGAATCTGACGAAGTCTGCTACATCGGCCGCATCCATCTAAACTTCCGATACACGGTGCCATAAATCAACTTGGCATCTTTGGAGAGGTGGACGGATAAAACCAAATAGCATCTGCCCCGAATCTCAGCGTCAGGACATCGCGGTCCTGTGCGCCGCCTTTCGGAGGGGAAAATGATCCTACTAGTTTCAGGCAGGCCATTATCAGTAGGGACTCTGATAAGTGGCCGGATACTATGCAATCCGAAATGGAGTCCATGTACACCAATAAAGTGTGGACCTTGGAAATTGCTCCACCTGGGGTAAAACCCGTTAGATGCAAATGGATCTACAAAAGGAAATTTGGTGTAGATGGGCAGGTGGAAACCTATAAGGCTAGACTCGTTGCAAAAGGTTTTCGTCAAAGACCAGGTGTAGACTATGACGAAACCTTTTCTCCAGTGGCTATGCTCAAATCCATTCGGATCCTACTTGCCATTGTTTCCTTCCATGACTATGAGATCTTGCAGATGGACGTAAAAATGGCTTTTCTAAATGGTAGTTTGGAAGAATGCGTTTATATGGATCAGCCAGAAGATTTTGTAGACAGTGGGAGCAGCGGGAAGGTGTGCAAGTTGCTCAAATCCATTTATGGATTGAAGAAAGCATTGCAGAGCTGGAACATCTGTTTTGATGAGACAGTCAAGGACTTTGACTTCATCAAGAACAAAGATGAGCCATGTATATATAAGAAGATTGCAGGATGAACTGTCGTATTCCTAGTCTTGTATGTGGACGACATTCTTTTGATAGGAAATGACATTCCTATGCTACAATCGGTCAAGCTGTTCTTGTCACAAAGGTTCTCTATGAAGGACCTGGGTGATGTCTCGTACATTCTGGGGATCAAAATATATAGAGATAGATCCAAAAGATTACTTGGACTCTCGCAGTCCAGGTACATAGAGGCCGTACTAAAGAGATTTAGTATGGATGATTCCAAACGTGGTAATATACCCGCATTGCATGGAATCACCCTCTCTAAGGAGATGTCTCCCAAGAATGACGAGGAGAGGGTTCGCATGAGCACTATACCCTATGCTTCGGTGGTAGGATCTATAATATATGTGATGCTATGTACAAGACCAGATGTAGCTTACGCCCTAAGCGTGTTAAGCTGGTATCAGTCAGACCCAGGTGTGAACTATTGGACAGCTGTAAAGAACATTCTCAAGTACCTGAGAAGGACTAAGGAGATGTTCTTGGTTTACGGTAATGGAGACCTAGGGGTCGAGTCCTTTACCGATTCCAGCTCCCGGAGTGATAAGGATGACAGCAAGTCTGTTTCGGATTTTGTGTTTACCCTCAACGGAGGGGCGGTGTGTTAAAAGAGTTCCAAACAAGACACCGTCGCAGACTCGACGATGGAGGCTGAATACATTGCTGCAAGCGATGCCGTAAAAGAAGCGGTCTGGATGAAGAAGTTCATAGCTGAACTTCAGGTAGTTCCGTCCATTATTGATCCAATACCTGCATATTGTGATAAAAATGGGGCTATAGCTTTAGCGAAGGAACCACGGTCCAATCGGAAATCCAGGCACATCTTAAGGCGGTATCACCTGATCAGAGAGATCATAGATCGACAGAACGTCCGGAGAGTGGATACAAAAGAAAACACGGCGGATCCATTTACAAAGGCTCTCCCTCATGTGCAGTTCGAGCGACTTTTTGAGATGTTGGGTATGCGGTACGCCAGCAGCTGGCTTTAGTGCAGACGTTGGGTATTTGATACGCCAATTACTGGCCTTTAGTGCAAGTGGGAGATTGTTGGATATGTATGTTGTTCATATCATATTTTGCATTTTTATATCGTCCATTCTTAGTCACAATGCATGTAAGTAGGTACTTTTGATCCATGTCTGCTAAATAGTTGCAGGATACATGTTCTCAGCTCTTTATAGTGAAATTCGTGAAAAGTCACAATAAATGTGAGACTACGACCAACAATAGATGAATCCGTATGATGCCGCCTACCAGTTCAAGGAACAAATGAAAATCATTAGACAGTTCGATGCATAAAGCACAAGGGCAGCACAGGATTCAAGACTTCAATGCGATACTCAAGGCAAAAGTCCACATCATTCTGCACTATTGGAAATCTGAAAGAAAATAGAAGAGATTCTGAGGAACCAAGTGAAGAAAACAGAAGGTAAAAGCAACACAGAGAAACCCTGAAGAGATGGGCCCAAGAACCCACCAAATGGCCGCGGAACCGTGGCCAAACAGGCTATTCTACCGCCGAACCGCGGCCGTGTGGTGCACGTGTCGGTGGAGGTGTCGGTGCTTTGACCCGATTTTCTTAGGGTAGTTTGGTAAATTCATGTATGGATCAGAATGTAAACCTAGGGTTTTTCTATCTATAAATAGGAAAGCTCAAAACAAAATTAAGGGTGCCTCTTTTAGGGTCCCTTTCTTAAGATGCCTCTTTTTATTTCCTAGATTAAAATTTTATTTCATTGTAATCGTTGAAGAGGTCATCAATAAAGTAAGGTTTGTTTTTTTCTATCGTGCAATTTTTTTTATCTGAATTCAATTCCTGCATTTTTTTATCTGTGTTTTATTATCTGCAAGTTAGATAGTCTTCTAATATAAAAATTATAAAAATGAATTTCATTGTAACATTCCTAATGAGTGAGTAATTCCTCACTTGTTAGGGTTAGGATAGGGAAGGTTTGAGAGAAGGAAATCTCTCTCACTCCTTTCCTTGCCCCTATAATTTTAATTAATACAGACTCTATTTAAATTAACCACACACCGCTCACTACGGCACCCTATCCTACAAGATAGCAGTGATTCCCTAGTTAGACCGGTTGTGGCTGATTTAAATAGAGGTTAGGGCTAAGAGTTAAGAAAGGACGGACAAGGACCAAAAGGAAAAAACTAAGTTTCTTCCTAATCGTGCTAATCTCCTTTGTTGACTATTACCCTAACACCTATATTCTTAACTAGGGCAAAGAAAGCGGTTAGTAGAATCCATTTTCCAAACTAACATAATCCTAACCCTAACAAGACTTTAAATCAAATTAATCTCATTCTTAGATTTTAAAACAAAACCTACCAAAAATAGGACTTAACTCGTTAGAACTTAAAAACAATATCAGCATTTCCCTGTGGACCGACCCGTACTCAACCGGCTAGCTACCAAGTGACACCGTCTTGATTGCAGTATTCTTAAATTTTAAAACGCACGCAAAAACACGAACAATCAAATGGCGTCGTTGCCGGTGAAACGGTAATTATTTTCTTTTTGTAATTTCGGGTTAATTAAATAAAAAAATAAAAAAATAAAAAAATAAAAACACATAAAAAAATCATCTTGTTATTTTTGGTTGGTTTTGTGTGAATTGTGGAGGAAAAGAAGACCGACAGATTCAGATCTGGAAAATCCCAGTGAACAAATTAAGAAACAGAAGATCTAAAAAATCAGAGGAGAACCACAACAGCACACAAGAAATTTTTGACAGCCTGATACAACTGAACCACCGCGGAACCGCGGCTAAAGTAGGGATTTGACCGCGGAACCGCAGTCAACTTGCTGACGTCAGCACTCAAAATTTCTCTGTAAGTATTTTTGTCTTCTCTCCTACCCTCTGATCTCCACTGAAAATTTTTCCTGCAGGGTTCTTTGCGCAAAACAACTTCTTTTCCCCCTCCAATAAATCATTTTGTGCAGGATTCTTTGCGCAGCAAATAAAAAGAAAAATTTTTGGCAAGTGTTTTAGATTTTGTGTGTTACTGCTTTGCATTTTAAAACGGAATCTAAGGGGTCATAACACTAATCAAGATTGGGTGGGGATTTCATTACCCTTTCTAAGACCCCAGAAATCACAAAAAGCATATGCATCACCTTTGAACTAATTAAAAAATATCTAGACTCAGCCAAGTAAGGACTGTCGCGCTCATTAGGACAGAGGAAGGTTGTGGGCATTCAGTCGTTTATCTAAACCTGACTTTGTTGTGCCTAGGCTAGATAAGTGAGAAAGGTAATTTTAAAAGGCCCGTCTCACGATGATTCGTGAGCGGAACCCTCCTTTCTTCACTTGTGCTTACCTGGCCACAATTGGCGGTGAAGAGACGATTTGAGGGATATCTCACAGTTTGTCGCTTTGGAACAATTATGAGCGGTCTAGTTGACTTAGGAGACCCTAGTTCTAGGCTTAATTGTGCATGCTTCAATTGTGATTGGTTGAAAGTGTGCCGTAGTTCCGTATAAAAATCTTTTTGCAAAACTCTTTATAAAAAAAACACAAAACAAAATTTTTCAAAAACGTGCCATTTGTCGCTAGAATTCCATTGCACCCAACTTTCATTCACATTTTCCCATTGACGTTTTCTTACCCTCACATTCGAAATTTTGACTACACTTAAACTCGTTTAGTGTATGTCCGGTAGGACTAGGGACACTAGCGCCCGCTTAGTCCGTGTCTCATTAGTTGCTACTGACGACGCGTTCGACTCCGAAGTCGAAACTCCCTCCATTTCTTTTTCATCTTTACCTTCATCTTCATATTCATCATCTTCTAAGGAAATGTCAGGATTCAATCTTAACAACCCCTTCCCTACCTCGGGACTGATTCCACCTCAATTAGGTGCGAATAACCCACAACAACCGCATGTTGAAGCGCCACAGCGAATTGTGCTCCAGGATCTTTTCTATCCTACCGGCTCTGCTCTTCCTACTTGTCTTTCACTCCCGCCGGCAAATGGGGATAATTTCGAAATCAAGCCCCACTTCATCAATATGTTGCCCAAATTTCACGGGCTGGAATCCGAAGATGCCTATATCTTCATTAACAAATTCCAGAATGTTTGTGCAATGATGAAGACCACCCAACTGTCCGATGATGCTATAAGGCTACGAGTCATTCCTTTCACATTATGTGATCTAGCTGAAAAGTGGCTATATAGTACAGCATCGCATTCCATAAAAAGTTGGGAAGAGTTTGTTAAGGCATTTCTTAAAAAGTTTTACCCACATCACAAGACCGCGAGAATTAGTAATGAAATTAACCAATTTTCCCAGCTTCCTTCTGAACCTTTTTGGAAGTGTTTCGAACGATTTAAAGACCTTCTTGTTCAGTGCCCTCATCACGGTATTGAGAGATGGAAACTTTGCCAAATCTTATACAAAGGACTGAACCCAGCAACTAAACAGTTGCTGGAAACCATTTTTCAAGGTCACTTCCTAACCAAATCTGATGAGGAAGTTTTGCAATTTCTCGACGATCTTGCTGAACAAACACTTCAGTGGGAAAGCACTAGACAGGCCGCCTCATCTACTTCATCTACTTCCTCCGGTCTGTCTAGGGCAAATGTTCATCAACTTGACATGTCAATTGCAATGAAAGCCGAAATGGCAGCAATTACACGAAAATTAGAAGAAATTGAGAGCAAATTCTCATCTCCTTCTCCTGTCCCTGCTTTACCCCCTCACACTATATGCGTTTGTTGTTCGGATCCTTCCTATTTGACTGAAGAGTGTCCTTACAACCTACCAACTCAAGGACAGGATCAAGTTAATGTTGTCTTTCAGCAAAGACAAAGAAATGATCCATACTCTTCAACTTACAATCCTGGTTGGAGGAACCACCCCAATTTTGCATGGAATCAAAATCAACAACAATTCCAAGGCAACAACAATTTTCAGAGGCCTCCTCCTCAACAACAAGCTCCTCAACAAACTCAATATCAGCAACCTTTCCAACCCCAACCTTACCAAAATCAAATGAACAATTTTGCACCCAACAACTCTTTTCCTCAAAAAAATTTTGTTCCACCAAATAACGATAAGGTTTCCTCGCTAGAACGAAGTCTGATGCGTTTTTAAAACAATCTACTCAATCCTCAGCCAACATCCAGTCTTCCATTCAGTCTTTGGTACAATACACCGCATCACATAGGCAAAGTATCAAAACCATTGAAGCCCAAATTGCACAACTGAATGATTCTTTAAGCGAGCGAGAAAAGGCGAAGCTTCCATCTCAACCATTGCCAAATCCTGGTCACCCACAAAATGCACATGTTGCTCTTGAACAACAAAACCATAATGTGAGTGCCGTGACGACATTGAGATCTGGAAGGATGTTACACAGCCATGTTGGCACTGATGATAACACCCCGGCTGCCGCTTCTTCTTCTTCTTCTTCATCTTCAGAGCCTGTTCTCCATTCTTCACAAGGCTCTAATTCTTCTACTACTCCGAACGGACCCACATCTCACTCTACGAAAACACCAACACTGGGATCCGTTCCAACTCCGCAATCTCCTCCACAAACATTGGACTCAACAAATTTTCAAAATGTTCCATTTCCAAACAGGTTGAGATCCAATAAACAAACTCCACAAATGGAGAAGATTGTGGAGTTATTTAAATAGATTAGCATTAACATACCCCTCTTGGATGCAATCCAACAAGTCCCTTCTTACACCAAAATCTTGAAGGAATTATGCACCAAGAAGAGGAAATCACAGGTACCTAAGAAAGTTTTCTTGGCTAGTGCAGTAAGTGATGCTCTTACCCAACATTTTCCTCAAAAACGAAAGGACCCTGGCTGTCCTACAATTTCAATAACTATTAGGGATAAGAACATCAACCGTGCACTTTTAGATCTTGGTGCCAGTGTTAACCTGCTTCCCTATTCGGTATATGAGCAACTAGGTGTTGGAGAGTTGAAACCCACACATTGTACTTTCCGAATGGCCGACTGATCCATCACCCATCCTAGGGGTGAGTTAGAGGATGTTTTGATCAAGGTAGGGGACTTCATATTCCCTATTGATTTCATTGTTATGGACACACAGCCTGTAGCAAACCCCCGGAGTCAAATTCCGGTGATACTCGGTCGACCATTTCTTGCGACTTCGAATGCGGTGATCAATTGTCGAAATGGTTCAATGAACCTATCTTTTGGAAACATGACAATTGAGCTCAACATTTTTAAGTTGGGGAATCAGCCCTCCGAACCTAATGCTAATATACTTGATGTTTGCTCGATCCAGGAGATCACCCAGGAGGACTGTGAGCTCGAGAAATTTCTGTTCGATCACAACAATTTTGACGTCACTAGTGCGTTCCTCCTTGAATCTGATACTGCTTTCATGCCCGATAATGATTATGAGTGTTTCACTTTCACGAACGATTTTTAAGAATCACCACCCAAGTTTGAATCCTTTGAATTTTCGGATGAGTAAGCTGAACCATCCGACTCGGTTGCTTACACTCGTTTTGAACCTCTGTTGGAATCCTTCGAATTTGAGACAATTTCACCAATTTTACCTACAATTGTTTCGCCTCCAACACTCGAACTCAAGCTATTGCCGTCTCACCTTAAATACGCTTACTTAGGTTTTCAAAAGCATTCAATCGCCTCTCATGAGAATGAGACCCTTCATGTTATCATCTCGGCTTCTCTAGCCCCCGAACAAAAGAAAGCCCTTTTAACGGTCTTACACAGCAATCGGCAAGCTTTTGGCTGGACCATGGCGGACATCAAGGGGATTAGTCGCCTAATAGTTGAACATCATATTCATATGATGGATGATGCCAAGCCAGCAAGGGATCCACAGAGACGACTCAACCTGGTCATGAAGGAGGCTGTTAAAAAGGAGATCGTAAAATGTCTTGATAGTGGTATCATTTACCCTATCTCTGATAGCCAGTGGGTTAGCCCCATTCACGTTGTCCCAAAGAAATCGGGCATAACAGTCATAACTAATGAGGCGAATGAGTTAATACTCACTCGCACCCAAACTGGGTGGCGAGTATGCATCGATTATAGAAAACTCAACGCCGCGACACGGAAAGACAACTTTCCATTACCTTTTATTGACCAAATGCTAGAACGATTGGCTGGGCATGAATTTTATTGCTTTTTGGATGGCTACTCTGGCTATAATCAAATTCCCATCACCGAAAAGGACCAAGACAAGACCACATTCACTTGTCCCTTCGGTACATTTTCTTACCGTCGCATGCCCTTTGGGTTATGCAATGCACCCGCTACTTTCCAGCGGTATATGATGGGTATTTTTTCAGACATGGTGGAAAATTTTTTGGAAATCTTCATAGATGATTTCTCCATTTTCGGCGACTCCATTGATGAGTGTTTTCTACATCTCGACACAGTACTTACCCGGTGTAAGGATAAGAACCTTACTTTAAATTAGGATAAGTGCCACTTTATGGTACGAGAAGGTATTGTCTTAGGACATATCATCTCGCAAAATGACATCGAGGTAGATAAAGCTAAGATTGAAGTCATTTCCAATCTACCTCCTCCCAAATGCGTCCGAGACATTCGAGCTTACCTTGGCCATGCCGGTTTCTATAGACGGTTCAACAAGGATTTTAGCAAGATTGCTAGACCCTTGACTCTTTTGTTGGCCAAGGACACCACATTTGATTTCGACTCGAGCTGTATGAAGGTGTTCAAGTCATTGAAAAACTCACTTACTTCTGTTCCAATTCTTTTGTCTCCTGACTGGACGTATCCATTTGAAATTATGTGCGATGCATCTGATTTTGCCATTGGTGTTGTCCTTAGACAGCACATCAATAAGATGCCGCATGTGATTTATTACGCTAGTCGAACCTTGAATGAGGCCCAATTAAATTACACAACAAATGAGAAGGAATTCTTAGCTGTTATGTTTGCATTAGAAATGTTCAAGCCCTACTTAATCGGCTCTCCAGTCATCGTTTACACTGACCATTCAGCTCTTCGCCATCTTTTTGCGAAGAAAGATGCTAAATCTCGGCTGAAACGTTGGATCCTCTTACTACATGAGTTTGATCTTGTCATAAGATACAAGAGAGGATGCAAAAACGTAGTCGCCGACTATCTTTCACGCCTCCCTTCTTCGCCAACGCTTCAATTTCCTATAAATGACGTTTTTCCAGATGAGCAGCTCTTGACTGTATCATGGGAACCTTGGTTCGCAGGCATTGTTAATTATTTGGCCACTGCACTTATACCAAATGAATGGTCGAATCAGGACAGACTCCGATTCCTATCCCAAGTCAAAAATTTTTACTGGGATGAACTTTATCTATTCAAATACTGTCCCGACCAAATTATTCGTCGGTGTGTCCCCGACAATGAGTTTAAGAGCGTGCTGTCATTTTTCCACGATCAAGCGTGTTGCGGGCATTTTGGCCCTAAAAAGACAGCTGAAAAGATCTTGCAGTGTGGCTTCTACTGGCTACAAATTTTTAAAGACGCACATGATTACTGCAAAACATGCTCCCGGTGCCAACACTTGGGCCGGATATTTAGGAGAAACGAAATGCCGCTCCAACCAATATTGGTTGTGGAAATTTTTGATGTTTGGGGGATAGATTTTATGGGACCATTTCCAAATTCTTTTGGGAACGTGTATATTCTTCTTGTTGTTGATTATGTTTCTAAATGGGTCGAGGCTGTGCCCAGCCAGACTTTCAAACCTGGTCAACAGGTTTTACTTTACGACACCTGGCTACATTTCCATCCCGGCAAACTCAGATCTGGATGGAAAGGGCCATTTTTGGTACGCACCGTATATCCGCACGGTGCGGTCGACTTAGAAAATCCGGAGGACGGTTCACTATTTAAAGTGAACGGACATAGACTTAAACCGTTCCTCACTGCGGACCCTTCAGAGTGTTAGTTGTATGTATGCCCTAGAGGCCAGTATTATACAGATGATGTATATTATATTGGATGCTTGGACATATATAGAGATGACTTTCTTGCTCGACATGATAGTATGCTATCTGGTTGCTCTTTATCTTAACATGTACACTAGTCTCTTTATACTGTCTTATAGTTACATGTTGGTAAAGCCCTTAGGATATGTACTTGACTACCTGGACTGTGATGCAGATCATACTAGTGGGGACAAGGTAGTCCACAAGTACATCCTTCAAGGTCCCTAGTCGTAGGTGTATCGAGACGGGGCATCGATATACCAGAGTAGACTAGCGTATACGCTTCTCGACCCATGTGATGGGCGATGGATGATCCCATATCCATTGGTGTTTGACATCAGAGATGGTATACGGGTGCTCAGTAGAGACTGGGTACACTGGACGGACTCGCCGAGAACTCCCAGATGGTATTATACCTCACGTCAGATGGCAGTTCTCAGGTGACACTTGTACAGGTTAGTCTATAGACCCGAGATCGTCATAGAGTCTTGTGTGATTCCCACTGTGCTTTGATCTCCACCTTACCACGTCCATGAGGGCGTGCAAAACGGTGGTCTTTGGGCACAGTCCCGAGTCACATGGAGGCAATGAGCGATAGGAGGGGTTTCGTCTCTCCCGGTATTGGGGGTTGATGTTGCGCTGTGCTCGATTGGCCGTAACAGGGAAGTCCCTGGCCAGGGCTGATCAGAGATTTGCTAGTAAGTGTTACCAGTAGTTTCTCGACCCGTTACGAGCCTCACATCGGCACGACTTATCGGGTTATTGGGGTCTGACGTTTACCACCCCTAGACTTGATATGCGGCGTATCAGACGAAGAGACCGGACTGTACGGTAAGTGTTACTGGTCGGATTCGCAGGAGTGTGAGCGGGCTAGCTCGTCGATCTTCTGATCGCTCAATACCCGGGTGGCCGTTACGTTTAGCAGACCGCTTGCGGCTTGTGGGTGCTTGATATGATCATCATCTGCTACCGGCGTATTGACGAGTCTTTAGAGTCCTACACAGAGGTTTCCTGGCTCAAGCGAAACGAAATAGGAGCGCATATGAGATATGTGCGGGACCGAGAATAATGCGTGTATGTGATACCGTATTTCATTCTCGCGATATATGTTTCGATTGGTTATATTCGATATGACCTAGTTATCGAATCATTGATTCGATAAATCGATACATTAGATACTAGTCGGTTGTATGCGATATAACCGGATCATTGAATCAAGTGTTGATTTAATGTATATTATATATTTGATATATTGCTTTACATTAACTAGTATTGGTTCACTTTAAACGGATTACTCTCACTTGATGTACATGTTGTATATGTGATATACTTTAGTGCACATCTTTGTATCATGTTTGATGATACTTGATCATTTGGTTAAAGCATAGAATTAAACCATGGTTAATTGGGTCATTAGGGTTTTGCTTTATCATTTATTTATTTGATTATTTATTTAGAAATGAGTTATGATAAGAATGGTGGCTAAAGTTTGTTTTATGTTGAAGCTTCATGAAGCCTTGACTTTATGCAAACCATTCTTGTCCTCATGCTTAACCCTAACTCTCCAAATGACCATAGTTTATTCTCTACACTTAACCTTGGTTAGACATGATAAGTATTGATTTAAATTTATTTTTATCATCAGAATTATCATATATTTTCTTGAGCTCATCTTCTTCTTCAAGAAAAGCTCAGGTGCATCAATGGCAACTTGAGCTAAAGTGAGATAAATCCAATTCTAAAGAGAACCACCTCCTATTTCTTCACCCTCTACCTCTTGCCAAGTTGTTTTGGCTGTTTACTTCACAAGTTTCACAAGTTTGTGAAGTCGGAGCTTGAACTTGCGAAGCCTCGAGGTAGATCGTCTTTGACACAAAGCCGACGACCTATTCCGCTTGTTTTCCCGATGAAGCCGATGATCGAGTCCGAGTATTCATGATGGACAGCGAGGGCATGACCACGTGGAGTCTAAGGAGGCGGAAATCCGGATCTACAAAGGTTGTAGCCATCTAATCTATAGTTAAATAGTTAACTAGTTTTCGTTTCGCCTAAACATCTAGTAAACGATCCGTGTTAGGGTTTCTCGGCACCATTTTTTTTTGAAATTGGCATGGTCGATGCCTTGTGAGACCTCACTAGAGTGCCTAGGAACCCTACAGTGGTATCAGAGCCTAGCTAGAGCCTTAGGCGAAGTCTAGACGGAGTTTGAAGTCCGAACGAACCCGAAACCCCGATACCCAAGAGCCCTCTGGACATTTTCTGAAATCTGGGAATTTTTGATATTAAAATGCTTTAAAAAATCACCAAAGAATTCTAAGAATTACTGTGTAAAACGTTTCCCATGAACAGTTCCATGAGCCGCGGAAGAGCGGCAGAAGCATGGCTTCTGCGCCGTTCCGCGGCCATATAGTGACGTCAGCCAATGTTTCACTGCACAGTAATACCTGATAAATTCTGGTGAGTTTTCTGGGTATTTTTAAATTGATTTAAGGGTTGAGTTCTCTGGGGTTATATTGGGAATCGACGATTCGATCGGAATATCAAACTTTGTCTAAGTGTTTTTCCAGATAACTGTAGAATATGTTAAAAAGTTTGACCGGATACAAATACCCAACTTTTCCCCTGCCGGAAAAATTCCAAGTG
Source organism: Agapanthus africanus (assembly GCA_030015575.1). Lineage (NCBI taxonomy): Eukaryota > Viridiplantae > Streptophyta > Magnoliopsida > Asparagales > Amaryllidaceae > Agapanthus > Agapanthus africanus. Next base: position 572,652,819 of record CM057337.1, on the reverse strand, counting down.
TTGGATTTTTCTGTGGTTAAAAGACGTTCGAAGTAGTGCAAGTAACGCGATGGTCCCTCTAGAAGACAACAAACCTTAACTCGATTATGTGACCGTCTTGAACTGCCCTTAACCTTCGGGTTTAGGGCAGTACGGCGTGCCACATGTGAGGCGTTGGCTTGACCCTTCTACGGCTGGACCGTTGGTACTGAGGCATGAAGTGAATGTCTTTGAACCTATTTCATGTGTTGATCGGTGTCGGGAAAACTTGGGTGTTCGAATGTTCGATCGGAAAGTTTAATATATTCTATTTATCCGGAATTGGATACAATAATTGGAATTCACAAACAGTTATGAGATAACTGGATGAATGTTATAAATCTAGCAGTTTAGTCCCATACGATATTGAAAAGAGTTTTCGATAATGAGACTAAAATGCGGGGTTTGTAACTGTTAGGCATGTGATGTCTAAAAAGGTTGCGGATTCCAACTGTTGTAGTTTTACACTTTCTTTTCTGTGACCGTAAGTGTAATATGTGATATCGCCGGTTTTGTTGCTATATGTCAACGACAATTGGGATGGACATATTTACTTACGTTGATGACATGTGATGTTATGTGTTGCTGGATATGTTATATTGGATCGTCGTGTTTGAATAGCCGGGGGTTTTTATGTGAGATGAGTGTTTTTCATTTTCATTCATGTAAAAACTTGTATGTAATATTCTTTTATTCGGGGCACTTCCAGGTTGCGGGAGTTATCACCCTTTGTATATTATTTACTTTTCTGCACTAGGATAGACCCAAGGAGGGGAGCACAAGTAACCGGGTTCTGGGGTCCAGTGGGAGACCAACTCGAGGAGTCGAGTCAGGGTCTCCTAACCCTAGAATTGGCAGGGTTGCTTGCCGCTCTCGTAGGGGTCTAGGGGTGTGGGATTGGCTATTCATCACGACCGTGGAATCCGTGTTTTATACTGGCTCGTATTGAAAACACGGACGTCCTAGTATATCCAATATTTCATATGTTTATTCTGCTGCGATATCTGTGATGTGTTTCTGTGATGGATATAATATATAGTATATATGATATATTATATAGACGTTACTTATGTTTTACACCCGTGCTAGCCCTGCCCTGCTCTGTCGTTAGTTACCTAACCTAACGGTGCACGAGGGGACATCGAGGCGAATGCGGATGGCATAAGTGTACGTCATATCTATCTATGATGTTTAGGTATTTAAATGATGGGACTTCATTAATGTGATTAATGAAAGATAAGAAACCTAAGATGTTGTGGAATCGAATTTTAAAATAAAACAGGTAGCTACAGTTCTTGCTTTGCATAGCGGTATATATGATATACCCTGCACCTTATTCGATGAGGAAAGGACCGAGATCCCTTCACCGGGAGTGACTCCTTTAGCAATAACTGGCAGATGCTGCACACTCGGTTTAGCTTTGATTGCTTTTAAGAGTTTTTTGCTTTGCACAGTGATATATGTGATATATCCCGCACCTTATTCGACGAGGAAAGGGCCGACGATCCCTTCACCGGGAGTGACCCCTTTAGCAAAACTAGAAAAGCCTCAAAATCATTCCATTTTAAAACTTCATTTGATTCTACAACGATATCAAGTTCATTACGCAATAGGTTTTCAGAAAACCTGACGTAGCCCTCCGTCATTTCAGATAAGTACTAGTTAGTATTCGTGCTACGTTTGTTGACTATGTTAAGGCGTAGTGTGCGGTAGCTAATTGGTGCTTATCTGTATAAGCATATGATGCGATTGGAATAGGGTAGTCGTGCGACTTTGTTGACTATGTTAAGGGTCGTGCGGGTGGGTTTAATTCAATCGGGAAATGACGGGTTGAACTTGACTAGCACTTATGATTTGTTGACTATGTTAAGGTCATATAGCTGCTAGGGGCAAAAGATTATCGGGAATTTCAAGTGTTGAAATTTGCAATGAGATTGCATACCTTCTATGAGATAGTTGGATCCCGATACCCACTGCGAGTAAGAGTTACTCCTGGGAGAGTTTTACACATTACAATTAGCCGATCAAGTAGGTGTCTAGAAAGGTGTTAACGAGGTTACGCCTCTGGAAAAACGAGGTTTACATTAATTAGGTTCGTGCGAAAGAACGGGGGACCTCCCTCAAAGTACCGACACTGGCCTGGCTGAAAGATTGGCGAACTTGTAGTGTGTAATTAATCCCGGCTAGTCTTTCCTTTTAGGGTTTGGAGGAAAATTTGATAAAAAGTAGTGGGAGCCATCCTGATTAGATAAGATAATAACCAATCTGATCTTGCACGAGCTTACGCTAAAGTGTTTTCTTCTCTCTCTCTCCAGGTAGCGACCATTTCATACCTTAATCAAGATAATAATATGGATGTATTGACCGAACCCGCATGTTATACTGTGCTGGGGAACGTTGGTTCCGTTCATTCTTATAAGAGTTATAGGAATGAACGGGAAATAGGGGAATACCAGGATTCCCATGCCACCCGAATGAAGAAAGTACATGTTGATGCATTTTCTTCGGGTGTGTTCGTTACAGAGAACTGTTTCTCCATTTGCTCCACGTCCTGGGTATTAGATACCGGGTCAGGATCCCATATATGTAATCAGTTACATGGGCTTAGGAAAGGTAGAGAACTTGGAGAAGGTGATAAAGACATTAGAGTCGGAAATGGTGCAATTGTTGCAGCTAAGACTGTCGGGGAATATCACCTTTCATTACCAACTGGTAATACATTGGTTCTGAACGAATGCTATTACATGCCGAACCTGATATGCAACATTATATCGGTTTCTTTGCTAAGTAAAGAAGGATATAATTTTGTATTACAGGACAATGTTATGAACATTTTCCATAACCAAAAGTTGGTTGGATCAGGCACGTTGTGCAATGGCATTTATGTTCTAAACCAATCAACAGTTCTGAGTATAACAAACACACACAAGAGGAAGAGTTCAGAACTGAACGATTCTTTCTTGTGGCATTGTAGACTAGGTCACATCAATGCGACACGACTGGCTAAGTTGCATAAAGATGGATATTTGAAACCTTTCGAATTTTCATCTTATGACACTTGCCAGTCATGTCTCAAAGGCAAGATGACCAAAACTCCGTTTACGGGACACGGAGAAAGAGTTACCGAACTCTTAGGACTGATACATAGTGATGTATGCGGTCCTATGTCTACACATGCCAGGGATGGTTCTTCGTACTTCATTACATTCACTGACGATCTCTCTAGATTCGGATATGTGTTCCTGATGAAACACAAATCAGAAGCTTTTGAGAAATTTAGAGAATATAAACAAGAAGTCGAGAACCAAACCGGAAAAAGTATTAAAATCCTTCAATCCGATCGAGGAGGTGAATACTTGAGCAATGAATTCCTGGACTTCCTAAAAGAGAATGGGATTCTCTCTCAGCTGACTCCTCCATATACACCACAGCACAACGGTGTATCTGAACGGAGGAACCGCACCCTATTAGATATGGTGCGCTCTATGATGAGCACAGCTGAGTTACCTATTTCCTTCTGGGGATATGCGCTGGAGACAGCAGCATACCTATTGAATCAAGTTCCATCTAAATCTGTACCTACCACACCATATGAGATATGGAGTGGGAAGAGACCGTATTTTAAACGAGTTAAAATATGGGGTTTTCCGGCCTATGTCAAAAGACAAAATCCAGACAAACTCGAGGCACGGTCAGTTCTTTGCAAGTTTGTGGGATATCCTAAGAATTCCCAAGGATATTTTTTCTACCATGCTGAAGAACAAAAAGTGTTTGTTTCTCAATATGCCACCTTTTTAGAAAAGGAATTTCTTGAAAAAGAAATTAGTGGCAAAGTGGTAGAGCTGGAAGAGGTTCCAGATACACAAACAGTAACTGAAGATTTAGTGGAACCAGAAGATTCAGTAGCTCCCAATGAACCTCAGCCTCTCCGCCGATCTAGTAGGGTTCCTCGCCAGCCTGAGAGATACTACGGTTTTCTCATGGATGGTGGGAGCGAGGATTGCATCATGGAGGATGATGACCCAACTAGCTTCGAGCAGGCCATCACGAGTAGGGACTCATTGAAATGGCTGGATGCTATGCGGTCCGAGATGGAACCCATGTACACCAATAAAGTATGGACTTTGGAAGTTGCTCCTGAAGGGGTAAAACCCATTGGGAGCAAATGGATCTTCAAGAAAAAACTTGGTGTAGATGGGAAAGTGGAGACTTTCAAAGCTAGACTTGTAGCAAAGGGTTTTCGTCAAAGACCAGGTGTGGACTATGACGAGACCTTTTCTCCAGTGGCTATGCTTAAATCCATCCGAATCATGCTTGCCATTGCTGCCTTTCATGACTACGAAATCTGGCAAATGGATGTTAAGACCGCCTTTCTAAATGGTGATTTAGAAGAGTGCGTGTACATGACTCAGCCAGAAGGCTTCGTAGACAGTGGGAGCAGCGGGAAGGTGTGCAAGCTGCTTAAATCCATTTATGGATTAAAGCAAGCATCGCGGAGTTGGAACATCTGCTTTGACGTCGTTATCAAAGAGTTTGATTTCGTCAAAAATCCAGATGAACCTTGTATCTACAAGAAGGTGGCAGAGAGTAAGGTTGTCTTCCTCGTATTGTACGTGGACGACATACTCTTGATAGGAAATGATATTCCTATGCTGCAATCGGTCAAGCTCTTCTTATCACAAAGATTCTCAATGAAAGATCTTGGTGATGCCTCCTGCATATTGGGAATCAGGATCTATAGAGATAGATCCAAAAGGATATTGGGATTGTCCCAATCCAGGTACATTGACACCATACTAAAGAGGTTTAGTATGGAAGAGTCCAAGCGTGGGAATTTGCCCACGATCTCTGGAGTCACTCTCTCCAAAGAGATGTCTCCTAAGACTGATTTGGAGAGAGCTCGCATGCAAGGGATACCCTATGCTTCGGCAGTAGGCTCTATCATGTATGCAATGCTATGTACCAGACCCGATGTAGCATACTCACTAAGTGTAGTGAGCAGGTATCAAGCTGATCCTGGAGAGAGTCACTGGACAGCTGTGAAGAGCATTCTCAAGTACTTGCGAAGGACTAGAGATATGTTCTTGGTGTATGGTAACGGAGAGCTCCAAGTGGAGTCCTTTACCGATTCGAGCTTCCAGAGTGATAAGGACGACTCTAAGTCGCAGTCGGGCTTTGTCTTTACCCTTTACGGAGGGGTGGTTAGCTGGAAGAGTTCCAAGCAGGAAACCGTGGCAGACTCGACGATGGAGGCTGAATACATCGCTGCCAACGATGCTGCCAAAGAGGCTGTCTGGATCAAGAAGTTCATTACTGAACTTGGAGTGGTTCCATCCATTGAGCGTCCAATACCTTTGTATTGCGATAACAATGGAGCGGTGGCTTTGGCCAAGGAACCCAGGTCCCATCAGCGATCCAGGCATATTCTGAGGCGGTATCACCTGATCCGGGAGATAGTTGATCGCCGGGAGATCGAGGTCAGGAGGGTTGACACGAAGAACAACACGGCGGATCCACTCACGAAGGCCATTCCCCAGATACAGTTTGAGAGACTCTTCGGGATGCTCGGTATGCGATACTACAGCAGCTGGCCCTAGTGCAAGTGGGAGATTGTTAGTTGTATGTATGCCCTAGAGGCCAGTATTGTACAGATGATGTATATTATATTGGATGCTTGGACATATATAGAGATGACTTTCTTGCTCGACATGATAGTATGCTATCTGGTTGCTCTTTATCTTAACATGTACACTAGTCTCTTTATACTGTCTTATAGTTACATGTTGGTAAAGCCCTTAGGATATGTACTTGACTACCTGGACTGTGATGCAGATCATACTAGTGGGGACAAGGTAGTCCACAAGTACATCCTTCAAGGTCCCTAGTCGTAGGTGTATCGAGACGGGGCATCGATATACCAGAGTAGACTAGCGTATACGCTTCTCGACCCATGTGATGGGCGATGGATGATCCCATATCCATTGGTGTTTGACATCAGAGATGGTATACGGGTGCTCAGTAGAGACTGGGTACACTGGACGGACTCGCCGAGAACTCCCAGATGGTATTATACCTCACGTCAGATGGCAGTTCTCAGGTGACACTTGTACAGGTTAGTCTGTAGACCCGAGATCGTCATAGAGTCTTGTGTGATTCCCACTGTGCTTTGATCTCCACCTTACCACGTCCATGAGGGCGTGCAAAACGGTGGTCTTTGGGCACAGTCCCGAGTCACATGGAGGCAATGAGCGATAGGAGGGGTTTCGTCTCTCCCGGTATTGGGGGTTGATGTTGCGCTGTGCTCGATTGGCCGTAACAGGGAAGTCCCTGGCCAGGGCTGATCAGAGATTTGCTAGTAAGTGTTACCAGTAGTTTCTCGACCCGTTACGAGCCTCACATCGGCACGACTTATCGGGTTATTGGGGTCTGACGTTTACCACCCATAGACTTGATATGCGACGTATCAGACGAAGAGACCGGACTGTACGGTAAGTGTTACTGGTCGGATTCGCAGGAGTGTGAGCGGGCTAGCTCGTCGATCTTCTGATCGCTCAATACCCGGGTGGCCGTTACGTTTAGCAGACCGCTTGCGGCTTGTGGGTGCTTGATATGATCATCATCTGCTACCGGCGTATTGACGAGTCTTTAGAGTCCTACACAGAGGTTTCCTGGCTCAAGCGAAACGAAATAGGAGCGCATATGAGATATGTGCGGGACCGAGAATAATGCGTGTATGTGATACCGTATTTCATTCTTGCGATATATGTTTCGATTGGTTATATACGATATGACCTAGTTATCGAATCATTGATTCGATAAATCGATACATTAGATACTAGTCGGTTGTATGCGATATAACCGGATCATTGAATCAAGTGTTGATTTAATGATTTAATGTATAATTATATATTTGATATATTGCTTTACATTAACTAGTACTGGTTCACTTTAAACGGATTACTCTCACTTGATGTACATGTTGTATATGTGATATACTTTAGTGCACATCTTTGTATCATGTTTGATGATACTTGATCATTTGGTTAAATGCATAGAATTAAACCATGGTTAATTGGGTCATTAGGGTTTTGCTTTATCATTTATTTATTTGATTATTTATTTAGAAATGAGTTATGATAAGAATGGTGGCTAAGTTTGTTTTATGTTGAAGCTTCATGAAGCCTTGACTTTATGCAACCATTCTTGTCCTCATGCTTAACCCTAACTCTCCAAATGACCATGGTTTATTCTCTACACTTAACCTTGGTTTAGACATGATAAGTATTGATTTAAATTTATTTTTATCATGAGACTTATCATATATTTTCTTGAGCTCCATCTTCTTCTTCAAGAAAAGCTCAAGGTGCATCAATGGCAACTTGAGCTAAAGTGAGATAAATCCAATTCTAAAGAGAACCCACCTCCTATTTCTTCACCCTCTACCTCTTGCCAAGTTTTTTTGGGTGTTTACTTCACAAGTTTCACAAGTTTGTGAAGTCGGAGCTTGAACTTGAGAAGCCTCGAGGTAGATCGTCTTTGACACAAAGCCGACGACCTATTCCGCTTGTTTTCCCGATGAAGCCGATGATCGAGTCGAGTATTCATGATGGACAGTGAGGGCATGACCAAGTGGAGCTAAGGAGGCGGAAATCCGGATCTACAAAGGTTGTAGCATCTAACCTATAGTTAAATAGTTAACTTGTTTTCCGTTTCGCCTAAACATCTAGTAAACGATCCGTGTTAGGGTTTCTCGGCACCAATTTTTTTTTGAAATTGGCATGTTCGATGCCTTGTGAGACATCACTAGAGTGCCTAGGAACCCTACACAGAGGAGTTCCTGTTTTTGCAGGAGCCGATTTATATTGACTGATCTTTCTCCATCTACCCCTAAATTTCGGTTATCCAGCCATAAATAGTGGAAACACTGTTTCAAATAAGTTTGGGGGTATGTATCACTTGTAATTATATAAAAACAAAACAAAATAAAAAAAAATTGGGGGTATTTTTGTAAATTTTCAGTTTAAAAAAAATTAAATAAAAAATTTTTATTTAAAAATAAATTCCTCTTTTTAAGAGGACATTTTTGCAAATAACCAAAACACCCCCTATAAATAGAAACCGACCCCTCTCTACAATTTCCCAAACCCTTAAGCATTCCTCTCTGAAACCCTAGCCGCCGCAGCAGCCAGAGCAAGGAGATCGCCCCAGATCGCCGCCCTTCCATCGCAAATCTCCCTTTCTGCCGCTGATCCGCCGCACCTCTGCTTCATCACCCTCTGAAATTTTCGGAGGAGATTTGCACTCATTTTTCCCTCTCTGTCAATTTCATATTCTAGTATTTTCTCTCTGTGATGGCACCCACTTTGCAATTTGAGAGGGACTTTTCCCAAATCTTTGCACACACGATCTACGGAAGTTATTTCGGAGAAGAGATCCGTAAGCGCGGATGGAATTTTTTACTGTTTAATCATCCGAATGCCTTCGCGCTTCCAGATCCCATCACCCGATTTTACGAGTGCATGGAGGATGGTTGCCTCTCACAACATGGTTACATTAGGCTAATTTGGGGTGATAGGGAAATAATAATCGATAGGGACTTCATCCGTGAAGTCACCTTAATTCCTAGACTATCTACCCATGACCAACCCCTCGAATTCGAGGATTACCTACCCTTGATTGGTAATGAATGTTCGAGGGAGCCACGTAAAGGCATCCAGGCTAGAACCCTCTTTGCGAATGTACTAACTATGTGCCGTTGGGCACAAAATAACATTTTTGGTAGTTCGCACAATACGACATTTTTCACACCATCCCTTCATATCGTACACACCTTGATGACTAGGAACCCAAGCTATGATATGTGCACGGTATTACTTCATTCGATTAGTGCGGGCAAAAGGGCTGCCAATTATCCATGCCCTATGTTGGTAACACAACTGTGTCGCCATTTCCTCCCTGTGGAGGAATTTGAGTTTTATATGCATGGAGGGATCCCTATTAGACCTCTTATTGAGGGTGTATCCACGTCCTACACAGGCTTAAATGATGTATGGTCGCGCACTGAGCCGGTCGAGGACGTACCCGCCAAGGCACCTAGCTCCAGCTCGACCGCGAGCGAGGAAGAGCTTACCCCTGCAGCACAAGCACGTTTACTTAGGAGAGCCGTTAGGGGGATAGACAGATTGGTAGGGATGGTGACCAACCTGGATCATCGAGTAACAGAGATAGAGCATGTCATGACCACCCTGCTGGTGAGAGAGGAATGTTCCCGTTCACGTTCGAGAGGACGACGAGGGCATGAGCAGTGAGGGAACTGCTTTTGATAAGTTTGGGGATGGAGGTGGTTTGTAAATAGTTATCATTGCATTGCATATTTTAATTTTTTTTGTACATATTTGTTTTTTCTTTCTTTGCTTATTTAATTCTGTATTGCATCTTTATAAAAAAAATTATATATTTTTAAAAAAAATTAAATCAAATAAAAAATTGAAAATTTTTAAAAATTATAAAAATTCAAAAATTCAATTTTGGCCATATTTGACTTAAATTCAACATGACGGTTGAATAGTAGGGAAAACTAGATCCTAAACTTAGTAAATTAAAAAATCCTAAAAATAACCTTTCTTAAAGTTTAATTATAGAAATATATGTCCTTGCAATTTATTTAGAAATATGCAAATTTTGAGTTCAGTTTTTGGGCTAAGTCAAACTAAGGGAAGAGTATTGAAATTTTTATTTGAAGTGTAAATTTGAAAAATAATTCTGAACCTTAAGTCTAAATTCTGAAAATATATACCCTACAACTTGCACAAACATGCACCTTGAAACTTGGAATAGTAGAGGATACCTTTAAATGCTCTTGTCTAAAATCCTTAGTATGAAGGAAAATAAAAATAAAAATACAAGTGTGAATAAAGAGATAAAAAAAATGAACACTGGTTTTATAATTACTTAAGGCTGCATAAATAGAAAAATATATAGCGAGGGTGCTTCATCACCTAGTGCCTTAGACCAACTGGTTTGGGAGTCACTGCTAAGCCTTAGGTATTGCAAGACGAGGAATTATGCCTAAATGCGCAAGCACATTTTGTAATTGGTCGTTTAGTACATCAAGAAGTATTAACGGTCGCATGAAGAATGTGTGAGCAATTTCATCTAAAATTCACCAACTAAGAAGTATTTTGGAAGATGGACAAGAGTATGATAGCTTGAATTGAATTTCCAAGTGTAGGGGTGATAATTACATACACGTAGGGGTATATAATTGGAGTTTGGAGGAGAGATAGGAATAAAAGATAGGGCTTATATCTTCAGTAGAGATGATAAAAATTCCTAAGTTAAGATTGCACCTTAGAAGGAAAACTTAGGAGTTGCTGAAAACTTTATAAACTGGAGAAACGTATATGATCTTAAGTTAAATGAAAAGGAAGCGTGAAAAATACGGGTTGATGGTTTTTAAGTTGAAGATAATAGAATTTCTTGCTAAAATACTGAATTGAAGAATTAGAATCAACGGCCAAATTGATCGGATTTTGTGGGTAGTATCCGCTGAAAACCTTCAGGAGACAACACTCCTCCTATTAGGGACACCTAGAGGTTTAACGGCTTGTTGCACGAGCTCAGTGCAACCGCGTTCCCTGCGAAAGTGAGGTTAGGAATTTTTGAGAATAAAATTGGTTTTGCTCGGGACAAGCAAAAAATAAGTTTGGGGGTATTTGTTTATATCAGATTTTTGCATTTTTATATCGCCCATTCTTAGTCACATTGAATGTAAGTAGGTACTTTTGATCCATGTCTGCTAAATAGTTGCAGGATACAGGTTCTCAGCTCTTTATAGTGAAATTCATGAAAAGTCACAACAAATGTGAGACTACGACCAACAATAGATGAATCCGTATGATGCCGCCTACCAGTTCAAGGAACAAATGAAAATCATTAGACAGTTCAATGCACAAAGCACAAGAGCAGCACAAGATTCAAGACTTCAACGCGAAGCTCAAGGCAAAAGTCCACATCATTCTGCACTGTTTGAAATCTGGAAGAAAATAAAAGAGATTCTGAGGAACCAAGTGAAGAAAACAGAAGGTAAAAGCAACACAGAGAAACCCTGAAGAGATGGGCCTAAGAACCCACCAAATGGCCGCGGAACCACGTCCAAACAGGCTATTCTGCCGCCGAACCGCGGCCGTGTGGTGCACGTGTCGGTGGAGGTGTCGGTGCTTTGACCCGGTTTTCTTAGGGTAGTTTGGTAAATTCATGTATGGATCAGAATGTAAACCTAGGGTTTTTCTATCTATAAATAGGAAAGCTCAAAGCCAAATTAAGGGTGCCTCTTTTAGGGTGCCTTTCTTAGGATGCCTCTTTTTATTTCCTAGATTAAAATTTTATTTCATTGTAATCGTTGTAGAGGTCATCAATAAAGTAAGGTTTGTTTTTTTTTCTATCGTGCAATTTTTTTTATCAGAATTCAATTCCTGCATTTTTTATCTGTCTTTTACTATCTGTAAGTTAGATAGTCTTCTAATATAAAAATTATAAAAATGAATTTCATCTTAACATTCCTAATGAGTGAGTAATTCCTCACTTGTTAGGGTTAGGATAGGGAAGGTTTGAGATAAGGAAATCTCTCTCACTCCTTTCCTTGCCCCTATAATTTTAATTAATACAGATTCTATTTAAATTAACCACACACCGCTCACTACGGCACCCTATCCTACAAGATAGCGGTGATTCCCTAGTTAGACCGGTTGTAGTTGATTTAAATAGAGGTTAGGGCTAAGAGTTAAGAAAGGACGGATAAGGACCAAAAGGAAGAAACTAAGTTTCTTCCTAGTCGTGCTAATCCCCTTTGTTGACTATTACCCTAACACCTATATTCTTAACTAGGGCAAAGAAAGCAGTGAGTAGAATCCCTTTTCCAAACTAACCTAATCCTAACCCTAGCAAGACTTTAAATCAAATTAATCTCATTCTTAGATTTTAAAACAAAACCTACCAAAAATAGGACTTAACTCATTAGAACTTAAAGACAATATCACCATTTCCCTGTGGACCGACCCGTACTCAACCGGCTAGCTACCAAGCGACACCGTCTTGATTACGATATTCTTAAATTTTAAAATGCACATACTAAACTTCTCACAATCATATGCCCTAGAGGCCAGTATTGTATATGTATACATATGGATGCTAGGGATATGTATGTACAGGACAATCTTGCTCAGTTTTATAGTATATTATTTCAGTTGTCTTTATCTGATATGTGTATTTGTTTTTATTGATGCTTTATCCCGCTTGCATATATTGATAAAGACATGATACGGTGGTGTACTATTATGGTTTGTCTTTATCTTAACATGGCATATGTTATACTCGTTATTACATATTGCGGTTACATGTTGATAAAGCCCGTAGGATCTTGCTTGACTACCTGCGTTGTGATGGCGATCATACTTGCGGGAGCATGGTAGTCCATAAGTACATCCTTAAGTGGTCCCTAGTCGCGTGAGTATCGAGACTGGGCATTGATACTCCAGAGTAGACTAGTGCATACGTTTCTAGCCCCGTCGGGGGATGGTTGGTCCTGCAGCCATTGGTTTGATGCACCTAAGATCGTATACAGGTGCTCACTGGGTATGAGTACGCTGGACGCACTTGCCGAGAACTTCCAGATGGTATTATATCTATCGTCGGATGGAAGTTCTCAGGTGACATGTGTACATGTTAGTCTTTAGACCTGAGATCGTCATTTGTCCCTTGTGAGTTCCCACTGTGCTTTGATCACTACCCTACCACGGCTCTACTGAGTCCTGCAAACAGGTTTTGGTTAGGTACAGTCCCGAGCCACATGGAGGCAGTAAGCGATTGTAGGGTATTTGTCTCTCCTTGTATTGGGAGTCGATATCGCACTGTGTTTGATTGGTCAGGACCATAAGACCTTGGCCAAGGCAGTTGGGATCTACTGATAGGCTGATCAGTAGTTTCCTGGATTGGTCCTGAGCCGCATCAACACGAGTTACCAGGTTATTAGGGTCTGACGTTTACCACCCCCTAGACCCGGTATGCGATACTCTTAGATGAAGAGACCAGACTGTACAGAGATTATCGCGGATAGGCTCAGTAGGAGTTCGGACGAGTTTGCTCGTCGGCCTTCCTTTTCGACAGGTATCTGGGTAGCCGTTATGTACAGCTAGTGCCGCTGACATGATTGTGGTTAAACCCACTGCCAGCGTACTGTTGAGTCTTTAAAGTCCCACACAGAGAATTTTCCTGCTTCGGGAGAAACGATGTAGAGGCTGTATGGTTTTACGGCAGGGTTCGATCACATACGTACACTTATGCACGTATGTTGTTCGGGCGGATAATACTAGCGGGCTTTGATTTAAGCCGGATCCTAGTATTATATTCTTGGATTATTTTGTCTCTTTGTATTGGTATTTTTCGGAATACGGATACGGATATATATATACGGGTGAGGGGCATTCTTGTAATTATGCAAGGTGCTTCTAGAAGAAGACACCTTATTATTTTGATTTACTATTTTACTTAATGGATTGATGAGGTGGAGAAATGAGGTGTACATTTTCATTAAATGAAGCATGGCTGGCTTGATGACTCGTTACATGACTCATGGTTTACTATTCTTCCATGGTTGATATTTTGTGGAGATATTTTTTCTTGCATTATTATCTCATTCACTTAGCCATTCTTCATTTTTTCTAGCTCACTCTACACTCTCATCTTCTCCTTGCTCTTTTCTTCTAACACTAACCCTAATTGTCTCATGAGTTGAGAAACCTAGGGTTAGTGATACAAAGCATTCCATGATCACTCTCTACATACTCTAGTCTACTTAGATTAGCAAGCTAAGTATTCTAGTTACCTCAATTAGGAGGTAGGAGCTCTTAGTTGGCACTCTCGGGTGGATCATCATTGACGCAAGGAGGACGAAGTTCAAGCACGATCCATACTTCCATCGAGGAGCTTAAGGAGAGGATCAAAGACCCGAAGGACTTGGTTTCTTTAGGTATACTTTCTATCATAGTAGATAGAACCCTTATTTGCTTGTTAGGTTTATGGTTAAGATCCGGGTTAAGGGTTATTCTAGCGCCATGTTCTAATCGTTAGTAAAAGTTTTGTTCCGCATTTGGCCACGGAAGTTGGTTGGGGCGCTAGCGTAACCTTTCAGATGAACCATGTATAAATAAGAAGGTTGTAGAGTGTATGGTTGTCTTCCTCGTATTGTACGCGGATGACATACTTTTGATAGGAAATTGTTGGGGATAGTGCCCTCAGAGTCAATTATTAGGTCACAGGTACGTGATTGTAATGATTGAGGGAGGACCTATCCCGGTAGGACAGTCTTACTCGAGATGATAGTATGCTATCTGGTTTACCTTTATCATCGTGTACTGCTTTAGGTGACATGACACGTCGCTATTACACGTTGATAGAGCCCCTAGGATTCTTGCTTGACCACCAGCAGTATGAGGGCGATCATATAAGTGGGAGCTGGGGGTCTATAAGCTTATCCTTAAAAGGTCCCTAGTCGTGGGAGTTTCGAGACTGGGCATCGATACTCCATTAGTAGACTAGTGTATACAGTCGAGACCCCGACGAGGGGCGGTGGCCGGTCTCACAAGCCACTGGTGTCAGTTGGATCACCTAAGATGTATACAGGTGCTCATTGGGTTATGAGTACACCGGACAGGACTCGCCGGGAACATGCTAGTTGGTCATATACCAGACGTCAGATGGCAGTTCCCTGGTGACATGTGTGCAGGTTAGTTCATCGACCTGGGGATCGTCATTTGTCTCGTGTGAGTTCCCACTGTACTTTGATTACTACCCTACCACGGCTCAAAGGAGTCGTGCAAACAGGTTTTAGTTGGGTACAGTCCCGAGCCACATGGAGGCAGTGAGCGTATCTTCAGGGGTTCGTCTCTCCCGGTATTGGGGGTGAGGTCGTGCTGTGTCTAGGAGAGCCATTACACAAAGTCCTTGGCCAAGGCAAGGAGATTTACTGGTAGGTATTCCAGTAGTATCTCAGGGTGTTCTGGGCTACACTCCGACACGACTTGTACCGCTTTTGGGGGTCTGACTTTTACCAACCCCCTAGGCCCGCCATGCGATGCTCATAGACGAACGGACCGGACTGCACGGATATTGTCACTGACAGGCTCAGTTGGGTGTCGGGGTGAGCTTCCTCATCGACGTCCCATTTGGTCAGTACCTGGTAGCCCGTCACGTATTGGCTTATACCTCTGACGTGCTAGTGGTTAAATCCACAACCAAGGTGTTGACGAGTCTTTAGAGTCCCCCACATTCAGTTACTCAGCTTTCGGGCGAAACGCTGTAGAGGCCGTATGGAGATATGGCAGGGTCCGATCAGATACGTGCGGTATTGCACGGATCAGGATCGGACGGTTTTGTACTAGTGGCCGTATAGTTATATGGCAGCGTTCGATCAGATACGTGCGGTATTGCACGGATCAGGATCGGACGGATATTACTAGCCGGCTTTGGTTTAAGCCGGATCCTAGTATAGTACAGTGTAGATTTTGTCTCATTGCATTTGTATTTCGGTCGAAATACAGATGCGGGTGTGTATGCACAGTATCGGGGTTTTCCTGTAATTTATTACGGGACCAGTTTTCTGGAGTTGCCAGTTTGCTTTCCGTTTCGGCCAATTTCCTTTATTCCGTTCATTGGCCGAAGTTTGGTGGAGGAGGGCTTATTTGCATTGTTGCAAATAGGCATTTGTGGAAGGGGGTCTTTGGTTTTTGTAGCATCATGATAGTCTTCATGATGGTGCACCTTCCATTGACTTGCTTGACCTTGACTTCTAGCTATCATGATGGCTTGACTTTGTTTAGTGATGGTTGTGGTTTGAGTGTGGTTTTGGTGTTGTGATCATATTCTTTCATAATTGTTTTTTTTGATGCCTTGCATTATTGTTCAAGCCTCTCACTCTCTCATGGTGATCCATCTCATTCTCTCCCTCACTCACTAGAGCATGGCCGGCCTCCCTCTTGAAGGGGCTGTCCAAATATTTTGAGGTGGGATTTTGCTTCATTTCATGTTGCAAAAATCCCACAAGTTCCATCTAAAAAGCTCCAAGTTCAATCCCTCCTCAAATGGCAATTCCACAACCCCAAAAGTGAGACACAAGCTCTACCAAACATTCTACAGCATATCTTGGGCACGTCGAGTAGCCGGCTTCGTGCCCGAGTTGCCTCGGCATTGAGGTGGGAGCCCGTAAAAGAAGTAGGCGATGTGGTGCACTTCCAGCGACGAGGAGGAGACGGGACTTTTCCGCAGGAGATCGGGACCATGACGAGAAGACCGGAGGACTTGGATCGTCGGTATATCTCTTCCCCTTCTCTTTGTAGTTAGCTAGATTTAGTTTAATGGCCCGATCCGGTTTTAGTGCGCGGTGGTGCCGTTTTGCCAAGTCCGCAAAATTTTAAGTTTACCACCGTTTCCGCGTTTGGCCGTCGGATTGACGGCCGGGGCGCCGCCGTGCACTTACAGTGGTATCAGAGACTCGCCATTAACTTCGTCTAGCTTCGTTTGATGTGTTTTGCATTTCCGATCGACCAAAATTCCAAAACTTGCATTTCTAGTTCACATCAGTTTCTGTTGAAATATTTTGGTCTCGAAAAATTTTTCAGGTTGTAAAATATTGATGTACTGGAAATTCTAAGAACTCTGTAAAATTTCGATGAAATGATTCTACAGTGGGAGCGCGGAAGCGCCGCATGAACCCCCATTACGCCGCCCTTCCGCCGCGCACTGTGGAGTTCACTGCACCAATTTTTTACAGAGGCTTTCTGGGATTATTTTGTGGGTTTTGGAATATTAAAATTGGGCCAATTATTTCTGTGAGTGCTACAGTATTAGTTTGGGGCCCACTTGTTAATTTTTGGTCAATCGGAAAATCTTAAACACATTTTTCACAGTATTTACATTATATCTGCGACCGTGAATGTCACTCGATCGGTAAATCCGGTCTAACTGCTATAGCCCGGTTAGACGGATTTGCGAACGTGACTTTCACATTGATGTTCTATGTATTTGCTGTGATGTTGCGGATCGGTCGTGGGGATAGCCTGGATGCAATGCTAGTACAGTTTTGTTGTATTATGTACATTTGATATTGCGGGGCGAGCGTCCGACATGTGGACTGCCGTCACTGCCTGTTTGTATTATTATTTTGGGGCACGACCTGGTTGCGGTCGATGTACCCGTTGTATGTATATTTTACTTTCTGTACTAGGATTGCCCCGCGGAGGGGTGCACGGATAGCCGGGTTCTGGAGGGCAACAAGCCCGCATCTCATGGCATTGAGACGGAGGGGGCTTCACTCTAGGATTGGTGGGCTATTCGCCGCACTCGTAGGGGGTACAGGTTGACCCAGGAGGGGTGCCCAAGTTACCGGATTCCGTGAAGTGCTGGGTGGTCCATTCACGGCGCTGAAGGGGGCTGCCTCGCTTCAGGTTTTGGCGGGTGACTTGCCGCGCCCGTAGGGGTCTGGGATTTCATTGCACAGGCTATCCACACGACCAGGGGAACGTCGGGTTTCAGCGGCTCTGTGAAACCCGGGGATCCCATATATCTGTATTGTTTCTGTGATGCTGTTCATTCTCTGTGATGTTGCATTTCTTTCACGCCTTGAGCGAAATATAATATATTGGTATATATATTAGTAGATGTTGCATATGTTTTGCATCCGCGCTAGTCCAGTCCCCGCTCTGTCGTTAGTAAGCTAACCTAACGGGTAATGACGGGACCCAGTGGCGAATGCGGATGGCATATACGTACATCAGTATATTTTCGTTCTTTTTGGTGTGATCAATTGATGGGACTGCATTGATTCGAATCAATGCAAGTTAAAACAAACCTAATCTGATGTTGTTGGAACACTTTTCAAAAGGCTGTTATTGCAAGGACGTTTACTTTTGTTTTGCATCGTGGTATTCATTGGAATATCCTGCTCCTCAGTCGACGAGGCAAGGGCCGAGATCCCTTCACCGGGAGTGACCCCTTGGACAGAAGTTTGCGTCAGGGCATTAACTTCACTATAGCCGATTACTTTTGCTTTGCATCGCGGTATTCAGTTGGAATATCCTGCACCCCATTCTACGGGGAAAGAGCCGAGATCCCTTCACCGGGAGTGACCTCTTTAGCAACGGTTGTCGTCACTATATTTTCAAAAAGCTATCAGTTCCTTCAACGATATCAAGTTCTTTACGTTAAAGGTTTTCGCCAGAAACCATTCGTAGCCCTCCGTCGTTTCAGACGGGTAGCACGTAGTATTCATGCTGTGTTTGTTGACCTTCGTCAAGGCATAGTGTATGGTAGCTGCTTGTTACCTTTCTGCTGCATAGATAGATGCGTTGGTTTGGGACAGTCGTATAGCCTTGTTGACCTTCGTCAAGGGCTTGTACGGGTGGATTCAAATTAACCTGGATAATGACGGGTAGAACTTGACATGTGACTTATGATTTGTTGACCTTCGCCAAGGTCATAAGAGCATGGGGCAGAAATCACATCGGGAGTTTCAAAAGAACTGAAACTTGCCAGATATGCGCATACCTTCTGGAGTGTGATGACGTGAGCGGATTCCGTCACGTTATCATGCGATGATAGTTGGATCCCGATTCCCACTGATGAGTTAGTTTACTCCTCGGGTAACCCCGACTAATTTTTCTTTAAGGTTTGGAGGAAAATTTGAGGTACAGTGGGAGGTTTCCAGATTAGATAAATTGGTAACCATTCTGATCTAGGTTAGAGTGCACGCTGAGTGTTTCTTTTCTCTCTCTCTTTGGCAGCGACCATTGACCCGACCCTAAGACTTTGACTCAGTGACCAAGTTGACCGAACCTTCTTAAACACCGGCTTTTGAATTGTCAAAGTTGCAAACCTCATTGCCACTCCTACTTTTACCCTTTTCTCCAGGACACCCCGTTTTACTACGAACGTCCACTTCCATTGGACAAAACCATCGTATGGTTAGATACGAACTCGAAAGAATTTATTCGAGGATGGTTTCCGGTTCTGGAGAAAACGGATAGGATTATTCAGTTGTCTTTTCCTTTTACCTTCTCTCAAGTTGTGAGTACTCCTTGGTT
The DNA here is from genome assembly GCA_030015575.1 of Agapanthus africanus. Lineage (NCBI taxonomy): Eukaryota > Viridiplantae > Streptophyta > Magnoliopsida > Asparagales > Amaryllidaceae > Agapanthus > Agapanthus africanus. The sequence continues at coordinate 572,633,668 of CM057337.1, read as the reverse complement.
TAGGAGATAGTACACCTATTACGCAAATTGGATAGTCTTCTTCCAAACCATAGGCAGGTGCCGACCGGTAGGGAATGAAGAAAACCAATTAGCATAACGATAGTGTGCAGAATGTATTAGGTTAAGACAAAGCAAGGGATTAGTAAGAGGGCAAAGTAAATTGCAACAGATATTCACGACCAAACCAGGTATTTCTTCGCCAATCCTAAAATCACCTTTGTATTTCTCCAGGACACTCCGTATCACTACGAAGATCCACAGTTTATTTGGATACTCCATCGTATGGTTATATACGAACTCGAAAGGAACTTGTTCCAGTTCGGGGATGGATTCTGGTTCAGGAGAAATAGGAATTAAGTTCATTCGGTTGTCTTTTATCCTCACCTTCTCTCGCATTGCGAGTATTCCTAGGATTAGGACAGTACACCCATTATGCTTATTGGATAGTCTTCTTCCAAACCATAGGCTGGTGCCGAACGGTAGGGAAGGAAGAAAACCATTTGGCCTAAAGGGGTGTGCAGAAGATAATGACTAAAGACATATGAAGGGATTTGGAGAGGTGGCAAAGAATTATACGGTTACAGTTGTGAATCTGGATAATGGAAAGGGCATTACTAGGAATACCAGGATACCCCATCGAAACATTTCAATGTTTCAGTTCAACTGTGTACTGTTAATGGAAAACTGATTTCCCGATTAGATACTTGCTCCAGGGTATGTATTTACCAGGTTTGATTCTCACATCTGTATGGTTTTACAGATGATGAGTGTGAGTAGGTTATTGGGAATTGGGTGATCATCCTCATTATATCGGGATTCATGGTAATCGGTGATATTTGAGGAGATCACCTGGGCTGTTTGCCGGTCGGCAAATATTTGGTTTTGAATATCCGCTGTTGTGCACCAATTTCAAATTGATATATCTGTACGTCTATTTTCATAGAGTGAGATATACCTTTTGATATTATGTCGATGACATTTACCTATATCAGTGGATGGTTAGGTAAGGAGTATTAAACAGCGGTGTAATTCTTCTTAACCATAAGTACAGTTTTCAATCTACGACACACAGTGAAAGAGTTGTTAGACTCAGCGGACTTATACAGAGTATTGTATGTTGTCCAGTGTCCATTAGGACAGAGGGGTTGGTCCTCATACTATATTCTGTTTACTTTTAACTTCTCTAGTTCTTAGACATGTGTTTCGTAGAAACACAGGGTCTAAGTTTTGAGGAGTTATAGGTATTTGAATAGAGTAGAGAACCAGGTATAGCAAGTATCGGGATTCTTCAAAGAGATCGAAGATGTAGATACTTGTGTATGGTATTCAGTTGATAGTAATGATTAAGAGATCTTGCTTCTCTTTCAGGTTACTCATAATTGGAAGCACTCCTAAGTTGAGTAACGCTGATCGGCCTCCTTCCATTTAGTTGACATGCGCTGGGGACAGCTGCATGATTTGAATCTGGTTCAATTAAATCAGTGCCTCTGTTTTATATTGGATATAGAACAGTTCATATCTTAACGATGTTAAGGTACGGGGAGTTGTCCGGTTTATGATTAAAACCAGACACTGGATAACTCAAGGCACGTTTCTGTAATGGCTGTTTGTGGGTTGACCCAGGCTATGACGCGGGTTGATTTTCTACCATCTGGAAGATCAATAGCAATATTGTTCTTGACTCGCCACAGTTTTAAATTAAAAATGAATTTTTTCAGAAAACAGTAGTGGGAGTATGGTAGAACTGGAAGTGATTCCAGAACCACAAACGATTACTGAAGATTTGATAAGGAACCTAAAGATTCAATCTGGATTGACATTCCATTGGCCACTCCGCAGATAAGGTGGGTAACTTCAGGCACCCGAGAGGTACTCCGGTAGCCTCAAGGACGGTGACAGGGAAATTCTTGTTTACCCACACTTGCCATTGTTGTTGTTCCAGGCTGCGAGACCCGGCAGGAGGATGAGTATAGCATCGTTCTAAACTTGCTTTAGAAGTGCACGTCTATATGACTCTGCCATAGGGTTGTCGTAGTCAGTGGGAGCAGTGGAAGCATTGGTGGACATCAGGCTTATGTCTATTTATAGACTAAAGCAGATGTAGCGGAGATAGATCATCTATTTCTGACGTGACAGTCAAGGGTTTGACTTCATCAGAATAGGGGATGGATCTGTTGAGAAGGTAATAGGGTGTGATATCCTGGTATTTGGATGACATACACAGAGTAGGAAAGGAAACTCCTACACTACGATCGGTTATACTTTGGTCGTCACACAGTGGTTTCTCCACAAAGGAAATGGATTTTATATCTGACATACTGGTTACTGGATCTATGGTTTTAGATCAAGATTTGGGTGGTTTCCCAATCAGGGTACTTGACAGCATTCTAAGAGTATTTAGGATGGACGACTCCTGGCATGGTAGTGTACCTGCAGGTAATGGAGTCACCCTCTCCAAAGGTGTCTTACAGACTAAAGGGGAGAGGGACGGGCATGATTGGCAGATCACTTGCTCAGGCAATTGAGTCAATCGTGAGATGTCAAGTACCACACCAGATGTTGTTCTTGCACTAGATGCAATAAGTTGACATTAATCCAATCCTGGAGAAACAGTCGGAAGCAGTTTTAGAACATAAGTGGATGTTCTAGGGAGATGATAACGACAGCCTCATTCAGGAGACAGTTATCATTCCAGGCTTCCAAGGTGACATGGACGACAAGAAGGTTGTCAGAGTTATAGTTTTTCCTTCTGATGAGGGGCAGTATTTTGGACAGGTGGTCCAAGGCAATACTGAGGGAAGCATGGCGCGCAGGATACTGATTAAGTTCAGTTGTCGATACAGTCTAAGAAGTTTGGATTTGGAGTTCATTTATGAGCTATGTCCCATCAGACATCTAGACACATTCTAAGACAGGTATTGCTCTTTTCGGGAGATGGGCTTCTCCGCGAACTTGAGACATAGAGAGACATAGAAAGAAACATCCAAGCGGATCCACTCACTGAGGCTATTCCTCGAACGCAATAGTTCCGCAAACGAGCTTTGTGAGACTGACTAGTAGAGGAGTTGGATGTTCGGTATCACACGGGCTGTGAGTATGCGACATCGCAATAATTAGCCTTGAGTGCAAGTGGGAGATTGTTGGGGATAGTGCCCTCAGAGTCAATTATTAGGTCACAGGTACGTGATTGTAATGATTGAGGGAGGACCTATCCCGGTAGGACAGTCTTACTCGAGATGATAGTATGCTATCTGGTTTACCTTTATCATCGTGTACTGCTTTAGGTGACATGACACGTCGCTATTACACGTTGATAGAGCCCCTAGGATTCTTGCTTGACCACCAGCAGTATGAGGGCGATCATATAAGTGGGAGCTGGGGGTCTATAAGCTTATCCTTAAAAGGTCCCTAGTCGTGGGAGTTTCGAGACTGGGCATCGATACTCCATTAGTAGACTAGTGTATACAGTCGAGACCCCGACGAGGGGCGGTGGCCGGTCTCACAAGCCACTGGTGTCAGTTGGATCACCTAAGATGTATACAGGTGCTCATTGGGTTATGAGTACACCGGACAGGACTCGCCGGGAACATGCTAGTTGGTCATATACCAGACGTCAGATGGCAGTTCCCTGGTGACATGTGTGCAGGTTAGTTCATCGACCTGGGGATCGTCATTTGTCTCGTGTGAGTTCCCACTGTACTTTGATTACTACCCTACCACGGCTCAAAGGAGTCGTGCAAACAGGTTTTAGTTGGGTACAGTCCCGAGCCACATGGAGGCAGTGAGCGTATCTTCAGGGGTTCGTCTCTCCCGGTATTAAGGGTGAGGTCGTGCTGTGTCTAGGAGAGCCATTACACAAAGTCCTTGGCCAAGGCAAGGAGATTTACTGGTAGGTATTCCAGTAGTATCTCAGGGTGTTCTGGGCTACACTCCGACACGACTTGTACCGCTTTTGGGGGTCTGACTTTTACCAACCCCCTAGGCCCGCCATGCGATGCTCATAGACGAACGGACCGGACTGCACGGATATTGTCACTGACAGGCTCAGTTGGGTGTCGGGGTGAGCTTCCTCATCGACGTCCCATTTGGTCAGTACCTGGTAGCCCGTCACGTATTGGCTTATACCTCTGACGTGCTAGTGGTTAAATCCACAACCAAGGTGTTGACGAGTCTTTAGAGTCCCCCACATTCAGTTACTCAGCTTTCGGGCGAAACGCTGTAGAGGCCGTATGGAGATATGGCAGGGTCCGATCAGATACGTGCGGTATTGCACGGATCAGGATCGGACGGTTTTGTACTAGTGGCCGTATAGTTATATGGCAGCGTTCGATCAGATACGTGCGGTATTGCACGGATCAGGATCGGACGGATATTACTAGCCGGCTTTGGTTTAAGCCGGATCCTAGTATAGTACAGTGTAGATTTTGTCTCATTGCATTTGTATTTCGGTCGAAATACAGATGCGGGTGTGTATGCACAGTATCGGGGTTTTCCTGTGATTTATTACGGGACCAGTTTTCTGGAGTTGCCAGTTTGCTTTCCGTTTCGGCCAATTTCCTTTATTCCGTTCATTGGCCGAAGTTTGGTGGAGGAGGGCTTATTTGCATTGTTGCAAATAGGCATTTGTGGAAGGGGGTCTTTGCTTTTTGTAGCATCATGATAGTCTTCATGATGGTGCACCTTCCATTGACTTGCTTGACCTTGACTTCTAGCTATCATGATGGCTTGACTTTGTTTAGTGATGGTTGTGGTTTGAGTGTGGTTTTGGTGTTGTGATCATATTCTTTCATAATTGTTTTTTTTGATGCCTTGCATTATTGTTCAAGCCTCTCACTCTCTCATGGTGATCCATCTCATTCTCTCCCTCACTTACTAGAGCATGGCCGGCCTCCCTCTTGAAGGGGCTGTCCAAATATTTTGAGGTGGGATTTTGCTTCATTTCATGTTGCAAAAATCCCACAAGTTCCATCTAAAAAGCTCCAAGTTCAATCCCTCCTCAAATGGCAATTCCACAACCCCAAAAGTGAGACACAAGCTCTACCAAACATTCTACAGCATATCTTGGGCACGTCGAGTAGCCGGCTTCGTGCCCGAGTTGCCTCGGCATTGAGGTGGGAGCCCGTAAAAGAAGTAGGCGATGTGGTGCACTTCCAGCGACGAGGAGGAGACGGGACTTTTCCGCAGGAGATCGGGACCATGACGAGAAGACCGGAGGACTTGGATCGTCGGTATATCTCTTCCCCTTCTCTTTGTAGTTAGCTAGATTTAGTTTAATGGCCCGATCCGGTTTTAGTGCGCGGTGGTGCCGTTTTGCCAAGTCCGCAAAATTTTAAGTTTACCACCGTTTCCGCGTTTGGCCGTCGGATTGACGGCCGGGGCGCCGCCGTGCACTTACAGAAAGGGTGTTCCTATGCTACACTCGGTCAAGCACCTCTTATCACACAGGTTCTCCATGAAAGATCTAACTGATGTCTCCTACATCCTGCGGATATAGATCTAAATGGATTTGGGATTGTACCAATCCAGGTATATAGACACCATACTAAAGGGGTTTAGTATGGATGATTCTAAGTGTGGAAATGTACCCGCTTGTTAAGGAATCACTATCTCCAAAGAGATGTCTCTCAAGACTGATTTGGAGAGGGCTCGCATACAAGAGATACCCTATACTTTGGCAGACGGGTCAATCATGTATGCGATATTATGTACCAGACCAGATGTAGCATACTCACTAGGTGTAGTGAATATGTATCGAAAAGAGCTTTGGGAAAACCACTGGACAGCTGAAGAACATTCTTAAGTGCTAGAGAAGGACTAAAGAGATATTCTTGGTGTATGGTAACGGTGAACTCCAGCTGGAGTCCTTTACCGATTCGAGCTTCCAGAGTGAAAAGGACGACTGAAAGTCAGTCATGGGTTTTGTCTTTACCCTCAGTGGAGGGACGGTATGTTGGAAGGGTTCCAAGCTATATACCGTAGCAGACTCGTTGATAGAAGCTAATTACATCGCTACAAACTGTAAGTCTACGTTACCCACCCCGGTACTTACGGGGAGGCGGAATAGGTAAAAAACAAATTTTTATCACAAGGTAACATAGACTTTCTTGAGGATCTTTGCCAAACCATTTCTAACAAACAACTAGAGGTTCTATCTACTATGCTTAGGAGATTATACCTCATGCAACAAGTCCTTCGGTTCTTTTCTCCGCTGTCCTCCTCGTCCATGTGAGCTCCGAGGATCGATCCGGATCTTGTTCACCTCCACGGCCTCCTAGAATCGAAGACGATCCACCCGAGAGTCTGTAGTCCGAGCTCTACCTCAAGCCGAGGTAACTAGGGCAACAAGTATGCTAAGCTTGATGTCCTAGGTGATGTAGAAGAGTAAGATGGATTTGTTTGTCTATTTAGAACCTAATTTGGTCAACACATGAGACTATTAGGAAATGCTAGTGAGGAAGAAGAAGGAGCAACCATGGGAGCTCTCTTTTGATGAGAGAGAATGAGAGAGAGATAATGATCCATAAGAAAAATAATTACCATTCTTATGTCATGATAAATTATGATGGTTACAATTGATTTGACCATTATCATGTCAAGTTAAATCCAAGCCATAAGAAGAGTCTAGAGCTCACAAAAATATCCAAGTCAACCATGATCAACTAGGTCAAATGGTCAACATGGTCAAATGGTCAAAGCAATTAGCCATAACACAATTATCATTAAAAGGATTAGTAAATATTTTCCTCCACCTCATAATGGTTTTGACCAAGTCAATAGTCAAAACCCTAATGAGGCATCTCCTTCTTCGCTCCTCATAACCGTGCATACACACCCGCATCCGCATTCCGTAGAATACGAATGCACAGAAGACAAAACTAATCCATCTATACAATACTAGGATCCGGCTTAAACCAAAGCCCACTCGTATTGTCTTCCCGAACATCATACGCACACAAGTGCACGTAAGTGATCGTAGCCCTGCCGTAAAACCATACGGCCTCTACACCTTTTTCCCAGTGTAGGGAAACTCTCTGTGTGGGAATCTAAAGACTCGACACTATGCTGGTAGTGGGTTTAACCACAGACCGCAAGCGGCACTAGCTGTACGTAACGGTCCCCAGGTAGATGTCGATAAGAGGCCGACGAGGTAAACCCCATCCGAACTCCTACTGAGCCAGAATATGACAATCTCCGTACAGTCCGATCTGTTCGTCTATGAGTATCGCATGTCGGGCCTAGGGGGCGGTAAACGTCAGACCCCTAATAACGGTACAAGTCATGCCGGAGTGTAGCCCAGAACACCCTGAGAAACTACTGGAAATACTTGTTAGTTGTATGTATGCCCTAGAGGCCAGTATTGTACAGATCATGTATATTATATTGGATGCTTGGACATATATAGAGATGACTTTCTTGCTCGACATGATAGTATGCTATCTGGTTGCCATTTATCTTAACATGTACACTAGTCTCTTTATACTGTCTTATAGTTACATGTTGGTAAAGCCCTTAGGATTTGTACTTGACTACCTAGACTATGATGCAGATCATACTAGTGGGGACATGGTAGTCCATAAGTACATCCTTCAAGGTCTCTAGTCGTAGGTGTATCGAGACGGGGCATCGATATACCAGAGTAGACTAGCGTATACGCTTCTCGACCCATGTGATGGGCGATGGATGATCCCATATCCATTGGTGTTTGACATCAGAGATGGTATACGGGTGCTCAGTGGAGACTGGGTACACTGGACGGACTCGCCGAGAACTCCCAGATGGTATTATACCTCACGTCAGATGGCAGTTCTCAGGTGACACTGGTACAGGTTAGTCTGTAGACCCGAGATCGTCATAGAGTCTTGTGTGATTCCCACTGTGCTTTGATCTCCACCTTACCACGTCCATGAGGGCGTGCAAAACGGTGGTCTTTGGGTACAGTCCCGAATCACATGGAGGCAATGAGCGATAGGAGGGGTTTCGTCTCTCCCGGTATTGGGGGTTGATGTTGCGCTGTGCTTGATTGGCCGTAACAGGGAAGTCCCTGGCCAGGGCTGATCAGAGATTTGCTGGTAAGTGTTACCAGTAGTTTCTCGACCCGTTACGAGCCTCTTATCAGCACGACTTATCGGGTTATTGGGGTCTGACGTATACCACCCCTAGACTTGATATGCGACGTATCTGACGAAGAGACTTGACTGTATGGTAAGTGTTACTGGTCGGATTCGCAGGAGTGTGAGCGGGCTAGCTCGTCGATCTTCTGATCGCTCAATACCCGGGTGGCCGTTACGTTTAGCAGACCGCTTGCGGCTTGTGGGTGCTTGATATGATCATCATCTGCTACCGGCGTATTGACGAGTCTTTAGAGTCCTACACAGAGGTTTCCTGGCTCAAGCGAAACGAAATAGGAGCGCATATGAGATATGTGCAGGACCGAGAATAATGCGAGTATGTGATACCGCATTTCATTCTCGCGATATATGTTTCGAATGGTTATATTCGATATGACCTAGTTATCGAATCATTGATTCGATAAATCGATGCATTGAATACTAGTCGGTTATGTGCGACATGACCGGATCATTGAATCAAGTGTTGATTTAATGATTTAATGTATAATTATATATTTGATATATTACTTTGCATTAACTAGTATTGGTTCACTTTAAACGGATTTTTCTCACTTGGATTGCACATTGTATATGTGATATACTTTCGTGCACTTTTATGTATCATGTTTGATGATACTTGATCATTTAGTTAAGTGTATAAAATTAATCCATGGTTAATATGATAATTAGGGTTTTGCATTTTCATTTATTTATTTATTTATTTGGAAAAGAATAAGATGAGTATGGTGGCTTTCTTTGTCATTTTGTTGAAGCTTCATGAAGCTTTGACTTTGCTAACCATCCTTATCTTCATGCTTAACCCTAACCCATCAAAGTGACCATGGTTAATTCTCTACACTTAACCCTAGTTCAAGTTATGATAAGTATTTGTTTTATATTTATTTTTAAGAGAAGACTTATCATAATTTTTCTAGAGCTCATCTTCTTCTTCTTCTTCAAGCTTGCTACTCCAATGGCAACTTGAGCTTTAGTGAGTTAAATCCAAATCCAAAGTGAACCCACCTCCTATTTCTTCACCCTCTACCTCTTGCCAAGTTGTTTTGGGTGTTCACTTCACAAGTTTCACAAGTTTGTGAAGTCGGAGCTTGAGTTTGTGCAACCTCGACGTAGATCGTCTTTGACACAAAGCCGACGAGCTATTCCGCTTGCTTTCCCGATGAAGCCGATGATCGAGTCGAGGATTCATGATGGACAGCGAGGACATGACGTTGCGGAGCCGTGGAGGTGGAAATCCGGATCTACAAAGGTTGTATATCCGTATCATAGTAGTTAACTGTTAACTAGCTTTCTTTTTCGCCTAAACATCTAGTTAAAGATCCGTAGTCTAGGGTTTCTCGGCACTAAAAATTTTAATATGGCATGTTCGATGCCTTGTGAGAACCCACTAGGGTGCCTAGGAACCTTTCACTGGTATCAGAGCCTAGCTAGAGCCTTAGGCGAAGTCCCGACGACGTTTGAAGTCCGAACGAACTCGAAACCCTAGAATTTTAGAGCTCTCTGGACATTTTCATAAATCTGGGAATTTCTGATATTAAAAATGTCTAAAAAATTCAGCATAGAATTCTAAGCATTACTGTGCAAAACGATTCCCTGAACTGTTCATTCTGCCGCGGAAGCGCGGCAGAAGCATGCTTTCTGCCGCCCTTCCGCGGCCACATGGTGACGTCAGCCCTATTTAAAAGCACAGTAATACCTGATAAATTCCACTGAGTTTTCTGGATATTTTTAAATTTATTTAAGTGTTGAGTGCTCTGGAGTTATATTGGGAATCGATGAATTCGATCGGAATATCAAACTTTGTCTAAGTGTTTTTCCAGATAATTGTAGAATATGTTAAAGAGTTCGACCGGATATAAATACCCAGGTTTTCCCCTGCCAAAATATCCAAGTGTTGGATTATTGTGTGGTTAAAAGACGTTCTAAGTAGTGCAAGTAACGCGATGGTCCCTCTAGAAGACACAAACCTTAACTCGATTATGTGACCGTCTTGAACTGCCCTTTGAACCTTCGGGTTTGGGGCAGTACGGCGTGCCACATGTGAGGCGTTGGCTTGACCCTTCTACGGCTGGACCGTTGGTACTGAGGTATGAAGTGAATGTCTTTGAACCTATTTCATGTGTTGATCGGTGTCGGGAAAACTTGGGTGTTCGAATGTTCGATCGGAAAGTTTGATATATTCTATTTATCCGGAATTGGATACAATAATTGGAATTCACAAAAGGTTATAAGATAACTGGATGAATGTTATAGATCTAGCAGTTTAGTTTCACAAGATATCGAAAAGAGTTTTCGATGATGGGACTAAAATGCGGGATTTATAACTGTTAGGCATGTGATGTCTAAAGTAGTTGCGGATTCCAATTGTTGTAGTTTTACACTTTCTTTTCTGTGACCGTAAGTGTAGTATGTTCATATCGCCGGTTTCGTTGCTATACATCAACGACAATTGGGGTATGCATACTTACTTACGTTGATGACATGTGATGTTATGTGTTGCTGGATATGTTATATTGGATCGTCGTGTTCGAATAGCCGGGGGTTTTTATGTGAGATGAGTGTTTTTCATTTTCATTCATGTAAAAACTTGTATGTAATATTCTTTTATTCGGGGCACTTCCAGGATGCGGGAGTTGTCACCCTTTGTATATTATTTACTTTTCTGCACTAGGATAGACCCAAGGAGGGGAGCACAAGTAACCGGGTTCTGGGGTCCAGTGGGAGACCAACTCGAGGTGTCGAGTCCGGGTCTCCTAACCCTAGAATTGGCAGGGTTGCTTGCCGCTCTCGTAGGGGTCTAGGGGTGTGGGATTGGCTATTCATCACGACCGTGGAATCCGTATTTTATACTGGCTCGTATTGAAAACACGGACGTCCTAGTATATCCAATATTTCATATGTTTATTCTGCTGCGATATCTGTGTTGTGATTCTGTGATGGATATAGTATATAGTATATATGATATATTATATAGACGTTACTTATGTTTTACACCCGCGCTAGCCCTGCCCTGCTCTGTCGTTAGTTACCTAACCTAACGGTGCACGAGGGGACATCGAGGCGAATGCGGATGGCATAAGTGTACGTCATATCTATCTGTGATGTTTAGGTATTAAATGATGGGACTTCATTAATGTGATTAATGAAAGAAAAGAAACCTAAGATGTTGTAGAATCAGATTTTAAATAAAACAGGTAGCTACAGTTTTTGCTTTGCATAGCGGTATATATGATATACCCCGCACCTCATTCGACGAGGAAAGGACCGAGATCCCTTCACCGGGAGTGACTCCTTTAGCAATAACTGGCAGATGCTACACACTCGGTTTGCTTTTGACTGCTTTTGGGTTTTTGCTTTGCACAGCGATATATATGATATATCCCGCACCTCATTCGACGAGGAAAGGACCGAGATCCCTTCACCGGGAGTGACTCCTTTAGCAAAACTAGAAAAGCCTCAAAATCACTCCATTTCAAAACTTTATTTGATTCTACAACGATATAAAGTTCATTACGCAAAGGGTTTTCTTAAAAAAACCTAACGTAGCCCTCCGTCATTTCAGATAAGTAATAGTTAGTATTCGTGCTGCGTTTGTTGACTCAGTCAAGGCGTAGTGTGCGGTAGCTAATTACTATTTATCTGTTTATGCATATGATGCAGATTGGATTAGGGTAGTCGTGCGGCCTTGTTGACTTAGTCAAGGGTCGTGCGGGTGGGTTTAATTCAATCAGGAAATGACGGGTTGAACTTTACTTGCGGTCTATGGTTTGTTGACTCAGTCAAGGTCATAGATCGCCTGGGGCAAAATATTATCGGGAATTTCAAGTGTTGAAATTTGCAATGAGATTGCATACCTTCTATGAGATAGTTGGATCCCGATACCCGCTGCGAGTAAGAGTTACTCCTGGGAGAGTTTTACACATTACAATTAGCCGATCAAGTAGGTGTCTAGAAAGGTGTTAACGAGGTTACGCCTCTGGGAAAACGAGGTTTACATTAATTAGGTTCGTGCGAAAGCACGGGGGACCTCCCTCAAAGTACCGACACTGGCCTGGCTGAAAGATTGGCGAACTTGTAGTGTGTAATTAATCCCGGCTAGTCTTTCCTTTTAGGGTTTGGAGGAAGATTTGATAAAAAGCAGTGGGAGCCATCCTGATTAGATAAGATAAAAACCAATCTGATCTTGCACGAGCTTACGCTAAAGTGTTTTCTTCTCTCTCTCTCCAGGTAGCGACCATTTCATGCCTTAATAAAGATAATAAAATGGATGTATTGACCGAACCCGCATGTAATACTGTGCAGGGGAACGTTGAACCCGTTCTATCTTATAAGTGTTATAAGACTGAACAGGAAACAGGAGAATATCTGGATTCTCACACCGCCCAAACGGAGAACATGCATGTTGATGTATCATCTTCGGGTGTGTTTGTCATTGAGAACTGTTTCTCAGTTCACCCTACGTCCTGGGTATTAGATACCGGGTCAGGATCCCACATATGTAAGATGTTACATGGGCTGCGAAAAGGTAGAGAACTGAGAAAAGGTGAACATTCCGTTCATGTAGGGAATGGGGCAAATGTTGCAGCCAAAGCAGTTGGCATATATCACCTAGTATTACCAAATGGTGATACACTAGTCCTGAATGAGTGCTATTATATACCGAACATGATGTGCAACATTATATCAGTTTCTTTATTAAGTAAAGAAGGTTATAATTTTGTAGTAAAGGATAATGTTATGAACATATTCCTAGATCAAAGGTTGATTGCATCAGGCTCGCTACATAATGGCATATTCATTCTCAATCAAAATACAGTCTTCAATATACAAAACACACACAAAAGGAAAAGCTCAGAAATGAACGAATCCTTCTTGTGGCACTGTAGACTTGGCCATATCAATGAGACACGACTAGCGAAGTTGCATAAGAACGGATATTTGAATTCATTCGAATTATCATCTTATGACACTTGCCATTCATGTCTCAAAGGAAAAATGACCAAAACTCCGTTTAAAGGACACGGAGAAAGAGTTACTGAACTCTTGGGACTGGTGCATAGTGATGTATGCGGTCCAATGTCTACACACGCCAGAAATGGTTCTTCCTACTTCATTACATTCACTGACGATCTCTCTAGATACGGGCATGTGTTCCTGTTGAAACACAAGTCTGAAGCTTTTGAGAAATTCAAAGAATATAAGCACGAGGTAGAGAACCAAATGGGCAAAAGTATTAAGGTTCTTCGATCTGATCGAGGAGGTGAATACTTAAGCAGTGAATTCCTGGATTATCTAAAAGAGAATGGGATTCTCTCTCAGCTTACTCCTCCTTATACACCACAGCACAACGGTGTATCGGAACGAAGGAATCGCACCCTATTAGATATGGTGCGTTCAATGATGAGTAATGCTGAGTTACCTATTTCCTTTTGGGGGTATGCGCTTGAGACAGCCATATACCTATTGAATCTGGTTCCGTCTAAATCTGTACCTACCACACCATATGAGATATGGAGTGGGAAGAGACCATATTTTAAGCGAATTAAGATATGGGGTTGTCCGGCCTATGTCAAAAAGCAAAATCCGGACAAACTCGAGGCACGGTCAGTCCTTTGCAAGTTCGTGGGATATCCTAAGAATTCTCAAGGATATTTTTTCTACCAAGCTGAGGAACAAAGAGTGTTTGTTGCTCAGCATGCCACCTTTTTGGAAAGGGAATTTCTTGCAAAAGAAACTAATGGCAAAGAGGTAGAACTGGAAGAAGTTCCAGCACCACAAACTGCAACTGACAATTTAGTAGAACCAGAGGATTCAGTGGTGCCCGACTTACCCCAGCCTCTCCGCCGATCTAGTAGGGTTTCTCATCCACCTGAGAGATACTATGGTTTTCTCATTGATGGTGGAAGTGAGGATTGCATCATGGAGGATGATGACCCAACTAGCTTCGAGCAGGCCATCACGAGTGGGGACTCAGTGAAATGGCTGGATGCTATGCGGTCCGAGATGGATTCCATGTACACCAACAAAGTATGGACTTTGGAAGTTGCTCCTGAAGGGGTAAAACCCATTGGGAGCAAGTGGATCTTTAAGAAGAAACTTGGTGTAGATGGGAAAGTGGAGACTTTCAAAGCTAGACTTGTAGCAAAGGGTTTTCGTCAAAGACCAGGTGTGGACTATGACGAAACCTTTTCTCCAGTGGCTATGCTTAAATCCATCCGAATCATGCTTGCCATTGCTGCCTTTCATGACTACGAAATCTGGCAAATGGATGTTAAGACCGCCTTTCTAAATGGTGATTTAGAAGAGAGCGTGTACATGACTCAGCCAGAGGGCTTCGTAGACAGTGGGAGCAGCGGGAAGGTGTGCAAGCTGCTTAAATCCATTTATGGATTAAAGCAAGCATCGCGGAGTTGGAACATCTGCTTTGACGTCGTTATCAAAGAGTTTGATTTCGTCAAAAATCCAGATGAACCTTGTATCTACAGGAAGGTGGCAGAGAGTAAGGTTGTCTTCCTCGTATTGTACGTGGACGACATACTCTTGATAGGAAATGACATTCCTATGCTGCAATCGGTCAAGCTCTTCTTATCACAAAGATTCTCAATGAAAGATCTTGGTGATGCCTCCTGCATATTGGGGATCAGGATCTATAGAGATAGATCCAAACGGATTTTGGGATTGTCCCAATCCAGGTACATTGACACCATACTAAAGAGGTTTAGTATGGAAGAGTCCAAGCGTGGGAACTTACCCACGATCTCTGGAGTCACTCTCTCCAAAGAGATGTCTCCCAAGACTGATTTGGAGAGAGCTCGCATGCAAGGGATACCCTATGCTTCGGCGGTAGGCTCTATCATGTATGCGATGCTATGTACCAGACCCGATGTAGCATACTCACTAAGTGTAGTAAGTAGGTATCAAGCTGATCCTGGAGAGAGTCACTGGACAGCTGTGAAGAGCATTCTCAAGTACTTGCGAAGGACTAGAGATATGTTCTTGGTGTATGGTAACGGAGAACTCCAAGTGGAGTCCTTTACCGATTCCAGCTTCCAGAGTGATAAGGACGACTCTAAGTCGCAGTCGGGCTTTGTCTTTACCCTTTACGGAGGGGCGGTTAGCTGGAAGAGTTCCAAGCAGGAAACCGTGGCAGACTCGACGATGGAGGCTGAATACATCGCTGCCAACGATGCTGCTAAAGAAGCTGTCTGGATCAAGAAGTTCATTTCTGAACTTGGAGTGGTTCCATCCATTGAGCATCCAATACCTTTGTATTGCGATAACAATGGAGCGGTGGCTTTGGCCAAGGAACCCAGGTCCCATCAGCGGTCCAGGCACATTCTGAGGCGGTATCACCTGATCCGGGAGATAGTTGATCGCCGGGAGATCGAGGTCAGGAGAGTTGACACGAAGAACAACACGGCGGATCCACTCACGAAGGCCATTCCCCAGATACAGTTTGAGAGACTCTTCGGGATGCTCGGTATGAGATACTACAGCAGCTGGCCCTAGTGCAAGTGGGAGATTGTTAGTTGTATGTATGCCCTAGAGGCCAGTATTGTACAGATCATGTATATTATATTGGATGCTTGGACATATATAGAGATGACTTTCTTGCTCGACATGATAGTATGCTATCTGGTTGCCATTTATCTTAACATGTACACTAGTCTCTTTATACTGTCTTATAGTTACATGTTGGTAAAGCCCTTAGGATTTGTACTTGACTACCTAGACTATGATGCAGATCATACTAGTGGGGACATGGTAGTCCATAAGTACATCCTTCAAGGTCTCTAGTCGTAGGTGTATCGAGACGGGGCATCGATATACCAGAGTAGACTAGCGTATACGCTTCTCGACCCATGTGATGGGCGATGGATGATCCCATATCCATTGGTGTTTGACATCAGAGATGGTATACGGGTGCTCAGTGGAGACTGGGTACACTGGACGGACTCGCCGAGAACTCCCAGATGGTATTATACCTCACGTCAGATGGCAGTTCTCAGGTGACACTGGTACAGGTTAGTCTGTAGACCCGAGATCGTCATAGAGTCTTGTGTGATTCCCACTGTGCTTTGATCTCCACCTTACCACGTCCATGAGGGCATGCAAAACGGTGGTCTTTGGGTACAGTCCCGAATCACATGGAGGCAATGAGCGATAGGAGGGGTTTCGTCTCTCCCGGTATTGGGGGTTGATGTTGCGCTGTGCTTGATTGGCCGTAACAGGGAAGTCCCTGGCCAGGGCTGATCAGAGATTTGCTGGTAAGTGTTACCAGTAGTTTCTCGACCCGTTACGAGCCTCTTATCAGCACGACTTATCGGGTTATTGGGGTCTGACGTATACCACCCCTAGACTTGATATGCGACGTATCTGACGAAGAGACTTGACTGTATGGTAAGTGTTACTGGTCGGATTCGCAGGAGTGTGAGCGGGCTAGCTCGTCGATCTTCTGATCGCTCAATACCCGGGTGGCCGTTACGTTTAGCAGACCGCTTGCGGCTTGTGGGTGCTTGATATGATCATCATCTGCTACCGGCGTATTGACGAGTCTTTAGAGTCCTACACAGAGGTTTCCTGGCTCAAGCGAAACGAAATAGGAGCGCATATGAGATATGTGCAGGACCGAGAATAATGCGAGTATGTGATACCGCATTTCATTCTCGCGATATATGTTTCGAATGGTTATATTCGATATGACCTAGTTATCGAATCATTGATTCGATAAATCGATGCATTGAATACTAGTCGGTTATGTGCGACATGACCGGATCATTGAATCAAGTGTTGATTTAATGATTTAATGTATAATTATATATTTGATATATTACTTTGCATTAACTAGTATTGGTTCACTTTAAACGGATTTTTCTCACTTGGATTGCACATTGTATATGTGATATACTTTCGTGCACTTTTATGTATCATGTTTGATGATACTTGATCATTTAGTTAAGTGTATAAAATTAATCCATGGTTAATATGATAATTAGGGTTTTGCATTTTCATTTATTTATTTATTTGTTTATTTATTTATTTGGAAAAGAATAAGATGAGTATGGTGGCTTTCTTTGTCATTTTGTTGAAGCTTCATGAAGCTTTGACTTTGCTAACCATCCTTATCTTCATGCTTAACCCTAACCCATCAAAGTGACCATGGTTAATTCTCTACACTTAACCCTAGTTCAAGTTATGATAAGTATTTGTTTTATATTTATTTTTAAGAGAAGACTTATCATAATTTTTCTAGAGCTCATCTTCTTCTTCTTCTTCAAGCTTGCTACTCCAATGGCAACTTGAGCTTTAGTGAGTTAAATCCAAATCCAAAGTGAACCCACCTCCTATTTCTTCACCCTCTACCTCTTGCCAAGTTGTTTTGGGTGTTCACTTCACAAGTTTCACAAGTTTGTGAAGTCGGAGCTTGAGTTTGTGCAACCTCGACGTAGATCGTCTTTGACACAAAGCCGACGAGCTATTCCGCTTGCTTTCCCGATGAAGCCGATGATCGAGTCGAGGATTCATGATGGACAGCGAGGACATGACGTTGCGGAGCCGTGGAGGTGGAAATCCGGATCTACAAAGGTTGTATATCCGTATCATAGTAGTTAACTGTTAACTAGCTTTCTTTTTCGCCTAAACATCTAGTTAAAGATCCGTAGTCTAGGGTTTCTCGGCACTAAAAATTTTAATATGGCATGTTCGATGCCTTGTGAGAACCCACTAGGGTGCCTAGGAACCTTTCAATACTACCAGTAAATCTCGCTTGCTCTGGCTAGGGACTTTGTGTAATGGCTCTCCTAGACACAGCGCGATATCAACCCCCAATACCGGGAGAGACGAATCCTGTCTAACCGTTACTGCCTCCAAGTGCTTCAGGACTGCACCCAACTACTACTTGTTTGCATGACTCCTTTGAGCCGTGGTAGGGTAGTAATCAAAGTATAGTGGAAACACACTCGAGGCGAAGTAGCAGTGTCAAGTCGACGGACTAAGCTGTACTCCTGTCACCTGGGAACTGCTATCTGACGATAGGTATAGTACCAACCAGCAGTTCCCTACGAGTCCTGTCCGGTGTACTCGTAACCTAATGAGCACCCGCATAATATCTCCAGTACGACGTACTAATGGCTGTGGGACAGACCATTTCCCCTGCTGGGATGAGAAACATATACGCTAGTCTACTCCGGAGTATCGATACCATGTCTCGATAATCCTACGACTAGGGACCTGTATAAGGATATGCTTGTAGATTACCCAGCCCCCACTAGTGTGACTGCCATCACAACGCTGGTAATCAAGCAAAGATCCTAAGAGCTCTACTAATATGTATAAGCAATATGCTAAAAGAAACACATGTACATATTAAAGTAGAAACAAACTAAGTAGCATACTACCATTTTGAGCAAGACTGTCTATACAACTGTGAATATCCCAAGCTTCCATTAAGTAATATACAAATTAGTATGATATAGTAATGGCCTCTAGGGCATATACACTAACAATCTCCCACTTGCACTAGGGCCATGTACTGGCGTATCGAAAACCTATCATCTCGATCAGCCGCTCGAACTGAGTCTGGGGTATGGCCTTCGTGAATGGATCTGCAGTGTTATTCTCCGAATCTACTCTCTTCACCTCGATCTCCCGGCGATCTGCGATCTTCCTGATCAGGTGGTACCACCTCAAAATGTGTCTGGACTTCTGATGGGACCTGGGTTCCTTCGCTAAAGCTATAGCGCCGTTGTTGTCGCAATACAGCAGTATTGGATCAACAATGGTTGGAACCACCTGAAGTTATGTGAGGAACTTCTTCATCCAGACAACTTCTTTTGCGGCATCGCAAGCAGCTATATACTCCGCTTCCATCGTCGAGTCAGTAACGGTTTCCTGCTTGGAGCTCTTCCAACAGACCGCCCCTCCATTGAGGGTAAAGACATGACCCGACATGGACTTGGAGTCATCCTTGTAACTCTGGAAGATGGAGTCAGCAAAGGCCTCGATCTAGAGATCTTTTCCGCCATACAACAAGAACATCTCCTTAGTCCTTCTCAGGTACTTGAGAATGTTCTTTACTGCTATCCAGTGTTTCTCCCCTGGGTCAGACTGATACGGCATACAACGCTCAGTGCGTATGCTATATCTGGTCTGGTACACAACATCGCATACATTATAAAGCCTACCGCAGATGCGTAGGATATAGATGACATGAAAGCCCTTTCCAAATCAGTCTTTGGAGACATTTCTCTGAATAGGGTGATTCCGTGAAAAGCCGGTAGGTTACCGCGCTTTGAATCTTCCATACTGAATCGTTTCAGTATGGTGTCGATGTACCTGGACTGCGAAAGTCCGAACATCCTCTTAGATCTATCACGATAGATCTGGATCCCCAGAATGTAGTTGGCATCGCCTAGTTCCTTCATGGAGAACTTCTGTGAAAAGAATCTTTTGACTGACTGTAGGGTAGGAATGTCATTTCCTATCAAGAGAATGTCATCCAAGTACAAGACGAGGAATACAACATTTCTTCCTACAATCTTACTATATATGCATGGTTCATCTGGATTTTTGATAAAGTCAAATTCTTTGACAGTATCATCAAAGCAGATGTTCCAACTTCGTGATGCCTGCTTTAGTCCATAAATGGACTTAAGTAACTTGCACACTTTACCGCTGCTCCCACTCTGAATGAAACCCTCCGGCTAATCCATATAGTCGCACTCTTCCAAATTTCCATACAGAAAAGTCGTCTTTTCGTCCATCTTCCAGATCTCATAATCGTGGAAGGCAGCAATGGCAAGAAGGATCCGAATGGATTTGAGCATAGCCACTGGAGAAAATGTTTCGTCATAGTCCAAACCAGGTCTTTGACGAAAACCCTTTGCAACAAGTCTATCTTTATAGGTTTCAACCTGCCCATCTACACCAATCTTCTTTCTGAAGATCCATTTGCAGCCTACGGGTTTTACCCCTTCTGGAGCAATGTCCAAAGTCTAAACTTTGTTGGTGTACATGGACTCCATCTCGGTCCGCATTGCATCCAACCATTTTACTGGGTCACCACTCTGAATGGCTTGCTGGAAGCTAGTAGGCTCATCATTTTCAATGATGCAATCCTCTCGATCCCCGTCTATGAGAAAATCGTAGTATCACTCGGACGGATGAGACTGCCTACTACTCCTGCGGAGTGGCACTGGAATGCCCTTTTCTCCTGAAACCCTCTGGTTCTACCAAGCTCTCAGTAATAGCTTGCGGTTCTGGAATTTCTTCCAGTTCTATTGCGCTCCCACTTATCTGATTTTCTAAAAACTCAGTTTCCAAGAAGTGGGGATGCTGAGAAACAAAAACCTTTTGTTCCTCTGCGGAACAGAAAAGATACCCCCTGGAGTTCTTGGGGTATCCCACAAACTTATACAGTACTGAGCGTGCCTCGAGCTTGTCTGCATACTGCTTCTTTAGAAAAGCTGGACATCCCCATGTCTTAAGGTACTTAAGACAGGGTTTCTTCCCACTCCACATCTGATATGGTGTGGTAGGCACACTCTTGGTTGGAACCTTGTTCAAAAGATATGCAGCTGTTTCTAGTGCATAACCCCGGAAAGATCGCGGTAACTCAGCCTTACTCATCATGGAATGAAACATATCCAATAGGGTTCGATTCCGCCTTTCCGATACACCATTGTGTTGTGGTGTGTATGGAGGAGTAAGCTGAGAGAGAATTCCATTCTCTTTTAAGTAGCCTAGGAACTCAGCACTCAAGTATTCACCACCTCGTTCAAATCTCAGTGTCTTGACACTTTTGCTTGTTTGTTTTTGTACTTCATTCTTGTATTCCCGAAACTTCTCAAAGGCCTCGAATTTATGCTTCATCAAGAAGACATGTCCATACCTAGAGAAATCATCCGTAAAAGTAATGAAGTATGAATAACCACTTCGTGCATGTGTAGACATTGGATCACATACATCGCTGTGTATGAGTCCCAAGAGCTCGCTCGCTCTTACTCCGTGTCTAGTGAACGGAATCTTTGTCATCCTTCCTATGAGATAATATTCACAAGTGGCATAAGACTGATATTCGAACGGATTCAAATATTCTTGTTTATGCAACTTCTCCAACCGTGTCTCATTGATGTGACCCGGTCTACAATACCAAAAGAAAGCCTGATTTGTTTCCGGAAACTTTCTTTTAAGTATGTTCTGGACACTGAAAACCTGAGCTTGATTTAATACGTATATTCCGTTTTCTAATGTACCTGACCCAATCAGAACTTGATTTAGGTGGATGTGGACCACATCGCTTACAAAAGTAAAATCATATCCTTCCTTAGAAAGTAAGGATACAGATATGATATTACAAGCTAGAATAGGTACATACAAACAGTTACGTAGAATCAATATCTGCCCACTTGTCAATCCAAGGTGATATTCCCCTACGGATTCAGTGTCCACGCTCAATCCGTTTGCAACCCTGAGAGTCATGTCACCTAACCTGATAACTCTATGATTTCTCAAAGCCCATAATGAATTACAGATATGAGATCCTGATCCGGTATCTAGTACCCAAGAAGTAGAGTTAATTGACTTACAGTTTTCTATTACAAACACACCTGACGCCGAAGCCACAACATGCTTCGAATCCTGGCTACAGGCTTTTAAAGCCCTGCAATCCTTCTGCCAATGACATTTCCCATAACAATAGGAACGTCCCTCCTTCACTATATCTAGTCCCGAAACTTTTGCCCCTCCCTTTCCTTCTACCTTCCTGGTTTCCTTCAGGGTGTCAGTAGAAGGTAGAGACTGTAGAATCAAGTCAGTATGTGACCCGTTCTTCAATATGGTCCTCAGGTCCGTGAGCTCATCAATATAGCTTGTCACTGTAGGGACGTTTTCCCCTACAGATGACCCGACAGCCAACCTCGCATGAAGCAATTCGTTCGAGGTCTCATATCTTGCAATACGAGATTGCTCTTCATATAAATTTTTGTTATGGAGGAAGACAGAAACTAAGTCCATCTTCTCGTGCTGCCTCTGGTATGCACCATCAACTGAGGCCAACACGAGGCACTTGGCATTCGCACAATCTTTTCCCGATGACTTATGGATGTCATCATCCGTGACGATGGAAACTGGACCTGAGACGGCAGAGTTTTGAGTAGTGAAGAGGTGTCCCAGTTTGTCATGGGTAATGGACATCTAGATAGACCTTTGCCAATCAATATAGTCAGATTCAGTCATTTTATTATCTAGATGTAACCTATGTCTGGTCACTGGGTTGCTGCAATTAAGAGAGAGAGAAGAAAACACTTAGCATGATGCTCCTTGCAAGTTTAGATTGGTTTTTAATTTATCTAAACAGAATGGCTCCAACTGTTTCTCGAATCCTTCCCCAAACCATAAAAGAAGAATTAGTCAGGACTGATCTCACCGTACAATACTTGCTTAACCGTTCGGCCAGGCTAGTGTCGGTACTTCGAGGGAGGTTTTATGACGCTTTCGCGAAGTTCCTTAATTAAATAACCTCTTTTCCCTAGAGGCGTAGCCCCGCTAACACTGTTCTAGACACCTACTTGGTTTATAGCATTGATCGTTAAGTGAAGAGTTTCCCAAGGAGTAGTGGATACTTACAGTAGGATCGGGATCCAAATATCATTGTGAGATAATGCTGAAGAAATCCTACCAACATTATCAAACTCCAAATGGTATGCAGCACTAGCAAGTTTCAGTTTCTTTAGAAACTCCCGATGTGGATTTTTTCTCCATGCTCTTATTACTATGACGAAGGTCAACAAATCATAAGTTACATGTCAAGTTCTACCCATCATTGTCCATGTTAATTTGAACCCACCCGTATATACCCTTGACGAAGGTCGACAAGGTAATACGACTGTCCCAAACCAACACATCTATCTATGCTACATATGAACACCCAACAGCTACCAATCACTATGCCTTGACGAAGGTCAACAAACATAGCTTGAATACTATTGAATATTCATATGAAATGACGGAGGGCTACGAATGGTTTTGGCGAAACCGTGAACGTAGTGAACTTGATATAATCGAAGGAACCTGATAGCTTTTAAAAGGAGTGGTTTAAGCTCCGCGTTTTTTATAAGTTTTCTGTTTTTGAAAAAAGCGAGTGGTTTTGAAATTGTTCCAACGATTTAGCATTGGTTTGTTTTCTTTGTTGGAGGTAGTGCCCTCAGAGTCAATTATTGGATCACAGGTACGTGATTGCAATGATTGAGGGAGGACCTATCCCGGTAGGACAGTCTTACTCGAGATGATAGTATGCTATCTGGTTTACCTTTATCATCGTGTACTGCTTTAGGTGACATGACACGTCGCTATTACACGTTGATAGAGCCCCTAGGATTCTTGCTTGACCACCAGCAGTATGAGGGCGATCATATAAGTGGGAGCTGGGGGTCTACAAGCATATCCTTAAAAGGTCCCTAGTCGTGGGAGTTTCGAGACCGGGCATCGATACTCCATTAGTAGACTAGTGTATACAGTCGAGACCCCGACGAGGGGCGGTGGCCGGTCTCACAAGCCACTGGTGTCAGTTGGATCACCTAAGATGTATACAGGTGCTCATTGGGTTATGAGTACAACGGACAGGACTCGCCGGGAACATGCTAGTTGGTCATATACCAGACGTCAGATGGCAGTTCCCTGGTGACATGTGTGCAGGTTAGTTCATCGACCTGGGGATCGTCATTTGTCTCGTGTGAGTTCCCACTGTACTTTGATTACTACCCTACCACGGCTCAAAGGAGTCGTGGAAACAGGTTTTAGTTGGGTACAGTCCCGAGCCACATGGAGGCAGTGAGCGTATCTTCAGGGGTTCGTCTCTCCCGGTATTGGGGGTGAGGTCGTGTTGTGTCTAGGAGAGCCATTACACAAAGTCCTTGGCCAAGGCAAGGAGATTTACTGGTAGGTATTCCAGTAGTATCTCAGGGTGTTCTGGGCTACACTCCGACACGACTTGTACCGCTTTTGGGGGTCTGACTTTTACCAACCCCCTAGGCCCGCCATGCGATACTCATAGACGAACGGACCGGACTGCACGGATATTGTCACTGACAGGCTCAGTTGGGTGTCGGGGTGAGCTTCCTCATCGACGTCCCATTTGGTCAGTACCTGGTAGCCCGTCACGTATTGGCTTATACCTCTGACGTGCTAGTGGTTAAATCCACAACCAAGGTGTTGACGAGTCTTTAGAGTCCACCACACTTTCAGTTACTCAGCTTTCGGGCGAAACGCTGTAGAGGCCGTATGGAGATATGGCAGGGTCCGATCAGATACGTGCGGTATTGCACGGATCAGGATCGGACGGTTTGTACTGGTAGCCGTATGGTTATATGGCAGGGTTCGATCAGATACGTGCGGTATTGCACGGATCAGGATCGGACGGATTTTACTAGCCGGCTTTGGTTTAAGCCGGTCCTAGTTTAGTACAGTGTAGATTTTGTCTCTTTGCATTTGTATCCGGACGGAATACAGATGCGGGTGTGTATGCACAGTATCGAGGTTTTCCTGTAATTTATTACGGGACCAGTTTTCTGGAGTTGCCAGTTTGCATTCCGTTCCGGCCGGTTTTCCTTTGTTCTTTCCCGGCCGGACTTTTCCGATGGAGGGGGTTATTTGCAATTGTGCAAATAACATTTGTGGAGGGGGTTTCTTGTAAAAGATTGATTATGATAGCTTTCATTTCTTTTCAACCATACTTTTGCTTTATGAGATTTGAAAGGGTATGGTTTCAATAGTATGAAGCATGGTGTATGTTTCTTTGTCTCTTGATGTGGTCACCCTTTCTACATCTCCTACACTCACCTCCCTTCTTGCTTCATATAGATTTTCCTCCACCATTATTCTCACTTGATGCATAAGTTTTTCCATGGTTGAGTGAGAAGAAGATGAGAGCTTCATCTTTGAGAGTTTTCTTCATTCTTGATCTCTTTTCATGCTAAGAAAAATGCAAGCACCATTTTTCTTATCTTGTTTCCTCCATCATCTACAAATGGCAACAAACCCCAAAGTGAGACATCCACTCTACACTACACTTCCAACAGCACATCTTGAGCATGTCGAGTTGCCGGCTTCATGCGCGAGTTGCCTCGGTATTGAGGTGGGAGCCCGTAAAAGTACCCGGCTTCGTGGTGCCCCTTTCCGACGAGGAGGAGATGGACGGAGATCCCGCGAGGAGATCGGAGTGGAGATGAAGACCGGAGGACTTGGATCGTCGGTATACATCTCTTCCCTTTCTTTTTAATAGCGTAGACTTGTTAATGGTTACGATCCGGTTAAAGTGCGCGGTGGTGCCGGTTTGCAAAGTCCGCAAAAATTTAAGTTATTCACCGCTTCCGCATTCCGGCGTCGGGTTGACGGCCGGGGCGCCGCCGTGCACTTACAGTGGTATCAGAGCCTCGCCATTAACTTAGTCTAGCTTTGTGTAATGTGTTTTTCAGTTCCGATCGATCGAAATGTCCAAAAACCCGTATTTGCCCACGACAGTTTCTGTTGAAAATTTTTGGTCTCGAAAAATTTTTCAGGTTGTAAAATATTGATGTACTGGAAAATATAAGAGTTCTGTAAAAATTTGACGAAGTAACTCCACAGTTGGAGCGCGGAACCGCCGCGAAAACCCCCTTTGTGCGGCCCTTCCGCCGCGCACTATTCACATCACTTCACCATTTTTTTACAGAGGCCTTCTGGGCTTAAAATATGGGCTTTGGAATATTAAAGTTGGGCCAATTGTTTCTGTGAGTGCTACAGTTTTCTTTGGGGCCCACTTGTTAATTGTTTGATCAATCGGAAATTTTTTAAACACATTTTTCACAGTATTTACATTATTTCTGCGACCGTGAATGTCACTCGATCGGTAAATCCGGTCTAACTGCTATAGCCCGGTTAGACGGATTTGCGAACGTGACTTTCACGTTGATGTTCTATGTATTTGCTGTGATGTTGCGGATCGGTCGTGGGGATAGCCTGGATGCAATGCTAATACAGTTTTGTTGTATTATGTACATTTGATATTGCGGGGCGAGCGTCCGACATGTGGACTGCCGTCACTGCCTGACTGTATTATTATTTTGGGGCACGACCTGGTTGCGGTCGATGTACCCGGTGTATGTATATTTTACTTTCTGTACTAGGATTGCCCCGCGGAGGGGTGCACGGATAGCCGGGTTCTGGAGGGCAACAAGCCCGCATCTCATGGCATTGAGACGGAGGGGGCTTCACTCTAGGATTGGCGGGCTATTCGCCGCACTCGTAGGGGGTACAGGTTGACCCAGGAGGGGTGCCCAAGTTGCCGGATTCCGTGAAGTGCTGGGTGGTCCATTCACGGCGCTGAAGGGGGCTGCCTCGCTTCAGGTTTTGGCGGGTGACTTGCCGCGCCCGTAGGGGTCTAGGATTTCATTGCACAGGCTATCCACACGACCAGGGGAATGTCGGGTTTCAGCAGTGGCTCTGTGAAACCCGGGGATCCCAGATATCTGTATTGTTTCTGTGATGCTGTTCATTATCTGTGATGTTGCATTTCATTCACGCCTTGAGCGAATATAATATATTGGTATATATATTAGTAGATGTTGTATATGTTTTGCATCCGCGCTAGTCCAGTCCCCGCTCTGTCGTTAGTTAGCTAACCTAACGGGTAATGACGGGACCCAGTGGCGAATGCGGATGGCATATACGTACATCAGTATATTTTCGTTCTTTTTGGTGTGATCAATTGATGGGACTGCGTTGATTCGGATCAATGCAAGTTAAAAACAAACCTAATCTGATGTTGTTGGAACACTTTTCAAAAAGCTGTTATTGCAAGGACGTTCACTTTTGTTTTGCATCGCGGTATTCTTTTAGAATATCCTGCTCCTCAGTCGACGAGGCAAGGGCCGAGATCCCTTCACCGGGAGTGACCCCTTGGACAAAAAGTTTGCGTCAGAGCATTAACTTCACTATAGCCGATTACTTTTGCTTTGCACCGTGGTATTCAGTTGGAATATCCTGCACCCCATTCTACGGGGAAAGAGCCGAGATCCCTTCACCGGGAGTGACCTCTTTAGCGGAAGTTGTCGTCACTATATTTTTTTAAAAAGCTATCTGTTCCTTCAACGATATCAAGTTCATTACGTTAAAGGTTTTCGCCAGAAACCATTCGTAGCCCTCCGTCATTTCAGTTAAATATTCGGTAGTATTCAAGCTATGTATTTTGACCTCACGCCAAGGCATAGTGATTGGTAGCTGCCGGGTATTTATCTGTTGCATAGATAGATGCGTTGGTTTGGGACAGTCGTACTACTATTTTGGCCTACGTCAAGGGTATGTACGGGTGGGTTCAAATTAACCTGGATAATGACGGGCAGAACTTGACATGTGACTTATGATATTTTGACCTCACGCCAAGGTCATAAGAGCATGGGGCAGAAATCACATCGGGAGTTTCAAAAGAACTGAAACTTGCCAGATATGCGCATACCTTCTGGAGTGTGATACCGTGAGCGGATTCCGTCACGTTGTCATGCGATGAGAGTTGGATCCCGATTCCCACTGATGAGTTAGTTTACTCCTCGGGTAACCCCGACTAATTCTTCTTTCAGGTTTGGAGGAGAATTTGAGGTACAGTGGGAGGATTCCAGATTAGATAAATTGGTAACCATTCTGATCTAGGATAGAGTGCACGCTGAGTGTTTCTTCTCTCTCTCTCTCTGGCAGCGACCATTGACCCAACCCCAAGACTTTGACTCAGTGACCAAGTTGACCGAACCTTCTTAACACTGGCTTTTGGATTGTCAGAGTTGCAGACCTCATTGCCACTCCTACTTTTACCCTTTTCTCCAGGGCACCCCGTATTACTACGAACGTCCACTTCCATTGGACAAAACCATCGTATGGTTAGATACGAACTCGAAGGAATTCGAGGATGGTTTCCGGTTCTGGAGAAAACGAATAGGATTATTCAGTTGTCTTTTCTTTTCACCTTCTCTCAGGTTGCGAGTACTCCTTAGTTTAGGAGTAGTACACCTATTATGCAAATTGGATAGTCTTCTTCCAAACCATAGGCTGGTGCCGACTGGTAGGGAATAAAGAAAACCAGTTAGCTTAAACGGTGTACAGAAGGTATTAAGTTCAGACAAAGCAAGGGATTAGTAAGAGGGCAAAGTAAATTGCGACTGCTATTCACGACCAAACCAAGTATTTCTTCGCCAATCCTAAATCACCTTTGTATTTCTCCAGGACACTCCGTATCACTACGAAGATCCCATTTTATTGGATAATCCATCGTATGGTTATATACGAACTCGAAAGGAACTTGTTCCAGTTCGGGGATGGATCCTGGTTCAGGAGAAATAGGAATAAAGTACATTCAGGTGTCTTTTATCTTCACCTTCTCTCGCGTTGCGAGTGCTCCTAGGATTAGGACAGTACACCCTTTATGCTTATTGGATAGTCCTCTTCCAAACCATAGGCTGGTGCCGAACGGTAGGGAAGGAAGAAAACCATTTGGCCTAATGGGTGTGCAGAAGGTAATGACTAAAGACATATGAAGGGATTTGGAGAGGTGGCAAAGAACTATACGGTTACAGTCGTGAATCTGGAAGAGGCATTACTAGGAATACCAGAATACCCCATCGGAACATTTCGATGTTTCAGTTTCACTGTGTAATGTTAAAGGAAAACTGATTTCCCGATTAGATACTTACTCCAGGGTATGTATTTACCAGGTACGATTCTCACATCTGTATAGTTTTACAGATGATGAGTGGGAGTAAGTTATTGGGAATTGGGTGATCATCCTCATTATATCGGGATTCGTTGTAATTGGTGATATTTGAGGAAATCACCTGGGCTGTTTGCCGGTTGGCAAATATTTGGTTTTGAATATCCGCTGTTATGCACCAATTTCAAATTGATATATCTGTACGTCTATTTTCATAGAGTGAGATATACCTTTATGAAATTATGTCTACGACATTTACCTATATCAGTGGATGGTTAGGTAAGGAGCATTAAACAACGGTGTAATTCTTCATAACCAAAAGTACAGTTTTCAACCTACGACACACAATGAATGAGTTATCAGACTCAAGGGACATATACAGAGTATTGTATGTTGTCCAGGGTCCATAAGGACAGAGGGGTAGGTCCTCGTACTATATTCGGTTTACTTATGACTTCTCTAGTTTTTTAGACCGGTGTTTCGTGGAAACACAGAGTCCGAATTTTGAGAAGTTATAGGTATTTGAATAGAGTAGAGAACCAGATGTAGCAAGTATCGGGATTCTTCAAAGAGATCGAAGATGTAGATACTTGCGTATGGTGTTCAGTTGATAGTAGTGATTAAGAGAACTTGCTTCTTTTTCAGGTTACTCATAATTGGAAGCATTCCTAAGTTGAGTAACGCTGATCGGCCTCCTTCCATTTAGTTGACATGCACTGGAGACAGTTGCATGATTTGGATCTGGTTCAATTAAATCAGTGCCTCTGTTTCTATATTGGATATAGAACAGTTCATATCTTAACGATGTTAAGGTACGGGGAGTTGTCCGGTTTATGATTAAAACCAGACACTGGGTAACTCAAGGCACGTTTCTGTAATGGCTGTTTGTGGGTTGACCCAGGCTGTGACGAGGGTTGATTTTCTACCATCTGGATGAACAATAGCGATATTGTTCTAGACTCGCCACAGTTTTATTAAAAATGGACTTTTTCAGAAAACAGTAGTGGGAGTATGGTAGAACTGGAAGTGATTCCAGAACCACAAACGATTACTGAAGATTTGATAAGGAACCTAAAGATTCAATCTGGATTGACATTCCATTGGCCACTCCGCAGATATGGTGGGTAACTTCAGGCACCCGAGAGGTACTACAGTAGCCTCAAGGACGGTTACAGGGAAGTTCTTGTTTACCCAAAATTACCATTGCTATTGTTCCAGGCTGCGAGACCCGGCAGGAGGATGAGTATAGCGTCGTTTTAAACTTGCTTTAGAAGTGTACGTCTATATGACTCTGCCAGAGGGTTGTCGTAGTCAGTGGGAGCAGCGGAAGCATTGGTGGACAGGTAGCTTATGTCTATTTATAGACTAGAGCAGATGTAGCGGAGATAGATCATCTATTTCTGATGTGACAGTCATGGGTTTGACTTCATCAGAAAAGGGGATGGATCTGTTGAGAAGGTAGTAGGGTGTGATGTCCTGGTATCTGGATGACATACACAGAATAGGAAAAGAAACTCCTACACTACAATCGGTTGTACTTTGGTCGTCACACAGTTGTTTCTCCACATAGGAATTGGGTATTATATCAGACATACTGGTTACTAGATCTATGGTTTTAGATCTAGATTTGGGTGGTTTCCCAATCAGGGTACTTGACAGCATTCTAAGAGTATTTAGGATGGACGACTCCTGGCACGGTAGTGTACCTGCAGGTAATGGAGTCACCCTCTCCAAAGGTGTCTTACAGACTAAAGGGGAGAGGGACGTGCATGATTGGCAGATCACTTGCTTAGGCAATTGAGTCAATCATGAGATGTCAAGTACCACACCAGATGTTGTTCTTGCACTAGATGCAATAAGTTGATATTGATCCAATCCTGGAGAAACAGTCGGAAGCAGTTTTAGAACATAAGTGGATGTTCTAGGGATATGATAACGACAGCCTCATTCGGGAGACAGTTATCATTCCAGGCTTCCAAGGTGACATGGACGACAAGGAGGTTGTCAGAGTTATAGTTTTCCTTCTGATGAGGGGCAGTATTTTGGACAGGTGGTCCAAGGCAATACTGAGGGTGGCATGGCGCAGGATACTGATTAAGTTCAGTTGACGATACAGTCTAAGAAGTTTGGATTTGGAGTTCATTTATGAGCTAAGTCCCATCAGACATCCAGACACATTCTAAGACAGGTATTGCTCATTTCGGGAGATGGGTTTCTCCGCGAACATGAGATATAGAGAGACATGGAAGGAAACAACAAAGCGGATCCACTCACTGAGGCTATTCCTCGAACGCAATAGTTCCGCAAACGAGCTTTGTGAGACTGACTAGTAGAGGAGTTGGATGTTCGGTATCACACGGGCTGTGAGTATGCGACATCGCAATAATTAGCCTTGAGTGCAAGTGGGAGATTGTTGGAGGTAGTGCCCTCAGAGTCAATTATTGGATCACAGGTACGTGATTGCAATGATTGAGGGAGGACCTATCCCGGTAGGACAGTCTTACTCGAGATGATAGTATGCTATCTGGTTTACCTTTATCATCGTGTACTGCTTTAGGTGACATGACACGTCGCTATTACACGTTGATAGAGCCCCTAGGATTCTTGCTTGACCACCAGCAGTATGAGGGCGATCATATAAGTGGGAGCTGGGGGTCTACAAGCATATCCTTAAAAGGTCCCTAGTCGTGGGAGTTTCGAGACCGGGCATCGATACTCCATTAGTAGACTAGTGTATACAGTCGAGACCCCGACGAGGGGCGGTGGCCGGTCTCACAAGCCACTGGTGTCAGTTGGATCACCTAAGATGTATACAGGTGCTCATTGGGTTATGAGTACACCGGACAGGACTCGCCGGGAACATGCTAGTTGGTCATATACCAGACGTCAGATGGCAGTTCCCTGGTGACATGTGTGCAGGTTAGTTCATCGACCTGGGGATCGTCATTTGTCTCGTGTGAGTTCCCACTGTACTTTGATTACTACCCTACCACGGCTCAAAGGAGTCGTGGAAACAGGTTTTAGTTGGGTACAGTCCCGAGCCACATGGAGGCAGTGAGCGTATCTTCAGGGGTTCGTCTCTCCCGGTATTGGGGGTGAGGTCGTGCTGTGTCTAGGAGAGCCATTACACAAAGTCCTTGGCCAAGGCAAGGAGATTTACTGGTAGGTATTCCAGTAGTATCTCAGGGTGTTCTGGGCTACACTCCGACACGACTTGTACCGCTTTTGGGGGTCTGACTTTTACCAACCCCCTAGGCCCGCCATGCGATACTCATAGACGAACGGACCGGACTGCACGGATATTGTCACTGACAGGCTCAGTTGGGTGTCGGGGTGAGCTTCCTCATCGACGTCCCATTTGGTCAGTACCTGGTAGCCCGTCACGTATTGGCTTATACCTCTGACGTGCTAGTGGTTAAATCCACAACCAAGGTGTTGACGAGTCTTTAGAGTCCACCACACTTTCAGTTACTCAGCTTTCGGGCGAAACGCTGTAGAGGCCGTATGGAGATATGGCAGGGTCCGATCAGATACGTGCGGTATTGCACGGATCAGGATCGGACGGTTTGTACTGGTAGCCGTATGGTTATATGGCAGGGTTCGATCAGATACGTGCGGTATTGCACGGATCAGGATCGGACGGATTTTACTAGCCGGCTTTGGTTTAAGCCGGTCCTAGTTTAGTACAGTGTAGATTTTGTCTCTTTGCATTTGTATCCGGACGGAATACAGATGCGGGTGTGTATGCACAGTATCGGGGTTTTCCTGTAATTTATTACGGGACCAGTTTTCTGGAGTTGCCAGTTTGCATTCCGTTCCGGCCGGTTTTCCTTTGTTCTTTCCCGGCCGGACTTTTCCGATGGAGGGGGTTATTTGCAATTGTGCAAATAACATTTGTGGAGGGGGTTTCTTGTAAAAGATTGATTATGATAGCTTTCATTTCTTTTCAACCATACTTTTGCTTTATGAGATTTGAAAGGGTATGGTTTCAATAGTATGAAGCATGGTGTATGTTTCTTTGTCTCTTGATGTGGTCACCCTTTCTACATCTCCTACACTCACCTCCCTTCTTGCTTCATATAGATTTTCCTCCACCATTATTCTCACTTGATGCATAAGTTTTTCCATGGTTGAGTGAGAAGAAGATGAGAGCTTCATCTTTGAGAGTTTTCTTCATTCTTGATCTCTTTTCATGCTAAGAAAAATGCAAGCACCATTTTTCTTATCTTGTTTCCTCCATCATCTACAAATGGCAACAAACCCCAAAGTGAGACATCCACTCTACACTACACTTCCAACAGCACATCTTGAGCATGTCGAGTTGCCGGCTTCATGCGCGAGTTGCCTCGGTATTGAGGTGGGAGCCCGTAAAAGTACCCGGCTTCGTGGTGCCCCTTTCCGACGAGGAGGAGATGGACGGAGATCCCGCGAGGAGATCGGAGTGGAGATGAAGACCGGAGGACTTGGATCGTCGGTATACATCTCTTCCCTTTCTTTTTAATAGCGTAGACTTGTTAATGGTTACGATCCGGTTAAAGTGCGCGGTGGTGCCGGTTTGCAAAGTCCGCAAAAATTTAAGTTATTCACCGCTTCCGCATTCCGGCGTCGGGTTGACGGCCGGGGCGCCGCCGTGCACTTACATTCTTTGCATTAATATAATGTGTCCCATCAATTAATCCTACCATTGCAGAAAAAAATGAAAATATAACGTACGCTTATGTCATTCGCATTCACCACGGGGCCCTGTCATCACCCATTGGGTTACTTAACTAACGACAGAGTGGGGGCTGGACTAGCGCGGATGCAAAACATAAGCAACGTCTACTAGATATCATATATAGATATATACATTCGTCAGATGCAATGATAGTTATTCCAGATCACAGATGAACACATTGGATATAGTAAGAATCCGCACATCGTTCGAGCCTGCAATGAAAGACGGATTACATAGTCGCGATGAATAGCCAAACCCCACCCTAAATCCCTACGGGTGCGGCAAACTACCCACCAAATACCTGAAGCGAAGCAGTCTCCCTCAACAACGTGAGTAGGCCACTTAGTGTAGGGTTCCTAGGCACTCTAATGAGATCTCACAAGGCATCAACCATGCCAATTTCAATTTTTACAAGTGCCGAGAAACTCTAATACGGATCGTTAACTAGAATTTTAGGCGAAACAAGCAACTAGTTAACAAATTAACTAAGTGAACGGAAATACAACCTTTGTAGATCCGGTTCTCCACCTCCATAGCTCCATGATGAAGTCTCCTTGCTGTCCAAATCAAATCCCGGGCTCTAGCGTCGGCTTCATCGGAGAAATGGGCGGGCTAGGTCATCGACTACGATGCCGAAGATGATCTACGTCGAGGCATCACTAGATCAAGCTCCCACTTCACCAAGTCATTAAACTTGTGAAGAAAACACCCTATACTACTTGGAAAGAGGTAGAGGATGAAGAAATAGGAAGTGGGTTCACTTTAGAATTGGATTTCTCACTTGATTCCATCACTTGCCATTGCAAGCTTTTCATTCTTGTGAAGAAGAAGAAGAAGAAGAAAGAATATGATAAAGTGTTAAAGAATAATTTAAAAAGAATTGATTCTTATCATATTCTAACCTTAGTTAAGTGTAGAGAATAGACCATGGCTAGTTATGATGGTTAGGGTTAAGCAAGAGATAAGAATGGTGGACTAGGTCAAAGCTTCAAGAAGCTTCAACAAAACAAAGAAAGCCACCATTTTCTCTTTATGCTTATCATTTTCCAAAAAGAATAAATAAATAAATAAATGAATAAGAAAACAAAAGCCTAACCATTCATATAACCATGGTTTAATCTTTACACAAACCCAAGTTAGAATGCATCATCAAACATGATACAAACTTGTGCACAAAAATATATCACATATACAATGTGCACATTCAAGTGAGAAAAACAATTTAAAGTGAACCAATACTAGTTAATGCAAAGTAATATATCAAATATATAATTATGCATTAAATCATTAAATCAACACTTGATTTAACGATCCGGTCATATCGCATGTGACCGACTAATATCCAATGTATCGGCTTATCGAATCAATCCTTGATTCGATAACTAGGTTATATCGCATACAACCATATCGATACATTCATCGCGAGAATAGAATACGGTATCACATACACGCATTATTCTCGGTCCCGCACATATCTCATATGCGCTCCTATTTCGTTTCGCTTGAGCCAGGAAATCTCTGTGTAGGACTCTAAAGACTCGTCAATACGCCGGCAGCAGGTGATGATCATATCAAACACCCACAAGCCGCAAGCGGTCTGCTAAACGTAACGGCCACCCGGGTATTGAGCGATCAGAAGATCGACGAGCAAGCCCGCTCACACTCCTGTGAATCCAACCAGTAACACTTACCATACAGTCCGGTCTCGTCGTCTGATATGTCGCATATCTCGCCTAGGGGTGGTAAACGTCAGACCCCAATAGCTCGATAAGTCGTGTCGATATGAGATCTATAACAGTTCGAGAAACTACTGGTAACACTTACCAGTAAATCTCAGCAACCCTGGCCAAGGATTTCCGGTTATAGCCAATCGAACACAGCGCAACATTAACTCCCTATACCGGGAGAGACGAATCCCCTCCTATCGCTCATTGCCTCCATGTGATTCGGGACTGTACCCAAAAGCCACCGTTTTGCACGCCCTCTTGGACGTGGTAAGGTGGAAATCAAAGCACAGTGGGAACCACACAAGACTCTATGACGATCTCGGGTCAACAGACTACTCTGTACCAGTGTCACCTGAGAATTGCCATCTGACGTAAGGTATAATACCATCTAAGAGTTCTCGGCGAGTCCGTCCAGTGTACCCAGTCTCCACTGAGCACCCGTATATCATCTCTGATGTCAAACACCAATGGATATCGGATCATCCATCGCCCATCTGTATGGGTCGAGAAGGTATACGCTAGTCTACTCTGGTATATCGATGTCCTGTCTCGATATACCCACGACTAGGGACCTTGAAGGATGTACTTATGGACTACCATGTCCCCACTAGTATGATCCGCATCATAGTCCAGGTAGTCAAGTACACATCCTAAGGGCTTTACCAACATGCAACAGAGAGACAATCAATGTACACATTAAGGTAAAGAGTAACCAGATAGCATACTATCATGTCGAGCAAGAAAGTCCTCCCTATATATGTCCCAGCATCCACTACAATATACATCCAATGTACAGTAATGGCCTCTAGGGCATACATATAACTAACAATCTCCCACTTGCACTAGGGCCATCTGATAGTAGTGGTTGTAGTATCTCATACTCAACCATCCCATAAAAGTCTCTCTCTAGGAAAAGGCCTTTGTGAGTGGATCCGCCGTGTTGTCCTCTGAGTCTACTCTCCTAACCTCGATCACCCTGGAGATTAACCATCTCCATGATCAGGTGATACTGCCTTAGAATATGTCTGGATCACTGATGGGACGGGTGTTCCTTGGCATAAGCCACAACTCCATTGTCACACAATTGGAGGAACGAAATTCATCTCATGAACTAATATACACCCAGACAGCCTCTTTGGTAGCATCTTAAGTAGCGATGTATTCAGCCTTAATCGTCTAGTATGCCACGGTATCTAGCTTGGAACTCTTCCAACATACCGTCCCTTTACTGAGGGTAAAGACAATGCCTGCAACTGACATTCAGTCGCCATTATCATCCTGGAACCCTTCCAGTGATTCTCCCCAGGATCGATTGATACCATCTCACTACAACTAGTGAGAATCCTAACATCCAATTAGATCTATCTCATAGATCCAAAACCCAGGATTTAGGAGGTATCCTCTTGATCCTATATGGAGAATCATTATGATAAGCGAAGATTGATCGAGCGTAGCATAGGAAACTCCTTCCCTATCAAGAGTATGTTATCCACGTACTCTACGAGGATCGTCACAATACTCCCTACTACCTTTTTGTTTATACAAGGTTCATCTACCATTTTGATGATATCAAACTCTTTGACTAATCCATCAAAACAGATGTTCCTACTCCGCGATGCCTGCTTTATCACATAAAACATCTTGCACACGTTTCTGCTGCTCCCACTGTCTACGAGGCACTCTGGCTGTGTACTTATAGACGCACTATTCTAAAATATCATTTAGAAAAGCAGTCATGGCACCCAACCGCCAGATATCATAGTCATGGTATGCAGCCGTGGCAAGTAAGATCTGGATAGACTTAAGCATAGCTACTTGAAAAGGTTTCATCATTATCCACGCCTGGTCGATGACGAAAAGCTTTAACAAGTTTAGCTTTGAAAGTCTCAACTTTTCCATCTACACCAAGTAATCTTCTCAAGATATACTTGCTCCTGATGGGGATTTAACCCTTCAGATATAGCAACCAAAGTCCATACTTTGTTGGTGTATAAGGATTCCATCTCAGATCGCTAAGCATCCAGCCATTCTTTCAGAGTCCCACTCCTGATGGCCGGCTCGAAACTAGTTGGGTCATCATCTCATGATGCAATCCTCGCTCCCACTGTCATAGAGAAACCGAAGTATCTCTCAGGTGGGTGAGGAACCCTACTAGATCGGCGGAGAGGCTGAGGTTCGTTGGAATCTACTGAATCCTTTGGTTCTACCAAATCATCTGCTGTTGTTTGTATAGTTGGAACCTTTCCAGTTGTACATAACAGACCTTGCCTCGAGCTTGTCCGGATTATGCTTTTAGACATAGCCCGGACAACCCCAAATCTTAACCAACTTAAGACATGGGCTCTTCCCTTTCCATATCACATATGAAGCGGTAGGCAACTGATTTGATTGGAACCCAATTCAATTGGTATGCAGCTTCTCAAGTGCATAACTCCCAAAAGGAAATAGGAAACACAGTAGTACTCATCATAGAGCACACCATATCTCATAGGGTGCTATTGCTCCACCCCGATATACCATCGTGCTATGGTGTATACGGAGGAGTAATGCTGAGAGAGAATCTCATTCTCCTTTAGAATAGTCCAGGAATTCCGTGCTCAAGTATTCTCCTCCCTGATCACATCAAAGGACATAATACTTATAACCTCTATTGGTTCTCTACTTCTAGCTTATATTCTGTGAATATCTCAAAAGGTTCGGACTTGTGTTTTAACAGGAACATAGGTCTGAATCTCGAAAGATCATCAGAGAATGTAATGAAGTATAAAGAACCGGTCTTGGCAAGTGTAGACAGGGGACCTACATACATCAACATGTATCATCCCAAGAGTTTACTAACTCTTTCTCTGTTTCCAGTAAACGGAGCTATGGTCATCTTATCTCTGTGACATGACTGGCAAGTTTCATAAGATGTAAATTCAAAAAAATTTAAATATGCATCTATATGTAACTTCAGCTAGTCGGGTCGCATTGATATGACCCAGTCTATAATGCCTCAAGAAGGATCCGTTCATTTCTGAACTCTTCCTCTTGTGTGTGTTCCGTATACTAAGAACTGTAGTTTGATTTAGAACGTCAATACTTTTAGATAACGTGCCTGAACCGATCAACTTTTGATATAGGAAATGTTCAAAACATTATCCATCAATACAGAATTTTATCATTTCTTTACTAATAAAGAGACTGATATGATTTTGTATATTAGGTTCGGTATCTAATAGCATTTGTTCAAAATCAATGTATTTGGAAT
Source organism: Agapanthus africanus (assembly GCA_030015575.1). Taxonomy (NCBI): domain Eukaryota; kingdom Viridiplantae; phylum Streptophyta; class Magnoliopsida; order Asparagales; family Amaryllidaceae; genus Agapanthus; species Agapanthus africanus. The sequence continues at coordinate 572,595,117 of CM057337.1, read as the reverse complement.
ACAGGGTGACAGTGACCAATAGACTGGGCTGCAACACTTAACCCGTTTTCTGCCTCATGAAACTTATCACCCGTTCTCAGTTCTCTACCTTTCTGTAGCCCTATGTAACAGATTACATATCTGGGATCCTGATCCGGTATCATATACCCAGGATGCGGAGGATACTGAGAAACAGTTCTTTGTAATGAACACACCCGAAGATGATGCATCAGCATGCACTCTCTTCGTTTGGGCGGCACGAGAATTCTGGTAATCCCCAATTTCCTGCTCTGTCTTATAACAATTATAAGTTGGAGCGGGACCAACGTTCCCCAGCTCAGTATAACAAGCGGGTTCGGTCAATAATCCGTATTATTATCTTGATTAAGGCGTGATATGGTTGCTACCTGGAGAGAGAGAGAAGAAAACACTCAGCGTGCGCTCTTGCAAGAATAGATTGGTTATTATTTTATCTAATCAGGATGGCTCCCACTGCTTTTCATCAAATCTTCCTTCAAATCCTAAAAGGAAAGACTAGCCGGGATTAATTACACACTACAAGTTCGCCAATCTTTCAGCCAGGCCAGTGTCGGTACTTTGAGGGAGGTCCCCCGTGCTTTCGCACGAACCTAATTAATGTAAACCTCGTTTTCCCAGAGGCGTAACCCCGTTGACATCTTTCTAGACACCTACTTGATCGGCTAATTGCAATGTGTAAAACTCTCCCAGGAGTAACTCTTACTCGCAGCGGGTATCGGGATCCAACTATCTCATAGAAGGTATGCAATCTCATTGCAAATTTCAACACTTGAAATTCCCGATAATATTTTGCCCCTAACGTGCTATGACCTTGACGAAAGCCGACAAACCATAGCCCGCTAGTCAAGTTCAACCCGTACATTTCTTGACTGAATTAAACCCACCCGCACGACCCTTGAAGAAAGCCAACAAAGCCGCACGACTACCCTAATCCAATCGCATCGTATGCAGCAGATAAGCAGCATATAGCTACCGCACACTGCACCTTGACGAAAGCCAACAAATGCAGCACGAATACTATATACAACTTATCTGAAATGACGGAGGGCTACGACAGGTTTTCCTGAAAACCTATTGCGTAATGAACTTGATATCGTTGTAGAATCAAATGATTTTAAAAATGGAATGTTTTTTGAGGCTTTTCTAGTTTTGCTAAAGGAGTCACTCCCGGTGAAGGGATCGTCGGTCCTTTCCTCATCGAATAAGGTGCAGGATATATCACATATACCGCTGTGCGAAGCAAAAACTCTTAAAAGCAATCAAAAGACAAACCGAGTGTGTAGCATCTGCCAGTTATTGCTAAAGGAGTCACTCCCGGTGAAGGGATCTCGGTCCATTCCTTATCGAATAAGGTGCAGGATATATCATATATACCGCTGTGCAAAGCAAGAACTGTAGCTACCTGTTTTATTTTGAAATTCGATTCTACAACATCTTTAGGTTTCTTTTATTTCATTAATCACATTAATGAAGTCCCATCATTTAAATACCAAATCATCACAGATAAATACGACGTACACTTATGCCATCCGCATTCGCCTCGATGTCCCCTCGTGCACCATTAGGTTAGGTAACTAACGGCAGAGCGGGGCAGGGCTAGCGCGGGTGTAAAACATAAGTAACACCTATATAATATATCATATATACTATATACTGTATCCATCACAGAACATATCACATGATCACATCACAGATATCGCAGCAGAAGAAAAATATGAAACATTGGATATACTAGGACGTCCGTGTTTTCAATACGAGCCAGTATAAAACACGGATTCCACGGTCGTGATGAATAGCCAAACCCACACCCCTAGACCCCTACGAGAGCGGCAAGCAACCCTACCAATTCTAGAGTTAGGAGACCCGGACTCGACTCCTCGAGTTGGTCTCCCACTGGACTCCAGAACCCGGTTACTTGTGCTCCCCTCCTTTGGTCTATCCTAGTGCGGAAAAGTAAATAATATACAAAGAGTGACATTTTCCGCAACCTGGAAGTGCCCCAATAAAAGAATATTACATACAAGTTTTTACATGAATGAAAATGAAAAACACTCATCTCACATAAAAACCCCTGGCTATTCAAACAGGACGATCCAATATAACATATCCAGCAACACATAACATCACATGGCATCAACGTAAGTAAATATGCGCATCCCAATTGTCGTTGACATATAGCAACGAAACCGGCGATATCACATATTACACTTACGGTCACAGAAAAGAAAGTGTAAAACTACAACAGTTGGAATCCGCAACCTACATAGACATCGCATGCCTAATCAAATGAATTACTTAGACATCGCATGCCTAACAATTATAAACCCCGCATTTTAGTCTCATTATCGAAAACACTTTTCAATATTAAGTCGGGCAATTCAACAAGATTCCCGACATCCTGATCGAATGCTCGTCGCAAACTTTAGTAGACGGCCACACCCCCGATACCGTCGACGAAGTGCACCAAGGCCGAACATCGCTACCTCGAGCACCCAGACGGATGCTTTCGGCGACGGGGTTCTCCTACAGTCACTTGGTCGGGGCTATGGAGTGAGGCTGTCTATTAAGTTTACCCGGCGAGTATCCGCGTACGCTACGTGATTGCGACGGACTTTTGATCACATCAAAATTCCGTTACAACCGATCAAGTGAGACTAAACTGCTATGTTTATAACATTCATTCAGTTATCTCATAACTACTTGTGAATTCCAATTATTGTATCACATTCGGGGTAAATAGAAAATGTTAAACTTTCCGATCGAACAATCGAACACCCAAGTTTTCCCGAAACAGATCAACACATGAAACAAGTTTAAAAACATCCAGTTCATGCCTCAGTACCAACGGTCCAGCCGTAGAAGGGTCAAGCCAACGCCTCACATGTGGCACACCGTACTGACCCAAACCCGAAGGTTCAAAGGGCAGTTCAAGACGGTCACATAATCGAGTTAAGGTTTGTTGTCTTCTAGAGGGTCCATCGCGTTACTTGCACTACTTAGAACGTCTTTAAACCACGGAAAAATCCAACACTTGGAAATTTCCCGACAGGGAAAAATTGGGTATTTATATCCGGCCGAACTTTTTAACATATTCAAAAATTATCCGGAAAAAACACACAGACAAAATTAGACAATCCGATCGAAACACCGAGTCCCCAATACAACCCAGAAAATTCAACTCTTGAATAAATGTTAAAAATTCCCAGAAAACTCATCATTTCAAGAAAGAAGTTACTGTGCAAAAAGTTTTGAATGAAGTGATTAAATGGCCACGGAACCGCTGCATTAGCCATGCTAATGCCGCGGTTCCGCCGCTCAATGATCGAATCATGGGTCCCGTTTTGTACAGTAATTCTTATAATCCCCTGCTGAGTTTTCTGCATATTTTTAATTTGGAAAAAACCCAGTTTTTAAAAAATGTACAGAGAGGGTGAAATCTTGGGGTTTCGGGTTCGATCGGGTTTCTAACATCGTCTACGTATCGCCTAAGGCTCTAGCTAGTCTCTGATACCACTGTAGGTCAGGCAGCCACCCCATCCAATGGGATCGCCGTGGCACCAACGGGTCCCTCAGCAGCTACTTTTTACGCATGCCCCCTCGCGAGGACTACAACCCGCCGGAACACCTTCCGGTCTCGGGACACCCTGGGGGTAAGAGCCTATGCTTCGCCACACTGTCACACAGTGAGAACCCCCCATAGGTCGACATCCAATGCCTAGTAGCTCTGATACCAACGGGGGCTCCTAGGCACTCTAATGAGGTCTCACAAGGCATCAACCATGCCAATTTCAATTTTTACAAGTGCCGAGAAACTCTAATACGGATCGTTAACTAGAATTTTAGGCGAAACAAGCAACTAGTTAACAAATTAACTAAGTGAACGGAAATACAACCTTTGTTGATCCGGTTCTCCACCTCCATAGCTCCATGATGAAGTCTCCTTGCTGTCCAAATCAAATCCCGGGCTCTAGCGTCGGCTTCATCGGAGAAATGGGCGGGCTAGGTCATCGACTACGATGCCGAAGATGATCTACGTCGAGGCATCACTAGATCAAGCTCCCACTTCACCAAGTCATGAAACTTGTGAAGAAAACACCCTATACTACTTGGCAAGAGGTAGAGGATGAAGAAATAGGAAGTGGGTTCACTTTAGAATTGGATTTCTCACTTGATTCCATCACTTGCCATTGATGAGGCAAGCTTTTCTTTCTTGTGAAGAAGAAGAAGAAGAAAGAATATGATAAAGTGTTAAAGAATAATTTAAAAAGAATTTATTCTTATCATATTCTAACCTTAGTTAAGTGTAGAGAATAGACCATGGTTAGTTATGATGGTTAGGGTTAAGTAAGAGACAAGAATGGTGGACTAGGTCAAAGCTTCAAAAAGCTTCAACAAAACAAAGAAAGCCACCATTTTCTCTTTATGCTTATCATTTTCCAAAAAGAATAAATAAATAAATAAATGAATAATAAAACAAAACCCTAACCATTCATATAACCATGGTTTAATCTTTACACAAACCCAAGTTAGAATGCATCATCAAACATGATACAAACTTGTGCACAAAAATATATCACATATACAATGTGCACATTCAAGTGAGAAAAACCATTTAAAGTGAACCAATACTAGTTAATGCAAAGTAATATATCAAATATATAATTATGCATTAAATCATTAAATCAACACTTGATTTAACGATCCGGTCATATCGCATGTGACCGACTAATATCCAATGTATCGGCTTATCGAATCAATCCTTGATTCGATAACTAGGTTATATCGCATACAACCATATCGATACATTCATCGTGAGAATAGAATACGGTATCACATACACGCATTATTCTCGGTCCCGCACATATCTCATATGCGCTCCTATTTCGTTTCGCTTGAGCCAGGAAACCTCTGTGTAGGACTCTAAAGACTCGTCAATACGCCGGCAGCAGGTGATGATCATATCAAACACCCACAAGCCGCAGGCGGTCTGCTAAACGTAACGGCCACCCGGGTATTGAGCGATCAGAAGATCGACGAGCAAGCCCGCTCACACTCCTGTGAATCCAACCAGTAACACTTACCGTACAGTCCGGTCTCGTCGTCTGATATGTCGCATATCTCGCCTAGGGGTGGTAAACGTCAGACCCCAATAGCTCGATAAGTCGTGTCGATATGAGGTCTATAACAGTTCGAGAAACTACTGGTAACACTTACCAGTAAATCTCAGCAACCCTGGCCAGAGATTTCCGGTTATAGCCAATCGAACACAGCGCAACATCAACTCCCTATACCGGGAGAGACGAATCCCCTCCTATCGCTCATTGCCTCCATGTGATTCGGGACTGTACCCAAAAGCCACCGTTTTGCACGCCCTCTTGGACGTGGTAAGGTGGAAATCAAAGCACAGTGGGAACCACACAAGACTCTATGACGATCTCGGGTCAACAGACTACTATGTACCAGTGTCACCTGAGAACTGCCATCTGACGTAAGGTATAATACCATCTGGGAGTTCTCGGCGAGTCCGTCCAGTGTACCCAGTCTCCACTGAGCACCCGTATATCATCTCTGATGTCAAACACCAATGGATATGGGATCATCCATCACCCATCTGTATGGGTCGAGAAGATATACGCTAGTCTACTCTGGTATATCGATGCCCTGTCTCAATATACCCACGACTAGGGACCTTGAAGGATGTACTTATGGACTACCATGTTCCCACTAGTACGATCCGCATCATAGTCCAGGTAGTCAAGTACACATCCTAAGGGCTTTACCAACATGCAACAGAGAGACAATCAATGTACACGTTAAGGTAAAGAGTAACCAGATAGCATACTATCATGTCGAGCAAGAAAGTCCTCCCTATATATGTCCCAGCATCCACTACAATATACATCCAATGTACAGTAATGGCCTCTAGGGCATACATATAACTAACACTTAGCACTTTAAAGTACCCGGTAGTTTGTGCACTCCACCTTGGGTCTATCCTAGGAGCAGAAAACAGTAAAAGAAATAATATACAAAGGAGGCTACATCATCAACCCGGATGTGCGACCCAAAAAATAATATTACATCAATTTACAATTTACATCGAATGAAAAATGAAAAACACTCAGCTCACATTCCCGGCTATTCATCCACGACGATCCAACAAGTTTATATACACAATCCAATATCACAGATCACAGATATGTATAACCCCCACTAATCGACGTATAGCGATTAGTAGACGTTCAATACATATATCACATCACAGAAGATCCGATTAGCTAAAGTACATATAACTTCGATCGATAACTTGATTTGAAACTACCCCAAGCACAGCACAGTGCTCAACAAAATCTGGGCAGAAACAAAGTATCAGAAAAATCACAAAATACAAATCTGGACAGACTGCATGAAAAACGAGTTGACTCGACGTCGACTCGGCCGTGGATCCACGGCGAAACGCTTGGTTTCGCCGCGCTTCCGCGGCGGTCTGACCGATTCACGAGCTCGTTTTTCTTGTGTGTCCTTCAAAAAGCCTGCACGTATTTTTAAGGTCCCTGAAATAATTTTTGGACCAGTTTTAAAATCGACAGAAAACGTGCATTTTTGACGTGTTTTTGCGATTTCTCCGGCGATCGAATTTCTAACACTTTGCTAACATGTTATTAATGGTTTAGCCAGGCTTTGATACCACTGTAAGTCTATGTTACCCACCCCGGTACTTACGAGGAGGCGGAATAAGTAAAAAACAAATTTTTATCACAAGGTAACATAGAATTTTTTGAGGATCTTTGCCAAACCATTTCTAACAAACAACTAGAGGTTCTATCTACTATACTCAGGAGATTATACCTCATGCAACAAGTCCTTCGGTTCTTTTCTCCGCTGTCCTCCTCGTCCATGTGAGCTCCGAGGATCGATCCGGATCTTGTTCACCTCTACGGCCTCGTAGAGTCGAAGACGATCCACCCGAGAGTCTGTAGTCCGAGCTCTACCTCAAGCCGAGGTAACTAGGGCAACAAGTATTCTAATCTTGATGTCCTAGGTGATGTAGAAGAGGAAGATGGATTTGTTTGTCTATTTAGAATCTAATTTGCTCAACACATGAGACTATTAGGAAATGCTAGTGAGGAAGAAGAAGGAGCAACCATGGGAGCTCTCTTTTGATGAGAGAGAATGAGAGAGAGATAATGATCCATGGGAAAAATAATTACCATTCTTTTGTCATGATAAATGTTGATGGTTACAATTGATTTGACCATTATCATGTCAAATTAAATCCAAGCCATAAGAAGAGTCTAGAGCTCACAAAAATATCCAAGTCAACAATGGTCAACTAGGTCAAATGGTCAACATGGTCAAAGCAATTAGCCATAACACAATTATCATTAAAAGGATTAGTAAAAATTTTTCTCCACCTCATAATGGTTTTGACCAAGTCAATGGTCAAATGGTCAAAACCCTAATGAGACATCTCCTTCTTCGCTCCTCACAACCGTGCATACACACCCGCATCCGTATTCCGTAGAATACGAATGCACAGAAGACAAAACTAATCCATCTATACAATAGTAGGATCCGTCTTAAACCAAAGCCCACTAATACTGTCTGCCCGAACATCATACGCACACAAGTGCACGTAAGTGATCGTAGCCCTGCCGTAAAACCATACGGCCTCTACACCTTTTGCCCAGTGCAGGGAAACTCTCTGTGTGGGACACTAAAGACTCGACACTACGCTGGCAGTGGGTTTAACCACAGACCGCAAGCGACACTAGCTGTACGTAACGGTCCCCAGGTAGATGTCGATAAGAAGGCCGACGAGGTAAACCCCATCCGAACTCCTACTGAGCCAGAATGTGACAATCTCCGTACAGTCCGGTCTTTTCGTCTATGAGTATCGCATGTCGGGCCTAGGGGACGGTAAACTTCAGACCCCTAATAGCGGTAAAAGTCGTGCCAGAGTGTAGCCCAGAACACTCTGAGAAACTACTGGAAACACTACTAGTAAATCTCGCTTGCCCTGGCCAGGGACTTTGTGTAATGGCTATCCTAGACACAGCACGATATCAACCCCCAATACCGGGAGAGACGAATCCTGTCTAACCGTTACTGCCTCCAAGTGCTTCGGGACTGCACCCAACTACTACTTGTTTGCACGACTCCTTTGAGCCGTGGTAGGATAGTAATCAAAGTATAGTGGAAACGCACTCGAGGCGAAGTAGCAGTGTCAAGTCGACGGACTAAGTTGTACTCCTGTCACCCGGGAACTGCTATCTGACGATAGGTATAGTACCAACCAGCAGTTCCCTAAGAGTCATGTCCGGTGTACTCGTAACCTAATGAGCACCCGCATACTATCTCCAGTACGACGTACTAATGGCTGTAGGACAGACCATTTCCCCTGCTGGGATGAGAAACGTATACGCTAGTCTACTCCGGAGTATCAATGCCCCATCTCGATAATCCTACGACTAGGGACCTGTATAAGGATGTACTTGTAGATTACCCAGCTCCCACTAGTCTGACTGCTATCACAACGCTGGTAATCAAGCAAAGATCCTAAGGGCTCTACTAATATGTATAAGCGATATGCTAAAAGAAACACATACACATATTAAAGTAGAAACAAATCAAGTAGCATACTACCATTTTGAGCAAGACTGTCTATACAACTGTGAATATCCCAACCTTCCATTAAGTAATATACAAACTAGTATGATACAGTAATGGCCTCTAGGGCATATACACTAACACAAACGATGCTGCCGAAGAGGTTGTCTGGATGAATAGAGTTCATATGATGAACTTGGTTCCTACCATTGGGCATCAAGTACCTGTGTATTGGGATGACAATGGAGATGTGGCTTTGGCTTAGGAACCCTGGTCCCGTCAGTGATCCAAACATATTCTTAGACAGTATCACCTGATCAGGGAGATAGTTAATCTCTGGGAGATCGAGGTCAGGAGAGTTGACACAGAGGATAACACAGCAGATGTACTCACCGAGACCATCCCCCAGATGCTATTCGAGAGACTTTTGAGACGTTGGGTATGAAATACTACAATAACTGGTCTTCGTGCAAGTGGGAGATTGTTAGGAATATGTATGCCTTAGAGGCCATTATTGATGATATAGTGGATGCTTGGACATATATAGAGGACTTTCTTGCTCGACATGATAGTATGCTATTAGGTTACCTTTATCTTAAAATGTAGACTGGTATTTATACTGTCTGTCTCTTACATGTTGATAAAGCCCTTAAGATATGTACTTGACTACCAGGATTATGATGAGATCATACTAGTGGGGCCAGGGTGGTCAACAATTAAATCATTTAATCAGTTCCTAGTCGAGGGAATATCGAGACTAGGGTATCGATATTCCAGAGTAGACTAGTGTGTACGTTTCTTGTCTCTTAGAGGGCGATGGTTGATCCCACAACCATTGGTGTGTGACATCAAAGATTATACACAGGTGCTCATTGGAGAATGGGTACACCGAACGGACTCACCGAGAACTCCTATGTGGTAGTATACCTATCGTCAGATAGTAGTCCTCTGGTGACACTGGTACAGGTTAGTCTATAGACCTGAGATCGTCATAGAGATTTGTGTGGCTCCCACTGTGCTTTGATTTCCTCCCTACCACGCTCAAAAGAGATATGCAAACAGGTGGATTTTGGGTACAGTCCTGAGTCACATAGAGGAAATGAGCGATAGGAGGGGTTTCGTCTCTCCCGGTATTAGGGATTGATGTTGCGCTATACTCGATTGGCTACAACTGGAAGTCTCTGGTCAGGGCTGCTGCCGAGATTTACTCATAAGTGTTATCAGTAGTTTCTCGAACCGTTATAGGCCAGACATCGGCATGACTTATCACGTTACTGAGGACTGACGTTTACCACCCCTAGACATGATATGCGATATATCAGACGAAGAGACCGGACTGTACAGTTGTGTTACTGATAGGCTTCATAGAGACTATGGACAAGCTTGCTTGTTGATCTTCATATCGCTCAATACCCGGGTAGCCATTACGTCCAGCTAGTACCGCTGACGGCTTGTAGGTGACCGATGCAATCATCACCTCCTGCTGGCGTTTTGACAAGTCTTTAGAGTCCTACACAAAAGTTCCCTGATTCAAGCGAAACGAAGTAGGACACATTTGTGATAAGTGTGTGGGCCTGATTAAATACGTGTATGTGATACCGTATTGTAATCTGGCAGTTATCTGTTATCGGTTCGGTTAGATGTGATATAACCAGATTGTCGAATCAAGTGTTGATTTAATAATGTGATATACAGATATATGATATTAGTCGTTCATCTGTGATATAACCGGATTATTAAATTAAGTGTTGATTTAATAATGTGATATACATTATATGTGATATAATTATATCTTAACTAATATCATTAGCTCACTAATTATTCTTCATAATATATATTAATATATGTGATATATATATATATATATATATATATATATAAAATAATGAAGCATGGCTTGATTTTCTATTTTTGAGAAAAATAGAAATGAGGTGTAAATTTAGACGTGGTTGCAAGCATGGGAGTTATATTTGTTTATTCATCTTGACTAACTATTCAAGTATGGTTGCAATTTTATATTACAAAATTCCATACTTGAATGGGTGGGGGTCAAGAGTTGTCATTCATTCTAAGCTCATTCTCAACACTTAGCCATTTTCATGAGTTGCTCACATGGTTGCTCTCTTGCTTTTTCTTCTTCCTCAATTTCTATAGTTCAAACTTCAACCCTCACATGTGATGTGAACCATGAAACTTGAACACATACTTGTGAGCTTTTAACATCCCCTACTTCACCATCACACATTAGATTAACAATTTGATGTGGAGTGTTGCCTTCACTAATGAGATTAGTAAAGGGTTAGCTTGAGCTTGTGGACTTCGGGTGGATCGTCTTTGGTGCGAAGATCACGAAGGAGGTTCGTTTAACTCGAAGAGGAACCTAGTAGAGTCGCGTAGACTTCAACCCGGAGCTATTGGAGAGAAGGACTCGAACTACAAAGGTTGTATGCTCTTTTCTTCTCTTTAATTCATCACATCACAAAGGAAAACCCTAATAATCTAGTAAAGATTTTGTTAATCTAACTTAGCACCTAATAAAATTAAAATTTGGTATGCTTGATGCCTCTTGAACCTAATGGTGATGCTAAGGTCGACTTTCACCGCTCGCCTTCGAACCTCCCGCCGAGCTAAACCTCCCCGGTTCTACCGAGCAACCAAGAACACAGAGCCCAAGCGCTTCCTCCACGGCTCCACGTATCCCGCCAGAAGAGAGATATCCGACACCCAACATCCCGCATTCCACGCCGTCGTATCCCCACATTAACGAGCGTATCTCGTCATTAATGGGGGGATCCCGTCATTCACGTAAGTATAACGTCAGGGGTGTAACTGACGGCAAAGATCTCGCGCCATCTCGCTCCAAGCGACCACTATAAAAAATCCTCTCCTAGACGACTCAGATAAGGAAATTTCAATCCAACAAGCCGCTACTCTGCTCAAATTTCTCGGCTAACTTGATCGTCGGAGGGTCCACGGTGGAACAACCATCCTGGGATTTCTTTGCAGGTAGTTCGGCTTCACCTCAAAATCAACCCATTGAGATCCACACGTCCAAGAAGATAACCTTCAACATCAATCTCAACCATTCATCAACGCTCGCGACAGATTGACGGAGGATAACATCTGAAGGAGATCCAGACCTCCATCAACCACATTGCAGCTAAAATAGCTTAATTTTTTTCCAGCAATTATATACACTATGCTATGGTTTCCTCCTGTTAATTTCCATCTAACAAAACTAACTGTTGACATGAAATGAAAAATTTACCCTTGATTAAAATAGCCCTAACTTCACAGCATCTTCCTCATTCATTACTAAACATCACCTTCACTCTCACCCCATCTCTTAACTTTCTCCAAAATAAAACCCTGTCCCCCAAATCACTACATTAAAAAGCCCTAATTTACAGCAATAAAAACCTTAGATATTGAGTTTGCGGCTGAAAAACAAGTGTCAGGTGCGGTGGTGGCTCATCCACGACGTTATCAGGATCTTTATCATATAGCAATTTTTTTTTCATTTCTTCTTGAAGATCTTGAAACCCTAAGGTTACGTTTGGTATATAGAATGGAAGATTGCCAGAAGTCCTTGCATTTTCGGAAATGAGATGACCGGGTATCTAAATCCAAGGAATCTTGTATTAACGTGATTAGAATACTTTAATAATTCCTGATAATATATGTATGTGAAACCGTCGACCGGCAGAGAGGTCAAAGAAGGGTCGGTGGAAGGCGGCGAGGCCTTCAACTGGCAGCGAGGTCAGAGGGGGGCTGATGGATGGTGGTGAGACCGGCGACCTACGGCCGATCAGCGGCTGTTTGGCGAACGGCCGGTAACGGAAAGCAGGTTCCGCCAGCGACGAACTATGATCGAACGGTGGCGAACTACGATCGGCAGGTGGCGAACGTCCGATCGAAGGCCGGCCGGCCGGCGAACGATTGACGATGGACGACGGACGTCCGACGATGGGCGGAGGGGCTGACCGGCCGGCAAGTGGTGAGGGAGGCCGGCGGCGGATGGTCATGGCTCATTTATATTAGGCGGCAATTTTTGGTAGTAATCTAAGATAAACATATATTTTATGGGGATATGATTACCATGAAATGAGATTATTTTATTAGCATGATAATCCTATATTCCCGAGAATATCATTTACATCTAAACAAACGTGATAATATAAAATGGTAATATAAGATTACCATTTAAATTACCTCCTACCAAGCGCACTCTAATGCTTATTGAAGAAGAGGATATGATTGACAGTAGAAAGAGAGATTGATTTAGAGCGAAATTCTTGAAATATTTTTAAATTATTGCAGTAAGGATATGATCGTTCTAAACATATCACATGACAGTCGCATAGGTATCTTTCAAAGAATATACCATCGCCAGGTTAACAAAATGGTGTAAAATGCTAAATGGAGAAAACTATAGGATATATAAATGCTGGGAAAAAACATTAAGGTATTTAAGCCGCTATAAGGTGAAATATTGGGGGGATTTTAGTACAATTTAGTCCATACAATTGCATTTCTTAGAGACTCTAAATTTTAATTTGTGTGTCACCAAATCTCTTTATGTTTTAAGAATTTATCAACATTTTCTTTTTATGGTATATTTATTTATAGGGTAAATTGTCGGGAAAAAAAAACCAAACACTTTTTTCCGCTGTCGAAATCCCCGACCTCGAAATGGTAGTAGAAAACCCTTAGAAGTTTTTCCTGCGGTGTCTGCATATAAGCATGTTATATATAACCAATTTGTACAAACTATTTAGATATCGCAAGAAACTGTTTAAATATTACAGGCAACTGCTTAGATATTGTTGGTCACTGCTTAGATATCGCAGGAAACTAGATATAGCATGCAACTGCTAGATATCACAGGTAAGGGGTTTCTTGACAACTAAAAACTTTTTTAGGAGGGTTTTGACTAACATTTCGAGGCCAGGTTTTTTTTATAACAGGAAACAGTGCTTGGGTTTTTTTGAAAATTTACCCTTATTTATACTAGTATTTTGTACGTGCGATGCAGGTTTGTATGTTTATATAGAGTCCAAAAAAATATTCTTAAGTCCATGAATAAATATTAAATGGGGCGTTTGGTTTAAAATTATTTTGAATGTTAATAAGTGGATAAAATGGTCATTTTAGTAATTTGGAACAAAAGTATTCTAGAAAATATTATAATATGTTATTTATCATATTTAAGTAAAAAAAAGACGGTTATAAGTAAATAAAAGTAGAATTTGAAAAATGATAAGATTAAAATAACTTCTACAAAGTTCTTTTTTGTCTTAAATTTAAGTATAATGTAGATTGAATTTGGAATTCAAACTAATTTATAGAAAGTTCTTTTTTGTCTCAAGTTCTATAAAGTTTTTTTTCTTCGTTTTTCAAAAGATGGGGAAGTTTAATTATTATTACTTTTTTGTTCGATGATGTGGAGGCCTCTAATATTTGAGAAATTTTCTTTTTTTTTTCTTTGTTTTTCAAAATGGAGAACATATACCGTAAGCAATACCATCTGCATTATACGGTAGTATAGAATGTTGTCACCTCCTCAATACATTGGACCCTAAAATTTAGCAAAGCCAACACCTCCTCCATACATTGGACCCTAAAATTTAGCAGCTTGGCTTTGCCCATGATTTGCTTTAGCTCTCCATTTGGCTTGAAAATTATGCACATGCAATGCATGTGCCAATGTTGCCGTGGGAGTCCCGAAATAATGTGAAGCTTTTTGAATATTCGACCGCGATCGTTGGGTTGTGGTCAAATATAAACCTCTTTCTTCAAAAGACGTTGGCGGATGCGGATTCGGATCCACACTATTGGGTCCGCACCCGCCAAACGTCACCATTTATATGTAGCATCGAAAGCAACAATTCTTCGGAATAAATGATTTCCTTTGGGCCCCACATTGTCTGTGTAGCGACAGAGGCAGCTCCCACGTTTGAAAAACTTAAATTAATTAAAACAAGAAAGAGTGATGGTGACGTCAAAGATATGGGCCCGGTTCAATGCCCTTACCGGTTTGATTAGACCGGATGACCACCACAGTGTGACCCCTAACCGCCAGCTATTAGAAACTAAACTATTAAATTAATTTGGTGAGAGTAGGTAAATTAGGAAGGGACATGGGTTTGTGTTTTTTTTCGTGATATGTGGCAAACATTTGATAATATTAGAGGAGGGTTTAGATCCGATGCTAGCTGCTCCATCACTTTCAATCTTGTTCGGTCGTATTTTATCAACACTGTCATGTACCAATTCTGAATGCGGAGAGATCCTTGACCTTTGATTTTGCTATCTGTCTGGATGGTGGAGTCTAAGATTAGAGAATATAAACCTGAATTCTTTAAATGTTGTATTTCAAGAGTGAATTTCTTGTTTGGTGTTTGTGAATAGAGTCGGAGTCAGGGACTCTTATTTGAATCATCGATATTATATGAGGATAATAGCTAGCCTACGGTATGTCGTAGCTAATTAGTTGCACTGCAGACCCAAAGGGGTAAAATAGTGAGCCTAGGGCCTTGCTGGTTTTAAGTTTGGCAGGCCCACCTCTTTCCTCCTGTCACATACCTTAGTTAATGGCACTGCGGCTCTTATATATGCTTTGAAATTCTCTACTACTGCTAAATGCGCTTAAATTGCTCTTTTTTTTTTTTTGCAATTTAGGATTACAGGTTAAGAAAAATGCCTCAAAGATTCCAAACTTAGGGTTACCCTAGCTAGCTTGGCTCTCATTCTTGACAACTATAAACAACATGAATGAACTTTCGATTTGAGAAATGTTGGATGAGAAGAGGACAGCTAGGTATCTTAGAGTAAAATTCAGATGCTCCAACAAAAGGTTTTGATGACCGTAAAAGAGGTTATCCGTTGTAAGTAAGAAAGAAAACAACATTCGAAGCATTTACTCCGTAAATAAACGAAAGGAAAATCCTGAGGGTAACAGAGTATAAATTTATGTCACTCTCAGTTAACGGAACTAGTGTAGGATGGGTATTGAAGATAAGTTTTTGTCATTACTCTCAGTAATGGAATTGATCGATGAACTTGCCTATATAGGTTACATAAGTTCAGGGCCGAGCTTTCTCAATAAATTCCTCAATAAAATCTTGAATGAACACTTGCTAAATTTTTTATTAATGCACTCATTTTAGAGCATGTTATTACTGTATTCTACATACTTTTAGTTGTTGATATTTTAGATCTTTGAAAGGCTTGATAATTAACATACATCTTTTAATTTTTACATGCAATTAGTTGCAATCAATAACAATACCCTTGACTTGAATCAGGAGGGATTTTATTTTTCAAGTTAGAAGGTGATAATCCTTACAGAACCGACAACTTGCGGAAGGGCTTTGTGAAAAAAAAGGTCAAAGTGTTTGGTGTGGAGGTTTAATGGAGAGGAGATTTCTATGAAGATTTTTGGGCCTCCCAGAATAGCCAATTCGTGTTGGTTGTAGAGAGAGGTACGCTCTTCTCTCTTTAATAGGCATTTCTCCTATCCCTTTCGTCCTGAAACTGTCCAAATTTTCCTCAACAAATTACCGAAATCGATCTTCACGATCTCAAACAACCTTCGCGTGTGACGCGGTCACGAACACGAGAATTTTCCCGTTTCTCTAACAACCCAGGTCGGGTTCAAAATATCGGGCCATAAGGCCATAACAACTTACATCTCCCACTTGGCCGAAATGACCAAATGCTTTCCGAGCATACTCCCAACATTCGTAATATATGGCTCAAGAGATAATTACATATACTCTCACAATCCGTGAGATATGTGCACCTTTCACTCTTCGTGAAACCCGAGACCGCCATTATCCATGATATGTCTCCTTCTCATTGCTTATGAAAAACTTTTTGACTTAGACATTTCTCAGTCTCATCAAACCAACATATTTGATGAATATTTCTGCGGGGATGCCCTTCGTCAAGGAATCAGCTCTCATGTCACTAATAGGAATGTAAGTCATCTTGACTTCTTCCTTCTCCACAATATCACGAATATAGTGATATTGAACTTCAATATGTCTGCCTTTCGAACTATTTGCACTACCGTGAATCAAGCTGATGGCTGCTTGATTATTACAATAAATCTCAATTGGTCCATCCACCAGATTGAGATCCAAGTCTTTAAGGAACCGTTTAATCCAACTGCGTGACTAGTTGTCATACTGCATGTTATATTCTCAGCTTCTTGTGTGTACCTAGCTACACATCCATGTTTCTTGCTACCCCAAGAAACAGCTGCACCTCTAAAGGTAAACAAATGTCCTAAAGTGGAATTACCGTCATCTTTGTCTCCTTCAAAATCATCTTCGGAGGAACCAAGGACCTCAAACAAGTTTGCTTGATAAACTAAGTTGTGGTACACAGTACCCTTTAAGTATTTCATAATCCTCTTGTAACGACTCTGTTTTTAATGTACAGAATTTTTAAAATTAATGTACGAATAGAGTATTTGTACGCCTGACCACAAGTTATAAATTTAATTTGTTTTTTAACAGCAAGAAAACACTTGTAGCTCATTAGTAAAGCCTTGCACTGCTGTGATATAGCCCCTGTGTTCGAATCATATCAACCAAATATTATTTTTAATGTTTTTTCTTTTAAACTTTTTGAAAACCCAAAAGTTTACACATGCAATACACGTAAAAATGAAAAGTCATTGAAATCAAACATGTAGAAATTGATATATGAACAGACACCAACACGTGGCATGAATCCAGACCCCAACCCCAACCAAACGACCGGCGAAGAACTCCTTTAGGCCGCCGCCGCCGGTTGGAACCATAGGTAATGCTTCAAATTTTTAAACCCTAAATCCTTTGGCCTACCCCACTACCCCTAGTCTGTTTGTTTTCTCTGCAATTATCCAGAGAATTAAAATGAGGCATTAATCCAAAATTTTAATGCATTTTAATTCCATTCTTCAATTCTCAAAACCCTAATTTCTCCTATAAATACCACATCACATCCTAGCCCTCTCCATTCTGAAATCCCTTATCAAAAATCCTTAAATTTTTCCAAGTCAAAGAAGAGTTCAAGTGGAGTTAGACCAAGGTCAAGTTTCAGCGACGATTCGAGACGATTCCGGCGACCCCGCGACTCCATGAAGTTTCCAAATCCTTCCTCAACCCCCCTCTTTCTTTTTTCATCCAATAAGTCCCCTCTCCTCCTCTCTCATCCAATTCTAAAAAGTTCTCCTTTCAAAACTCGTCGGATGTGGAGTTAATCCGACATCCGATTCTAAATTTGTTAAAAAAAACTCAACTTTTCTTAATAACAAATCAACCATTTCTTTATATATTTTTTAGCAACCATAAACCAACATTGAAAACAAGTTTTAATTTAAAATACCATACTATGCAACTTGTATTACACTTTTACAGTTAAATACCACAAAGTTTACCAACAACATTCTTTTATCATAATTGCTCATATTACTTTTAGAAAAACCTCACGAGATAATGACCTACCTTCCACAACACTCATCATGACATAGCATGATTGCTTGAAAACCATATTTTTGTGGCTAATACTATTTTACATTAAAATACCCTAATCTGTTAAAAACCGTATTCTTTAAATTGTTTTAATCAAATTTCTTGCGATTATATCTCTACAACCCACTGTTAGGGAATCCAATTTGGTTGGTGCGGGTTATCGCACATCCATCGGACTAGTAGGGCAAGATGCAGACCTCCTCACGGAGCATACGATATCGATGGAATTTTTATTATAATTTTTAAGAAATGTGATTTCTATTTAATAAATAAATTTATTTTCTAATAATTATATATAATATTATCAAACTATCTATTTTATATATATTTAATAAATTTCATGCTTTCTAAACAAAGGAATCCCAAATTTCATGAAAATATCATTAAAAATCCATAAAATTCCAATTTACACTAAAATACCATATACTATTCAATTTAGGTTTATAATTATTAGAGTACTTCACTTTTTTTTAAAAAAAAAATTACATCCATGAAAACCTTAAATACGATAAATAAATGCTTGAGGTTTATTTTGAAAGTTTATCAAAACTATTTTTCATAAATTCCCCTCAAGTTTATTAATTTACAATAAGGACCCTAGTAAATATAGGTTTAAGCGGGACCAATTCTCTTGAGCCTTAGGGAGCCGGAGAAAGTGGATGCTTGCCTATTTAAGATAGAAAACTAAAACGGGATTATCAATACGGTAATTGTCTAGGAAAAATACACAAATCCTGCCGTCCATATGCAGCAGTTACCGATAACACCAAAATTAATTCAAGAATCAAATTCTGTTTAAGATTCTGACTCAATCTGAGTCTCCGTCAAATATGAAAACAAACCATACATGAATACAATTCAAATATAACTCCAATACAACATGAATTCATATACTGGAACTTGAAACATGAATACCAGAATGCTAGACAATATCAACATGACTTGAACTGACCGAACCATGGATATATATTGAATTGATCACATAATTATCTGTTTACATCCTTATCCGTTTACATGAACAACTGATATCATGGTTTTGAAAAGTCTTACAACTATAAACAATACAATAAACATTACGGGGTTTTTAAAGGGGTAGATTGGTACGGAATGTGTTAAAAATGGCACGATGATAGTCATTTTATTACACCTAACCTGAATATCCGTTGCCGTTGTCCCATGGCTTGACAGGTCCTTGTACTCCGTATACTATAGTCCATGGAATAGTTGGTCTCCTCTCGTATACACTGGCATATTCTGTACCAAGCTACAAATAACAGCGTTAACCTAATAAACATACATTATACCAGATATATTCTCTTTACCTGTTCAGTCTATTTCTATCTCTCTTTGGGACTTACCGAGCGATTGTTCGCTGACAACATTCCTTTTCTATTCTTTCTTTAGAATGTTGTCAGGAGGACCCGACTCTCTGAAGATCGAGCCCTTCTCAGAAGATTTGGAGCAGTTCATCGAGGACCCGGAGCTCTAGTTCACTTGTATATACTTTTACTTTCAGTTTATGCCATTATTTAGGCACTGCTTTCCGCATTGTATTTACTTTTCAGTTGTATTGTAAAGAATGTTTAATAAATAAAAAGTTGATGTTCTTTTACATCTCATGTCTTTCTTGTGTACATTTATATTATATTGCTTATTTACGCTTAACGTGTTTACTTCTGAGTAAATACGTCGCGGGCCTCATCACGTCTCCTTATCCGTACACCGGGAAGCAAAGCATGACAGGTTTTGTTGGCGGCCTATGCAGGTCAGTTCTGCATGGAAACCTAAGCAATATATCATAAGAATCAGCAATGTTTCCCCAATAAAAGAGCAAAGCTCTGTTTAAAAATCAATGAGGCAGCGCCTCACGTACTCCTCACGCGGGCGCCAGCGCCAAGACTAATCTGATAGGAATTAATCCTATGGTGGCGTCTCATGTGCTCCTCACGCGGACGCCAATGTGTAAAGCACATGAATACCCATTATAAGAATTAAAACCTTGAGTAGCGCCCACGTGCACAACACGTGAGCGCCAGCGCTCAAGCAGAATTAAATTCTACTCTCTGTTAAATAGAGCCGTTGGATCAAAGATCCAACGGAGATGATAAATCATCAAAAATACAGAAGTAAATTCTGTCGGGAGAAACATCCCCCAAATTGTATTATAGAATAAAATTCTAGTTTGGGATATATTCCCTCAATTTTTCTAAAATAAGAAAGATTGCCCTCTGTAAAACAGAGAGAACCAGTGGATTAAAAATCCAACGGCGATTAAAAAATCACCGTTTTACAGAATAAATTCTGTATAAGGAAATATATTTCTCCAATCTTGTTAGAAAAAAGAAAGTGTATTCTGTAAAACAGAAACCCTTGGATCAAAAATCCAATGGTGGGTAAAAATCCCAAATCAATTGGGATATCTTAATAAGAGATCTCTTCAGAGTTAATTAACAAATTGCTTCCAGTATATAAAGGACCGAAAACTTCAAGTCTGATAAAGAGGAACCCCCCATAAGGTTCTAAAAACAAAAGCAGGAAGCTTCAAAAAGGAACAAAGAAGAAGATCTCCTTCTCGAAAAAAAAACTCTAGGTAAATAAAAATAAGAGAGATCAAAGAATCTTATTTACATATTGAAGGGTTTAACCCTTTTAAAAGAACTTAATTCTTTCTCTGAATCTGAGATCCACAAGATAAGTCTCTCACAAGTTGAGAATTTAATTCTCATCGGGAAGAACATGTTCTTGAGAATCAAACAGTCAGAAAAGAACTAGGAATCGAATTCCTCAAAATAAAGCATATATGGAAAATCCTAGCATCCAGCGCCTCATGTGTCCCTCATGTGGGCGCTACAGAAGAAAAAAGCGCTTAGGACTCATTGGGCAGCGCCTAGCGCCCAGCGCCTCACGTGTCCCTCACGTAGGCGCCACAGAAGAAAAAGAGTGCTTAGCACTCATTGGATAGCACCTAGCGTCCAGCGCCTCACGTATCCCTCATGTGGGCGCCATAGAAGAAAAGAGCGCTTAGCACTCATTGGGCAGTGCCTAGCTCCCAGCGCCTCACGTGTCCCTTACGTGGGCACCACAGAAGAAAAGAGTGCTTAGAACTCAATGAGCTGCGCCCAGCGCCTCACGTGTCCCTCACGTGGGTGCCACAGAACGGAAGAGTGCTTAACACTCGCTAGGCAACGCCTAGCGGCTTACGCGCTCCCTACGTGGACGTCATAAAGAGCGCCTAACACTCTATATAAAGACAAAATGAGTAAAGTGTTTTACACTTATTGGGTAATTCCCCAGGACTGAAAGCTTCACATGATCATATGTGGACGTCAGAATTTATATAAGTGCTCAGGACTGTTTGCATAAAAGCGGGACTGATTAAACAGAGCCCAAGCAAGTGCTTAGCACTTTTCCAATAAAAAAAAAATACCATTGAGCAGATCAAGCCTAAATTGGCTAGGTCCTTTGAGGATAGAACCTCCTTGATTCAAATCAACTGAGCCTATATGCTCATGATTCCCCAAATTGATCTTAGTCCCAAACATGACTAATGATCTTCCAACTGATGATATCCAAAACAATATTCATCCCACATCCTCCCGAAGAAATCTCAGTCTCAAAATATGACTAATGATTTCTGGGTTTGCCACTAGTTCTTTTTCCCCTCAAATACGGAAATTGGTTCAAGGGTACATCTCTCTACACCTCTGATACATGTCGTTGTAATTCCTCAACGTCTTCAGAGAGGTGGTGGGTCCCGACAACCAACAGCTTTCTGGTGCACTGTCCAAACTGACGTACACACCCTAAATCAAACCACACCCAAAACTGGGTGCATCCCGTATCATCGTTCCTGTGAATTTCACGTAACAAATGCACTTGCGCGCAAGATGATCAATGGACCGAAATGTTCTTAAACTAATATTCACCTCCAAAATAGTGATACTGGACCGAAATGTCCTTAAACTAACTGTTGCCTCCAAAATGGCGACAACGGATCGAGACATCCTTAAACTAAAACTTCACCTCAAAAATGGTGATCAACGGTCCGAAATGTCCTTAAACTAACTGCTGCCTCCAAAATGGCGACAACGGACCAAGACGTCCTTAAACTAAAACTTCACCTCAAAAATGGTTATCCACGGACCGAAATGTCCTTAAACTAATATTCGCCTCCAAAATGGCGATACTGGACCGAAATGTCCTTAAACTAATCGATGCCTCCAAAATGGCGACAACGGACAGAGACGTCCTTAAACTAAAACTACACCTCAAAAATGGTGATCAACGGACCAAAATGTCCTTAAACTAATCGTTGCCTCCAAAATGGCGACAACGGACTGAGACTTCCTTAAACCAAAATTTCATCTCAAAAATGGTGATCAATGGACTAAAATGTTCTTAAACTAATATTTGCATCCAAAATAGCGATACTGGACCGAAATGTCCTTAAACTAACCGATGCCTCCAAAATAGCGACAACGGACCGAGACGTCCTTAAACTAAAATTTCATCTCAAAAATGGTGATCAACGGACCGAAATGTCCTTAAACTAACCATTGCCTCCAAAATGGCGACGATGGACCGAGACGTTCTTAAACTAAAACTTCACCTCAAAAATGACGATCAATGGACCGAATGTCCTTAAACTAATATTCGCCTCCAAAATGGCGATACTGGACCAAAATGTCCTTAAACTAACAGTTGCCTCCAAAATGGTGACAACGGACCGAGACGTTCTTAAACTAAAACTTCACCTCAAAATGGTGATCAACGGATCGAAATATTCTTAAACTAACCGTTATCTCCAAAATGGAGACAACGGATCGAGACGTCCTTAAACTAAAACTTCACCTCAAAAATGGTGATCAATGGACTGAAATGTCCTTAAACTAACCATTGCCTCCAAAATGGCGACAACGGACCGAAAAGTCCTTAAACTAAAACAATAGAGCCCAAATGCTCTTTTGTTGGATCTGAAATAAAAATTAACCTAAAACCTTGTTATGTGGATCTTAGTCTCAAGTTGGACTAACGTATCCTTAACAAAAACCAATCGAGCCCCAACTGCTCACATACATTTAAGTCGATCTTGATCTCAAAACGGATTAACGATCCTTTAATCAACCTAAACCCAAACCTAAAAATATACGGATTTGGACTAATCCACGCCCTATGGGCGACAGCATAAATTAGTCTCTATATACAATTCACGGGCAACCAAAAATAAAACAAACACACACCACACGAAGTGAACCTCTGGAGCAGGAGAAAATGGTTATCGCGATGTCGTAACATAATTAACTGCAGGGGCTTGCGCCTGCAGGGAAGAGCGTCCCCACAATTAAAAAACCCTCACAAACGAGGGGGAATCTGACGAAGTCTGATACAACGGCCGCATCCTTCCAAACCTCCGATATATGGTGCCATAAATCAACTTGGAATCTTCGGAGAGGTGAACGGATAAATCCAAATAGCATCTGCCCCCAGAATTCAGGCAGGACGATCCATCCCGGTTCGTCCCCGTTTCCGGCGGTGAACAGATTCTGGCACGTCCGGTGAGACCTTTTTCTCTTTCCACTCCACACTTCGTGTGTCGTGTTCGGCGAACAAAATCCCAGTTTGCTATGGTTGCCTTTGGATTTGAGGTACTAAGATTTGGT
This sequence comes from Agapanthus africanus, assembly GCA_030015575.1. NCBI lineage: Eukaryota > Viridiplantae > Streptophyta > Magnoliopsida > Asparagales > Amaryllidaceae > Agapanthus > Agapanthus africanus. The sequence goes on along the minus strand of CM057337.1, from coordinate 572,571,305 downwards.
GTCTTGTTCCTATGCAGAAAGAAGTGAACATCAATGGCTTCCAGCTGCACAAACTGCAACAGCAACTCCCGCTCCGCCCCAACTGGAGGAGTGACATATGGGCCCAATGCGGCCTCCATCTTTTCAATGTCTGTGGGGAAGGTGACTCAAGCCACCACTGGATTGTTCTTCGGGACTATACTCCCGTCAGCAAGCTTCAGCGCCCCAGTGCCACCACAGGAAGCTCTCAAGAAGTTGGTCTTTGATCAACTTGCAACCACCACGGCCCCTCTCAACGGGTCGTCCAAGTCTGCCTCCACAGTATTCAACAGGCTGAGTCGAAGCTCAAGTGAGCCCGCAAAGAGTATCGCGGTACCTGAAGGGATTGTCCCAAAACGGATAGTCCTTCCAACTCCTCCGGCATGTGAAGTTGTCAAAAGTGCTTCCTCTACCAGAAAATCAGCCTTCGAAAGATTAGCCGTTCCCTCTCAACGGACGTCAGTCTTCGTGTCACAACCCGAATAAGGTACGTGACTGGCACTTGCATCAGATGCAGTCTATAGGACTACACCTAATACAAGTAAGCCAAAAGCTCAGAAATCTAAATCTTATTAGAGGAAAATAGTGGTGGTGCGGTTTTGAAATAATGGTATAATGAAAACAAGTTCCTTCTACAAACATAGATAATAGTATACGAAAATGCGATGTTTATATTTAACTTGAAAATATTTTCATCATTGAAAATTTGGGCAGCACCTCCTTTGTATAACTTAACCCGAAAACGGTACAAAAAATATAATATAAGGTATCCCCAAGCGGGAGCTAGCTCTTCGCCAATTGGCGAAAACAACCACGCAAGTAAAGAAAATATACAACGCCGAAGGCGAGGATCAAAACTCAGAAAGAAAGCAAGAAAACTAAACATCAGGAAAACCAGAAGCAACAATAAATACATAAGCGCGACTCTAAGACCGAAAGAATAAACAACTATTGTTTTCTAAGTCTACTAAATGTTAGTTATGTATATGCCCTAGAGGCCATTGTTGTACATATGATGTATATTATAATGGATGCTTGGATATATATAGAGAGGACTTTCTTGCTCGTCATGATAGTATGCTATTTGGTTTCACTTTATCTTAACATGTTGACTTATATTAGTTTACTGTCTTACTCTCACATGTTGATAAAACTCTTAGGATATGTACTCGACTACTGAGACTATGATGAGATCATACTAGTGGGGCCACGGTAGTCGATGAGTACATCCTATAACTGTTCCTAGTCGAGGGTATATCGAGACAGGGCATCGATACACCAGAGTAGACTAGCGTATACGCATCTTGACCCATATGATGGGCGATGGATGATCCCATATCCATCGGTGTTTGACATCAAGGATGGTGTACGGGTGCTCAGTGGAGACTGGGTACACTGGACGGACTCGCCGAGAACTCCCAGATGGTGATATACCACACGTTAGATGGCAGTTCTCCGGTGACACTGGTACAGGGTAGTCTGTAGACCCGAGATCGTCATAGAGTCTTGTGTGATTCCCACTGTGCTTTGATTTCCACCTTACCACGTCCAAGAGGGAGTGCAAAATGGTGGCTTTTGGGTACAGTCCCGAATCACATGGAGGCAATGAGCGATAGGAGGGGATTCGTCTCTCCCGGTATAGGGAGTTGATGTTGTGCTGTGTTCGATTGGCTATAACTGGAAGTCCCTGGCCAGGGCTGATATAGAGATTTACTGGTAAGTGTTACCAGTAGTTTCTCGACCCGTTATGAGCCTCACATCGACACGACTTATCGGTTACTGGGGTCTGACGTATACCACCCCTAGACTTGATATGCAACATATCAGACGAAGAGACCGGACTGTACGGGAGTGTTACTGATTGGATTCACAGGAGAACGGACAGGCTAGCTTGTTGATCTTCTGATCGCTCAATACCTGGGTGGCTGTTACGTTTAGCTGACTGCTTGCAGCTTGTGGGTGTTTGATATGATCATTACTTGCTACCGGCGTATTGACGATTCTTTAGAGTCCTACACAGAGGTTTCTTGAATCAGGCAAAACGGAGTAGGGGTACATATGTGATATGTGCAGGACCGAGGATAATGCGATATGAGATACCGTATTATATTCTCGCGATATTTAGATATGAGCCGGGTCATCGGATCAAGTGTTGATTCGATGAATCGGTACATGATATATTAGTCGGTTATATTCGATATAGCCGGATTGTCGGATCAAGTGTTGATTCGATAATTTAATGTATAATAATATATATGATATATTGTATTACATTATCTAATATTGGCTCGCTTTATTATTTTATTTTTTCACCGGGTAATACATTGATATATATGCGATATATGTTAATTGTATTATTTTCTTTTGTTACAAATATATAATATATATGTGATATATATTATTGTAACATGATATGATTACTAATGCAACTTGTTTTGCGGAGATTAAATAAGGTTAGGGTTTGATTAGGGTTAGTTCTTTCTTGCACCTTCTAGAAGCTTTTCTTTTGTCATGAAGAAGATATTATGGTTGATATTTTCTTATGACTCATTGTTTTAACCCAACCAAGCCCTAGCCTTAGTTAATTCTCTACAAGGGTTATCCTTGTCATCCTTGACCATGGTTGCATTATTATTCATATATTTATTTCATTATTCATCACAAAAGGTTTAACTCATTTTTCATCTTCATCTTCAACCTTGAGCTTTGAGAAAGCTTACTAGGTTTTCCTTTTGTGCTGTTTTCATGTGAGAATTTGATATAAAAAGAAAGCATAAATACTACTCCATCATCCTCATCTAATCTAGCCAATTAAATTAGGGTGTTCACCTCATTAGAGTGAGAGAGCTTGAGTTATAGCAATTTCGACGTAGATCATCGGAGAAAAAGAACACTACAAGCTATCATGGATCGTTCGAGTCGTGGAGCCTCTCTTGAGTCCGGGAGATCGTGGATCGTGGCGAAGGGACTTCTACTCGGAGCTTATGAATCGAAGGAGCAGACTACAAAGGTTGTAATCCCTCACACTTAGTTGTAAAGATATTTACTTACATGTTAAACCCTAATAATCTAGCAAAGATCCCGGCTTTGGATTGTTCGGCACGTCTAAAATTTTATTCGGGCATGGTTGATGCCTTATGAACCCTTACAAGAGTGTCTAGGAACCCTACAGTGGTATCAGAGCCTAGTTAGAGCATTAGGTGACGTGCATACGAAGTTAAAACTCCGATCGAACCCTGTAACGACGATTTGAACCCTTCTCTGGACATTTTTTAAAACCGTGGTTTTTTCTGAATTAAAAATGCTTAAAAATACCAGCAGGGAAATATAAATATTACTGTGCAAAACGAGCCTGCAATCCGTACATACCGTCGCGGAACCGCGGCCATACCTCGCTTGGGCCGCGGATCCGCGGTCGAACTGTTGAATTGGGCTTTGGGTTTGCAACAGTAATATCCGTATCGGTTTGTTATATTTTCTGGGTATTTTTAATCTGACTCAAGTGTTGAGTGTTCTGGGGTTTATTTTGTAATCGTTGATTCGATCGGAAAATTTAATTTCGTTATGTTTTCCGGATATTTAGAAACTGTTAAAATATTCGAACGGATATCATTAACTCATTTTTCCCGGCACGAAAAACTTTCAAGTGTTGAATTTTTCTTGAGTTTAAATCTTTCGGAAAAACGTCCAAGTAACGCGGTGGACCCTCTAGAAGAACACAAACCTTAACTCGATTATGTGACCGTCTGAACCTCCTCTGAACCTTAGAGTTTGGGGAAGTACGGCGTGCTACATGTGAGACGTTGGCTTGACCCTTCTACGGCTGGACCATTGGTCCTGTGACGTATTCTGGGACTTTTTAAACTCCGCTCAAGTGTTGAGCTATTTATGAAATCTTGGGTATTTGATTATTCGATCGGAAAGTTTAATACGATCTATTTATCTAGAATGTGATACAATATGTGGAATTCATATAGTTAGGCATGAAATGCGAAGTATGTGATATTTCGGATTTACGATGTCTAAAGTGATCGTGGACTCCAAATGTTGTAGTTTTACAATTTCTTTTCTGTGACCGTAAGTGTAGTATGTAGTTGTATTGCCGGTTTTCGTTGCTATACATCAACGACGATCGGTGTATGCAACTTACTTACGTTGATGATATGTGATATTATGTGTTGCTGTGATATGTTATATTGGATCGTCGTGTTCTGAATAGCCGGGGGTTTTATGTGAGATGAGGGTTTTTATTTTCATTCATGTAAAATTCATTTGTATGTAATATTCTTTTATTGGGGCACTTCCGGGATGAGGTTGATGTCACTAGTGTATATTATTTAGTTTTCCGCATTAGGTAGACCTAAGGAGGGGAGCACAAGTAACCGGGTTCTAGGGTCCAGTGGGAGGCCATCTCGAGGAGTCGAGACCGGGTCTCCTAACCCTAGAATTGGCAGTGTTACTTGCCGCTCTCGTAGGGGTCTAGGGATGTGGGTTTGGCTATTCATCGCGACCATGGAATTCGTGTTTTATACCGGCTCGTATTAAAAACACGGACATCCTAGTATATCCAATATTTCATATATGTTCTTCTGCTGCAATGTTCTGTGATGAGATCATATTACTGCCTGAGACGAATGCTTATACTATATATATATGCTGATATATAAATATTACTGCTTTCGTTTCTTCGGTGATGCTTAGGAAGCATAAGCTGATGGGATTTATTAATGAGATTATAAAAAGAAAAGAAACCTAAAATATGTTGTAGAATCAAAACTTTATAAAAAGGGTAGCTACAATTTTTGTAGCGTCTTGAAAAGTCGTTTTGGTGTTTTCTTGAAATTCGGTGAAAATTCGGTATTTTTCCGAAAACCGTTTTTCTCGATATTTTGCAGTTTAGGGCTAATTATACCTAAAAAGGATAGGTAATTTTTTGTTTTTAGTAGCTAATGAGTTATTTATGAAATTTTGGTCATTTAAAAATTTTTCCCTATTTTTCAATTTTTTTATATTATTTTAAGCCGGTAAGAAAATACATTAAATAAGCGATAAATACAAATTTTTCCGGGCTAATTTTAATCTCTAAAATTATGATAATTATAATCTAGTGATAACATGAATTTTTAGTAATTTATTTTGATTTTTAACCAATTTTTATGAATTGAAACGAATTTATTGAATTTTGGGCTAAAACTTGCAATTTTTGAGTTGTAGGGAGCCTTTTTGCATAAAATTTCTTTTGTAAAACCCCTCTCTCTTTTTCGTCAGCCCTAGGACAGCCCCACCTTGTGTGAGACCAGAAATTTCTGGCCTCTCTCTTCTTGGTTTCTTTCTTGAGTTAATTTGATAGTTTATGGTATTATTTTAATTAAAATGGATAATGTATGATACATTGACTTTTGTGGACTTGACCATGACTTTCCCCACTTGCCCACACCCTCCCCCATACCTCATTCTGGCCGAAATTCCTGCACACCCTCTTCTTCCTCTCTTTTCTTTTCATTTTTCTTCAATTTCTTCAAGAAATACATCAAAATCCATGATTTAATTCAAAAATCCAAACAAAAATCCTTATGCTATCATTATCCTTAGCCATTCTTGCTTGGACCTTGGTGTTGAGGCCATCAATTGGAGCAAATTTTCTTGCTTGATCCATAGATCAAGAGGTATAATTCTCATCAAGTTGCTTTCTTTTGCTAAAAATTCCTTTAATTGTATGGTTAGTGTTAAAAGTTAGCTTATTTCTAATCTAGTTTAAAAGAGTAGTTTGTTTAAACTAGGGTTTTGAACCATGGTGGTTAATTAAGTTGTTTATAGTTAAGTTAGTTGTTAATGAACTAACCTATATAGTTATCTTGTTGATATAGTTTCCATTTATGCTAATTTGGTTAAATTTAGAAGTGTGAAATTGCTTTTTAGGATTTTCAAGAAAAGGATTTTGTATGGAAATGGTATTTGAAACATGATTAGTGAGTTGATTAAGTTTTAGAAAGCATTATTTAAGTGATTAAACCTAATTTGCTATCTAGTGTTTTGCTAACCTTAATCTAAGTGGTTAATTTGCTTATTAGGCTAAAATATAGTGTTAAATTAAGGTTTTTCATATATAGTTTGGTTTATGTTTGCTAATTACAAAAATCAAGAGAAGGTTTTGTTATGTAAATTAGGTTTTTAAGCTTAGTTAATGGTTTAGAATTTGTGTATTGGCTAGCTATTTGGTTAGTTTGGATGTTGGTGTTGGGTGGTGTTGACTTTGTCGCTAAATTGTCGATGTTTGCATCAAATTGCAATTTCTGCTTACTAGATTTTTATAAAAGCTATGTGATGAATTAATTGTGGCATCTTGATGATTGTGATGGCTTGTCCTACGACTTTTAGGATGCGTGAGTGCGGTTTTTGGGTAGTCGGGTTTTAGTTTTGCCGGGCGACCAAATCGGCGTTTTTCGGCAGTTTTTGCGATTTTCGCGTGTGTTCCGCGCACTTTGTGCACGTTGTACCTAGTTAGCGAACTTTAGTTGTTTCGTTGGGGTTTTGCGTCGTTCTTGATATGTAACCTTATATTTGGTACTGATGTAAATTCCAGGTTCGGTCGCGGAAACGTCAGACGCGGCGCGAAAGGGAAAGGCGGTGATTGGACACAGCTAGCCAGGGATCCCGGTGAGTAGATTTAACATCTACGGGGGACGATCGTTTGGATGGCGCAAGTCGCCCGATAGATTTAGTAAACTGGAAAATAGTAAATTGGATAACCACTTGTGACATTAGAATAATATTACTGGCATGATAATTGCTGCAATTAGATCAATATGTTATACCCATATACGCAAACTCAATTGTAGGACACATGCACCATTACCAGGTTTTTATATGCAGCACGAGCACTATTCATGTTTACACACACACCCTGGTAATTGCCATGCCACCACACTAGATAACTTTTAAATTGAAACCTTTTACTAATTGATACTTAAACTGGTACTATTGCCTTTAATTCCTTAAAAATGAAACCGTAGTATTGCTAATTCATGTGCATGTACTTCATCATATTAATTGTTCATGCTTAATATATTAATCACACATCGCAACTTGATTATTGATATCATACGCATTCATTGTCATTGATATATGCACTTATGAGGATTTTCTTGAGATTTTATGATATTGCTGGATTTCGGGGGAAAGCCGCAAAATTTCCAAACTTATAATATTTTTAAAACATGTAAATTGCGGTTTTCTAGTGATGTAAGTGTCGTCCACCATGAGTTTGCTGTGGCTTTGGAAATCCGTGTCGAGGAGTGGAGGAACCGGCACGGGTACATGGTGGGCCCGGTAAGGTACCCCGGGGCAAGAGGAATGTGGTGATGACGTTGAGCCTGGCAGGGGACGGATTACCTACCGGTGACTGTTTGGGACGGCGGATATCCAGAGGATACCGACCGTGGCCGCTAGATGATGAGATATTGATATTTGAGATGGGTCAGCCGGACGGCTGAGGCCTGAGATACATTTATGAGATTTGAGACAGCTTTTGGGTGTCGTTGCTGGACACCGATTTTCGTCGATTCATTGACATTATGCTGGCATTCTAAAAGAGTTTCAAAAACAAAAAGAGATAAAATATTTCTTATATATACCTATTGAGACCTCAGATATTCATGTTGCATACATATTAGTACACTGATGTTATATACACACCTGCTAGTGCATCCAGTCTTACCTGTATTATAGATGCTAGGATGCTTGTGTGCATGCATACGATAGCCTTTGTAGATGTTATTTATTACTCACGAGTTGGCAACTCACCCCCGTTGTGCCACAGTCTTTTGCAGGTCCGCTCCGTCAGTTCAGTAGCGGCGGGTGCACTTGTTCTTTTGTCTCTTTTGCCTGAGCTCGAGATTTGCTCATAGGTGGGTTATGTTATCATTTTTGTACCACTTGTATATTCTTTGTATCTAGTGTACTCCATCTACTGTTTTTAGTAGATTTATTGTATATTGACCTAGAGATGAGACTGTGAGGTTTGTGGATTTTATGCTGTATTTTGGGGTCGAGCTCACTTGAGCCGACATGCTACTTTTCATGCTTCCTTATGCTTTATTATGATTATTATGCTTGTTGTCATTTACATTGCGTGGGATTTGTGACCGCCTTATGGCGAAGAGCTAGCTCCCGATTGGGGATGCCCTATTTTGTTGGATTCATGTATATATTTTGTTGTACCCATTTTTGGGGGTCAGTATTTACAAAGGAGACTCTGCCGAAATTTTCGGGAAAAATTGGTATTGTTTTTAAAAAGGGTTTTACATGACTTATTTGATAACTCGCTTTCAATCGATTGGGTTTTCTTCACTCTTTTGCTTAATTGGTTTTGTTTTCTGGGCTTTGGCTTACTTATTTTACGGACGTCTTTAGACGTTTCGTAAACTTAAGTGCCAGTCACGTTCCGTACCCTGCGGGTCGTGACAAAGTTGGTATCAGAGCGATAGGTTTTACCTTTGCGAGTGTAGGATGACCCTTGGTAGATGGAGTAAGTGACTTAAGCAGGGTGACGTAGCGTGCGTATGTCCGCGGCATACTTACGATACGGTACTCCGCCTAAGTGACTTTAGGATATACTTGCTTGAAAAATTCCTTCTTCAACTCCGTGTATCCTATGATCCTATTGCACTGTCCTTATTATCCTTTTCCTGTACCAGCCACTATGCCGCCGAAGGCTACGAGGGCACAGAGGGCTGCCGTCAGAGACGAGATTCGAGCTGGCTCGTCCGAGACTAGGACTGAGCAGGGTGGTATGCCTACGCCGCAGAGACAGACTGATCCGCATTCCCCAGGTCGCATGGATAGGCTTGAGTCCGGTATGGAGGAGCTGCGACAGATGATGGGAGGCATGCAGGAGTTACGACAGATGGTGGAATCGTTAGTAGAGGTCAATCGAGCACAGAGATCGGATATTACTCCCCCTGCAGTCGTTTCAAGACCGAGTCGGATTCGCACTGATATGTTAGCACCTAGGAGGGTTCGCAGACGCTGTGGTGGATTTTTAGGGGCCAGTTATATCGCCTTCACCCATATGGTCAGCAGCCATGGTTAAGATGTTTTTGGTGTGGTAGCCTGCATCATCGTATCAGAGACTGTCCGGTGAGACGACAGGGAGCAGCGACAGTTCCGCATGTGACCCTACCACCATCACCACCCCCTCCTCAGAGAGCCCTACTTTCTACCCCAGGCGATGCTCCACGCCAGTTAGGTGCACCGAGAGGCCGTGGACGTGGCGGTCCTGTTCAGAGAGGACGAGGAGGCAGAGGCCGAGGTCGAGGTCAGCCCGCTATCGGTGGAGGACAGGCCCGAGTTTTTGCTTTGACACCGCAGGATGCGCAGGCATCCAATGCCGTTGTGACAGGTACTTTGCCAGTTTGTTCTTTCGACGCCCGGGTATTATTCGACCCAGGTTCCACACATTCGTACGTCTCTACACACTTTGCACCGATGTTGGGCCGTGAGTCGTCGTCGTTGGATCAGCCGCTTGTTGTTGTTACTCCGGTAGGCGAGTCGTTTGTCGCTCGGTTTGTATTTCGTTTGTGTTCCGTTCGTATCGGGGAGAGGGATTCATCAGTTGATTTGATACTCCTCGATATGTTGGACTTTGATGTGCTTCTGGGCATGGATTGGCTAGCCACTTGTTATGCTTCGGTGGACTGCCGTGAGAAGGCAGTCAGATTTAGCTTTCCGGGAGAGCCAGTCCTTGTTATTCAGGGAGACCGTAGTGTCACCCTTCCCAGCTTAATTTCGTCTCTTCGCGCTGGTCAGCTCTTGCGGAAGGGATGTCAGGGATTCTTAGCGTTTGTTTGTGATACTCGAGCTTCAGAGATTCCGTTGGACCGGGTCCCGGTAGTTTGTGAGTTCCCTGATGTTTTCCCTGATGAGCTACCTGGGCTACCGCCTGAGCGCGATGTTGAGTTCTGCATTGATTTGATTCCCGGTTCGGGGCCTATTTCTATACCGCCTTATCGGATGGCCCCGGCAGAGCTTCGAGAGCTGAAGGATCAGTTGCAGGATTTGTTGGACAAGGGGCTTATTCGACCGAGTGTTTCTCCGTGGGGTGCTCCGGTCCTGTTTGTCAAGAAGAAGGATGGAAGTTTGCGCTTATGTATCGACTACCGCCAGCTGAACAAGGTTACCGTTCTGAACAGATATCCGTTGCCGCGCATTGATGATTTGTTCGACCAGCTTCAGGGTGCGGGGTATTTTTCGAGGATCGACTTGCGATCAGGATACCATCAGCTGCGGGTTCGACAGGAGGATATACCGAGGACGGCTTTCCGTACACGCTATGGCCACTACGAGTTTTTGGTGATGTCGTTCGGACTCACCAATGCCCCAGCAGCATTTATGGATTTGATGAACCGTACATTCAGGCCGTATCTTGACTTGTTCATCATCGTGTTTATCGACGATATCTTGGTGTACTCCCAGAGCAGAGAGGAGCACGAGCAGCACTTGTGGATTACGTTACAGACTCTGAGGGAGCACCAGCTGTTCGCGAAGTTCTCCAAGTGTGCTTTCTGGCTGGACAGCGTCGGATTCTTGGGTCACGTGGTTACGAGAGACGGCATTTGTGTGGACCCGAAGAAGATTGAGGCTGTTCAGCAGTGGCCCCGACCTACATCGGTTACTGAGATCCGTAGTTTTCTAGGCCTGGCGGGCTACTACAGGCGTTTTGTTCAGGACTTCTCCCGTATAGCTGCACCGTTGACCAGTTTGACCCGGAAGGGAGTTCCTTTCGTCTGGACAGAGGAGTGCGAGCGCAGTTTTCAGCAGCTACGGACTCGTTTGACTACGGCGCCGGTATTATCTTTTCCTTCGGGATCAGGCGGATTTGTTGTCTACTGTGATGCTTCGCGAGTGGGATTAGGATGCGTTTTGATGCAGCATGGCCGGGTGATCGCTTATGCTTCTCGGCAGTTGAAGAAGCATGAACAGAACTACCCCACTCATGATTTGGAGATGGCTGCAGTGGTCTTTGCACTGAAGATTTGGCGACATTACCTATACGGCGAGTCGTGTCAGATATTCACCGATCACAAGAGCTTAAAGTACATATTTCAGCAGCGAGACCTGAACCTCAGACAGCGTCGTTGGATGGAGTTGGTGAAAGACTACGACTGCGAGATCTTATATCACCCAGGCAAGGCGAATGTGGTGGCAGATGCGTTGAGTAGGAGGCCCGGGGGTAGTCTATCCTTTTGCGCGCAGTGCAGAGGCAGTCGTCAGCAGATTGGCAGATGTTATGCGACAGCCGAGTTGAGTTCGAGTTCACTCAGACAGGGGGACAGCTCGCGCATGTTCGTGCACGCCCACAGTTGCTTGACCGTATATATGAGGCACAGCGTAGTGACGACCGTTGCTCAGAGATCATGGCACAGATGGGACAGGGCAGATTTTCCGAGTTCATGGTTGACGATCAGGGGATTTTATGATATGGATCTAGACTGTGCGTACCAGATACTGATGGATTACGGCGCGACATTCTCGAGGAGGCACACTGATCAGTGTATAGTGTCCACCCCGGTTCCACCAAGATGTACCATGATATGAGAGAGACCTACTGGTGGGACGGGATGAAGAGGGACATTGCGGAGCTTGTTTCGAGATGCCTGACTTGTCAGCAAGTCAAGGCCGAGCACCAGAGGCCCGCAGGAGAGCTATAGCCATTACCCATTCCAGAGTGGAAATGGGAACAGATTTCGATGGATTTCGTTGTGGGTCTACCCAGGACCAGTCGAGGGTACGACTCCATCTGGGTGATCGTGGATAGATTGACGAAAGCGGCCCACTTCCTTCCAGTGAAGACGACTTTCAGCTTCGCTCAGTATGCTCAGCTCTATATTGACGAGATCGTGCGACTACATGGCGTACCGACTTGTATCGTATCAGATCAAGGCACTCAGTTCACCAGCCGACTTTGGCAGAGACTTCAGGAGGCTTTGGGCACTCGTTTGAGCTTCAGCACAGCGTTTCATCCGCAGACCGACGGACAGTCAGAGCGGACCATTCAGACTCTCGAGGACATGCTCAGAGCGTGCGTTTTAGACTTTGGTGTTAGCTGGGATCGTCATTTACCTCTAGTGGAGTTCTCCTACAACAATAGCTTCCAGGATACTATTCAGATGGCACCTTTCGAGGCATTGTATGGGAGGAGATGCAGATCGCCCGTTAGTTGGACAGAGCTCAGCGAGAGCAGCATTTTGGGGCCGCAGCTTGTTGAGGAGACGACATCGAAGATCCAGTTGATCCGAGACCAGATGAGAGCGGCTCAGAGCAGGCAGAAATCCTATGCAGACAGACGCCGTCGCAGATTAGTGTTCGCAGTTGGCGACCATGTTTTTCAGAAAGTCTCTCCGATGAAGGGCGTGATGCGTTTTGGGCGAAAGGGGAAGCTTAGTCCTAGATTCGTAGGTCCCTTCGAGATCCTCGAGTGTGTCGGCGCTGTTGCATATCGTTTGGCTCTTCCACCCAGCTTTCCCGATGTTCACCCCGTTTTTCATGTTTCGATGCTCCGCAAGTACCTTCACGACCCTTCGCATGCGATTCAGCACCCGACAGTCCAGCTAGAGCGCGACCTTTCTTTTGCAGAGCAGCCGGTGGCCATCCTGGATCGGCAGGTGAAGAAGTTGAGGTCGAAGATTATACCAACCGTCAAGGTCCTTTGGCGCAGCCCGAGCAGCGAGGAGGTTACCTGGGAGACCGAGGGCGAGATGAGGAAGAAATATCCCCATCTCTTCGAAGGTACGCGTAGCTATATTTTTAAATTCGGGGACCGAATTTCTTTAAGGGGGAAAGATTGTAGCGTCTTGAAAAGTCGTTTTGGTGTTTTCTTGAAATTCGGTGAAAATTCGGTATTTTTCCGAAAACCGTTTTTCTCGATATTTTGCAGTTTAGGGCTAATTATACCTAAAAAGGATAGGTAATTTTTTGTTTTTAGTAGCTAATGAGTTATTTATGAAATTTTGGTCATTTAAAAATTTTTCCCTATTTTTCAATTTTTTTATATTATTTTAAGCCGGTAAGAAAATACATTAAATAAGCGATAAATACAAATTTTTCCGGGCTAATTTTAATCTCTAAAATTATGATAATTATAATCTAGTGATAACATGAATTTTTAGTAATTTATTTTGATTTTTAACCAATTTTTATGAATTGAAACGAATTTATTGAATTTTGGGCTAAAACTTGCAATTTTTGAGTTGTAGGGAGCCTTTTTGCATAAAATTTCTTTTGTAAAACCCCTCTCTCTTTTTCGTCAGCCCTAGGACAGCCCCACCTTGTGTGAGACCAGAAATTTCTGGCCTCTCTCTTCTTGGTTTCTTTCTTGAGTTAATTTGATAGTTTATGGTATTATTTTAATTAAAATGGATAATGTATGATACATTGACTTTTGTGGACTTGACCATGACTTTCCCCACTTGCCCACACCCTCCCCCATACCTCATTCTGGCCGAAATTCCTGCACACCCTCTTCTTCCTCTCTTTTCTTTTCATTTTTCTTCAATTTCTTCAAGAAATACATCAAAATCCATGATTTAATTCAAAAATCCAAACAAAAATCCTTATGCTATCATTATCCTTAGCCATTCTTGCTTGGACCTTGGTGTTGAGGCCATCAATTGGAGCAAATTTTCTTGCTTGATCCATAGATCAAGAGGTATAATTCTCATCAAGTTGCTTTCTTTTGCTAAAAATTCCTTTAATTGTATGGTTAGTGTTAAAAGTTAGCTTATTTCTAATCTAGTTTAAAAGAGTAGTTTGTTTAAACTAGGGTTTTGAACCATGGTGGTTAATTAAGTTGTTTATAGTTAAGTTAGTTGTTAATGAACTAACCTATATAGTTATCTTGTTGATATAGTTTCCATTTATGCTAATTTGGTTAAATTTAGAAGTGTGAAATTGCTTTTTAGGATTTTCAAGAAAAGGATTTTGTATGGAAATGGTATTTGAAACATGATTAGTGAGTTGATTAAGTTTTAGAAAGCATTATTTAAGTGATTAAACCTAATTTGCTATCTAGTGTTTTGCTAACCTTAATCTAAGTGGTTAATTTGCTTATTAGGCTAAAATATAGTGTTAAATTAAGGTTTTTCATATATAGTTTGGTTTATGTTTGCTAATTACAAAAATCAAGAGAAGGTTTTGTTATGTAAATTAGGTTTTTAAGCTTAGTTAATGGTTTAGAATTTGTGTATTGGCTAGCTATTTGGTTAGTTTGGATGTTGGTGTTGGGTGGTGTTGACTTTGTCGCTAAATTGTCGATGTTTGCATCAAATTGCAATTTCTGCTTACTAGATTTTTATAAAAGCTATGTGATGAATTAATTGTGGCATCTTGATGATTGTGATGGCTTGTCCTACGACTTTTAGGATGCGTGAGTGCGGTTTTTGGGTAGTCGGGTTTTAGTTTTGCCGGGCGACCAAATCGGCGTTTTTCGGCAGTTTTTGCGATTTTCGCGTGTGTTCCGCGCACTTTGTGCACGTTGTACCTAGTTAGCGAACTTTAGTTGTTTCGTTGGGGTTTTGCGTCGTTCTTGATATGTAACCTTATATTTGGTACTGATGTAAATTCCAGGTTCGGTCGCGGAAACGTCAGACGCGGCGCGAAAGGGAAAGGCGGTGATTGGACACAGCTAGCCAGGGATCCCGGTGAGTAGATTTAACATCTACGGGGGACGATCGTTTGGATGGCGCAAGTCGCCCGATAGATTTAGTAAACTGGAAAATAGTAAATTGGATAACCACTTGTGACATTAGAATAATATTACTGGCATGATAATTGCTGCAATTAGATCAATATGTTATACCCATATACGCAAACTCAATTGTAGGACACATGCACCATTACCAGGTTTTTATATGCAGCACGAGCACTATTCATGTTTACACACACACCCTGGTAATTGCCATGCCACCACACTAGATAACTTTTAAATTGAAACCTTTTACTAATTGATACTTAAACTGGTACTATTGCCTTTAATTCCTTAAAAATGAAACCGTAGTATTGCTAATTCATGTGCATGTACTTCATCATATTAATTGTTCATGCTTAATATATTAATCACACATCGCAACTTGATTATTGATATCATACGCATTCATTGTCATTGATATATGCACTTATGAGGATTTTCTTGAGATTTTATGATATTGCTGGATTTCGGGGGAAAGCCGCAAAATTTCCAAACTTATAATATTTTTAAAACATGTAAATTGCGGTTTTCTAGTGATGTAAGTGTCGTCCACCATGAGTTTGCTGTGGCTTTGGAAATCCGTGTCGAGGAGTGGAGGAACCGGCACGGGTACATGGTGGGCCCGGTAAGGTACCCCGGGGCAAGAGGAATGTGGTGATGACGTTGAGCCTGGCAGGGGACGGATTACCTACCGGTGACTGTTTGGGACGGCGGATATCCAGAGGATACCGACCGTGGCCGCTAGATGATGAGATATTGATATTTGAGATGGGTCAGCCGGACGGCTGAGGCCTGAGATACATTTATGAGATTTGAGACAGCTTTTGGGTGTCGTTGCTGGACACCGATTTTCGTCGATTCATTGACATTATGCTGGCATTCTAAAAGAGTTTCAAAAACAAAAAGAGATAAAATATTTCTTATATATACCTATTGAGACCTCAGATATTCATGTTGCATACATATTAGTACACTGATGTTATATACACACCTGCTAGTGCATCCAGTCTTACCTGTATTATAGATGCTAGGATGCTTGTGTGCATGCATACGATAGCCTTTGTAGATGTTATTTATTACTCACGAGTTGGCAACTCACCCCCGTTGTGCCACAGTCTTTTGCAGGTCCGCTCCGTCAGTTCAGTAGCGGCGGGTGCACTTGTTCTTTTGTCTCTTTTGCCTGAGCTCGAGATTTGCTCATAGGTGGGTTATGTTATCATTTTTGTACCACTTGTATATTCTTTGTATCTAGTGTACTCCATCTACTGTTTTTAGTAGATTTATTGTATATTGACCTAGAGATGAGACTGTGAGGTTTGTGGATTTTATGCTGTATTTTGGGGTCGAGCTCACTTGAGCCGACATGCTACTTTTCATGCTTCCTTATGCTTTATTATGATTATTATGCTTGTTGTCATTTACATTGCGTGGGATTTGTGACCGCCTTATGGCGAAGAGCTAGCTCCCGATTGGGGATGCCCTATTTTGTTGGATTCATGTATATATTTTGTTGTACCCATTTTTGGGGGTCAGTATTTACAAAGGAGACTCTGCCGAAATTTTCGGGAAAAATTGGTATTGTTTTTAAAAAGGGTTTTACATGACTTATTTGATAACTCGCTTTCAATTGATTGGGTTTTCTTCACTCTTTTGCTTAATTGGTTTTGTTTTCTGGGCTTTGGCTTACTTATTTTACGGACGTCTTTAGACGTTTCGTAAACTTAAGTGCCAGTCACGTTCCGTACCCTGCGGGTCGTGACAATTTTGCTTTGCACAGCGGTATATATGATATACCCTGCACCTTATTCGATGAGGAAAGAGCCGAGATCCCTTCACCGGGAGTGACCTCTTTAGCGAAACTGGCAGATGCTACAAACTCGCGGTTTAGTTTTTGATTGCTTCTATAGTTTTTGCTTTGCACCGCGGTATTTGTGAAATATCCTGCACCTTATTCGATAAGGAAAGAGCGGAGATCCCTACACCGGGAGTGACCTCTTTAGCGAAACTAGAAGCCTCAAAAACACCCATTTAAAAAAATCACTTGATTCTACGACGATATCAAGTTCATTACGCTCATGGTTTTCTGAAAAACCTGCGTAGCCCTCCGTCATTTCAGATAAAGACTAGTTAGTATTCATGCTACGTTTGTTGACTATGTTAAGGCGTAGTGTGCGGTAGCTAATTGTTAGTGTATATGCCCTAGAGGCCATTACTGTATCATACTAGTTTGTATATTACTTAATGGAAGCTTGGGATATTCACCTTGTATATACAATCTTGCTCAAAATAGTAGTATGCTACTTGGTTTGTTTCTACTTCAATGTGTACTTGTGTTTATTTTAGTATATCACCTATACACATTAATGGAGCCCTTAGGATCTTTGCTTGATTACCAGCGTTGTGATGGCAGTCACACTAGTGGGGGCTGGGTAATCTATAAGCACATCCTTATGCAGGTCCCTAGTTGCAGGACTATCGAGACAGGGCATCGATACTCCGGAGTAGACTAGTGCATGCGCTTCTCATCCCAGTGTGGGAGACGGTCTGTCCCACAGCCGTTAGTACGTCGTACTGGAGATAGTATGCGGGTGCTCGTTAGGTTACGAGTACACTGGACAGGACTCGTCGGGAACTGACCGGTTGGTATTATACCTATTGTCAGATATCAGTTCCCAGGTGACATGAGTACAGCTTAGTCCGCTGACTTGACACTGTCACTTCGCCTCGAGTGTGTTCCCACTGTACTTTGATTACTACCCTACCACGGCTCAAATGAATCGTGCAAACAGGTAGTAGTTGGGTGCAGTCCCGAAGCACTTGGAGGCAGTAACGGTTAGACAGGATTCGTCTCTCCCGGTATTGGGGGTTGATATCGCGCTGTGTCTAGGAGAGCCATTACACGAGTAGTCCCTGGCCAGGGCAAGCGAGATATACTGGTAGGCTTCCAGTGTTATCTCAGGGTGTATTGGGCTTCACTCCGACACGACTTGTACCGCTATTAGGGGACTGACGTTTACCGCCCCCTAGGCCCGCCATGCGATGTATCAGACGAACAGACCGGACTGTACGGAGACTGTCACATTCAGGCTCAGTAGGAGTTCAGATGGGTTTCACCTCGTCAGTCTTCTTGTCGGCATCTACCTGGGGACCGTTACGCACAGCTAGTGCCGCTTGCGGTCTGTGGTTAAACCCACTGCCAGCGTAGTGTCGAGTCTTTAGAGTCCCACACAGAAAGCTATTCACCTTTAGGCAAAAGAGTAGAGGTCGCATGGTTTTGCGACATGTCGCATGGTTTTGCGACAGGGTTCGGTCACATCCGTGCACTTGTGCACGTACAGTGTCCGGACAGCTAACACTAGCGGGCTTTGGTTTAAGCCAGATCCTAGTGTACGTTTTGGGATTGGTTTTATCTCGTTTGTATTCGTGTTCCACGGAACGCAGATGCGGGTGTGTATGTACAGTTGACAGAGAGACAGAGGCAGAGTATTCTCATTGGGGTTGTTGACTGTTGACTGTTGACAGTTGACTGGTGACCATTGACTTTTGCTTAACCCTAATGAGAATAAGATATATGATTAACATTAATATTAATTAAGTATTATAGTGATATGGTTGTTGAGGGGTTGACTTTGTTGACTTGTTGACTTTGTTGACCGGTTGACTAGGTTGGACTAGTTGACCATCATGATGACAATGGCTATCATTTCATGCAAAGACTTTTGCTTGCTTGTTTATTTATGCAAAATGAGTGTATGAAATGATATAGCCATTTTGACTTAAACCATTTACACAATACTTGATTACTATTTTTGTTATGATGGCTTTTGGATTATGAAAGGTGAGAATGAGAAGAGTATGATTCATTCTATCATTTTGCTTTCTCTCTCTTGAGCTCTCTCATTCTCAAGCTCTCCCTCTTGCTCTTGCTCTCTCTACCTCAAGGCAAACCATTCTCATGTGTTGAGACTCATTACCTTAGAGATAAAAATACACCAAAACATTCCTCTACTCACTCTAGTTCACAAGGTTTAGCAAACCGAGTGAACTAGTTTCTTCAAAGTTTGAAGAAGAAGCCAAAGGTAGAAGCTTTCAGGTGGATCGATCTTCGGCGCAAGGAGACGACGGGGTGAAGCCGATCCGGACAACCATCGAGGCTTGAAGACGAAAGAGTTCAAGAAAGAAAGGTATAACCCCCTAACCGAGTAGTTAACAACTTCTAGTTAGGTTGTTAGTTAAATATTTAACAAAGATCCGGTTTTGAGTCCATGTTACCGCCTCTAGAAAATTGTTTTTCATCAAATTCCGCTTGCCCGAAAGTACCGGGAGAGGTAGCATGGACTTACAGTGGTATCAGAGCCTAGTTAAACTCTATCTAACATGTTAGCAAAGTAACTAGAAGATCGATCAAAGAAAAAGTCACGAAATGCACCAAAAATTCATGCTTGCTGTCTATTTTCAAAGTACTGTAAAAGTAATAAATCATGGTTCAAAAATCGACTCAGGGTTTTTAGAGTATACTGTAGAAAGACGGTCCTCTGGTCTCATCAAAGCGCCGCGGAAACGCGGCAATAGATTGCTATTGCCGCGGTTCCGCGGCCGTATTGGCTCCTCTCTGGATCTTCTTTGCTACAGTATATTCAGTGGGGTATTTTGGGATTTTTGAAATATGTCTTTTCAGCCCAGATTTTCCAGAACGAAAATTTTGTGTTTGGGGCCTAAAAATCCGTATTTTTGATCGAACTTCTAAAGACTTAAGCTGACGGGTTTTTATCTGTGATGTGATATTTGTATTGAACGTCTGCTAATCGCTATATGTCGATTAGTGGGAGTTATACAAATCTGTGATCTGTAATGTCATTGGAATGTGTATATGAATTCATTGGATTGTCGCGGGTGAATAGCCGGGGGTTGTGAGACGAGAGTTTTCTTTTCTTTCAATTCATGTAAATTTGTAAATTGATGTAATAATTATTTTTATGGCCGCACAACCGGGTCGGGGTTGTAGCCGTCATTGTATAATTTCTTTTTACTGTTTTTGCTCCTAGGATAGACCCATGGAGGGGGTGCACAAACTACCGGGTATGCCGAAGTGCCGAGTGGCCTACTCACGGAGTTGAGGGAGGTTGCTTCGCTTCGGGTACTTGGCGGGTAGTTTGCCGCACCCGTAGGGGTCTTGGGTGGGGTATTGGCTATTCACCGCGACCGTGTAATCTGTTTTTCGTTACAGGCTCGTACGAATTACGGGTTCCTAGTATATCCAATGTGTTCATCTGTGATCTGAAATGGCTATCATTGCAATATATCTATATATGATATTATTTAGGCGTTGCTTATGTTTTACAGCCGCGCTAGCCCAGCCCCCGCTCTGTCGTTAGTTAAGTAACCTAACGGATAATGACGGGGCCCCATGGCGAATGCGAATGGCATAAGCGTACGTCATATTTTGGTTATTTTCTGCAATGGTAGGATTAAATGATGGGATGCATTAAAAGAACTAATGCAAGAATATCACGCATTAAAAGAACTAATGCAAGAAAATAAACCAAGTAAAAGTCGTTGGAACACTTTCGAAAAACCACTCGGTTCTTTTCAAAACCAACTTTTAAATGCGGAGCTTGAGCCACTCCTTTTAAAATCTATCTCGTTCCATCGATTATATCAAGTTCACTACGTTCACGGTTTAGCCAAAACCATTCGTAGCCCTCCATCATTTCAGTTAAATATTCGGTAGTATTCAAGCTATGTATTTTGACCTCACGCCAAGGCATAGTGATTGGTAGCTGCCGGATATTTATCTGTTGCATAGATAGAATGCATTGGTTTGGGACAGCCGTACTGCCATTTTGGCCTACGTCAAGGGTAGGTACGGGTGGGTTCAAATTAACCTGGATAATGATTGGAAGAACATGACATGTGACTTATGACATTTTGACCTCACGCCAAGGTCATAAGAGTATGGGGCAAAAATCCACATCGGGAGTTTCATAAGTACTGAAACTTGCTAGAATTGCATACCATTTGGAGTGTGATGATTCTGGTAGGATTCCTTCAGTTTCGTCACGCGATGATATTTGGATCCCAATCCTACTGTGAGTATATGCTACTCCTCGGGAAATTTCTCACTTAACGATCAATGCTATAAACCAAGTAGGTATCTAGAAAGGTGTTAGCGGGGCTACGCCCACAGGGAAAAGAGGTTATTTAATTAAGGAACTTCGCGAAAGCGTTGGAAAACCTCCCTTAAAGTACCGACACTGGCCTGGTTGAACGGTTAAGCAAGAATTGTACGGTGAGATTGATCCTGACTAATTCTTCCTTTTTGGTTTGAGGAGGGATTCGAGAAACAGTGGGAGCCATCCTGTTTAGACAAACTAAAAACCATTCTAAACTTGCAAGAGCATTATGCTGAGTGTTTCTTCTCTCTCCTAATTGCAGCGACCAATCGACATGACTGGATTTAAGTTACTTCTAAATAAAAACATACTGACAGGGACAAACTACAAAGATTGACTCAGGAATGTCAAGATGGCAATCACTTACGACAAGCTGGGGTATCTTCTTACCACCAAAGCTCCCCCTGTCCCAGGTCCCAAAACCAGCGTCGCGGATAAGGAAATCCGTAAGACCTGGGAACTCGATTGAGCGAAGGCCAAGTGCCTCGTGCTTGCCTCTATGGACAACGAACATCAGAGGAGGCACGAGAATATGGACCTCGAATCCATATTTTTTCATACAAAAGAACTGTATGGAGAGCAATCTCGTATCGCAAGATACGAAGTATCGAAGAAGTTATTTTCGGCAAGATTGGCCGTCGGATCATCGGTAGCGGAACACGTGCTTAAGATGATTGGCTACATTAAGGAGCTTGCGGACCTTGGGACCACGTTGGAGAATGAGCTCTATACGGACTTGATTCTCCAGTCCCTTCCTTCCACTTACGCCTAGTTTATACTGAACTTCAACTTACAAGAAAAGGAAGTTGAACTTTCAGAACTCCTCAACATGCTGAGGAGCGCAGAGGGCACCCTACAGAAAGGTAGGAAAACATCCACTTTGTTTGTAGGAGGATCTTCTTCTTCTAGGTCCAAGGCGAAATCCAAGGGAAAGAAGAAGAAAGCCCCCGCCAAACCAAGGGGCGGTGTTAGTAAAGTGGATACGAAGGGAAAGGCAAAAGCAACTAAGAAAGTGGGGAAGCTTGTGGATAAGGAAGAATGCTTCTATTGTCATAAAAAGGGACACTGGAAAAATGATTGCAGGGCTTGGAAGGCCAGAACACAGGATCTGAAGCAGGTTGCGGCTTCAGGTTCAGGTGTGTATGTTATTGAAAACTGTCTTTCAATAAACTCTACTTCCTGGGTATTGGATACCGGATTAGGATCTCATATCTGTAATTCTTTGCAGGCGTTGAGAAACCGTAGGGTTTTGAAGGCAGGTGACATGACCCTCAAAGTTGCAAACGGATCTAGCATGGATGCTAAGGCCGTGGGGGACTATCACCTGGGGTTGTCAGATGGACACGTTTTGGTTTTGCGTAATTGCTATTTTGTACCCAACGCAACTTGTAATATCATTTCTGTATCTTTGACTTCTAAAGAAGGTTATGAATTTGCGTTTGTAAGTAATGTTGTAAACATTCACCTTAATCAAATTCTGATTGGGTCAGGTACATTAAGCAATGGTATATACGTATTAAACCAACCACAGATTTTCAATGTCCAGAATACACACAAAAGAAAGTCTTCAGAAATCAATCAGACTTTCTTATGGCATTGTAGACTGGGTCACATCAATGAGAGAAGATTGACTAAGTTACATACAGAAGGATATTTGAATCCGTTTGAATATCAATCGTATGCCACTTGTCAATCCTGTCTCAAAGGAAAGATGACAAAGACTCCGTTCACTGGACATGGAGTAAGAGCGAGCGAGCTCTTGGGACTCGTACACAGCGACGTGTGCGGTCCAATGTCTACACATGCGCGAAGCGGTTTTTCTTACTTCATTACTTTTACGGATGATTTTTCAAGATTCGGACATGTCTTCTTAATGAAACATAAGTCCGAAGCCTTTGGAAAATTCCAGGAATATAAGAATGAGGTAGAAAAACAAACCGGCAAAAGTATCAAGATTCTAAGATCGGATCGAGGTGGTGAATACTTGAGTGCCGAGTTCCTGGACTATTTAAAAGAGAATGGAATTCTCTCTCAGCTTACTCCTCCATACACTCCGCAACATAACGGTGTATCGGAGAGACGGAACCGAACCCTATTGGATATGGTACGGTCCATGATGAGTAACACTGAGTTACCGTGATCATTCTCGGGATATGCGCTAGAATCAGCCGCATACCTTTTGAATCGAGTTCCCACTAAGACTGTGCCTACCACACCATATGAGTTATGGAGTGGGAAGAAACCCTATCTTCAATATCTGAAGATCTGGGGATGTCCAGCTTTTGTCAAAAAGCAGCATGCGGACAAACTCGAGGCACGCTCAGTACTGTGCAAGTTTATGGGATACCCAAAGAACACCAGGGGGTATCTTTTCTACCATGCAGAGGAACAAAAAGTCCTTGTTTCTCGTAATGCCCATTTTCTAGAACACCAGTTCTTGGAAAAGGAAATTAGTGGGAGCGCAGTAGAACTGGAAGAAATTCCAGAACCACAGACTATTACTGTAGGGTTCCTATGCACACTAATGAAGTTTCATAAGTGATCAAACATGCCCAATTGAAATTTTACATGTGCCGAGAAAACCTAATACGGATCGTTAACTAGATATATAGGCGAAGCAAGCATGTAATCGAATTAAATGCTAAGGGAAAGTGACTACAACCTTTGTAGATCCGGTCCACCACTTCCTAAGCTCCGCGATGATCTCCCTCCACTGTCCAAATCGAACCCTTGACTCTAGCATTGGCATCATCGAAGAATGGGCGGGCTTGATCGTCGGTTCGATGCCGAAGATGATCTACGTCGAGGCATCACAAGAACAAGCTCCAACTTCACCAAGCCTTGAAAACTTGTGAAGGAAACACCCTATACAACTTGGCAAGAGGTAGAGGATGAAGAAATAGGAAGTGGGTAGACTTTAGATTTGGATTTCTCACTCGTTTTGGCTAGTTGCCATTGATGGTGCAAGCTTTCTTCAAGTTGAAGATGAAGAAGAAGATGATAAAGAATTATGATAAGTGTTATTTAAAAATAAAAACAAAACAACCATGGTTTAGTGTAGATAATCAACTAAGGTTAGTAGAATGGTTAGGTTTAGGAGATGAAGACAAAATGGTCATTAGGTCAAAGATGCTTGAAGCATCCAAAAGAAACCATTTTGTTTTCTTTACCTTTTAAAAATAAATAGATAAATGAATAAGTAAATAAAAGAAACCCTAACCATTCATATAACCATGGTCAATTCTTTACACAAACCCAAGCTTGCATGTATCATCAAACATGATACAATCTTGTGCACAAAAGTATATCTCATATACAACTTGTGCAAATCAAGTGAGTAAATCCATTTAAAGTGAACCAATACTAGTTAATGCAAAGTAATATATCAAATATATAATTATACATTAAATCATTAAATCAACACTTGATTCAATGATCCGGTCATATCGCATATAACCGGCTAGTATCCAATGTATCGGCTTATCGAATCAATCCTTGATTCGATAACTAGGTTATATCGCATACAACCATTCGACACATTCATCGCGAGAATGAAATACGGTAACACATACACGTATTATTCTCGGTCCTGCACATATCTCATATGCGCTCCTATTTTGTTTCGCTTGAGCCAGGAAACCTCTGTGTAGGACTCTAAAGACTCGTCAATACGCCGGCAGCAGATGATGATCATATCAAACACCCACAAGCCGCAAGCGGTCTGCTAAACGTAACGGCCACCCGGGTATTGAGCGATCAGAAGATCGACGAGCAAGCCCGCTCACACTCCTGTGAATCCAACCAGTAACACTTACCGTACAGTCCGGTCTGTTCGTCTGATATGTCGCATATCTCGCCTAGGGGTGGTAAACGTCAGACCCCAATAGCTCGATAAGTCATGCCGACGTGAAGTCCATGACATGTGTGAAACTACTGATAACTCTTAACAGTATATCACTGCAACCCTGGCCAGGGATTTCCTGTTATGGCCAGTCGAGCATAGTGCAACATCAACCCCCAATACCGGGAGAGACGAATCCCCTCCTATCGCTCATTGCCTCCATGTGAATCGGGACTGTACCCAATAACCACCTGTTTGCACAACTCAGTAGAGCCGTGGTAGGGTGGAAATCAAAGCACAGTGGGAGACACACAAGACTCTATGACGATCTCGGGTCAACAGACTAAGTTGTACCAGTGTCACCAGAGAACTGCCATCTGACGTGAGGTATAATACCATCTGGGAGTTCTCGGCGAGTCCGTTCAGTGTACCCAGTCTCCACTGAGCACCCGCATACCATCTTCGATGTCAAACACCAATGGATATGGGATCATCCATCGCCCATCGCATGGGTCGAGAAGATATGCGCTAGTCTACTCTGGAATATCGATGCCCCGTCTCGATATTCCCTCGACTAGGAACATTTCAAGGATGTACTCATGGACTACCCAGGCCCCACTAGTATGATCTACATCATAGTCCTGGAAGTCGAGTACACATCCTAAGGGCTTTATCAACATGTAACAGAGAGACAGAAAGTATACACGTTAAGATAAAGAGCAACCAGATAGCGTACTATCATGTCGAGCAAGAAAGTCCTACCTATATATGTCCCAGCATCCACTACAATATACATCCAATGTACAGTAATGGCCTCTAGGGCATACATATAACTAACAATCTCCCACTTGCACTAGGGCCATCTGTAGCAGTGGTTGCAGTATCGCATACTCAACCATCCCCTAAAAGTCTCTCTTTGGGAAAAGGCCTTCGTGAGTGGATCCGCCGTGTTGTCCTCTGAGTCTACTCTCCTAATCTCGATCACCCTGGAGATCAGCTATCTCCATGATCAGGTGATGCTGCCTCAGAATATGTCTGGGTCACTGATGGGACCATGGTTCCTTGGCCAAAGCCACAGTTCCATTGTCACACAATGGTAGGAACCTAGTTCATCTTATGAGCCAATATACACCCAAACTGCCTCTTTGGTAGTATCTTTAATAGCGATGTTACCAGCCTTTATCGTCTAGTTTGTCACGGTATCTAGCTTGGAAATCTTCCAACATACCGTCCCTTTACTGAGGGTAAAGACAATGCCTGCGACTGACATTCAGTCGTCCTTATCACTCTGGAACACTTCCAGTGATTCTCCCCAGGATCGATTGATACTATCTTACTACAGCTAGTGAGAATCCTAACATCCATTTAGATCTATCTCATAGACCCGAATTCCAGGATTTAGGAGGTATCATCTTTATCCTATTGGAGAATCCTTATGATAAGAGGAGATTGACCGATCGTAGTATAGGAAACTCTTTTCCTATCAAGAGTATGTTGTCCACGTACAATACGAGGATGACCACCTTACTCTCTACTACCGTTTTGTATATACAAGGTTCATCTACCATTTTGATGAAGTCAAACACTTTGACTATCACATCAAAACAGACGTTCCAACTCCACGATGCCTGCTTCATTATGTAAAGCAACTTGCACACGTTTCCGCTGCTCCCACTGTTTACGAAGACCTCTGGCTGTGTTCTTATAGACGTTCTCTTCTAAATCAGTATTTAGAAAAGCAGTCAGGGCACCCAACAACCAGATATCATAGTCATGGTATGTAGCAATGTTAAGTAGGATCCGGATGGACTTAAGCATAGTCACTTGGAAAAGGTTTCATCATTATTCATGCCTGGTTGATGACTAAAACCTTTAATAAGCCTAGCTTTGAAAGTCTCAACTTTTCCATCTACACCAAGTAATCTTCTCAAGATATACTTGCTCCTGATGGGGATTTAACCCTTCAGATATAGCAGCTAAAGTCCATACTTTGCTGGTGTATATGGATTCCATCTCAGATCGCTAAGTATCCAGCCATTCTTACAGAGTCCCTACTCTCGATGGCCGGCTCGAAACTGGTTGGGTCATCATCTCATGATGCAATCCTCACTCCCACTGTCATCGAGAAACCGAGGCATCTCTCAGGCGGATGAGGAACCCTACTAGATCGGCGGAGAGGCTGAGGTTCGTTGGAATTTACTGAATCCTTTGGTTCTACCAAATCATCTGCTGTAGTTTGTATAGCTGGAACCTTTCCAGATCTACATTTCAGACCTTGCCTCGAGCTTGTCCGGATTTTGCTTTTAGACATAGGCCAGTCAACCCCAAATCTTAACTAGCTTAAGACATGGGCTCTTCCCTTTCTATATCATATATGAAGCGGTAGGCAACTGATTTGATTGGAACCCTATTCAATAGGTATGCAGCTTCTCAAGCGCATAACTCCCAAAAGGAAATAGAGCGCACCTTATCATATAGGGTGTGATTGCTCCGCCCCGATATACCATCGTGCTATGGTGTATACGGAGGAGTAATGCTGAGAGAGAATCTCATTCTCCTTTAGAATGGTCCAAGGATTCCATGCACAAGTATTCTCCTCCCTGATCTCATCATAGGACATAATACTTATACCCGTATTTTGGTTCTCTACTTTCAACTTATATTCTGTGAATACCTTAAAAGCTTCAGACTTATGTTTCAACAGGAAAATACGACTGAATCTTGAGAGATTATCAGAGAATATAATGAAGTATAAAGAACCAGTCCTGGCATGTGTAGACAGGAGACCTTACATACATCATCATGTATCAGTCCCAAGAGTTTACTAACTCTTCCTCTGTTTCCAATAAACAGAGCTATGGTCATCTTATCTTTGTGACATGACTGGCAAGTTTCACAAGATGTAAATTCAAACTGATTTAAATATGCATCTAAAATGTAACTTCAGCCAGTCGGGTCGCATTGATATGACCTAGTCTACAATGCCTCAAGAATGATTCGTTCATTTCTGAACTTTTCCTCTTACGTGTGTTCTGTATACTAGGAACTGTAGTTTGATTTAGAACGTCAATGCTTTTAGATAACGTGCCTGAACCGATCAACTTTTGATATAGGAAATGTTCAAAACATTATCCAACAATACAAAATTATATCCTTTCTTTACTAATAAAGAGACTGATATGATTTTGTATATCAGGTTCGGTATCTAATAGCATTTGTTCAGAATCAATGTATTGGTAATACAGGGTGACAGTGACCAACAGACTTGGCTGCAACACTTGCCCCGGTTTCTGTCTCATGAAACTTATCACCCGTTCTCAGTTTTTCTACCTTTTTGTAGCCCTATGTAACAGCTTACATATCTGGGATCCTGATCCGGTATCATATACCCAGGATTCAGAGGATACTGAGAAACAGTTCTTTGTAATGAACATACCCGAAGGAGATGCATCATATGCACTTTCTTCGTTTGGGCGGCATAGGAATTCTGGTATTCCCCAATTTCCTGCTCTGTCTTATAACAATTATAAGTTGGAGCGGGACCAACGTTCCCCAGCTCAGTATAACAAGCGGGTTCGGTCAATACATCCATTTTATTATCTTGATTAAGGCGTGATGTGGTCGCTACCTGGAGAGAGAGAGAAGAAAACACTCAGCGTGCGCTCTTGCAAGATCAGATTGGTTATATATTTTATCTAATCAGGATGACTCCCACTGTTTTTATCAAATCTTCCTTCAAACCTTAAAAGGAAAGACTAGCCGGGATTAATTACACTCTACAAGTTCGCCAGTCTTTCAGCCAGGCCAGTGTCGGTACTTTGAGGGAGGTTCCCCGTGCTTTCGCACGGACCTAATTACAGTAAACCTCGTTTTCCCAGAGGCGTAACCCCGTTGACACCTTTCTAGACACCTACTTGATCGGCTAATTGCAAAGTGCAAAACTCTCCTAGGAGTAACAATTACTCGTAGTGGGTATCGGGATCCAACTATCATATAGAAGGTATGCAATCTCATTGCAAATTTCAACACTTGAAACTCCCGATAAAGGTTTTTACCCCTAGCACCTATGACCTTAACTATGGTCAACAAATCATAAGTACTGGTCAAGTTCTACCCGTCATTTCATGATTAATTAGACCCACCCACATGACCCTTAACTAAGGTCAACAAAGTCATGCGACTGTCCTAACTAATCGCATCATATGCGGTGTAGGAAGACATCACTTAGCTACCGCACACTGTGCCTTGACTATGGTCAACAAACACAGCACGAATACTAAGTACTCTACTTCCTAAAATGACGGAGGGTTGCGGCTGGTTTTTGTGAAAACCTTTAACGCTTTGAACTTGATCTCGTTGCGGAATCAAATGGTTTTTAAATGGAATATTTTTGAAGCTTTTCTAGTTTTGCTAAAGGGGTCACTCCCGGTGATAGGATCGTCGGCCCTTTCCTCGTCGAATGAGATGCGGGATATATCATATATATCACTGTGCAAAGCGGAAACTATAGAAGCGATCAAAGACAAACCGTGGGTTGTAGCATCTGCCAGTTATTGCTAAAGGAGTCACTCGCGGTGAAGGGATCTCGGTCCTTTCCTCATCGAATAAGGTGCAGGATGTTCTATAATGAACACCGCGATGCAAAGCAAGAACTGTAGCTACCTGTTTTATTTTTGAAATTTGATTCCACAACATCTATTAGGTTTATTTTCTTTCATTAATCTCATTAATGAATATCCCATCATTTAAATTACTTAAACATCACAGATAAATATGACGTACACTTATGCCATCCGCATTCGCCTCGATGTCCCCTCGTGCACCGTTAGGTTAGGTAACTAACGGCAGAGCGGGGCAGGGCTAGCGCGGGTGTAAAACATAAGTAACGTCTATATAATATATCATATATACTATATACTACATCTATCTGAACAGAGCACAGAACATCGCATGATCACATCACAGATAACGCAGCAGAAGAAACATATGAAACATTGGATATACTAGGACGTCCGTGTTTTCAATACGAGCCAGTATAAAACACGGATTCCACGGTCGTGATGAATAGCCAAACCCACACCCCTAGACCCTTACGAGAGCGGCAAGCAACCCTACCAATTCTAGGGTTAGGAGACCCGGACTCGACTCCTCGAGTTGGTCTCCCACTGGACCCCAGAACCCGGTTACTTGTGCTCCCCTCCTTGGGTCTATCCTAGTGCAGAAAAGTAAATAATATACATCAACGGTGACAACTTCCGCAACCTGGAAGCGCCCCAATAAAAGAATATTACATACAAGTTTTTACATGAATAAAAATGAAAAACACTCATCTCACATAAACCCCCCCGGCTATTCGAACACGACGATCCAACATAACATATCCAGCAACACATAACATCACATGTCATCAACGTAAGTAAATATGCGCATCCCAATTATCGTTGACATATAGCAACGAAACCGGCGATATCACATATTACACTTACGGTCACAGAAAAGAAAGTGTAAAACTACAACAGTTGGAATCCGCAACCTCTTTAGACATCACATGCCTAATCAAATGAATTACTTAGACATCGCATGCCTAACAATTATAAACCCCGCATTTTAGTCTCGTTATCGAAAACACTTTTCAATATCAAGTCGGGCAATTCAACAAGATTCCCGAAAAACTGATCGAATGCTCGTCGCAAACTTTAGTAGGCGGCCGCACCCCTGATACCGTCGACGAAGTGCACCACGGTGGAACACCGCTACCGCGAGCACCCGGACGGATGCTTTCGGCGACGGGGTTCTCCTACAGTCACTTGGTCGGGGCTATGGGGTGAGGCTGTCTATTAAGTTTACCCGGCGAGTATCCGCGTACGCTATGTGATTGCAACGGACTTTTGATCACATCAAAATTCCGTGGCAACCGATCAAGTGAGACTAAACTGCTATGTTTATAACATTCATCCAGTCATCTCATAACTATTTGCGAATTCCAAGTATTGTATCACATTCCGGATAAATAGAAAATGCTAAACTTTTCGATCGAACAATCGAACACCCAAGTTTTCCCGATACAGCTCAACACATGAAATAAGTCTAACAACATTCAGTTCGTGCCTCAGTACCAACGGTCCAGCTGTAGAAGGGTCAATCCAACGCCTCACATGTGGCACGCCGCACTGCCCCAAACCCGAAGGTTCAAAGGGCAGTTCAAGACGGTCACATAATCGAGTTAAGGTTTGTTGTCTTCTAGAGGGTCCATCGCGTTACTTGCACTACTTAGAACATCGTTAAACTATGGAAAAATCCAACAATTGGAAATTTCCCGGCAGGGAAAAATTGGGTATTTATATCCGGTCGAACTTTTTAACATATTCTAAAAATACCCGGAAAAGCACACCGACAAAATTAGACAGTCCGATCGAATACACCGAGTCCCCAATACAACTCAGAAAATACAACTCTGTAATAAATATTAAAAGCATCCAGAACACACAAGAAACACCAACAGAAACAACTGAAGAAAACTCACAGCCTGATCATCACAGACGGCCGCGGAACCGCCGCAAAAGGGGGGTCAACGCCGCGGTTCCGCGGTCGTACTGTAGAATTAGGCTGTCGTTTTCTGTAGTTTTTCTTAGAATTTCCTGCACATTTCTCTGCATATTTTTAATTCTAAAAAATCCACGATTTCAGAAAAAGTACAGAGAGCAATATTAGGGTTTGGGTTTTGATTCGATCGGAGTTCTAATTCCGTCTGGACTTCGCCTAAGGCTCTAGCTAGGCTCTGATACCACTGTAGGGTTCCTAGGCACACTAATGAAGTTTCACAAGTGATCAAACATGCCCAATTGAAATTTTACATGTGCCGAGAAAACCTAATACGGATCGTTAACTAGATATATAGGCGAAGCAAGCATGTAATCGAATTAAATGCTAAGGGAAAGTGACTACAACCTTTGTAGATCCGGTCCACCACTTCCTAAGCTCCGCGATGATCTCCCTCCGCTGTCCAAATCGAACCCTTGACTCTAGCATTGGCATCATCGAAGAATGGGCGGGCTTGATCGTCGGTTCGATGCCGAAGATGATCTACGTCGAGGCATCACAAGAACAAGCTCCAACTTCACCAAGCCTTGAAAACTTGTGAAGGAAACACCCTATACAACTTGGCAAGAGGTAGAGGATGAAGAAATAAGAAGTGGGTAGACTTTAGATTTGGATTTCTCACTCATTTTGGCTAGTTGCCATTGATGGTGCAAGCTTTCTTCAAGTTGAAGATGAAGAAGAAGATGATAAAGAATTATGATAAGTGTTATTTAAAAATAAAAACAATATGATACTTATCATGTCAACAACCATGGTTTAGTGTAGAGAATCAACTAAGGTTAGTAGAATGGTTAGGTTTAGGAGATGAAGACAAAATGGTCATTAGGTCAAAGATGCTTGAAGCATCCAAAAGAAACCATTTTGTTTTCTTTACCTTTTAAAAATAAATAGATAAATGAATAAGTAAATAAAAGAAACCCTAACCATTCATATAACCATGGTCAATTCTTTACACAAACCTAAGCTTGCATGTATCATCAAACATGATACAATCTTGTGCACAAAAGTATATCTCATATACAACTTGTGCAAATCAAGTGAGTAAATCCATTTAAAGTGAACCAATACTAGTTAATGCAAAGTAATATATCAAATATATAATTATACATTAAATCATTAAATCAACACTTGATTCAATGATCCGGTCATATCGCATATAACCGGCTAGTATCCAATGTATCGGCTTATCGAATCAATCCTTGATTCGATAACTAGGTTATATCGCATACAACCATTCGACACATTCATCGCGAGAATGAAATACGGTAACATATACACGCATTATTCTCGGTCCCGCACATATCTCATATGCGCTCCTATTTCGTTTCGCTTGAGCCAGGAAACCTCTGTGTAGGACTCTAAAGACTCGTCAATACGCCGGCAGCAGATGATGATCATATCAAACACCCACAAGCCGCAAGCGGTCTGCTAAACGTAACGGCCACCCGGGTATTGAGCGATCAGAAGATCGACGAGCAAGCCCGCTCACACTCCTGTGAATCCAACCATTAACACTTACCGTACAGTCCGGTCTGTTCGTCTGATATGTCGCATATCTCGCCTAGGGGTGGTAAACGTCAGACCCCAATAGCTCGATAAGTCATGCCGACGTGAAGTCCATGACATGTGTGAAACTACTGATAACTCTTACCAGTATATCACTGCAACCCTGGCCAGGGATTTCCTGTTATGGCCAGTCGAGCATAGCGCAACATCAACCCCCAATACCGGGAGAGACGAATCCCCTCCTATCGCTCATTGCCTCCATGTGAATCGGGACTGTACCCAATAACCACCTGTTTGCACAACTCAGTAGAGCCGTGGTAGGGTGGAAATCAAAGCACAGTGGGAGACACACAAGACTCTATGATGATCTCGGGTCAACAGACTAAGCTGTACCAGTGTCACCAGAGAACTGCCATCTGACGTGAGGTATAATACCATCTGGGAGTTCTCGGCGAGTCCGTTCAGTGTACCCAGTCTCCACTGAGCACCCGCATACCATATTCGATGTCAAACACCAATGGATATGGGATCATCCATCGCCCATCGCATGGGTCGAGAAGATATGCGCTGGTCTACTCTGGAATATCGATGCCCCGTCTCGATATTCCCTCGACTAGGAACATTTCAAGGATGTACTCATGGACTACCCAGGCCCCACTAGTATGATCTACATCATAGTCCTGGAAGTCGAGTACACATCCTAAGGGCTTTATTAACATGTAACAGAGAGACAGAAAGTATACACGTTAAGATAAAGAGCAACCAGATAGCGTACTATCATATCAAGCAAGAAAGTCCTACCTATATATGTCCCAGCATCCACTACAATATACATCCAATGTACAGTAAT